>LR990653.1:29007731-30207731 GCA_905147715.2 Xestia xanthographa | reverse complement strand
TTGCTATGCATTCATTGTACATGGTTAACAATACATGTCATGGTAATAGGCTTATCCCCAATAAATGGAACATAACATGCCATAACTGTCGAAATCTGGGTGTACTGTACACATCTATGTACCCCCTCAGAGCATACAGGCGTGATGTTCCGTCATGATATTGTATAAACAATGAACATCCAACCGATTGGAGCTATCACAACAGATTTGCCGTCCCTTTTTGAAGAGTTCTATTGTATATCTCCGAAGATCAGCATCAGATCTTCACCAAATTAAAATGGGACCACCTCAGAAGTATACTTTTTCAAATAAAAAAAGAATTTTGAGAATCGGTCCACAAATGGGAGAGAAATCAGGTAAATTGTACACTTCTGCGTACCCCCTCAGAGCATACAGGCGTGATGTTCCGTCATGATATTGTATAAACAATGAACATCCAACCGATTGGAGCTATCACAACAGATTTGCCGTCTCTTTTTGTAGAGTTCCGTTGTATATCTCAGAAGGTCAGCATCAGATCTTCACCAAATTAAAATGGGACCACCTCAGGAGTGTACTCTATCAAATGAAAAAATAATTTTGAAAATCGGTTTACAAATGGGAGAGAAATCAGGTAACATACATAAAAAAAAAAAAAAATACATACACACGAACATATAACCTCCGCCTTTTTTGAAGTCGGTTAAAAAGAGACAATCTGCCTCTTTGTCAACTTCTATCAAAGAGTCTTCATGTTTTTCTCACCATAGAGTAAGTAAGACAAGTTTGAGTAAAATCTGGAAGTCAGGAGATACACATACTACCAAATAAACACACCACGTGGAGAAAAAGTTACAGATAGTACGAGTAGTTAAGTAGTAGTAAACTGTACGTAGCACGTGGCAATGTGGAGTGAATTAAATTAGCCTCCACGAGTAGCAATTTACTTGTGTTTACTTCCGGTACGAACTGAGTTCTCTACCTTATTTGTTTGATGGTATTTTTAACCGGCATGGGCTTTTCTACGTTTTACATATAATAAACAAAAATCATAAATTCATTCATTCACTCACTTCTTTCTTTTTTGTGTAGTTAGTGCACTCCAGTACCTACCTAGTAACTGACTCCAGGTAAGGACCTGGAGTCAAAGTTTTTATGCTACCCATGGGCCTCTGGATTGGCTTTACATGCCGTTGATAAATATCTATCAGGCATGCTAGTTTGGTTTCCTCAGGATATTTTCCTTCATCGAAGCAAGTGATAATTAACATACAATACGCACACGAATCCGTAAAATCAGAGGTACGCGTCTTGGGTTCGAACTGTCTATCTGACCTCCACAACTCAGTAAGTATTGGGTAATACGATTACTCTTGGTAAGACTGGTTGACAGACTCTCGGGCCACCTGGCTACCTGTAACGTTATTATTTAGCCAGGAGCTCTTTCTCACTAACTGACAACACGCAGATTAAACCAGTTGGTCTCAATTTTGCACCAGAGTTACTTATGCAACAAAGGTGACCACTGTACGGAAGGATACTTGAAAATTCACCGTTTACTTTAGTTAAATATGGGATAAAAGTTCGTGTAGGTTCTTTATTCCTGCCGATGGAAAATCCGACTGGTCGTACGGTTTGTCAGAATTCTCAAGGAAAAATAATCCCGCCATATCTCAAGTATAAGTCAAAATAAACGGCGCAATACCAACGCAACTTTTCATACACCACATCGATATCATCCACTTTCGTGCAGTTTGTCTCGCTGTAAAATATAGCCTTTCCCACTAATATATTGCTTGGTATTGTCATACGAGGCTCGCAGAATATGAATAACAAATATATCGGATTGTTCGGCTAACGAAACAATGCGTGTTCCTCGCATTCGTTTAAATAATGCACGGAGTAAATGTATGGCTGAGCATTGATTGAATGGTGCGCGAATTAAATGGTGTGAAATGTTACAATTCACTTGGTTGACGGACAGTCGGCCACAAAGCTTGATGTAGCGTTCAATTGTATTTGTTTTTTTTTTGTGCAGCGCTATTGCGGAGTTTGATTTCAAAGCTACAGTCGTTTTACATATTTTATTCTGAGTATATTGTGTTCATCCATCAAAGGGCTCTTGATTTACTGCGATATTATACTGATCAGTCATGAACCTTAACTACTTCAAAGTTGATTTTGAGTAAATGTCTATTTTGGCTGAAATGCAGTTTAAAGCACGGTGGATCGTTTTACTCTGTGTCTACAAACAAAATCGACCTGATTTACCTAGTCAGAAAAATATCGATTTCATGCTAAATCCGATCCTTGGTTTAACTTAATTCTAGCAATGAAATTATTAATAAATAAAGTAGGTAGTGCCTTATTACAAAGATATAGAATGTCATGTTTAATACGAATTTAAATATCTTTCGATACAAAATATTGTATAGGCTTTTCACCGTTTGGCGTTAATATAATTTGATGTTTATTTTGACAAACTTACATAACAAGACCATTTTGCTTCGTAAGGATAATTCTGTAGCGAATAACTTCGAAAGGCCTAGAATATTAGTCCCTAGTAAATATATTTTACCTTTGGTTTTCATTTAGTTTTCATTTAGTTAGTTTATGAAAACGAATAGTTACGTTGCCGACTGTACATGAGTAAAACAACATTCTTCACTTCTGAATGTGTTTAATTATTTCAGAAATTGTGTAAAATAATTCAGAAAACCGACGTCCACATTTTTCTCTATCCGACTGAACTAACATGTTTAATTAACACTACAGAATTTCACATAAGATTTTTTGCAAAATCCGACAATATATTTTGTTGCGGTTTTATCCGCGATGATTGAGTATACAATACAAGCACAGTCCCGGCTTTAGCAGCCACTTCCACTCTTTGAATTACCGCCATACTTCACGTACAGATATAATTCTACAAAGTTCCTATGATATATCGTCCCCGTAGTTGAAAAATTAAATAGGCCTGATTTTGTCGATTTTGACTTTTCCCTATTTTCAAAACACCTAAAACATGCCGCATATTTGAGACTTACAGGCATTTTCGTATCTTATTCCGTTCCAAAAAGATAGCCATTTTTGTCGGACAGATGGAATAATAAATATCTTCAGACAAACACTATTTTTTTAAAGGATAAATAAATAACTCAGTAAATAAATCAATAACTATGGTCAATGATAAGTTGAATGTCAAATAAATTAAATAACATGAGTTGTTGAATATTTCCTTAATTTAAAAATTCTTTCACAAAACTAAGTTCTAGGAAAACTAAATAACTCTATTTATTTAATTCTGCTATTCAGAAATCTGATATGACGTACCTAATTTATAAATACTTGATGTTACCTATTTCTTCTACAACTAGATAATGATTGGCTGCGCTTTAGAATCGTGCGTCACGCGGAGGGGCGTAAAATGGGTTAAAGCTGGTAGGGATTGGGTCCCCGATTATAATGCTATCACTTCTATTATTAGGAAATGCATATTTTCGAGAAAAATTTTCTAACCTCAAATCAGCTTCATAGCGAAAACGGAACGTTAAAATGGGCGATTGACAACCAAATCTGTTCCACATTTTGTCTATGGTGCAAAATGACGTGAAAAATCTGCAAAACGGAACGTAAAAAAAAAAAAAGTATGTTATTGTGTCACTGTCATGTCGTTTGTTCATTCCGTTTCTCCTCGAGTTGCGTAGGCAATGTTAATAGAAACTGAGAATGCGATTAGGATAATTTGGATGCAAGAGCGAGCGAAGCAAGCTCCAGAGCTTGCTTCGCTCCAGTCCAGACTTGGGGCACCCCGACACGGATAGATTAGGTTAGAAGGGTATGGCGGGGTCGAATGAGCGAGCGAAGCGAGCGAATAGACCCCGCCATACCCTTCGTGGTTATTTTTTTTTAAACCACTCAGAAGTAGGAGCCCCGCGGAGCGGGGCTCCGTCGACCGGCTTTCCCTCGACCGCGCCAATTTGAGCACTTTTTAGAAGAATATAGTGTTTTGAGGTTAGGTTACATTAATCGGTTTTTCTCAGGGACCGTACATTTCCTAATCATGGGAGTGGTACCAGGGGCCAGGAGGGACCCCCCCCCTCCCCCCCGCCCCACCCCCCCTACCCCCTCCGCGTGACGCACGATACTAAATTTTAACCTAATGATTAATTATAAGATGCTAGGCAAATAAAATAAATTAAATTAAGTTGTTTATAATTGCCATAGAACAAAACGCACCTGAGGAAAGAAACAGCACTACTCTGGAAAAGCGAAAACATCGAAATGCCAGACAGTTACGGGACAGCATTCAAGAGGCTCGTCTTAACAGAGAAGAAACTCGATAGCAACCCTGCTTTTCGAGACAGTTAAACATAACAGATGAACTTGTACATAAACAAGGGATACGCCGAAAAAGCGCCAAAGACAAGCACAGTTGGTAGGACATGGTACCTACCCCATTTCGACGTGTTCAATCCCATGAATCCGGAAAAACTCCGAATTGTCCATGACGCCACAGCCAAATCAGGAGGAATGTCACTGAACGACTTCCTAGTCACGGGTCCAGACCTAATACAGTCACTGCCCGGCGTCATGATGAGCTTCCGCCGAAACCCGATAGCAGTTCAAAATTAAAATCAAAGCATTTATTTCAAGTAGGCCAGTTACAGGCACTTTGGAATTGTCGAAGCAAAGATGAAAATTAAATGTAGCTACAGTCCCAGTCACAAGACATAAAAACTGTAAAAGTACTGTAGTTGCCCATTCCCTAGCGTAGATCTCTATGGCGAATCAATCTCATTCTCAATGATGTTAAATGAGAACCCCATTGTAGCCTTGAATCAAGCGTAATCCCCAGGAAAACCGTTTTATCTACGAATTCAAGTTTCTCTTTATTCAATATTATTTCACAATCACTACTTCTAACATTGGGTAAAACAAATCTTATGCATTTAGTTTTTTTTAGGGTTCCGTACCCAAAGGGTAAAAACGGAACCCTATTACTAAGACTTCGCTGTCTGTCCGTCTGTCTGTCCGTCTGTCCGTCTGTCTGTCACCAGGCTGTATCTCATGAACCGTGACAGCTAGACAGTTGAAATTTTCACAGATGATGTATTACTGTTGCCGCTATAACAACAAATACTAAATATAGTCAATGGTACGGAAACCTTCGTGTGCGAGTCCGACTCGCACTTGGCCGGTTTTTTTCATTTATTACTAAATTGTTTGCTGTAAACCAATTTTGGATTTTGGGCCCGTCTAATTATCTTAAAAATTAGGGAAGTTTCATCAGCAAACAACACCATATTTTGAGGTTGGTTTTTCAATAAATAGGGTAGATCATTTATATACACGAGAAAGAGGAAATAACCCAATATTGAGCCTTGCGGAACCCCCATTTTTACTTTTAAACCCTGTGAATTAACACAATTTATTTGAACATGTTGTTGTTTATCACTCAAATATGATTTTACCAAACTAAGTGCAAGTTGACCTAATCCGTAATGCTCAAGTTTCGAAAGTAATGTGTCGTGATTTACGCAATCAAATGCTTTGGAAAGGTCACAAAATATTCCTATGGCGTCTTAAGACTCTTTCCACGCAGTAAATATGTGCTATAATAAGGTTACACCGGCGTCAGCTGGACAACGTCCCTTGGTGAAACCATACTGTTGAGCGTGTAAAATTTTGTTGGTGTTAAAATGATTGAGCATTTGATTCAGCATTACTTTTTCAAACACCTTGCTAAAAACTGGCAACACGGATACAGGTCTATAATTATTAGTATCTTTACTGTCCCCGGATTTGAAAAGAGGTATGACTTTACTGTATTGCATTAGATTAGGAAAAACTCCTTGGTCTACACACAAATTAAAAATTAAAGCTAAGTATGGGGCTATAGTCTCAAGTATGGATGTACAAACTTTGATAGACATTCCCCATAGATCTTCGGTCAGTTTTATTTTTATTTGCCGGAAAGCTTTAATAACTATCATAGGGTTTATGTGTTTAAATTTAAATTCAACCGTGCAGCCAGATACATTCGCCTTTAATAAACCAATTGAGACTTCAGGTGAGGAATTAAGAGCCTCTGCCTGTTGCCGGCGACATAGCAGAAATGTTCATGCAAGTGAAGTTGCGACGACAGGACAGAGACGCCCTTCGTTATATTTGGAGAGGCGATAGAAGAGAAGGCGCCCCTGAAGAATACCGCATGATGTCTATAATATTCAACGCGGTGAGCTCACCGTGCACAGCCATCTACGCAAAAAATTGGAACGCGAAACGACACGGCAAAAGTCAACCAGAAGCTGTGGAAGCCATCATACAGAGTTATTACATGGATGACTACATCGATAGCTACAGAACCGTCGAAGAAGCGACACGCATAGCAAGAGCAGTGAAGAACATACACCTACAGGCGAAGTTTGAACTTTAAAAATGGGTTTCAAACAGCACAGAAGTTCTAGAAAATATACACCCCACAGAACAGGACTGAAGTTGTCAACATCGGGAAAACAGACAGTACAGAAAAGATACTCGGACTGATATGGAATCCGGGTGAGGACACGCTAGGCTTCAACCTTACGCTCGCACGTCTACCGAGCGGCATTTTGGCGCCGACGAAGAGAGAAGCACTGAAAATCGTCATGTTACTAATGACCCGCTGGGCCTCGCCTCTCCGGTAACTATTCGAACCAAACAGATTCTCCAGGAGACTTGGAGGTGAGGAACCTACTGGGGCCCAGTTGAGAAGTTGGGTGGAACATTAGCGGCAGCTCAAGAACGTCGACTTACCAAGATGCTATCAGAGATACAGTGAACTCGTCCAAAACGTCATCCTCTTCCAAAATATAATTCAAAGCAGACTGCATATTAAATTCAATAATATCTGGATGTAACCTTCAAATTTGTTATATTTGCAATTTACAAACGTCAAAATACACCGATTAACTACTAACCGGGACTTTAAACAACCTCTCCCACCTCGGTTAGAGAAAACAGTTGATTAGCGTGTTTAATCGGTTGATTTGCTTTGGTGAACTTGAAAATGTGTTTTAAACAGCTGTTTTTAGATAATCAGACTGTTATCTTTTCGGTGAACATGGCCCTAAACCATTGGGCTACTTAAACCGGTGACAATTGGTCTAAAATAGCCGTTCTATTTTAATGCTTGTTATGACCGAGTAAGATAAGATGACATAACGCCGCGGCACTGCCGCGTCCAACGTGGCGGGCGACGCGGCGTCCAACGCGGCGGGTGACGCAGCGGGCGACGCCGGCAGCGACGTAAGTAGCCCGACGGTTTAGTGACCTCCTTGTAAACAAGGACAATTGGACAAGGTGACGATTGGTCTAAAATAGCCGTTCTATTTTAATGCTTGTTATGACCGAGTAAGATAAGATGACATAACGCCGCGGCACTGCCGCGTCCAACGTGGCGGGCGACGCGGCGTCCAACGCGGCGGGTGACGCAGCGGGCGACGCCGGCAGCGACGTAAGTAGCCCGACGGTTTAGTGACCTCATTGTAAACAAGGACAATTGGACAAGGTGACGATTGGTCTAAAATAGCCGTTCTATTTTAATGCTTGTTATGACCGAGTAAGATAAGATGACATAACGCCGCGGCACTGCCGCGTCCAACGTGGCGGGCGACGCGGCGTCCAACGCGGCGGGTGACGCAGCGGGCGACGCCGGCAGCGACGTAAGTAGCCCGACGGTTTAGTGACCTCCTTGTAAACAAGGACAATTGGACAAGGTGACGATTGGTCTAAAATAGCCGTTCTATCCTAATGCTTGTTATGACCGAGTAAGATTTAAGATGACATAAAGCTGCGTCGCCCGCCGCGTCGAACGCGACAGTGCATGTGGCGTCCAACGGGGCGGGCACCGCCGCTCCTCACGCAGAGTCGTTCATCAACTCGTCCCACAAGCCTACGGCCCATTTGAGACGAGTTGATGAAAACCAAAATACGTAATAATTTCGTTCTGCAACTCGTCGAGTCACCGCACCACGCGCCGCGTCTTCGTAAACAACATCGTACATTGCCATATTATGTTTGTATTTGGGCGTGTGACAACGCGGGCCGGCGCACGCGCCGCCTCTCCGTAAACGAAAAAAACGTGGAACGCGCCGCGCGACGCGCCTCAAGCTCGTTTGACTATTCAAATTGCTTACACATTATAATGAGAGGTTTTCTTTTTGAGGTATTAAAACAAAACTTAGTTTCCAAGAACTCTATATGGCGTTGAACTTACTATGATAGTTGGTGCCAAAACCAAAAGCTTGAAAAAAAAAACATTGTGTCACGTCACATACTCTCGTTGACTGACACTTTCATTTGCTTAACCTTCCGATTATAACCTAGTTTTCTCGCGCTTTGTTAAAATCAGTATTTTAGGTCCCGTTCCTTGCATTATCATACTAACTCCTAGCGCCATCTATCCAGCGACAAGGGAAGAGCTAAAAAGAAAATCTCTCATTAAAAATACATAAAAATCGTGAAAATACCATTTATAACCGTCCGTTTGTCTGCGGTATAAAAGAGGTAGGTAAATTGAAAAGTGACAAGCATACCTCACCCGCATGAAATATTTAGCTCGTATGAGCGGCCGGCAGGGGATACAAATTGTCTGGTCATGTCCGAGCTGCATTGTTATTGCATATTATTATATTGCATTACATATTGCATTGTCATTTTTTGGTGTAATAAAAAACATGGATTATGTCTGCATATTTTTGCAGACAAATTTTAGTAAAATATCGCTTCGTTTTCGAATGCTTCACTAAAATGATACTCGTTTTGACTCTACAGGGTGTAAACAGACTTTTCACGAAGCCGTCAACCAAGCATTCTGTACATCAAACTAAGTAACTCTACGCATCCTTTATGATCATGCTAACCACAGGTACAGAAACTACAAACGGGTATTATATTTCGTATGTTTATCTAGTACATATTTGCTTTTTAATTTCAGTAATGGAACGGTGTTTAGGAGAACGTCATTTACTTAAAGATGATTCGTTTGTCACTGTTTTTACAAATCATTTACTAGTCAATGTTTGCAACATTTAGTACTCCTTGCTTTAACTAATAAAACTACACGAAATACTTCCACCGTTCCGTCAGTAATACCATTACGGCAAACTCACATACTCCTCAAGACACATACTGCAAGGTACGGAGTCTATTTGCTCACCCACTCTGCGACTGAGCACACTAAGTAACCCAGTTTCACAAGCTTCAGTTAACTTAGTCTCAAACTTGTTCGGGACAAGCTGATACACTCTCTGTTTTTATTTCTACTAGTGCTTCAGATTAGAGAGGTATCTGCTATTAAAGGAAGTAGATTTGTTCAGTTGTTTAACTTAGTTTTGCTTAGTAGTGCTTACATTGTAAGCGATCTTTTTGTCGATGAATATATTGCAGCATAGTTTAGAGTGTGATGAATAGTTCCACTTTTTTGTTGCCGCCTGTTAAAAACCTGTTTTAAAGATTATGACGGCATCGGTGTGATACGCTTTTAGAAGTAACTAAATAGCTTGTGTTATTTCACTCCTGGGCAAGGCCCTTCCTCTTCCTTGTCTATACAATTCTGTCTTTTGCTGTTTGTCATTTAATTTTAGTAGAATGTTTTACGTTCTTCATCAATATCGACAGTAGAAAGGGCTCACTCAGGAGATGACGACTAATTTAAATAGAGAAGCATGGAAGAAGATCCAGAAGAAGACATGTTGCGAAGACCTTAAATATATTGGGATAAGGGCAGGAATAATAATATCAATATCAAGAATCCTATACCTATGGCATTCTCAAACAACTTTACTGTAAACACTTATCCCTTTGTACAAGTCTTATCGAACTCTCAGTGGGCAGTGAACCACTCTAATTTACCATTCAGTTGCCGCGAATTTACGATAATAGCCGACAAAAAGTTATGATTAACGCCAACCCTAGCTGCAAACAGTAGGGGATCTAATTTGCGAAGAAAGTGGTAGGGTTGCCTAACAACTTTGAATTTCGAATGCTCTTTTTTTCTTAAATGACATAGCGGTCTGTAATGTTTTATTCAAATGTTTGCATAAACTTTATTCCTTTGTTTTGTACTTTTGGACAAGGGATAATGGAGATTGATGAATGGGGCGGTAGGAGGGACGCTTTCGAAGGTCAAGTACTGACCTTATTAGTGATGTCAATGTTATTACCGTTTTATAACAATTCAAACTAAACAGGGAAATAGAACTGATTCAGGTGGTTCGTAGTCTTTCGCCAGGATCAGATGCAAAGTACTTGCAATGGTTGAGTTTGAGGCCAAAAATATGCGGTACTTATAAATGTAGATTCTGACAGCCTTATTCATAAAAAGTTAGAGCCTCCTTGAAGGCTCCTTGATGGCCCGATGCTAAAAAAACATGATTCATAAACGTCTGCTAACGCTAATCAGTCCATCAAGGCTCTGCTAAAGTTAGAAGACTGTTGACCCTCCTTTATCTCTCTGCTAAGTCACAAAATGGCGGCCGCAAATTTGAACAGCTGACTTTGACAAGAGCAAAAAACCATACTGATGATAATTTTAGTCAAGGGAGGGTTACGCAGATTAAAAAAAACCAGGAAAATTTATTTTTTGGAATTTGTATTTAAAAATCCTCTTAATTAGGTATTTAAGATGATACGTGTACTAACAATAAATATGAAAAAAAAAAAAAATTAGGATGATTAACATAGTTACGGCTTTTTGTACTTAGGTACAACATAAACATGCGGATCGGAAATGGCGGGAAAACAAACATCTCGCTTTTTTTAAAAGTTGATCTTGGGGTTGTATCGTCAAATTTTTATCTTTTCTTATTGGTTTATCATTTCTGTTTTATTTCTTTTCTTTTTTCTTGTGTGTATTTGTAAAAAAATGTGTTTTCCCGCTAATTTGCTGTCATTGCTGTCAATTTTTTTTTTATTGTCGATGAGGCCATTTTTAGGCCGTAGCCAAATGGCAAAAAACGGAACCCTTATGGATTCGTCATGTATGTCTGTCTGTCCGTTCGTATGTCACAGCCACTTTTTTCGAAACTATTTGGTAAGTAGATGTATTCTGTGAATCGTTAAGATTTTCACACAAATATAAAAAAAAAAACAATACATTTTGGGGGTTTCCATACTTAAAACTGAAACTCAAAAATTGTTTTCATCAAACCCATACGTGTGGGATATCTATGGATAGGTCTTCAAAAATGATATTGAGGTTTCTGATTTTTTTTTTCTAAACTGAATAGTTTGCGCGAGACACTTCCAAAGTGGTAAAATGTGTCATTCTTTCTTGTCCCCTGTAACTTCTAAAATAATAGAATGATAAAACTAAAAAAAAATATATGATGTACATTACCATGTAAACTTCCACCGTAAACTGGTTTTAACTTAATTAAAAAAATACACTATTATTAAAACATCGATCAAAGTTACAACGAACTACAAGAACTTTTATATTATGTTACTTGCTGCTACGGAACTTTTTGTCTGTTGATTTGTCAAGATGGCCAACATAACGCGTCTAATCCGTCTATCAGCAGCTCATTAACTAGCAGACTGCTAGCAAGCGTTTATACTTCTTGACAACCGTCTAACAAGCCTAATGAGTCTGCTAGCTAACAGACCAATCAAACCTCAATTAAGGATTTTTGATGAATAAGGCTGTAAATCTTGGCGTTCTGTATGTTCAATTGTTCAATATACACACATCAAAAAATGTTTATTCATTTCTACTGCTTGGTATTACATTGATACAATATCTAATGCTCCGAAAGTTGTCGGGAAAGAAACGCCCGTAAATAAAGAGGAGACGAAAAACGTTGGCAGAATCTTTTAATTTGTTGAGTAAGTGTACTTAGCCGCTTATTGTAATTACTTAGTGGTATGATTTATACAAGCCGTGTGGTATCCGGCAGAGTAGAATTTAACTAACCCATTACACTCACGGGTGTCGTATAAGGCGACTAATGTCTGAGGCAGAACACCTTGCGCCTCCGTAGACCAGAGAATGGGCAGCAGCGTTTTCTCTTAGTCTTTCATCACAGCGATCTCCAATCCGCCTGCCAAGCGTGGAGATTACGGCAAATTCCTCCCATCATGGGAGAGGCTTATGTCCAGCAGTGGACGTTAAGGGCTGTTGTTGTTGTTGTTATGATTTATACACGTATTGACCAAGTCACCAAGAGGTACGTACATATTTGTAAGCTTTGTCTTAAAATGTCATGATTGCATTATCAAAATAAGCGACCCACCAAAAACATTTTCATGTAAAATGTTGCCAAGACGAGACCATATATGACTCGCACCGTCAAAAAGTTATCAGATCCTATGTAGAGCCAAGCTTCTAACTCTACACGCTATAACTCTACAAGATCTAACTGCACAAACTCTTAAACCTTCTCGACCTTAGTCAAAATATGTGGCTTGGCCATTTCGCTACATTCACATGGGCGTTAGGTGAAAAATGTATCCACTGTTCATTAGTTTTCTGTTATAAAATAGTTCTTGTAGTAACGAAACGGCCAAGCCGTAATCAGTCCGCTATTGACAACATATCCCGAGAATTTTGTTTATCTGGTATTTATTTAAACCCAAGTTAGAAGGGTTCAAAAAAATGACGAAGCGTTTCTAGAAAAAGCAGGTACTAGTAGTGCCCTTGCGCTTTGCTTCGCTCGTCTTGGCTTATAAAGTAAAGCTCAGATTCACAGCATCTAAAGAATAGTTTTGGATTTGCAAAAGCCTGTGGATCGGTGCCAATATTGAAATGCACTGTTTTAGACTTTCACGGTTTTTTACTACACATAAAGTACTTACGGGATAATATCCGTGATAAACAAAAGAATATCTATGCACTACAGATGCACTAAGTCAAAATTACCATACACTCAATTATTAAAGCGTTATAACATTCAAGGCTCGGAGTCTAGACGCAACCTACTGATGGCCATGCTGCTGCACGGTCTGTGTAACAACAGATTCGATTGTCCTGATATGACTAATAACCTATGTTACATTGTACCTAGAACTGTGATGCGCCGAGAGGCGCGCGTGCCCCGGCTGTTCCACACTGCAAGGTGTAGAACTCAAGCTGGCGCACGGGCGCCTTTCCGACGCATCGTAGATACGTATAACACACATTTTATGGAACTTGATATTTTCGCGCTCACACACTTTAAGTTCAAAAGGATGGCTATTGAATCCTTAAAGTAGCCATCTGATATACTTCTATAATACTATCCCTAAATTACATAGGAGTTCGTACTTAATTTTCTATAATGCACGCATTGAACTATTTCCTTAATATTATTTCGCGGATATTGGTGTGGGTTACACGTTTAATTAGTTTTAAACTTATTTTGTCATACTTTCATTGTAATGTGTAACTGTTAAATGTCCCAATAAAGTAAAATAAAAATAAAAATATCAAGGATATTATCCCGTAAGTACTTTAAGTGCAATATTGACATTTCTAGAATATCCTCAAAATGAAAGGTACGTGCAGATTCATTATGTATGAAACATTTCCGTTATCAACACTCAATAATACCTTTACTGCTTTACTCAATGCTATTATTGTAATTTGCTTTTAAAGGATTCTATGTCTTTGAAAGACTTTTCGATTAATAAAAATTCATCAGCAGAAAATAGACGGTGGTTTTCAAAGATTTGGAAATGCTTTCTTAATCACTATTCTTCGTAAACTGTCTGACTGTGTGTGTCTAGCCATTAGTCTAGATATAACATGGGAGTTGCATTCTAAGCTAATGAAAAAAATAATGATAATCCCTCACGCGGACGCGATTATCGGATATTAGCTTTTAAAACCGCCTAGGTATAAACGAGGATACTATGAAATCCTGCTTCTTTAACGTGTTCCCATTAAACCCGATTACCCCTTCCATTACGCCTTAACACTGCCAAAGCAAACATCACGCGCACAAATGAGTACAGATGTCGAAGGGAGGCTCGTTTACACAGCGCCCCACGTTCGGTTCCCATGTAGTTAATTTGCTCAGCCGAGCGGTAATGATTCGATTCTCTGGAGAGCATTACTGCGAGGATCGAGCTCTTAGCACTTTGTTACTGTACTGCTTTTTACTTTATTATAATGTAACGATATGGTTCCATGTGTCGTGTACTGTACGTGGTTAGGAGTTTTGAAGACCCATTTTTGGTGGCAAGGTCGTTGGCCGCGCTTGTTACCGTAAGGCCAGTTTCCTGCTCGTATTATTCGCCTTAGATCAAAATTATTTAAAAAACAACTTGTTGTAAATTTCAAACTTTGGTGAATTGAAAACCTGTTCTCCAAAGTTTATTCGAAGCTTACCTGCCTACTAAAATCAAGAGATATTTTACATAAAGTCACTGTTCTTAATAACAGTTACATAAATTCACTGTTCTTAATTAAAATGGTTGCCTACAAACCCATAAAAGGCAAATGCATTATATAGTCCGTATGTTTACCCAAACGCACGCAGAACTGATGGCATCTGCAAACAAACCAAACTTGCCATGGCTAACACAAATTCATTCCGGCGCGCACACCAAATGAATCCGGCTGCAATTTACGTCGCAGCCGCGAACTAAATCCGACATTTCCCACATTTCTGACATTTTCCCCACCAGCACCATAATCACCGTTAATCCTGACGAATAAATAAAAGGTACGATTGATTGGGTCCCGAACAATAGGTATAACACAAAGGACTGGATGTAACGCAAACAGAAATCAGTCCGTTTCATCTTGTTCAAGTATATTCTCAGGTGGAAATTTGTCTATAAACAAACCACAATAGCTGGGAGCGCCGACCCGCATACTAATGTACGAGCGAGTGGCTCCACTGCTGAGACGAATTATGATTTTGGATGCCTGATCTATGCTAATATGAGGGTAAGGACCGTAAACACTGGGTGTTTTTTGAAAACAATACGTATAGGTGGAAAGTTATTTTAGTGGCAAGCTTGCTGAACAAACAATTTGATCGGCTTTGTTGGCGCTTTTGATGAATAAATGTAGGCAAAAAGTAATGATTTAGGGTTGGTAAGTTTGGAACTAGGTTCGTTAATGGGTTTTATTTTATGGTTTGTTTGTTGTTTATAAATTCCGAACTTCAAAGCTGAATATTAAAACCAACACACGTGTTAATACTTTTAACTATTTAGGAAAACAACCAATTCAAACGGTGTACCTAATTTCAGACGTTTATAAAGTGTTTAGCTAGGTTTATTAAATTATAATTATATTTTTTTGACATAATTTTTATCTTAAACGTTTCAATCATATACCACGTTAAAAGAAAAACGGTTTATAAATCAAACCCGTGTAACAATGGACTTAGAACTCGAGGGCCGCGGGCGCGGTGACAGTTCCCTGCAACGTCACGAACCCGGAAACCCGCGGACTTTTGATTCAATTACATTGTTGCCGTAACGATTGAACCTTCGTCCTCTGTCGGTTGTGGACAGATTGATATATTTCCATATTGTACTTTCGGTATCCAGAAATAAACGGTGGAGAAAATTTTAGATAATAAATTTTATGTTATGGTTTCTAGCTACACGCCTCTATTGGCCTAAGTCCAGCAGTGGACGTCTTTCGGCTGAAATGATGATGATGATGACACGCCTCTTGACAGTCGTTCTAGGTAGTCAGTGGTTCGAAAGTCTGACAACCAGTCATACTAAGGGGTATCGTATTACCCAGTACTCACTAGGTTGAGGAGGTCAGATAGGCAGTCGCTCCATGTAAAATTGTGATTCAGCCGCATCCGGTTTGAATGGAAACCGACCTCAAAATAGTTGGGAAAAGGCTAGGCAGATTATTATATTGATAGCCACACGCCACTGATTTGCACCGCGTGATACTGGTTTACGACTTGAAAAATTGTATTTTTTTACTAAGTATTTAATATTAACTGACTGTGTGAATGATGATATGGTTAGAAAGGAGGTGACCACTGATATGACGAGTAATATAGAAGTATGGGAGAAGAAGACATGCGGCCGACCCCAAATGAATTGGGATAATGGTAGAAGAATGATAATGATGTACTCTTAAACATATCTACACATTTTCGAAAATATTGTGAAAACCTCGTCAAAACCCATGGCGTAGTTAGAAGAACAACGCGATCACTTAGAAAGATTTAGGAAACAATTTTTATGCATACTATAGATATTGTATGCATTACTATAGAGCTGCGGTGGCCCAGTGGTGGCGGCCCCTACTTACGAACAGTAAGTCGTGGGTTCGAACCCAGACAGGCGCATTACTTTGTGTAATTTATTTCATCACCACTGCTCTCAAAACGGTTAAGGAAAACATCGTGAGGAAACTAGCATGTCCTAGAACCAAAAAATTTGAAAAAATGTGACATCTGATCTACCAATCCGCACTGGGCCCGCGTGGTGGATTATAGCCCATTCCCTCTCATAGAGAGGAGGCCTGTGTCCCAGCAGTGGGCACATTAATAGGCTGATGATGATGATAGATATTGTGAATTACATAGGTACACAAACAGTTGAAATACAATTATTCTATCAAAAGAAAGTTAAAAAAAAACTTCATACTCTAGACATTTTAAAACAAGACCAATTTAAACCCAACGCTACGTCATTCCTTTTATTTGGAGTCAAGCTCCGTGATACGCAGTTGATTGATGATGTTTAGAGAGCACACGCCGTGCCAGCTAATGTTTCAGCAAACACCAGCCGATAGTTTTTACATCAGACTGCTCATAGAAACGAGAACTTTATTAAATAATACTACTATATTAGGCAAGCATAAAGAATGATTTTGATTGATATGTAGATGATTGATGATGAAAGAATAGTTTGTAAATCATCTTACATTTCTGCAAATATTATTCAATGGAATTTTCTTATTATTTATGAAAACCCACTTTTTAAAATACGATATGAAAATAAACAACTGCAATAAAACTTTTTAATTAGTACGCTGTTGATTGACATTTTAATTTGTTGTTTTAGGTACGCCACTATTCTGACATTCTCTTGTTTATGAATCCATTTGGTCACTGTAAAACAATTAGCCGGTCAAACTAATAGCCAATTAATTAGTCACTGCTACAACGCAGATATTAAGTACTACGCAATTGATTGATAGTGTTTGTTTGACCCCTAACAAGTTAAGGCCCTTCTAACCCTAAAATTAGCAACTATATTTGTGGTGGTTCAAACTTCGTTTGAAATACTGTTAGAATAAAGTTCTAATCAGCTTGCACTACAAAGCGGTTGTTACGTCAGTCACTGCGGCCGAGTAGTGCGAAATGAGTGTTTTTTTGCGATTTACAAAAAAAATATTGATTGGACTAAAAATATAACACATAATACCTGCTTTATAGTTAGTTCAGTTAGTATGCAAAGTTTCATGATCTAATTTGAAGTACTTTTTGAATACCAGCGGTTTATCGTTCGATTTGAAGGTAACTTTGGATTTTTTTTCTATTGAGAAAAAATTATGAAATCGTGTTTTCGTCACACATAGGACTTAGCATTAATCCTCAACTTTACCATATATTT
Source organism: Xestia xanthographa (assembly GCA_905147715.2). Lineage (NCBI taxonomy): Eukaryota > Metazoa > Arthropoda > Insecta > Lepidoptera > Noctuidae > Xestia > Xestia xanthographa. The sequence continues at coordinate 30,190,184 of LR990653.1, read as the reverse complement.
ATTTCAAAATTAATGCTGCAGTGTTTTAGGCGTAACGAAGGATCATGCTAAGCCATTTGAGGGATATATAGCCCTGTTCGAGTGAGTAGACAAATTGAGTAATCTGCCGACTATTTGCAAATTTTAATTTACACATTACTATGTAGGGATATTTGATATAAGTTGGTAAGAGTTTGATTCCTTTTGTAATGCAAAACGACCCTACTCAAATACAGACAGCTTCAAAATATTTTTAAAAGAATTTTAATTTTCTAATAATACGCCGCCGGAATGTTTAGAATAATACGCCGCTGATTGATGATGTTTGTCTTGCCGTGAAACACAGCTAATGTTCAGCAAACGCCGCGATCCTAGTTCAGACGGATTCAATATACTGTTATTGTGATTTATGGTAATGTGAGGGATTGTGCGGGCTCGTGAGGGCTCGGGAGAGGAACCAATTGTAGGTAGCTCTCACGAGTGAAGCACCTACCTCACTAGTATTTTATTTATTTTTCTTCGTCAAATATATTCATTTTATTTTGGTAGTACAGTATTATTTTATCTGAAGCTTCATACGTGCCTATTGGCTCTGTTTTTACACACAACTGTATAGACTACGTTCAGAAAGTCGTCATTAAGAACTATGTGTGAACTGCTGAGGGCCGTTAGTGAGGATTGGAACAGTTCAAACCGCAGGTATTAGCTCGAAGTCTACCGGAGCGCCAACAGGTTTTATTTTATTTTAAACTAAGAATTTTAGAAGTTGATATTGAATTGTTATAATATCGTTACATATTTGTATATTGTATAACGGGCTGGTGTCCGCAACTCCACGTCAAAGCGCGTATTTTTCGAATGAGCTATAAATCCACCACGCGTGCCCAGTGCGGATTGGTAGATGTCTCATGTCTTCCAATTTTTGGTTCTGGGACATGCCGGTTTCCTTACTATGTGTTCCTTCACTGTTTTGAGAGCAGTGGTGATGAAATAAATTACACAAAGTAATGCGCCTGTCTGGGTTCGAACCCACGACTTACTGTTCGTAAGTCGGGGCCGCCACCACTGGGCCACCGCTGCTCTCATCGTTACATATTTAATCTGAATGTATTGTATTTTAACGAATGTGACTATTTTTTTAAATATTTTTAGTGTCATTGATAAGGAAATAATCTCTCGGATCTGTGGATTGGTGAGCATCTATAAATTATCGACGACCTTCCGTGCTTTGGGGTACACTATTGATTCGGGTTGTTATTAATAGATTTTTAGATCTTTGCATTGTATAGAATCAATCTCTAGTATTATATAATCGCATAGCCCATATTGTGTGAGTACTATGTACTAGAAAGCTATCATTCACTGAAATCCTATGTTTTTTTTTCTTGACTTGAATGTGCCCCGGCGGTTGAGAGTATGTCATGTCACTCTAATGTATCGCTAATGGTGGCACGTGTGTCGGATCATTTAGTTTTTATGTCTTGTGACTGGGACTGTAGCTACATTTAATTTTCATCTTTGTTTCGACAATTCAAAAGTGCCTGTAACTGGCCTACTTGAAATAAATGCTTTGATTTTGATTTTGATACTACTTGGTAATAAACAAGTAGTATTACACTACCCAGTTACTTGGTTGTCTCGATTCAACAGGCAGTTGCTCCATGTATAAAATACTGGTATTCAGCTGCATCTGGTTGGACTAGAAGCGTGTACTGATGTAGTTGGAAAAGGCTAGGCAGACTCTATTTATCAATAAAACTTTCTAGATCTATCTTGTAGATATTTATCAAGCTTAGGTCGCCTGACCATGTTTTCCGAGGTATTGAATTAACTTAAGCGGGGACCTCGGTTTGGCCAACTTGGCGTCGGATGCCCGTTGGTCAATTACACCCAAGATTAGATACAGGCAGTTTGTGACTGAAACTGGACATCTGGGTCTATCAGTAGAGTTCAAAAGGCTGAGGAAACGTTTGATTGATTGAAATCTATTAAGACACGTTATAAAGGACACTGTGGCACAAACTTTTTCTATAGATTTGGGAAATGATTCTAGACATAAAAGCATTGAAAAGAAATCAGCTGTTCCATAGGTACACTAGGTACCTGTAGTGATTGCCATTTTGTATGGAATCATTGTGCTGTGGTCTAGACCTTAAAACCATGTAGGTACTAAATCTAGATAAAAGCTTGTGTCGCGGTGTCTCTTGCACAAGGAACCATAACAAGAGTTTCAGAACAAATTAACATGAACTTTATAAGGAGCCTTTTTCGCAAAAAATACCATTAGTTTGTCCTAACAAAGAAAAATTGTAGTTCACTAAACAGTATAACGACAACAATGTCGCTAAGCGGAAATTAAGAATGTCTACTAAAAGTCTTTATTCTTATTTTTATGAGAATCATTAAGGACCGACAACTGGAGCGAGGACAATTTTGGACCTTTTCTTTTTATAGTCTGTTGTTCCCTAATTTTCAATCATAGTCAATATTTATAATTTCGATTGGATTCGATTTTGTAGAATTTAATAACGACCGTTCCAGACTAAAATGAAATTAAAAATGTCAACTATCACAAAAGTATCTTCCATCTTTTTCATATCTCGCTTCTTAATAAAAGCCAGCTCTATATCTCGCTTAGTCAGCGCCTACCAGAATCGGCGCCACGGTGCCACCTAATCTGTCCATTCATCTTTCCCGCCACAAACGCTCTTCAGTTAGAAGACACATGTCATGGTGACGTCACGCTATCACATAAATTGCGAGAGTAATCTAACGTAGGAATATCTCTCGGCCATTTGAAAGCTAAGAGTTCATAGATTTTGTTATGCCTTCGAATTATTTTCTATTATTGAGTTTGCTTTCAGGAAAACAAGCCTTTTTTGGGGGGAAAAGTACACTCGTTTGACTTGACATATCAATCGAAATTTGACTTATTAGTTACACGATTGAAACTAACTTATCCAAAATTTTAATAAAGCAAACTAATCACATGCTGGCGGCTAAAACAGAAATAGTGGTAGAACACTGACATATCCAGAAGGCATCGCGGCAGACCTCGTAAAAGACAAAGCAACCAACCTCGACAAAAGCAACGATAAGTGGTGAACATTAGGCCTGTATCAAAAGAAGTGGAAGTCATGGGAGAGACATTTGCCCAGCTGTGGGATAATTCAGGCTAACAGTAACTAACAACAAACTACATTTTTTCAAAAGTATTTATTCCACCATTTATATAAATTCCAGGATCCAAGAAAAGTCGTTTCAACCGAAACATTCACAGAACAAGACAACAATTAAGGGGACAGGACACATCCCTGCGGAACACCGAAAACCTTTTGTTCCATTCCACGGAACCACCGGCCTTTGAAGGAATGCACCAAGTCAAAGGCGCATCGAGCGTAACGTCAAAAGGAAATACAGTATAATTCAAACTAGAAACACCGCTTTCTGAAAAGCGAAGAAAGGTTCGCGCATGCGTGATACGGAACCCTCAGCCTCCGTTGAGCCGGTCTGACAGAACAGTTGCCTCACGATCGCCGCACCGAAGCAAACCCGAGCGGATTGTAACCGTCCTCGCTCCCGCGTTCGATTTACGAAAACTTTTTTGAAAATGCGACGTTCTAGAATTTGGAACGTTTTTTGAAATTGAAATTTTGTTTTTATTTTGTCCGTTGGTGAAGATGAGTTTGTTGAAAAACTTTGTGATGAAGTGGTCACTGTTGTTTGTACTCGGAGTTTCAGTGTTGTTTCGATGTACGGATTCTGTCGGTAAGTTGTAGAAAAAATAATATATATATGAAACTTTATAAATTATACTTCATAAAAAGTATCACAACCAAGGACACTATAATTAACCACAAGGTTAATTTATTTAAGACGGTAAGGTATTTAATAAACGGACTTCATTTCAGCGTCAGTATATATTTTTCACCTGTCAACGCTAATTAATCGCGAAACTTAATTCAAAGTTAACTAAGTTAATTTGTCAGCAGTTGCTTCGGTCTTTGTAGTAAATAAATAGCTAACTGCTACTTAATGAGGTAGCGACCTGTGGGGCAGATGTTACATTAAACGAAACTATATTAAAATTTAATTTTGTGTTGTAACGGGGTTTTTACTTTCATTTTATAAAAGAAGCAAGTGAATTAGTACTTTGTTTTTGTTACTCAGTTAAACTATAAAACGAAATTGAAATTTAACGCCCCCTTTTATGTAGACCTTACTTTTTGGCCAATAAATACAGTCATGTGCACTAATATGGTATACCTACACGTAGCTACTTTTAACTCTTTCATGTTTGGTGGTCAGTTTTCTAACCACTTATTCTCGGCTGTTTAAATTATATTTCCTCGCAATCTATTGACGATGCTCTGGACTATAAGATTATTTTCTCTTACTGTACTTATCGAAGATGATGATGTTATTTTATGTCGTTGTGAACATCGTAATTAGGAACTTTTACTATTACGAAATAGGTTCCAAAGTTACAATCGATATTCAACGAGAAAATCGGTTTTGAATATAAGTAGGAGTACATTCAATGTTCAAGGGTAAGAAAGACGGGTGTTTTGGAGGATTGTCATAATCAATTTTGAAGTCCAAAAAGTACTGAGTATCAATATGATTACGTGACTTTTGATTTTTTTCATCTTAGATTTTTGGATCATCCAGATGAATTGCAATGTACTTCCGACATAGGTAGTAGTACTATTATTAGTACCATTTTATCAGAATACAAACTCTTTGATATCGGATCTGTTGTTCGCCCAGGGCCGTCCTATTGTAACATCACAGTACACACATTGTGCTAACCAGATATGTGACGTGATTGACAAGAAAGGAAGTTGTTACGGCTCACTGTATGATACAAGAATAGCCTTGGAATATGTTCGATGATTAAAATTTGACATTGTCTTTATGTCGTAGCAGTAAAGGTGATTTTTGCACTGCAAATATTATTGCGACTGATGTGTAGTTGAGTGTAGAAATACCTAGCTACTTTTCGATTTGCGCATGTCGTAAGACTCGGGTAATGGAATGGGTTTTTGAAAGGTTCAAGGAAAAGGTTATATGTACCTATATCTTAGAATACTTGTAGGAAAAAAATCTAGAAATGGTACACTCAAAGTACCTACTTACGGGATAATATCCGTGGTTTTCTTTATTGATGAGCTCCCGATATTTCGACGCTGTTGCAAGCATCATGATCGCGGGAATACTGAAGAGGTATGCATACTGAGGTCAATAAAGAAAACCACGGATATTATCCCGTAAGTACTTGGAGTGTAGTGAAAAACCGTTGCATTAGAAATGGTACTTTCTGGTGAACTACAGGTAGCTACTATGATTGCGGTTTGAGAGGCAGTGTTCATGCGGGTCCACTCATAATGTTTTTGAGCTTTGTCTTTGGGCTATCTAGACTCATTGCATCCGTGGTCCTTCCCGTCATAATAATAATAATAATATAGCCTTTTATTCAGATCTCTTTACAATAACTTAAACTTAAAGAAAAAAAAATGACACTGAACTTATAAACTATTTATACTAATATCTGTTGTTTTGTTATCTTTTCTAGATCTGTTTGCCAGTCGGCAAAGGCCTCCTCCAACCTTTTCCATTCTTTCCTGCCTTCCCGTCATGCAGATAGCTATATTATACCGCGGTGACCATTACCACGAGAGGGCCTAGACCAATAAAAGTGTTCCGTAACTTTAGAACGATGTTCAACAGGATCGACATAAGCTTCTCGGTAACTTCTGTCAATTCAATCCATTTTTGACTTTTCCGTTTCGTTATCGGTGATAGATTGTTACTCGGTTGAGGCCCTCACGTGGCCACTCAATGATATGGAACATTATAAGCACTTAATTAACAACGGTAATGGTGCCGATTCCCTTGTTCACAAACTAAACTAAATTTAAGTTGAATGCATCTTTTTCTTTCTATTTCATTAGGAAAAGGACAGAAGATAAATATTAGTTTAATCCTGTCAAATTAGTCAGCATCTGACGTAATTTGATGTAATTTTAGTAGTCAACTTTTTAATCGCGTTTAAAACTTGTATGGCGCTGATTAATTTGACAGAACGTAACTAAAATTTATCTTCTGTCCTTTTCTTAATGAAATAGAAAGAAAAAGATGCACTGAACTTAAATTTGGTTTAGTTTGTAAACAAGGGAATCGGCACCAATGGGTCTAAACTTTGAAGTTTCAGAACCTTAGATCTACACGGGTTCGTATGTTGTCTAATTACTCTAATTAATCTCTCTGGTATCAGCCAAGAACCTGATTAATGGCAATTAGCTCGCTCAGTATTACATGGAGCTTAGACATAACTATTAAAATGTGGGTATACTATACCTACACCTTACTCTTCGTGGACAAACTGACGTGATATTTTCGTACGAAAATATTTGTAGTAGAGGATCTTCTCTTAACACTTTTAAATCATAACATCATCACGCCTTGAATTCCCGAGGGATTAGGTAGAGGTGTACCTAATAGTACACCCACATTTATATCAACCGCCTATTGCCGTCAACGGGACACAAGTCCAGCTTCCGTGGCTGCTACTGAGAAATACCTGATGGAAAACCCAACAACACTTTCCTTGACTTGGGAACCGAACGCAGGACCTCATGGTCTATACACTACACGAACGAGGCAGATCTCTTAAATCAATGAATTCTTAAAGAAAACCCTGGAGATAACCGTGATTGCGATACTCGGATTACACCTACTTAGGTGTAATCCAAACGGACGTACTATCGAGGACACTCCTGCCTGACCACAACTAAGCTAATTTTTGCTTGCACTCGCAACATAGAAACGCACTCTAGCCCCGCCCCGTTGACTTTACGTACGTCCGTTTGGATTACACCTACGTGGGTGTACTATCGTGGTCTTTTCCGCCTGACCAGTTTAATTTTTTTTCGCTTAAATCATGCGGAGGCGCCGGAGCCACGCCCCCTAAAAGTTTGGGCCTATTAGGAAAGCGTCAACTTTGGCGCGCAAAATAACAATAACTCTCGTTTGGTCACAATCGTCTCGTTTATCGTCAATGCGCTCGGCCGATTCGGTATCTATTCATTCATTTTTTCTACACAAAGTCGCTAGAGATCGTTTGTATGTTGCGAGGGCAAGCAAAATTGAGCTTAGTGGTGGTCAGGCGGGAGTGTCCTCGATAGTACCTATGGTGCCTAGTAGGGTAGTCTTTGGAGTCGTGAACTTTTCATAGGCCCCGGGCGTCCATTAAAGCGACCTTTGGGAAGGCCCCAGCATGTTATGTTCTCATATGGTAATGGGCCCTGAGGGAGTGTTCATGGGTGCCCAGACGTATCTTGTGGTCTTTATGCGCTGAAGTGGTTTTAGGACAAAGGTCTTGTAAATAACCTGAGGGCTAGCCAAATCGACATTGTGTCAGCGATATTGATAGTGGAAAAATAAAAATGTGTTGGACGAGTTGTTAAAAACTTAATCATGTTGAAAGTCAAACTAGAAATAGGTACGAAGCGCTTTATAAAAAAATGGCGTAAAACTGGTTAAGTTTTAATGAAACCTTTGAATAATTCTTTTTTATAGATCTTCTGCTTTCCTCAGCTTTCACCGCTACCGATATTAAAGAAAAGTTTAGCCCCAATTAAAATTCATCCCACACCGTGATAACCCTTTTTAATACCAATAAGGTATTTTCGCCAAAACACGCTAAAGGTCATCGAAGTAATTATGATATCTAGAGTTGCCAAACTTTAGTTGCCAAGGGATAAACTGGATCGGCCTAATAACCATCATTAATAGACTGGGATCGGTAAGGTCATGATTAAACTCAAACTATTGTTAGTCATGAGGTTCGACGGAGATAGGCCACTTCGCTTCTTGGGGAGTTAGGGAACTTATTGGCTTCTGGGGTTTGGAATGGCAATTAGGGAATAGTCCATAATGTGAATATTGAAGAAGTGATTGCATATTATAAATATTATTATTTAGCATATGCAATCACTTTTTTAACCGTTGGACGATACGTGCTAATAAAAGAAAAGACGAAATTATTTATTTATAACAAATTGTCTAACAAGTGAAAAAGACTGACCGAGGTCAGGCCAAATCTCAATAAAAGCTCTGAATGATTGATAAAGCTAGAAAACGTGACAATATAAGATTAAATAGACATACCTAATAGACGCCACAATGTATCTTGGAACATCATAAAACTTCAATCCAAATACAAATGAGAAAGAAGCTCTGTCTTTACACATGTTTCCACCTTTCCTTGGATTTCGAAAAAAGGCTACTTGTGTGCCTGCCTAAGTTAGAACAAAGATTACTTTTTATCGCGGTACTTTCTAAGTCCCCGTGGGATAAGTTTTGACCATCGCGTGGGCGAAGGCCAAAGCCAAATGAATAAAAATAGCATTCAAAAGAATCACCAAATGCTGCACAATCAAATTAACGAGACTGTAATTCAACGCACTTAATCTACACAATAATCTAACACTGAATCCACTGAAATGACAATCGAATATATAATATTGTAAAAGTTATCAATCGTGATTGGATCGCATTAAAATTAATTTGTTCATATTAAACACCAATAAAGGGGCAATCGAATAGAGATTAGCTGTAAATTGTGAATATTGCCGAGTCATTTTATTCGAGTTTCGTTTGAAATTGTTCTTGTTTGAGCAGTTTGGGGAATAATCTTAGGCGTGTAGGTAATAATGGCGTTTGTTATGAAAGATCTGATATTTATGTTGTTTTATGGGATTTTGATTTAAAAGTGGTGCATGTGAAGTTAACATGGCTGAACAACATTGAGGCATTGTCGCTGCCACTAAATTACATTATTTTAGAGCGTCATTATTTTTTCTCTTATGTCAGAATCTTTAATGTTGTACCCATTCCAAATGGTAACTAAATTCTGGAAAGCTACTGATAGATGAATTGTTAGTTTAGATATTATAATCAATTGCTGACCAAGTGACCATACCAACTTTACTACATTCCAAATCTATCAGCACCTATTAGCTCTGAACCACAAAGTTTATAACTCTCTAATAAATAACCATTTCCTGGCTAAGCTTAGGGTCTCAACAGACATCCAAGTTAATATCAGTTCAATACTGCGGCGAAGTTCGGCGGTACAGTTAATAAATTGTTAATATGTTCCTCTCGGGAACGGACGGAACCGCACGGAGCCGCGCGGCATCGCACGGTACCGCACGACTTAGTGTGGCCAAGAACCGAGGTGTTCTTGCAAGTACAAGTTCGTGTTAGGTGAAACATTCCTTTGTAGTTTAGTATTCTACTTCTATTTAAGTATTCTACTTTTTTTTTATCATCATTGTGACTTATAATGATTTTTGTGATTTTTATTTACATTCTTTTGAATAGAACTTGTTATGAATTTTACATGATTATTGTGAATGTGGGGACCATGTGGGTCACATTTATATTTTTTATTTTTTGTTTATGTTTTCCCACAACTGTCTGGCAGTTTGAGTACTCTAAGCGACCTACCCAAATGTCCTTTCTTTGGTATTGTTCGTCGTTTCGTTGAGCTCCTTGAGTCATAAGTCGAGCTACACGTTAACTGACAAATGCTTGCACTGACTGGACAGGTCCACTCAAATCTGTATGGTTCTTTCTTCAAAAGACCATCTCAGACACTAATCTGCATAGTCCTCATGTGAATTGAGCAAGATTGTCTGGACTTTAAAAGAGACTATGACCTCTGAGTTTGTTTCGGCTGTTTCTTCTCAGAGTAGTCAGGTACGAAACACCGGCCCCATCTAGTTTTAAAAAATGACGTGTAAAAGTGTTTGTAAAAACCTACTTGCAAAATAAACATCATTTATCATTTATCATTTATCATTTGGTACTTAAACTTCGTGTTCTGATTTATTGGGAATGTTCTACGTACCTGTGTGTGTGTGCTTATATTTTTGAAGGAAGTAGTTTTTTGGGTTTTTTTTTTCTATTGAATGATTTCTTGTTACAAAATATTTGAGTTCATTTTGTGATCTGCTTGGCTGCGTCTTCTGTATGATGGTACTTGTTAAATATTTATTATGTAAATTGACTTTGGGAACAGATTTTTATGAGTAAACCATATTCACATTATATACATACTACAACTAGAACTCCATAAAATTAAAAAAATAATATATATATATATATATATTATTTTATTTTATATATTTTATTATATGTTTGGGAATAAATAAAGTTTTGAATATGAATGTGGATAGGTATATTAGTAGGGGAAGACCAAGGAAACGATGGATGGACTGTGTTACGAATGATATGGCAAGAAAAGAAGTGTCTGATGAGATGACGAAAAATAGAGAAGTATGAAAAAAGGATTGGCCGGAGAGAGCCGCACGTAGAGAGGAGTGGAAGACTATTGTCCCACTGCTGGGCAAAGGCCTCCCGCCTTTGCCCAGCAGTGGGACAATATAGGCTAAGCGAAAAAAAAGAAAAAAAAAGAAAGAAGAAGACATGCTGCGCCGACCCCAAATGAATTGGACTATGGGCAAGAGAATGATGATTTTTGGGAATAAATCAATATTCACGTTAGAATTACCATTTCAACATTTGAAAAGTCCTTAGAAATCGTGGAATACTTGCAAATAAGTTTGAATCTTTTCAAAATAGTCCCGGACGCTACGTGGGGATGATACTCTAGAAAAAACGTTTATGGCCAAGAAGTAGGTATTCCAGAAATCACCGACAAAGCATCAGCCTCTGAAATTATCATTATTCATCAATCATCTCACACTTCTTTAATAGGTACTCGTCATCTAATCAGACACCTCCTTATGTCCATCCATCACTTCCTTGGTCTTTCTCTACTCTTCTACCCATCACCCTCTGAAATCGTGTTTAGAATTCAGTAAACCAATTTATTTTTTTTCCTTTTATTGTATTACGCAACATTATGAAGCTTTAGTTAAGCACACTTAACACTAACAAAATCAAGCGCATTCAATACACCGAATACTCGGTTTAATCAAAGAAAAATACATTTTCGAATCTCCAGTTTCTTTTGAAAGTCCCCATCGTGTGGATGCCGGGTATAATTGGGTTCCATTGAAGGCGGGTTGGTTCTCGAGTATTGAGGCAATTAGGTATTAATTTGTTTAGGAGTACCGTCCGAATGAACAATTGATGTGGTTACTGGGAACGCAGCCATATTGGATCCGCTCCTCCTACTGGATTAGGCGTAAGTACCCGTTACGTTATCAGAACCTCCTGTTATTTGATTGGTGGGTAAGGACGTGTGTTTAGAAATATCGAAGCTTATTGGCATGAAAAGGGAGTCTTTAGACTGTCTATTTGGGATGGATTCATAAATCTTGTCTAAAGAACACAAATTATTGTAAATATAATATAAAAACCTTACCTTACAATTTCAAGGTTTCATAAAAGTTTGTTGGATTTATCTTTTACTAGCATTTTTAAATGAAACATTTAGGTAAGCCATGAGGCAGACCATTTATTTAAATGAGTAATGTCCAAGAAACGCTTAAAGAAAACCTCTACATTAAAACTACAGAACGAAATGGCCACAAAAGAGTTATAGTTTTAATTTGAAAATATAATCTATAAAAAATGTTAAGTACCTACCTTTGTACCTCCAGTTTTTGTTAGTATTTTTTGTTTAATATCTTAGAAAGTACCTATCTTTGATGTTTATTTTTTACTTTATGTTATTGATCTTTTGGACGCAGTGAAATTACAAAAATAAATAATTAAAAGCGATTTTGTATAAATTGAATTATATTTCAAATTGATGTTGGCATAAATGCACGTTCAATCAAACAAGCCCGATCAATCAACTAAATCAACAGTGGATGGGTTTTTACAAAAAAGGGTGTTTCATTCACCCTTTTCAAAAGGGTTGTTGTGTACATAATACTTAATTTAAAATAATGCCGTATTAATCTTGTCAAAACCAAAAATATAATATTTACCTACACGTTTATGCCGTACGTCGCGGCAGTCAGAGGGTGGACACCATCCTAAATATGTAAAAATAAATTCAGAAGCTTGAAACGTTTGACCATTCTTTTCAAAGTATAATTATGGAGTTACCCTAATAACTAGATTCTGGAGTTCAGGTCAAATAGGCAGTTATTCAGCTTCATATGTTTAGACTGAAAACCGACCCTAATATAGTTGGGAAAAGGTTTACCGTCTTATTGGCACATACCACGTAACACCATTTTCTTAAGATTGTCCCAACAAGCAGGTGGTCCACTTGATGGCAAATGGCGGAAGTATCTCAGGTGCGTTGTAATGCCATAAATGTGCCTCGAGCATCCATGCTCTTCAAACCGAAGTGCAGAAATATTGCTTTGCGCTTGGAATTGGTACCTGTGTAGCGGGGTCTTCCGATTATGTTGGGGTCTGCTTTCCATATGACCAGGTCCAGCTGAATGCCGGTCTACCCGGACTGCCTATCTGATCTCTACAAACCAGTTATTGTGCCCAGTTCCACAGTTAATCAACCTAAATGTAAATACAAAATTTCTTATTTAATATCACAACAGTAAATGGTAAATGCCTGCCCTTCCGTGCCAGGAACTCTGATTTAGTCAGTAATCAGTAAATCAGCTGTCAAACATTGTTAAAGATTAAATTGGACGGGCTTCTACAAACCGGGGGTAAATCAGCGAACTGCGAATTAGATTACATTACCTTCTGAGATTCGTAACTCGGGCTGGTGAGTTCATTTTAGGGTTTTGATTTTGTTTATGTATTTTTGGTATTAATTACTTGTTCACGAGGAGCTCAAGGCTAAATAATATAAGCTTCACAAATCAATTTTCAAGGTTAAGCAGCGCTTTACTTGGTTTGTCCCTATCTATACTAGGTTATACCCACGGCTTCACCCGCGTGGAGTTCGATAATTGTTCCACAGGATTATACTACCGGCATCAAAAGTATTCTATGAGCTAATTCGGGTTATATGCTAGCTGTATGCTAAATTTCATACAAATCCGCTAAGTAGTTTTTGTGTGAAAGGGTAACAAACATCCATCCATCCATCCATCCTCACAAACTTTCAATATTAGTAGGATAAACCACTATTTTACTCACATGCGTTTCAGCAAACCTCATCACAGGTTCAAACCAAGAAACGACGGGCATTAATTTTTTCTATACAAGTGCCACTTTCAAAATACTCATTCCTTATTGTATCCATTCTTGTCACAACGTAAACGACAACGTTTTGGCTCCTGAAATACAGGTATTCTAACCTAGCTCTGGAGCCAGGGTCTCATATTTTTCTGTAACCTGTTTTTATGGCAATAAAGAAATTATTATTATTAATAACTTATCACTTCGAAAAATACACGCGGAAGGCTAAGTTAAGTGATTCGGCTCGAAGGACCACTGATCGCGACGATAGGTCTTGGTGGAGCAAAATGAAACGTGTAGTGGACTGTATAATAAGATAAATGTATTGATGTAAGGAATTAAATTACAACGTTCGGTTGGGACTAACAATAAGAAAAATGGTCGCTAAGAAACGCGCAAGCGCAGCCGTGCGTGGAGGCGTGCAAACAGCTGACTCGTGTGGTGCGGGGGCCCGCGCTCGGCCGTCAGCCAGCTAGCTCCCCGCTGTCCCCGCACCCCTCGTTCACTGCCGCTGGCGCGCGGCGATGTTGAGAGCAGCGGTCTCAATATGCTCCCCCCGTTGAAGGGACTTCAACAGTAGAGACCGGCAGCGGGCAGATGGTATTGAAGGCGCGCCGGATGATACCCTTTCTTGTGAGGATGTCGGCGACCCTCGCGACGCCATCTCTGCCTGGGAGAACATGTGTGATGCGTCCTAGAAGCCACATAAGAGGAGGTAAGGTTTTGTCCTTTATGACGACCAATGTTCCTTCCTTGAGCTTGCCAGACGACCGGCACCATTTGGTTCTTTCTTGCAACCACAAAACATATTCGTGGGAGAAGCGAGCCCAGAAGTGTTGCTTCAAAAATTCAATGCGGCGAAATCGTTGCAAGCTGTTGACTCTGGCGTTCTGGATCTGTGGATGAGGCAGCATAATTAAAGAACGACCAATAAGGAAGTGAGCCGGGGTTAAAGGAGCGAGGTCAGAGGGGTCGTTGGACAGAGGAGTTAAGGGCCTTGAATATAGCCTCGACTTGAATTAAACAAGTAGCCATCTCTTCAAAAGTTAGATTTGTTAAACCCAAGGTGCGCCGTAGATGGTGCTTGGTGGATTTAACTGCAGACTCCCATAGGCCTCCGAAGTGTGGGGTATATGCAGGTATGAAAGAAAAGTTTATGCCAGGATCGATGTTGTTGAAATTTAAGTCTTGCGAAAGCAGTCTGGCCAACTCATTGAAAGCACCGACAAAGGTTGTGCCGTTGTCGGAAAAGATGTTACGGGGTTTTCCCCTTCGAGCAATAAAGCGGTTAAGTGCAGCTAAGAAGGCCTCCTTTGTAAGGTCCGACACAAGCTCGAGGTGAATGGCTCTTGTAGCCAGACACACAAACACACAAATGAAACACTTGATAAGCCTACATCCTCTACCTTTCCGGTCAGCTGTCATAATGGGACCGGCATAGTCCACCCCTGTGTCTAAAAATGGAAACTCTAAATGTAGACGCTGCTCTGGAAGATTACCCATGATAGGCTGAATAGTGTTGGCTTTGATCCTGCAACATTTTACACACTGATGTGTGACCTTTTTTGCCAGGTTCCTACCTCCAATAGGATAGTAGTGATGACGAACAGTGGCCAATAAAAGTTGTGGCCCAGCGTGTAAAAGGCGCACATGAAACATGTTGAACAAGAGAATGCAAATTATATGAGAACTAGATAATCAAATTGGATGCTTAATATTATAATCATAAAATTAATTGTTCAATCTTCCTCCAACACGAATAAGATTCGAAAGAGTATCAAAGAAAGGAGACAAAGACAGTAACTTGTTCTTTGCTGGTAACTGTTCACCTGATTTCAGTAAGCGGTACTCTTCCGGGAAGGATTCCATTTGACTAAATTTTAATAACAAGTTTAAAGAATTGTTAAGTTCAGTAGAAGTTAGTGAACCAGACTCAAGTGACTTCTTATTGCACTTATTAATGAATCGCATGACATATGCCGTCACACGCTGCAGTGTACCAAAGTTTGAAATTTTTGAAAATAACGCAGTAATAGGATTTTCAATAGTGTGATTGGAAATATGACAAGAAGATTCCGGTATCGCTTCCGGTAACCCAGAATTACTGTGATGTGATTCAGGGAACTGAGGCCATGAAGACGCATCTTTGTTAAGAAATTGTGGTCCTGACCACCACAATGAAGATGACAGTAGCCTGTCAGTTCTAAGTCCACGTGAAGCGAGGTCTGCGGGGTTTTCAGCTGACGGAACATAATGCCAAGCTGCTCCGCCTACAGTTTCCTGAATTTCAGAGACACGATGCCGAACGAACGGTTTTAATTGATTTGGTGACGTAGATAACCATCCTAAGACGATGGTGGAATTACACCAACAATGAACTTCATCAAAATTTAAAGTAAGTGACTGACGAACCTTTGAATACAACCTTGAACCCAACAACGCACCACACAGCTCGAGCCGCGGTATGGTTGTGGACTTGATTGGAGCTACCTTGCTTTTAGCGGTAAGGAGATGTACGTTAACCTCGCCGTCTCTCGAAACACTGCGAACATAAGCACACGCCCCATAAGCTTTTTCGGATGCGTCAGTGAACATATGCAGCTGGAGACAGGACGCAGATTCACACAACACCCACCGAGGTATCTTGAACTCGTTTAAAAGGTGCAGACTATTTTGAAAGTCATTCCAAGCGTGCTGAATTTGCGTAGGAACCAGCTCATCCCAAGAGCATTTGGCTAACCAAAGATACTGCATGATAATGACTTTAAGATTCGTACAATTAAATTCTACCCGCGAGTTACTCCTCCAATTAGCAGCGTAATAATTAGGGTAATCAGCAGTGCTAAGTAATCTTACACACATTACTGAATTCTCATATGAATAGTTTACCAGGAATTTGTGTATTAGAGGCTTCATTATCTTTACATTTTGTACTTCTCTTAGTTAAATTGGCCGTGTGGTATCCGGCAGAGTAGAATAGAACCAACCCATTACACTCACGTGTGTCGTATAAGGCGACTAATGTCTGAGGCAGAACACCTTGCGCCTCCGTAGACCAGAGAATGGGCAGCAGCGTTTTCTGTTAGTCTGTCATCACTGCGATCTCCAATCCGCCTGCCAAGCGTGGAGATTACGGCAAATTCCTCCCATCATGGGAGAGACTTATGTCCAGCAGTGGACGTTATGGGCTGTTGTTGTTGTTGTTGTTGTTAAATTGAATTAAAGTAGGTTCAGCATATAGTCAGGACCTAAAAGAGATGCCATAATCAAATCCATTTCTTATTTTATTGATGTTGTTTCCACTGATATAATTATGAAATTTTAGACTAGTGAAAGTTAAATTCAAAATGAAAGAAAACTACTACTAAAACTCATAAAATATTTAAAGTTGTAGTTGTAGCGCTTACTGAACTTTATGTGTGAGTACTAAATTTATTTTACGAAAATGTAGAAATTTACTCACAATTTATCCATTTCAAATATCTGACTGAGTGTAAAATTGCATTTTATGAGATAATTTAAGTCCATAATGCAAATGCAATGCAAGTAACGCACCTAGCCTGCACGTAGCGGTAATAGATGTCTTACCTACGTGCTTGGTATTGCATCAAGCACACGCTCAAAGCGTTTTCTTCTATCTTTTGTTCACTTATCAAAAAGGAAACTAGTGCAGACATAAAATAACATTATGTCTGTAATCTCCGAAGGGTTAGGAGCAGAGGTGTAGCTAAAAGCGAAATTCCTGATGAAAAACTCCAATATTACTTTAACTGTGAATCGAACCCACGACCGTCATGCTTTACTAGACCAACGACCACGACCAGATCAGAACATTTGCTTTTCCGTGATAAACCAATAACGAGTATCCAGACTAAAATCTATGTTACACAAACCCAAATTCAAAGCATTTATTTCAATTAGATTAGATTATTTCATAATGGGCACTTTTGAACGTCAGAATAGCAATGAAGGCGAAGCTACAGTCAGACACAAGGCGTAGTAACTTGTGATTGTACTGTAGTTACCCATTAAGGAGAAGAATGGGCATAAACACAAACTAAATAAATAAATATTTTACTTTACAAAAGATCTACTTTACTAACAAAGAAAACTGCCCCTACAATTTTAAAACCCCATCGAATCTAACCCGAAACCTTATGTGTTCAACCCACGCAAGCCGTACCAATTTTGTGGGTACCAGGATCACATAACACCGTAGATAATGACATCGATAACCGCAGACAGGATGCGATACCGCTTCGGAGCGATGGCGACCGATATCGCACAGCGGGGAGTTATATGTCGCGGCGCTAACAACAAGGGAGAAAATGGAAGATGTAGGTATGTTGTCTAGAGGACTAGTTTTTTAATATATTTATGGACAACAAAACATAACCCGAATTACAGGCGAGGCGTGAAGTTAAGTTATGTTAAATAATATATTAAAGAGCTAAATATAAAAAAGAGGATTGGCTTGTTCTCTGAGCGTCAGGAAATTGGCAGTCTGCTCTTTGAGTGTCAATGTTATTATTTTCTCAGTGTTTGTATAAAGTATTGCTGTACATCCCTATCAAAAGAGGAGTACGGCAAGGTGACCCCTTATCACCTCGAATCTTCATAGCAGTACTAGAATGGATTATTGGAAAACTAAATTGGGAAAGAACAGGCATAAGCATAGAAGGGAAACATATTAGTCACCTAAGGTTCGCCGACGACATTGTCCTTCTATCAGAGAATATCACAGAGCTTGAATCAATGTTACAAGCATTACAACAAGCAAGCAGAGAGGTAGGACTAGAAATTAACCTGAGCAAAACAAAACTGATGACAAATGCTGCACAACACTTGATATGCCTGAACAACACACCAGTAGAATACGTTACGAGCTATATCTACCTAGGCAAACAAATTTCTTTCCAAAAGCTAAACAACGATGCAGAAGTAGACAGAAGAATAGTAACGACATGGAAAAAGTTTTGGAGCCTAAAGGAAATTTTAAAAAGTCAGATGCCAATGAAAATCAAGAGCAAAGTTATGGACCCGTGTCTTTTGCCTTCATTAACCTACGCCTGTCAAACGTGGAAGTTCACTCGAAGAGTGAAAAATAAAAACACGTCCTGCCAGCGAAGCATGGAGAGAAGTGTCTCAAAAATCAGGAAATGTCTGAAAGATCGTCACCGATCATCAGGCAAAAAACTGGAGTAATAGATGCTCTCACCTACGCTCTAAAGTTAAAATGGAGATGGGCAGGACACATAGCGAGAATGAGCGATGAACGATGGACAATTCGCATGACGTCATGGCCAGGTCCGACAGGCACTCGGAAAAGAAGAAGACCTGTAACTAGATGGTCTGACGACATCACACGAGTCGCGGGAACAAACTGGCTGACAGAAGCCAAAGATCGAGACCACTGGGGTTCTCTGGAGGAGGCCTTCACCCTCAATACCTGAGGGGTTCATGCATGCATGTTATTTTAATTTTATACTTAATTCATTTAAATTCAATTCATTTATTTATATCAGATAATTATACAATTAAAATATATACAAATCAATTCACATTTATACTAGCAATAATAATAATTTATACAAAAAAAAAAAAACAATTTATACAACTATTTTCAAATACAATACAATATTTACAATAATTATATTATTATTATAAAATCAAGTAATTTATAATAAAACCAAATTAAAATAGAATAGAATAGAATTTATTTATGCATTTTAGATACAATACACCAGTAGTAAACTTTAAAAATTTGCTATAACTAAGGTACTTACATAGTTTCTAAGTTCTTAATGTACACTCACTAAGTTTCTATGGTACACTTTCACAAAATAAGTAAGTACAAACAGTAAGATCAAAAATTGTTGTCTAAATAACGATTATTAAGTAAAGCAAAATGCCATTGTAACCATGTAAATTAACGTACATCTAAATATATAAAAGAAGAAACTGACTGATTGACTGACTGACTGACTGACTGACTGACTGACTGACTGACTCATCTATCAACGCACAGCCCAAACCGCTGGGTCTACAGATTCCAAATTTGGCAAGTAGGTTCCTTATGTGGTCTAGGGGTGCACTAAGAAAGGATTTTTCAAAATTCACCCCCTAAGGGGGTTAAACGGGGCTCCAAAGTTTGTATGGGGAAACAAGATTAGTTAGACTATTTTGTTCGAAACTTCACACGAGTGCTCCTATTGATAAATGAGTAGAAACGGGTTTCAGGGTTTTTCAGAATTCAACCCCTAAGAGGGGGAAATGGGGTGGCAAAGTATAAAAATCAATGAACAGCCCAAACCGCTGAGTCTAGAGATCTCAAATTTGGCACATTGGTTCCTTATGTGGTCTAGGGGTGCACTAAGAAAGGATTTTTCAATATTCACCCCCTAAGGGGGTTAAACGGGGCTCCAAAGTTTGTATGAGGAAACCAAATTAGTTAGACTATTTTATTCGAAACTTCACAGGAGTGCTCCTATTGATAAGTAAGTAGAAACGAGTTTCAGGTTTTTACAGAATTCAACCCCCAAGAGGGGGAAATGGGGTGACAAAGTCTAGAAATCAATGCACAGCCCAAACCGCTGAGTCCAGAGATTTTAAATTTGGCACATAGGTTCTTTATGAAGTTAAGGGGTGCATTTAGAAAGGATTTTTCAAAATTTACCCCCTAAGGGGTTGAAACGGGGGTCCAAAGATTACATGGGAAAATAAGATTGGTTAGACTATTCGAAACTTAACAGGAGTACTCCTATCGCTAAATGAGTTAACATTTGTGTTTCAGGTTTTTTCAGAATTCAACCCCTAAAGGGGGAAATGGGGTAACAAAACCTGAAATTCAACATAGGTATTGTTTGTATGGTGAATTGGGTCAGGTATATTACAAAACAACGATTTTAAGATTTAATGTGGCGGACCTGAAATACCATCATTCCCTGTTGGGGTCTTGGGGTGCGATTGGGTTGAAATGTCTAAAAATCAATATGGGTGTCGATACCGAGATTATCAGGGGTGCTGATTACGAAAATGGCATTTATTTTGAGATCCAGAAGATGGCGGATTCGACTTCTGTACAGGGTTATTGTTGATTTATTGTGATGATTGTGATAACGATGATGATGATTGTGATAATGATGATGATGATTGTGATGATGATGATTTTGATTGTGATTACGATGATATTGATTGTGATTACGATGATTGTGATAACGATGATAGTGATTGTGATTGGGATTGTGACAGTGATGGTGATTGTGATGGCGATTGTGATGGTGATTGTGATGGTGATTGTGATTGCGATTGTGATGGCAATTGTGATGGTGATTGTGATAGTGACGGTGATTGTGATGGTGATAGCAATGTGATTGTGATTGTGACAGTGATGGTGATTGTGATAATGATGAAGATGATTTTGATTGTGATTACGATGATATTGATTGTGATTACGATGATTTTGATAATGATGATGATGATTGTGATGATGATGATTTTGATAACGATGATAATGATTGTGATTACAATGATAATAAGTGTGTTAACGATGATTGTGATTGGGATTGTGACAGTGATAGTGATTGTGACGGTGATTGTGATTGTGATAGCAATGGTTATGATAACGAGGATGGCGATTGTGATGATGATGATAATGATTGTGATGACGATGATAATGATTGTGATGACGATGATAATGATTGTGATAACGATTATGGTGATTGTGATAGTGATTTTGATGGTGATTGTGATGGTGATTGTGATAGTGACGGTGATTGTGATGGTGATAGCTATGGTAATGGTGATTGTGTTTGTGACAGTGATGGTGATTGTGATAATGATGAAGATGATTGTGATTACGATGAAAATGATTGTGATAACGAGGATAGTGATTGTGATGGTGATGGTGATAATGATTGTGGTTGTGATAGTGATAGCGATTGTGTTCATGTTGATTGTGATTAAGATGATAATGATTGTGATTACCATGATAATGATTGTGATGATGAGGATGGAAATTGCGATGACGATGATTGTGATTACGATGATAATGATTGTTAAAATGATGATAGTGATTGTGATCGTGATGGTGATTGTGATAGTGATTGTAATATTGATTGTGATAGTGATTGTGATAGTGATTGTGATAGTTATTGTGATAGTGATTGTGATAGTGATTGTGATAGTGATTGTGATAGTGATTGTGATAGTGATTGTGATAGTGATTGTGATAGTGATTTTGATAGTGAATGTGATAGTGATTGTGATAGTGACGGTGATTGTGATGGTGATAGCGATGGTGATGGTGATTGTGATTGTGATTACGATAATAATTATTGTGATAGTGATTTTGATTGTGATGGTGATTGTAATGGTGATGGTAAAGGTGATTGTGATGGTGATTGTGATTGTGATTGTGATAGTGATAGTGATAGTGATAGTGATAGTGATAGTGATAGTGATAGTAATAGTGATTGTGATTGTGATAATGATTGTGGTTGTGATAGTGATGGCGATTGTGATCATGATGTTTGTGATTATGAAAATGATTGAGATTACGATGATAATGATTGTGATGACGAGGATGAAGATTGTGATGATGATGATTGTGATTACGATGATAATGATTGTTAAAATGATGATAGTGATTGTGATGATGATGATTGTGATTACGATGATAATGATTGTGATTACGATGATGATTGTGATTAAGATGATAATGATTGTGATTACGATGATAATGATTGTGATAGGTAACGATGATGGTGATTGTAATAGTGATTTTGATGGTGATGGTGATTGTGATAATGATTGTGATAGTGACGGTGATAGCGATGGTGATCGTGATTGTGACAGTGATTGTGATTGTGATAATGATGAAGATGATTGTGATTACGATGATAATGATTGTGATAACGAGGTTAGTGATTGTGATAATGATTGTGATGGTAATTGTGATGGTGATAGTAATATTAATGGTGATTCTGATAGTGATAATGATGGTGATTGTGATAATGATTGTGGTTGTAACAGTGATGGCGATTGTGATCATGATTATTGTGATTAAGATGATAATGATTGAGATTACGATGATTACGATTGTGATTACGATGACAATGATTGTGATGATGAGGATGGAGATTGCGATGACGATGATTGTGATTACGATGATAATGATTGTTAAAATGATGATAGTGATTGTGATAATGATTGTGATGGTAATTGTGATGGTGATAGTAATATTAATGGTGATTGTGATAGTGATAATGATGGTGATTGTGATAATGATTGTGGTTGTAACAGTGATGGCGATTGTGATCATGATTATTGTGATTAAGATGATAATGATTGAGATTACGATGATTACGATTGTGATTACGATGACAATGATTGTGATGATGAGGATGGAGATTGCGATGACGATGATTGTGATTACGATGATAATGATTGTTAAAATGATGATAGTGATTGTGATCGTGATGGTGATTGTGATAGTGATTGTAATATTGATTGTGATAGTGATTGTGATAGTGATTGTGATAGTGATTGTGATAGTGATTGTGATAGTGATTGTGATAGTGATTGTGATAGTGATTGTGATAGTGATTGTGATAGTGATTGTGATAGTGATTGTGATAGTGATTGTGATAGTGATTGTGATAGTGATTGTGATAGTGATTGTGATAGTGATTGTGATAGTGATTGTGATAGTGATTGTGATAGTGATTGTGATAGTGATTGTGATAGTGATTGTGATAGTGATTGTGATAGTGATTGTGATAGTGATTTTGATAGTGAATGTGATAGTGATTGTGATAGTGACGGTGATTGTGATGGTGATAGCGATGGTGATAGTGATTGTGATTACGATAATAATTATTGTGATAGTGATTTTGATTGTGATGGTGATTGTAATGGTGATGGTAAAGGTGATTGTGATGGTGATTGTGATTGTGATTGTGATTGTGATAGTGATAGTGATAGTGATAGTGATAGTGGTAGTGATAGTGATAGTAATAGTGATGGTGATTGTGATAATGATTGTGGTTGTGATAGTGATGGCGATTGTGATCATGATGTTTGTGATTATGAAAATGATTGAGATTACGATGATAATGATTGTGATGACGAGGATGAAGATTGTGATGATGATGATTGTGATTACGATGATAATGATTGTTAAAATGATGATAGTGATTGTGATAGTGATAGTGATTGTGATAATAATTATTGTGATAGTGATTGTGATGATGATTGTGATTACGATGATAATGATTGTGATAACGATGATGGTGATTGTGATAGTGATTTTGATGGTAATTGTGATGGTGATAGTGATTGTGATAGTGACGGTGATTGTGATGGTGATAGCGATGGTGATGGGGATTGTGATGGTGATGGTGGTTGTGATGGTTATTATGATGATGATTGTGATAATGATTGTGATAATGATGGTGGTTGTGATAGTGATGGTGATTGTGATAATGTTGGTGATTGTGATAGTGATCGTGATTGTGATAATGATTGTGATAATGATGGTGGTTTTGATAGTGATGGTGATTGTGATAATGATGGTGATTGTGATGATAATAATAAATTGTGATGATTATGAAATTTGGCACATGATAGTTTATAACCTGGATTAACGTCATGTAGGACACTATTTATCCCTTTAGTATGATTCAGTGAGACAGTTACCGAACTGCACGCGGGCGAAGCCGCGGGCAACAGCTAGTTACTTATAGCATAAAACGATTGATAAATGTCCATTGACGGTATACGTAAATAAAGTTCTTTACCTTCCGCGCTAGTTAAAACTGTGTTACGGCAAGGTAAGATTCTCGTTCGATGATTAATTTTCAATCGTATCGTTGTGACGGAAAGGGTGTCCGTGGGGGTAAATAAAAGAAAACCACGGACCCAGGTCAACATAAAAATATATTAATAAACTAAACGGGTGTGGGTAGGTTTATGGTCACAAGTTTCTCCAAGCCCGCCCGGGGGGTTTGCACGGTACTCTCCTGGCTCAGCCCGGCGTGACGATGACCGTAGCGGTGTGCCACGCTGTAGACGCCAGGTAGGGTGACGGACGGCAGATGATCGCGCCGACCCGTAGAATTTCGACGCGGCCACGCAGGTTAAAGATACCCGCTGCGGAGCCTGCGGCAAATTGGATGTCGGTAAAACGGTTGTCAGCCGAATTCCTGACTGTCAGCCGGAATCTTGAACCCTGGAAAATAACGTCCAGCGTGTCACGGAATGGCTAGCAGTCATCCCCGCTGATTGTGACACCAAGGCAAAAGCAAAGCGAGAAATACCCGTGCGCCAATGAAGGTGATGTGTGGTAGTCACAATCAGTACGGAGTTTACATGATGGTGGTGGTAAGCACGACATGATTTGCACATTATGAGTGTCATGAAAAATGACAAACACACTCGGCTGAAGGCTACAAGATTATGCATATACATATTAAGCATTTGAATGTGCATAGCAAAAACGGTGATAGAAAGTGGCTCACATGTTGAGACCACGTAGCTAGTGATACACAAAATATGAGAACGTGAATTGCTGTTCAACACTTACCCAGTATGGGGTTTACGTAGACACAAAACGAAAAGAGTTAGGTTAATTACAAAAATTAAAGCTGCCTGCTTTAAGCCCGAATATTCTAGATCGCGAATACTTCTAGAAATTTAATTTCCGATAAAAAAAACGCGTCTAGTCACTGGGAGCAGAATATTTCCAAAAAGGGACTCGTCATCGCGAGTCCGTGACATTTATACTGGCGTGTTTACGCATAGACAAGTCTTCACTCATTCGATCAGATAGACGTAACGCGCGCACAGCACTGGTAAATACAGCTAATTTTAGTCGTTTAGTAACTGGACGGCCCAATGAGTATGTATACTCTGTGGCGTTTGTTTTGACATTTAACTTAATTAAAGTGTTGAATAGGTTATGTTTACAAAGTAACGGTAGAAACTATTTTGTGTTTCTACAACGTTACAATACCCCCCGCTTGGTTAGGGTTTTTACCTCAGTAAAAATCCTTTACTCCTACTATACCTCGCATCTGATTTACGACCCCTTTTATTCGTCCACATTCATCCATCATATCACCAAATCGTATCCTAACATATTTAACAGACCACCTTAACATGAGGTGAGTCCGCTTCCTAACAAGTACGTGAGAGTATTATGTCCGTAGTTGACGTAATACTCGCGTAAAACAGACGTGCTAGCAGCTGCAACCGCTTACGAGCAAGTATGCAAAAGTTAAAGATGTCTACTGGGTTACTAAATTTGAAAATGGATTAAGGCTTATTTAAAGAGTATCCAACCGCTCCTGCATAGGCTTATTTAATGAGTTGCAACCGCTCAGATATATTTAATTGAACTGGATTAAGGCTTATTTAAGGAGTATCCACCCGCTCCTGCAAAGGCTTATTTATTGAGTTGCAACCGCTCAGATATATGAAGTTATAATCTACATATTTATTTAAAAAATAAAAGAAATGAACTACATCTATGTATGGACACCTAAACTAACCTACCAATTATTCTAAGTCTTTAAAGTGCCAGGAACCTAAGTGATTTACCCATGTCATGACAGAGACATAAATTTAATTGGATAAGCCATTTTGAAGATGTGACAAGATTTGTATGATCATTATAACTAAAAAATTAAATTAAAAAAAAAATAAAGTTAACCGTTAAGTGTTGATCAGCAAACAACAAGGAATGAATAGTGACAAGTACTCCGACTGTTACAAATCTAAACTAAAAATAACGTTTCGGTTGTTTTCCTAATGAAATGATTAGAGATATAAGTAAGAAACGACTTTATAAAAAATAAACTGTAAATAATTTAATTATGAAAAAGCAATAAAAATTGTAAAAAAACAGGTGCAACTAATGTGTACGCGTACAGTAAGTAATGAAATATTGAAAATAAGCAATAAGTATTGTGACAAATTGTAAACACAATTAGTTCCATGACTGTACTCAAAATATGTAAGTAACAAATAAAATCATGAAACTGTTAATGATACTTAATGATTATTAAGAATAACTAATGTTGAGTTATCAATAACAAGATAATTCACAAGAACAAAAGTGATCAAAATCCAAAGTTAAAAGTTAACAGTTAATAAAATTGTGTGACAAGTTAAAAGTTAATTGTCACTCCGTACAAAGTCAATGATACAAGTGAATAAGTAAAATCCTGTGATTGTACAAACAAAAGAAAAAACTATGAAACGTTATGAATCTAAATTGTTGTTAATAAATAGTTGTTTAATATTATATTTCTATGGAATGGTCTCCTTGATATGTGTTATTAGTTACTATTACTTGGAGAGAGGAAAAAAAAAAAAAAAAAATTGTCACCTAACGAGCAAACTTGTTGATTTATTTAATTGAACAAGCTGCATAAATTGTTGGTGGACATAGACTAAGTTGTTATTGTCTTTTAAATTTTAGCCAGTAATTAATACCCGGCACCCAAACTCTTCAGCCGGCACACAGCAATGCTGATTACCGGAAGAATTAAGTTTGGTGGTAGTACTTCCCCGGGGCGAGCCGTTACTATTGGCCCTACTACTACGATTAAGAGTCTCATGCTCTACCGACTGAGCTAGCCGGGCGTGACGATGACCGTAGCGAATGAACATAAAACACATTTTTGCTAATAGTTTTTTCTTACAATGAGAAATAGACGTCGATGACGACTAACAAGTTTAACGTGAACAAGTAGTATATGCAAAATAACTAGACAAGCATGATGCGTAAAAAATAAAAACGAATTTTAGATTTAAATGTTGGAAATGTAGATATAATTTAGTAATGAAACGTACATTTTGGGTATGTGTGTTGTGTATGTGTTACTTATATATACATATATATTAAACGAATGTATACATATACATATTATTCATTATAACGTGGATATAATTTTTAAAATTGTGTTAGTGTAGGACAAACTTTAAATCTTTGTAGAATTTGTAAACTATTAATGCATGAAATAAAAGGCTTTTTTATTTATTTATTTTATATTGCTGTACAAAAAAATATTTTCCACTTAAAATGTGCCAGCCACATAATTGTAAATCTTATCAGTAACTACCTTTCCTAAATTACTGCCAGTACATTAGTTCATTATCTGCGAAACCCACTTACACAGGATCTGTCAAGGGACTCAGACCCTGGATCGAAGGAAACCGCAGCCACAACCCACCTGCGAGCCAAATCAAATAAAATTACCGAATACTCGGCATAAAATACCGCTTTGAAATTGGTACCGCAGGCCGGGGGCGGTACTTGTTAATACCACATCGATGACAACGGTAAAACCGGGGTTAACATTGAGGAAGGCAAGAGTTATTAAAAATAGAATCTTTGTTTACCTTTTTGTACTGCAGTGGGTATTTAAAGGGTTGGGATTAACTTAGGTTATTCTTTATGTTTCTTTAATTTTTATCTTCTTTGGAACTGATTCTTTAAAACTTTATAGGTACGGAAATCTTTCTGCCAGACTCGGAGATGTCAATTTAAATAACTGACTTATCATCATAAAGTGACATCTTTGAATGACTCTTCTGGATATGCCAATCACGTCGTCAAATTTAGAACTGAATCAATTTAAATTGCCATCGACACTCTAAGAAGAAGAAAGGGGTGGTGCTGTAAACTCGTCTAACTTAGCGTATACATAACTTACCTTCAATGTTAATCGTGATGTATGTTCTCGATTTACAGCTAGTTTTGCTAATTACGTGGTAGTACGATGTTGCGTCGAGTTACGTGAAGACGTAAAATTCTGCACGATATTACATTAGTATCGACTCTTGTACAAAAGCGCTAACACGATTACTGAGTTGTGTTACCTTGTAATTAACGCCATGTTACTTTAATGATTATGTTTTGGTTATCGATAAAGACGTAGGTAAATAAATATAATATTCTATACAGTGTTCATTAATTTATACTATCTATACTTCTATACTAATATTATAAAGAAGTAACATTTGTTTGAAAGTTTGTATGTTTGTAAGTTTGTATGTAGGGGGTAATCTCCGGAAGTAATGAACCAATTTTAAAAATTGTTTCACTGGTAGAAAGCTACATTATTCGTGAGTGCTATAGGCTATATTTTATTCCCGTACTCCCATGGGAACGGGAACTACGCGGGTGAAACCGCGGGACGTCAGCTAGTATATTATAAAGAGGTAAAATATTTTTGTATGTAGGGGGTAATCTTCGCAACTGATGATGCAATTCTAAAAAATCTTTCACGGGCAGAAACCTAAATTATTCGTAAGTGCTATAGGCTATAAATTATTTTTATATCATGCATTCCAGCAGAGCTATCACAATTTTAGCGGAAAAAGTCGCGTTCGAAGTGCTAGTGAAAAAAATAAAAGTCTTGCAGTTTATCAGCCTTACCAGGGAGTATCGTGTTATACCTAGTTAGTTGTGGTCATGGAGTTCAGATTGGCAGTCGCTTCATGAAACATTTTTGGTATTCAGCTGCATTCGGTTCGACAACGAGCTGAACTCAAAATAATTGAAAAAGCTAGGTAGACGATGATATTGACTACACTGACCAAATGACAATGCCTTTTGAGTTGCACCACACTTGGCTTAGCACCAATTTCTCTTCACTTATATTTAGCTCGTCTCATCTCCCCCTTAAACTCAAGCTACCTCCTCAAACAAAAGGCGACCTGATCAGTGAGTCGTGTTACCTGCTATAATTAACGGCAGGTAATCTTGACATGTTTGCTCATTGCTCAATGGGCCGCGCTCGCTTACCGACTCGATTACATGTCGGATTTATGACGTGTTACTAACTCACGATGTATTGAACAGAGAGATCGATGGAGATGAAGACAATGGTGGGGATAGGAAAGCTATGGAGAGGATGTTGAATATGCATACCTAAATATCTAAACTAATATCATAGCATAGCGAAATCAGGCAATACCGTACCCAATGCTGGGCCTTCTAATTTGATTTGTCACGATGTTTTCATTCACCGTTGTGAGAGCTGTGGTGATGAAATAAATGACACAAAATTGCCCGCCTTGGTTCGCACCCACGGCCTACAAATTAGCTAAATATTTAATTGTTCGTAAGAGGCTTGTTCCCTCTCATAGAGAGGAGGCCTGTGTCCCAGCAGTGGGAACATTAATAGGCTGATGATGTTGATGAAGAGGCTTGTTTTATTTCTGAAAATATCCCCCAAAAGTGAAGTGACTGTAGCTCCGCTGATTTTAACTGACTCCTTGACAGTTAAATAGCGCCTGTGACTGATTTATTTGAAATACATGCTTGACTTTGACGTTTAGTCCTGAGGTCAGACGAGTGGCAATTGACTGCAAAGCGATTCGTACTTTTACAAAGACTTCTAACGAGGTTGACTTAAAGTTTTTGTTTGCTAATGTTACGAGTACTTCTATAATTATGTATTTGAAACACCGTTAACACTGATAGAATAGCACTTTAAAAAAATTATTTCACTCGTAAAAGCAACACTATTACCGAGTGGCATAGGATATGTTTTATCTTGTAGTTGAGTTCCACTCAGAAGGTGTTGTTTCGAATAGCGTAGTCTCCATTTTTGACTGTTACAGATTTTAAAATGGTCATAAAATAAATGAAATATTTGTTTCAGTATGTATACACAGCTTGCAAAGGTACGCCTTTTCCATGTTTATTAATATGTATTACGGATTTAATAAGGACTAATTACAATAACGAAACCGAATTGAAACAATGAAAAAAAAAAAAACAAACATACTGTATGCAAACGAGAATCTTCATAAAGGGATGATATTGAGCCACTACAGAATCCACATTATTCTGTAATTTACATATTAAACGAAAAATCACATTTATTTTGTAGATAACACTCTGCTATGAGTATTAATTGAGTATGAATTTATTATGTGGCGACTCGCAAAAGCAATTACATCAATTGTCGTGTGATAAATAAATGACGTACAGTTGCGAACACAAATAAGTACACCATTAGCAACTTTTAAAAGTGATTTTCCCTTTCTTTATTGATTGCAATTTCATGTTGATACGATTACGTACAGTGATTTTAAACATGTTTATTTTATAAAATATTCATTTTTTTTTTAATATTTTATATTATATAATAGAGGAGCTCGTGGCTAAATAATAACAGCCGCTCGGGTCGATCGTTAAGCTAAGCTGTGCTTGCCTAGGTTGGTCTGTGGATGGGTGACCACCCATTTCATACCGAGTTTCCTCCGTGCCTCGGAAAGCACGTTAAGCCGTTGGTCACGGCTGTCATTTGTATATCTTTGACAGTCATTAGGTAGTCAGAGGCCCAAAAAAAAAAAAAAAGTCTGACAACCAGTCTTACCAAGGAGTGTCGTATTACTCGGTGCTAACTGGGTTGTGGAGGTCAGATAGGCATTCGCTCCATGTAAAATACTGGTATTCAGCTGCATCCGGTAAAACTGGAAGCCGACCCCAACATAGTTGGGAAAAGGCTAGGCAGATGATGATTTTATAAAATATTCATATAATTATTCTCGATAAAATTCTTTTTAAATGTATAGATATATTGGTGCTTGTGACAGTACACACAAATATCACGTGAAATTGTGTTGAAACATGAAATGCCATATTGTTTTATTTCGTTTAATTTTACAAATAATGCAAGGGCTTATTAAATTCTTCATTCGGACTGTTGTTACATAATTCGTGGTTTCATTTTGACAGCCGGTTGAGCAAGGGTCGGTTTTTGCGCAGTATTGGTTTAATTTTGAGGTTATTTGAGTGTTCGTGGTTAAAAAACAATCGCGCGGATCAATCCGATTAAACGAGGTGGTAGGTTAAGCTGCGCTTAATTGGATCATCTTGTGGTTGTGTGAGTAAGTAGTACATACAGGTGTTTCAGATAGCTCGCTGTAATGCTCGTGACGTGATGTTGATGGAACTTGACTACCCACTACTGTAGGTATCCCTTGCTCTGACTGACATTTCGATTCACAAGACGTCAACCTTAGAATATCGGTATTTAGGAATGTGGATATATAGATCAAATATGGGTTGCTAGCGATGCTATCGATCTACCTATGCTCATTGGGAAATAAGCGTGATTTGTTCATATTTATGTAGCATTCTTTGAAAAAACAAAATACTTCAATCTAATCAAAATAATTATGAAATAATAACAATAATAAATAAAAATAAAAACATATTTTGAATTGATGTATTTTTTTTTAAGTGGTGATTTTCCATATAATGTCTCCACATTATATGGAAAATCACCACTTATACCTACTTAGAGTAGGCATTAAATGTATATTTCTAAAAATAGACTCACATTATCTGTTCTAAAATAAAACAACAATGAAATCACTGAACAGTAGGAGAACCATTCCCACATTACCCTAAGGCTTACTCCTAACACATCACATTTGAACTAACACACTTAATGCTCAGTCATCCTCGGGGTAAGTATGACTTTTTCAAGTACCTATGTACTTTCTATGTTTAACTTAAACATCAACTTTTGGCTCCTGAAATACAGGTATTCTAACCTAGCTCTGGAGCCAGGGTCTTACATTTTTCTGTAACCTGTTTATATGCCAATAAAGAAATTATTATTAAATTATTATTATTATCAACATCTTCAAGGAAAACGTTGTGAGGACACTTGGTCAAACCTTTAAATATTATAGGTCTGGAATCGCCAATCGTAATAGGCCTGTATTAATAAGTCAACTGAAATCAATCCTGCCCGCTAAGCGTCACAACATGCAGCCAAAGCGACATCTGCGCTGCAGTAGAAGAGAATTAAAATACATGCGTCATAACAAAAAAATATAAACTTTTGTGTGCCTCACGGATGCGCCAAATAGGCCCAGTTCAGCAAATATAGATATAATATGTCATGCCAGCAACAGGACGACAGAAAAACTGAAGTCTTCCCTCACAAATTAAAAAGGACATAAGCCCATATTTTATTTTAAAACCTGAGTATGAATAAACAAAAAAAAATGCAAGTCAATTAAAACGTAAAACGATGACATTATAAGTAACTTTTATATCTCCAAAAAAAAATAATTTACAAGCATGAGCCAACATTATCTGAACTCATAAATCACAGTGACACGCTATGAGGCTGGTAACACCTTCACTTCGTGGCTCAAGTTTTTTGTAAACATTTGTAAGAATAAAAGTAAAAAAGTAATCTCTCCTCTGTCCGTCTGTGGGAGGTTTGAGTTGACTTAGGATAATGTTGAGTGTGTTAATGTTGTCTTTGGTTTGGATTAAAGTTTAAAAGAATAATTCCTTTCAAAATCACTTATTTCTTTTTAATGTTTAAGTCATAGTCCTGGTTTTTGAATAGAGTAATCGAAATTCAGAACTCTTCAAACTGCACTTTATGACTTGGCGTCATGTACCGTTAACGATGTCACGTGATGCGCCCTGCGTCAACTTGCATCAAGTGACACGCTCTTGTGTCACTTATTTTCTTCAAGTGAGTATCGTCGTGTCGCGATGACTTCTGGCATCCTTAAGTAATTTGTTTGTCTTATTTTTCCGTCACAATGCTCGTGTAGATCATGGCCATGCGATTGCGGTGATTAAAAAACCTTAATTTTTTAACTTGCACCTGCAGTGTGGTTCTCCCAACTGAACCGCACAAGCCTTGACCCACAAAACAATTCGGTCAACGAGAAACCTCATAAAAGAAGTAAAAACATTTCGAAGTTTAATTATGTTAAGAGATGTACAATTAATGGTGCGGTCCAATTAGCTCTGTAGATACATGGAAGAGAAAAGTCATGAAAATGCAATGAATTTTAAAAAAATGCGTGAGAAACATAGGGTAAAGAAACAAAAACATAAAAGTAAATAAATATACATCATTGAAAACAAAAACTATGTTTGTAGCAATAATTAGTTTCGTGTTATTTTTAAAAAGGTATAGCCAGTCACATTACACAGTCTTGAAATTGGGGACTCTCAAAAGAAAATAAATAACTATTCATTTTTAAAATGGCAGAACTTCCAAAATGCCTTATCAGAAATGATCGACATTTTCCACAATCAAAGAATTTATATTGTTTAGTATTGTTACAAGGTAATATAAATCTCCAAATTGAGCAGAAATTGAATGAATCAAAATTATTTGATACGCAACCGTCGTAGCCAAACTTTTTTAATTTGATCAAATAAGTATATTTTTATTGCTTTAAATTTAGCTGGCAACATTTTTATAAATAGATATCTATTTGTATTCCGAAACAGATAATAATAACAACCATTTTACGACGACGTGATCGTGTTTCGTAAAATAAAACGTCTGGATTTTGATAAAGATGCCTTTTTGAGAAATACTTGAGGCAAGACAGAAGTCTAAGCTGAGATTATTTTGTAATATACACACGTCTGTCCATCTTCTGAAAAACTCGTAACTTACCCGCATATACTAATAAAATAAAGCACAAGCTAGGCATAAAACGTATTGGGCCATAATTCTTTGATGCGATTGCTTTAAATTCTGTCTGTACACAGTGCTAGGTCCACAATCCCGGTAAAAAGGACTGAGCAGGCCTATTGTGTGGCAGTCCATTATTATGGGGTTCTATTGTGGCTCTGCGAGCCACAATGCCACGATTATTGCTAATAATAAGATTTACCGGCGAGTGGCTCTCCGACTAGGCGGATTTTTTATACACTTAGGTACTTGACATTGGTTTGTAAAGGTTTTTCTTTACATAGCAAATGGATTTTTCGGGGTGGGTGGACCACGTTAATTTGAAAATCTGCTAAAAGGTTTTTATTTGGAATTGAGTTGAACCGCAGCGTGCGAGGGTTTGTGGACTTTGACTTGATTGACGGGTGGTTTCATCTCGTTTCATTTTGCAGTACCAAATCGAGTGTCAGTCTGTATGATTAATTGTTCTACGTCTGTTATTCAACCATCTCATTGTATTCTGCCTTAGCGAGGATAGAAAGAGCTTACAAAGATGATTGACTAAAGCTATAGTAACTGTTGTGTAGGCATTCTGTGAATGAGTGATGTGTTTGCGACGGGTAAAGTCCACCGGGTGTGTGGAGTCAGCTCCGGTCTGTTGACTTACCGCTCGGTGCTGAGCTAACACAGCCCGCGTTTGATCAATTTTCGGATATATACGAAAAACATTTACCGTGTGGTAGCGGAAATGTTTTCAACTATCCTATAGACACTGTAAGTGATCTAAATGGAATTTCTTAAAAAATCATCGGGCTGTTTTCTTGGCCACTCAAGGGATTATGTCAGCGACTGTGGAGATACAAATAAAAGAAACTGCTTACAGCATGCCATGAGTTACCGCGACGAGACAAGAAAAAAGAGATACACGCGCGTCGCTTGACGCAAGTCGCACCTCCTGAGGTCGTCACGAAGCGTAAAAAATAAATCCTAATCGTCACATTTTCAATATCACTTCCGTTCACCCCTAACTCCGACATTTACCCCATAGCCTTTACAAATTACTTTCACCTGAACGGATCTTAACAAAGACACGAGGAAATACGTGTGTTATCGAAATAACAATAGCGAAGAGAACGTCAAACATTCTTTGTTGCTCACAATCAGGGGGGAAATACCGAAAATGGGGAAAATGTCGTATTATTGCGTATTATTCGGAAATACGTATTATTATTTTATTAAATACGATCGTTGCAAGTTTTTCGGACAGAATTCTGATGAGGATTGACGTGGCGAAGTTAGAGCCCACATGAGGAAAGGACAAGCAAGGGAAATATCTTTCATCTCTGTGTTAGGGGGAATTCGACAAGATATATTTTTACTCATGTGACAAGGTACATTTTATGACATTTTCATTTTGACGAGTCAGCGCGTCTTCGGGGGAGCATTGGACTTTTCTTCATTTTGTTTTGTGTCTACGTTTTATGTAGTCGAGTTGAGCCTGTTTATTCGAAATGATTGTATACGTACAATCATTTCGAATAAACCGGTATCAACGGGGTGGAAGGGAGCGCAAACGGGCGTGAAAACGGTTACGGTTTAAATTTAGTTAAAAATAATACCAAGTTAAGTTATCTGTCAAGTTGATTAATTATACTTATTTTAATGATTGTTTAATAAGTACCTACTGTATAAACCGTTATGGATTACACATTTTTGTTGATTATGCGTTTTGGTTTATAATTTATTAAGCTTATTCAAAACATAATTATTTTCGTTCAGAAAAGTGTTATTACAATTAAATGTAGACATATATATTATGTAGATAGCTAACTACGGATATGTTATGCTTGGGATCCCTTCTTTTTGAATAATGTTCTTTTTCCTAATAGCCTTTGGCATAATTGTTTTGGCATAATTTGTTTTGCCATAACAATACTTTGCCAATTTTTTTTTGGCGAACAGTTTATGTTGGCATATTTGCCGGTCAGCCTCAGCTGCGGTGGTAAGCGTAAAACACATCTGCGACGATAAGCTCGCGTGGGACCGCCGCCGGAGCCCTGCAGCGCCGGAGCCGTGAAAGAAACCATGCCTGCTGCATGTTGCATACTGCATGCTTGCTTGTTGTCCATACAGTAATATTGCCAAATTAATTAAAATAGGTAAATATTTGACAGCTATTTGCGACGTTGTCAACTTTTTAGATGCGCGCTCTTAAGGTAAAGGTACCCAAAATGACAAACATGAGACCCATACATTACCTTCCATCATTTACTTACATCTGTCTAATTTAGGTGGAAGCCGGTATCCTGAGTTATTGGCATGTCCCGCCCACCGCTAATTGAAGCCGAAATTACGGCAAGAATTAATGACAGGCACACACGAGGCGCGCAACAATCCGTTTAACTTATCATTGCGGTGCGCCAGCCAAGTTTCGTGTGTAGCTGGCCTACAAGGTACAGGCGGACAGCGAGTTAGTTCATTGTTGCACGGAAAAATAACCTTTTTTTAAATTACCTGGCTTACTTAAGGCCGCAACATGCCTGAAAATGATCTAGTGGCTTATAATAATCGGGAAACAGAGAAACAGGCAGTGAATTCCACAGACCGGTCCGTGGAACTTCAAACATACTTGCAACGGTAACGCTTACTGACCGCAACTGCTTTATGTCCGGCAACTCGTAATGAAGGTAGGATTAAAACGGAAAATGTTAAGATAAAGGCATCTATTGCAAACATTGCAATTTAACGCCCATTCTCTAGGGTAACTGAAGATATAGTTTTTTTTTACAAGCCAGTTATTTTTTAGAGCCATTCCTATCTATTCTAGACTATGCTCAAAGCTCATCTTTCGTTGTCATCGTATTTTTATTAATTAGCCTTATAAACAAACCGATAAACAGCCAGTCTTAACGTATCTATATATATCTATTCTTGTCAGTTTCAATCTAATTTCTATTTGCCGCCATTCTCTTACAACACGCGCTCATATGGTTGTACCCAGACCCAGACGGATTGCGACCATTCTACATTGTAACTTTAACATATACTGCTGCATAATAGTTACCATTTGTCTGCCACTTCACGAATTCAAGCTTTTGTTACTGCTATTACTTTCCCGGGATTTGTTTCTTACGAACTTCCGAGATCTTGTAGTCTGCCAAGTTGTATTTCTGGTTTTAATTCCATTGTTTTTCTGATAAAAGAACCGCAATGGGAGTTTGAAAGTGGTTGCTTGTTTTATTTTTTGTTGAAACAGAATATATAGTCGGTATTAGAACCTCTTGACTTTCAGAGTTAGTGCTCATTTCTGGACACGCGGCGTGTTGAGCGGTGCGTCACGCGGCGCGTTGCGCGTTCTTCCGTTTACGGACTTTACGGAGAGGCGGCGTGTGCAGCAGCGGTGTCATCTGTCATATGTTTGTATTTGCGCGCGCGCTGCCGCGTTGACCGCGGCGGAGCATACGGCGGGCAACGCTGCATTTCAGCAAACGCGCGTAAAATCGCTTCTCCGTAAACGCTCTCATACATTGCCATATGTATGAATTTTAAGCGGGCCGCGCCGCACGACCCGCGGCCCGACGCGCCGCGTCTTCGTAAATGAGCCCTAACGCGTTCAATGAATAAATACGTTGTAACTTTCTATTCTTTTGTATGTATACGTATTTTACTTCCTGTATATGTGTTTTATATGTACATAAATAAATTATTATAAGTACCTATTTATTGTTATGTTAATAGTTATAAAATATCATCCTGTGCCCGACTTCAACCACTGTTGTCTATACGCCTTTCCTTATTTGTGACAATGTACACGCTCCTATCCAGTCTTATCCAAGTTTTACCCGTAATATAATATTATTAGTATATTTATGGCTATTTCTACCTATTGGATTAACTGGTAAAGTCACCATAATTTGCTATTTATACCACACCATTAAATTTCCATTCATCGTTTTATTTTCGCCGTGTTTTTATGAAACATGAGACTGTTGGAACGATTACCTGTCAGAGTGGGATGGTCGGTTTCGCTCGCAGATGGATTGATGCCACACTTGGAGTGTTTTCCGGCCACTTCGACTTTACTTATTCATATACAAGGTTAGAAGTAAATGTTTTCTAAAATAACCTGTATTTACTCTGTGGCAATAACTTTGTTAAGTGACCCTACTTTTGTAATTAGTTTCGTTTAGTCATAATTTTCTGCATTTTTTTCTTGATTCTCTTGATCTTGATTTCTCTCATTCATTTTCGTCATTGCACTGAAAAAAATCATTCTACAATTTGACTGAGTTTTAATTTATTCCCTTTTTCCTTGGCCTTCAGTAATATTATAATGTAGCCTTCATAACACCTAAAATTGTAAATAAATAGCTTTGGCGACATAGCCTAAGAAATGGGAAGGAGAGTAACACCAG
Source organism: Xestia xanthographa (assembly GCA_905147715.2). Classification (NCBI taxonomy): domain Eukaryota; kingdom Metazoa; phylum Arthropoda; class Insecta; order Lepidoptera; family Noctuidae; genus Xestia; species Xestia xanthographa. Next base: position 30,152,179 of record LR990653.1, on the reverse strand, counting down.
CGCTGTCCTGTAGTTACTAAAATATGGCAGCAATTTATTTGAGGCCAGTGTCGTCGCCGGTTACGATACTCAAAATGTTTGGAATCTCACACGCCTCTCGTTTCGAAACGCTGCGGAACTATGAAAAGCCTATGGGAAAGTTAACGTAGAAATGTAGTATTAGAAGATTGCAGTAGTTTGATGGAATTTAGGCTACAGAAGCACATAATGCAGGAATTATTTTTTACAAATTACGCAGTGAAGAATTTCTCCTGGCATTTCTACCAATACATTACGAAGGAAGTTGAAGAATGGAAGAGAAAGGCAAAAAAGGCGGTAGCAGTTTCCAGAGCTAAGGCGCAGGAGAAGTTATATGACTCACTGGACAGTCCTAGAGGCCAGAAGGAGCTCTACCGGATTACAAAAGCAAGAGAAAGGAGAACGAGAGATATAAAACATATAAGAGTCAATTTCAACAATTCGATTTTTTACCTAATTTCCATGGACATTTTCATTTTCAGGTTTTTTGAAAAACTTTAATAACAAAGCGCAACATATCCACATTATATATACATTTTCTGAAAGGGGATATTATAATTAAATTACTTAGAGAGTTATTTGGGCCACCGAAATTGGCGAGCCACAGAAATTTTATTATTGCCACCGAAATTGTTTTGGTGACACAGAAATTCTGCGTTTGCACCGAAATTGTGAATTATTATATATATACATTGTTTTTTAATAATATGTAAAAAAAGATAAGGTTTCATGAAAAAACTGATATAATACGAATATCGTCGTTAATATATATATATATTATCGTCGTAACTATGTAACGAACACCTGCATGTAACCCATGTATCACAAATAAACGATTTGATTTGATCATTTTAATAAGCATTTCTAAAAATACAACGTGGTGTACTATTGGATAAATCAGTCTTACAAAATTAGCAATCAAGGAACTGATTATGTTTTTTACTTCTATGAAGAGGATGGGAAATCATCAAATGACTTCTCCCGCTCTGGGCGAAGCAGTAGGGACTTTCAGACTTTTACTGACTAAAACCCATTCATGTTCCTTCATCGTCCTTTGTGTTCCGGGGCCACGGTATCTTTTTCGAACAGTCCCGCAACCCCAGCAGGCATCGGTCCTTGCAAACCCCTTCATATTGCTGACTCTCTTTGAGGCGCACGTGGAACGCGAACGCGCCATCGACACGGTCTGTCGTCATGAGACGGACAGACGGCGAGCTAGTCCATAGCCCACCGTCCACAAGCCCACCACGTGGCCCCCGGCCACGACTGCATGTGCATGGACCACATGATTCCCGCGTAGAGACTCCGGTAGGAGGCGTTTGCCCTCCCCGGGTTGGGAGGAGCTGCCTGAAGGCAGCGCCAGTCCGTTCCAGTTTGGGGGTCAAACGTCGGAAGTGATCCACGAAGTTCCACTGGCTGTAGAAGACGAGTCCTAGGTACTTCAAAGTCGACTCGACCACACGACGAAGGTAGGTCGGCACCCGGTGATACCGAAGTGCCTCCCTAATGCAGCTCCAGGGCATGGTGGTGAAGGCATTGGCGATGTCGAGAGACACCACCAAGACAACCCCACCCCGGGAAACCGCATACCCCGTCGTGAGGGCTCTTACGCGCATGATGGCGTCCACCGTAGAGCGCCCCTTGCGGAAACCAAACTGGTGTTCCGCAAGATCCGGCCTCGACCCCGCAAGGTGCTCGGCGAGGCGGTTTGCAATTACTCTTTCAAAGAGATTTCCCACCTCGCCGAGCAGCGCCATGGGCCGGTATACGGGCGGAGATTCCACAGGGCGCCCCGGCTTCCAAATGAGGACCAGATTTCCCGTCTTCCAACGAAGCGGGAACTGGCCTCTCTTCAAGCATGCGCTTAGGAGCCCCTCTAGTCGGTGCCCGAAAGCCTCCGAGGCCAGGACCCAGGCTTTGCCAGGCAAGCCGTCGGGTCCCGGGGTGGTATTTTTGACACTGAGCCTACGTACCGCCACTCTCAGGTCTACCCCAGTCACTTCCGGAGCGTTTTCGTCGTCGTCCTGTTGGTCCTCTTCCAGCATCAAAGGCGGTGGAGCCATAGACGGGGGGGGATGTTCCCCTCGCGAAGGGAACAGAGTACTCACCATGTCCTTCACGAGTTCAGGCCGGAGACTCTGCGTCAGTAGGCGGTGGAGCCATAGACGGGGGGGGATGTTCCCCTCGCGAAGGGAACAGAGTACTCACCATGTCCTTCACGAGTTCAGGCCGGAGACTGGCGATATGGCCCAAGTGCGTGGTTTATCCCGCACCATCTTGTAAGGGCGCCCCCACGGATCTCTGTCGACACTGAAATCTGCGCACGTCGCAAATGTCGGACATGGCCTCCCGGAACCACCCTGCCTCATTCTCAACGTCGGCAGGTCTGGCCAGTGATTCCACCCAGGCCTGCACGATTGAGGCTTCCAGGAGGAGCTCTTAGAGGATGCAACCCTCAAAGTTCAGTTAATCCAATTAAATGACTTTTTCAAGAAATAGTTATACAATTTTATTTTAATGTCGGGGGCTAAGGGCTAAGGACCTAGTTCTGTCAAAGTAATTTTGGCATAACCAGTATTGTTTTTTTTTTAAATCTTCATTAATATTAATACAATAATTGATTGGTACAATTTCTGTGGAGTCGTGTAATTTCCGTGGGTCACGAGATGCCACGGAAACCACAGAAATTGCCCCATAGAAATTGGAAACGTGGCTATTTTTTTTTTTTACAAGAAACTATTAAGGCTATGACTATTATTTTCTATAATATTCAATGTGTACCAAAGGATACTTAGCATGCATAAAAGTTATACCTTTATTTCTTGCAAAAATCCTTTTAAAACCTAATTACCGAAATTGCAAAATTTCGTTCCGAGTAAACTGAAATCACGTACTTACATTTTTGGCGGAAAGACCTGGCGATATGGTGCACTACCATTCTTACTGCACGTAAGAGCACGACTGTCTCTTGCCAAGCAGGGATTTATTGTTCGTTTAAACTCATTGGTGGAAGCTCAGGACAGTGAAACAAAATGACCATAGAAATTAGTAATTTCGCTTGGACAAACCTACCGTTGACATGTACTCATTAACTATGAGTCTAAACAATCAAAACTAATTAACGTCTTGTAGGTCAATCATTACTTAACGCAATCAAAATACTTTTTCCTATATATGTTGGAGATTATCTTCCTGAGAGGTAAATGCTGTGTATGAAAGTGATTGTGGACAAGACACAGAAATTGATAATTCATCATTTACCGATTTTTTTTTATAAAAAGTAATAGTCTTATAACTATAATTTAAGTGGCTTCATTTAGATTCATGTCACTTTAATTCTGAGAAAAAAAATCGTTGCATTATCTGTAAAGCAGCACTGCGATTTCAGCCTAGACGCGTAAATTTTTCGTCTGAGAAATTCACTCATAAAGTGTATGAAAGACGGCGCTGGTAAGGTTTTGTCTAAAGATGATGAAATAAAAAGGAGATGGAAGGGTTATTTTGAAAAGTTAATGAATGAAGAGAATGCATGGAGCGGTGTGCTTAAAGAGGTACAAGTAAATATAGGTTTGGTGAGGGAAATTAGTATGGATGAAGTGAGGAAAGCAGTTCAAAGTATGAAAAATGGAAAGGCCATGGGCCCTGATGAAATACCAGTAGAAGTATGGAAGTGTTTAAAAGAAGACGGATGTATGTGGCTGACTTTATTCTTCAATAAGTTGTTGTATGAAGGAGCGATCCCGCAAGAATGGTGCAATAGTTCGCTAGTGCCCATCTTCAAAAATAAAGGTGATGTGCAGGACTGCAACAACTATCGGGGGATAAAGCTCATGTCACATAGTATGAAAGTATGGGAGAAAGTGATAGAGAAAAGAATAAGAGAAGAGAGTAAGATCACCCAAAATCAGTTTGGGTTTATGCCAGGTCGAGGAACAATGGACGCCAATTTGCACTCCGCCAATTGTGCGAGAAGTACAGACGTGCACACAAAAACTTGCACATGGTGTTCATTGATCTGGAGAAAGCGTATGATAGGGTACCTCGTGATGTGTTGTGGTGGGCCTTGAAAGAGAAAGGTATACCTGGGAAGTATGTAGAGTTAATTCGTGCTATGTACAGTCAATCTTGTACCTACGTCCGGTCAGCTGCTGGCAACACCGATGAGTTCAATGTGGCTGTAGGCTTGCATCAAGGGTCGGCTTTAAGTCCTTACCTCTTCTTGTTGATCATGGACGCTTTAACGTCGGACATCCAGGAAGTGGCACCCTGGTGCATGCTGTTTGCCAACGACATTGTTCTTGTCGGTGAAGATGGACCTGAGATCCAGAGCAGATTGGAGAAATGGCAACAGAAACTGGAGAATGTTGGCTTGAAAATCAGCAGAAGTAAAACTGAATACATGTTCTGCGATTTCGGCGGTCTCTCCAGTTCTGGAGCCATAGCGTTAGATGGCGCGCCTCTTCCTGTCTGCTCCGACTTTCGGTATCTCGGTTCACTCGTGCAAAGCGATGGCGAAATAGATCGTAGTGTAAAGCACAGAATTAACACGGGATGGATGAAATGGCGGCAGGTCACGGGAACAATCTGCGACTCCCGCATTCCCCTTAAGCTCAAGGGGAAGATTTATAAAACAATGGTTAGACCTGCTGTCTTGTATGGATCAGAATGTTGGGCCACAAAAGGGATGAATGAAAGGCATTTGCATGTCGCGGAGATGAGGATGCTAAGGGGGATGTGTGGTGTTACGCGAATGGATAAAGTAAGAAATGAGTATATAAGAGGAAGTCTGAAAGTGGCGCCGGTGACTGAAAAGTTGTGTGGTAATCGGTTGTCGTGGTATGGGCATGTGATGCGGAGGGATGAGGAAAATGTCGTGAGGAAAGTTTTGAGTATGAATGTGGATGGGTATATGAGTAGAGGAAGACCAAAGAAACGATGGATGGACTGTGTAAAGAATGATATGGCAAGAAAAGAAGTGTCTGATGAGACGACGAAAAATAGAGAAGTATGGAAGAAGAAGACATGCTGCGCCGACCACAAATGAATTGGGATAAGGGCAAGAGAATGATGACATTACGAAGGAAGTTGGCAGTATTAAATGTTTTTGGTAAATAAAATAAAGCGTAGCTTAGTTATTGGCTATTGAAGCTTCAGATTGGTATCATGCTGAATTTTGCGGAAATCGATGACAGTAAAATGTATAGTAATTAAAAAAAAAACTCGTTCCCGATTTGGATGCAGAATACAGTAAAAAAAGTATAGAGGAAGGAAGGAAGGAACAGAAATAAACACATTTTATTTATTTAAAAAAAATGGACATAATAGTAAGACATAAGTTAGTAATTTTGCCTAAAATCGTGTTACAGTTTTTATCCCATCGCTAGTATCTCGTGCCTTAGCCCGTAAGAGACCGATGGCCCGTCAGTGTCGGTCGGACTGACTGACGGTCGTGTTGTCAGATGGATCGCCGCCGTCGCTTCCTGGTAGACCGCCTACGTGCTCGGCCATTCATCCTTCTCACTAATTAGCCTTACAGAGGCTAGTATTTCTTCTAATTACAAGCTACATTTTTGGTACGTCTGTTGAATGATTAATGCTTGAATGGATAATATTTCCTTTATAAAAATGTCTTCTTCTTCTGCTACCCTTGGCCACCCAATGCTGAGTGTAGGTCTCTTCTAATTCTCTCTACTTTTGGCGGCTATCCAGTTTCTTCCGGCCACTTATTAAAAAATTACTTAGGAAAGTGTCACTGGCAATTTTTTTATTCCCATGTGCTGAATTAAAATCCCCTTTTTTCATGCGGACTACATCTGGTAAATGATCGGTACTCAGAATTGGAGTGTAGTAAATGATAAATGATAAATGATGTTTATTTTGCAAGTAGGTTTTTACAAACACTTTTACACGTCATTTTTTAAAACTAGATGGGGCCGGTGTTTCGTACCTGACTACTCTGAGAAGAAACAGCCGAAACAAACTCAGAGGTCATAGTCTCTTTTAAAGTCCAGACAATCTTGCTCAATTCACATGAGGACTATGCAGATTAGTGTCTGATATGGTCTTTTGAAGAAAGAACCATACAGTTTTGAGTGGACCTGTCCAGTCAGTGCAAGCATTTGTCAGTTAACGTGTAGCTCGACTTATAACCCAAGGAGCTCAACGAAACGACGAACAATATCAAAGAAAGGACATTTGGGTAGGTCGCTTAGAGTACTCAAACTGTCAGATAGTTGTGGGAAAAATTAACAAAAATATATATGTGACCCACATGGTCCCCACATTCACAATAATCATATAAAATTCATAACAAGTTCTATTCAAAAAGAATGTAAATAAAAATCACAAAAATCATTAAAAGGCACAATGATGATAAAAAAAAACTAAAATACTTAACAAAATAAGTATTCATGTCAAATCAGTAAATGTCAAATAAAAAAAAAATAAAATACATGTCAAAACATTACATGTCAGAGTGTATAAAAAAATAATAAAATGCATGTCAAAACATTAAATGTCAGAGTGTATAAAAAAAAGGAAAAGAAAGTAGTTATATTATGGATCATTATTGCCCATGAATTCATGATGAGTAAGCGAGCTTCTCTTGTATTAAATCTATACACGAAACAAACCCAAAATACGCCATACATACAAAAACCACAAACCACCGTATTATTGCCTTATTCCGTCTCATATTCCGTCTGCGAACCAAATGTGGATACTAAGACAACACATGTCGTTCATAAATAAAGCGCGTTACAGCCACATAAAAGCGAACTACGCTAAGCGCAGCCAACCTCGGCTTTCTTTCCTTATAGCAGTATTTTCATAAAAAATGTAAGCGTCGGCAGCGATTTTTCCGCTTAAAGCTCACATTCGTCACACGTCAGTAGCGTATGGAGTCGCCGGCCAAATAAACACAAGTATTATTTGTCAAAGAGCTGCCGGTCCGCGGCTGAATAAGCCAGAAATGAAATGTATTGTACATGGTTTAGTGGTTTGGGCTTAGGGAGGAGCCTGTACACGAGAAAAAATTTGCGAAAAATGTATTAGATTCCTGCACTATGTTACAAAATCACAAAGAAAGTGTAGTTTTATAACAATAAAACTGCACTTACTTTAAAAAGAGCTGTTCTTGAGCCACAATATAAATAAAAAGAAGAAGAAGACTTACTGGGTTTTCTTGATAAAAACTTATTTATCGAGCCCAGAAACTGTTACAGTTTCAATTTTAAAGAGTTTCCTCCCAATCCCAGTAAATCAAGTGTACACGCGCGTGGTCTATCTAACGTCCTCTGGCGTTCATAAAAAGCGCCTTTTATCAAATGGCCGAGACCCACCCTTTCTCTGTCGCCCAAATTACCAGCCATTCGACGTTCGCACATACTGGGGGCTAAAGGGCGCTAGGAGATACGATAGTTTGGATTTGTCGCCGCTAACAAAGTGCTTGTACTTCGGAATGTCCTAGTTTTACGAGGCGGTTTGCTCTGTTATTGCATCTTGATGGCCTACTGAATGTGACGCTCCATTTTTAGGTCTCGTTCGACAATCGATTGTAAAGAACGATCATTCGTCTCTGGAGGAGTATAAATAAAATTGGAAACCGGCAGACGTATTTATGGGCTATCAATGATTTTATTCGAGACAAATTATCATAAAGCTTTGAAATAAAATTTTGCGTTGGTGGCAAGTTTAGTACAAATATTTTTGTAGCAGACGTAGCTACAAATTCGAACTAAGTGCTTTATCACAATCTTAATACCGCATGGTCTAATGAGGGTAACGTGACAAAAGCAGATCATAATACAGATACGGCCCGCATTGACCCAATTACTCTATGCACCCCGGATCACTCATCACAAAGTGGCCTATTAGGTACTGGGAGATTGTGCCAGGATATCCACTTGAGTATGAACAATTAATGAGTAATTGGAATACCATATCTGAGCTGGAGTCAAATATTCCGAATGCCTGGGGTTATGAGCATTTAGATTTCCATCATACCCAAGGTTTTAATGATTGAGAGGAATTGTAAAGTCATCAAGGCCCCACCGATCAAAAAAGTAAAAATACCGAAATGTATTTCAGACCATTATTTCCTATTTTCTCATAAGACGCTTTGTGATCAGTCTACCGTGAACGAATAACATTTAATATAAAGGCTCCCCGATTTTAAGACAAAACATTTTTGGGGAAAGCGGAAATATCGGAGCGGCCGTCAAAAATCGGCAATTTATTTTGGCACCGACTTCATCCGTTGAGATGACTTCTCCTACACTTAACGTAATTTTCCCGAAATAAAAAGTATAATTTTCTAGCAAAATGTTCACACCTTGAATTCCCCTCTTGTTTTTTCAAGCAAATGGTCCAGAACAATGCGGGGCCGCATTTTGTGGCCATCTTTTAAAACTTAATCGCTTGTCTCAGGCGTCGGGCCGCGACGTTCATCGTTTTCCGATATTCCGATTCGGTACACACTTCGGCCGACTTCGGTTGCCATCGTATCGAGTTCGTAAAACTTCGCCGATGTACACCGTATTTCGGAAACTTTGAAATCTTACGAATATTCTGAATTAATTTTCTCAGTTCCCATCTCACAAAGTGCTAAGACCTTTGGCAAATTAATTAAAAATATTTCAAGCTTATTAAACTAAATTAAGTACGGTGAATAATTTTGTACAAGTTGAGGAGTAGATCGGTGAGCTTTATGTAAATTTGTAACATTTTACATTAAAGTCACCGGGAAGTATTATTACGAAACAATTACTTTGAAGTATTATCATAACAGTGGCTGTTTTGTACAGTGATTAAGAGGTATTATTTTCTCGAAGTATGATCTTTTCTGGGTATGGTATTTGTGTAAGCCATTACAAGGTTAACAACAACTATAAAAGTACTTACATTGTTGATACTTAAAGTTTTCGAGAATATTTGGCCCATTATATTGTAATTGGTAATATATTATAATATTTAACTTAGTTTACGCTTAGCAACAGTCGATATGTTTTGACCACTAACTCACACTTTGACAGAGTGATTGCACTGCATTTCAAAATAGTTACCTAATTGACAGAAGCATCGAAATAAATTAAAACCTCATCCAGAACCTCAAGGTACCTCAAACATACAACATTCGCATAAGACACCCCCTTAAACACACATCCATGCTACTTCAAAGTTTCGTCACATCGGAGCGAAAAGCCTACTACTTAAGACTCCATATCATTATTCTCATCTAAACCGTCTAGTTTCAAAGAGCTTAGTTATAAATCCGAAAGTTTCCGAACAATTCCGAATATGGCGGCTTGCGATTAAGCATCTCACACAATTAAGCTGACAATAGCGTCCCTTGATTAAAAGGAGAGAGGGATTAAAATGGCTTGGCGTCGTTTGATTTCCAGATTATGTTGATGAGTGTCGTTTGTTTGTCTGTCTCCATAATAGATGGATGCTTATTGTCCGGACTCACCAAGTGAACAATAATGGATTGACAGTGGATCATCTTTTATTCATCCCGCCATTGAGCCTCTTTCGTTGATTTTTTGGATCGTTAAGAGTTTGTTTCATTTAAGGCTTGTTAAAAATTTAAGTGAGAGCCTCGTTGGGATGTTGTGTTTATTTTAGTTCTTTTTTGGGAGCTGTAATTGGGTACTAGAAGTTTTTTAAATTTTTAGGTCAGTATCTTAATATTTAGGTCAAAAGGAACTATTTATAAAATAGATTTTTATGTTTGAAATGATTACGCCTGGTTTGGTGAAGAAAAACCTTACAACATTATAATATTTATAGAAGGTACTTAAAAAAAAGAATGATAAACTATTAAATGTCCTTATTATCAAGTCATATGTTCTTTTTTTACCAAAAACTTAAAAATCTGTTTAAGACGATTTTGTCACACCTATAACAATATAATATCGAAATCTATTACCATGATGTAAGGTCGTCCTCACTGCACGTCTCCCCAGTAGCTCATGTGCAGGAACGCTCGCTATCTTTCACAGGATATTACACACGTTCGGTTACCGACCGGTGCACGGCGCGCGGCGCGCGGCTCACAGTAGGTACCTACGCCCCTTTTAATGAAAACGTTTAAATTTGTGTGATGACAATTATCATGAACGAAAATTAAATCAAAATGATGAATGGCGTTATTTGTAGGTGTACAATTTTTCCACATTCACAATAACTTTATAAACTTAAAACCTATCGTTAGTTCTAATTTAATTAATTTCCTCTATCGTGGGCGATTGTTACGTTCACTCTCGTGTTATACATACGATGGCTACGGGTTTTTTTCTCTCTAGAATCGGTGCGAATATAATCAAGAGAAGAAAGAGGATAGCGACTCATGCTAGAGTAAACTAGCCACCGTGGTAATTGCGCTGGCTACCCAGGATATTCTCTAGAGCAGTTTATTATTAAAACAGTCCCCCAAGATCAAAAAATCTAAACCAAAAACGCAAACAAACATTTTTCCTTGAGCTTTCAGCCCCTAAACCGATGAGTCAAAAGAATTAGTTAACAAGTTTACACTAAAAGCATTTGGTACACTTGGAACTTGTTTCCACATGTTCTCCCTGTTCCAGTAACTTGATTTACTTGAGCTTAACTATTAAATCTGACATGTAGCAGCAAGCCCTAGCTGCAGCGAGTTCAGCTATGTCGGATAGTTTTACTTTGACAACTTACTCGCAACATTATTCTAAGTGATTGTAACATTGTTAGAATAAGACCGATAAAGTTTGCCGATATTAGTATAAGAAGACAGCATTATTCATCTGGATACCAGTAGTTTACTTGGAGTGACCATCTGAAATCCGTAACTCAGTACCAGGGCAACAGGATACTAAGGAATATTACTACGACAACGACTGCCACATGTCAACCGAATCCGACGGTTTAACGTGTTTTCTAAGGGAGAGGTTTCGTTATGTAATGAACGGCCACCAATCTAAAGACACATTTCAGCCAGAGTCGCTTGACCTTAAGATAGTTCTGTGCAGTTGTTAATGTTATTGCTTATCCATGAGCTACTCAGCGTTTGGTTGAAACGGAAACGGACCCCAATTATCTGGGAACAGGCTACGCAGATTTTGATTCAGTATAGCAAAAATATAGAACAGTAAAAAGAACTGCGATTCAATCAAAAGTACACAGATATTGTGCCAAATAAAAACAACTAAAAAGCAACCATCCAGAACGAAGATATACGAGAACTAAAAGAGACCCAAACTCCCCAAACTATGTTCGATAAGATAAATATCCCGAAACTTTAATAACAGACACTTTTTGTGTTTTAGTTCTTTGTTTGGGTTAGTATTGTTGTGTATCTGTTTTTCGTGTGACATCAGACTTGATGACGTAGGCTGCTAGTGGTTACCGAATTAGACTGGCGATCGATTGCGACTGACCATCTCACACATTAAATATGTAGGAATATTAGTTTAGGCACAAAGTTTCTATAAATCAATAAGATTCTTGGCTCTTGTATTAATAAAGTATTCGAATATACAATTTAAACCTAGAACAGTACCTGATATCAAATTAACATTTTCTTTGATTGAGGAAGCATATCATTTTGATTAAAACAATTTGGACGTCCCCTTATAATCAACTCGAAAATTACCAACAACACATCCCTAATCAGAAAACCAATACGCCCTTCCCATTATAAAATCATCATTTTCTCCTTTCAGCAAAATGATACAGAGAATATTCAGCAAAAACTTAATCAAGAAACAAACATAATCAAAGGCAGATGTTTCAGCGTATCAGCGACGCGTATTCAGCGATTCAGCGCTGAATTTTATCATTTTATCGTGCGATCGACTCGATACCGGATTACTTTCTCATTATTGTCATTCTGGGTAATATGGCGGGCGAAGAAAAGCGGAGATAGGTTTCTTTTTTATTTAGAATTTTCTAGATTAAAAAACGTTTTTGTTTGATAAAAATACAGAACGCACGAGCTTTATTTATTAAATATTTGTAGAGGTACGTAGCTAGTTAATTTTGTAAGCAATTCGAATAAAATGGTGAGTGTCCATTATAGAAAATGGTTAGGCAAAGGGGCTAAGTGATTAGTATTTGATATTTGATAATAGGCGGGGGATTGATTTACGCAAATAATAACGTGCAAGACTTTCACTACGGTTTGAGATTTTGTCCATTATCTTACATAATATGACGTTTTGTGCAAACATACTAGTGAGCTACGAAGTAAAATTAATGGGAATGATAATGAAGACGTTGTGGTACTCAATCAAAACAGAAAAGTATCAACAACAGCCGACAGTATTAATATTAAGCAAACGTTTTCCAGACCTGATCAACTGATAATCCTTATTCGATCCAAAGTAAATCCTGATTAAATCCAACTAGAACAAAATGTCCAACTTAGAAGCCTTACACTTTGTCATCAAAAACTTTTTGATGAGGCTTCGTTCGGATTAAAATATTTCCCTTGCCGGTTCATTAACCCTGCAAGTGAGGTTGTTACGAGAACTAATAAAGAGAGCCTTATATTAATTTCCGTCGACAGCCGGTCTCCGAGATTATCAAACAAAAGTATATGTATTACACAAAGGGATTTAGCAGCGATCCTTCGTTTTAATGAAGCTTAGAAACCAGAAAACGACAGATTATGAGGACGGAGCGTTTGAGTATAATAAGACACTCGTTAAGTTTTTTTGTTGAAGAAAATTGAGGATTTTAGCAGCGAGAGGGCTGTTAACATTGACGATCGTATAGATTTGTGTTATACATTACTCTCGGCGTAATTGATTCAGCATTCATGTATTTAAATTACATGGAAATGTATGTATAGTCGTAAATTGACGTGAGTTTGAAGACATAAAGGGTGGGTTTTCAAGACAGAAATTCTGGAACAAGTGGGATTTTTCCGTCGCAATGTTTTGCTCTGTTCATGAAAGAAGACATGAGAAATTGTGAGATACTTGTTATAAATGTTGGGCTCCAGCACGTTAGGTTTATGCAAAGTGTATGCTAAATAGTAGTACTGTTTATTGTAGTGATTTAGTGGAAGGTTTATGTTCAGGAGTGGTCGTTTACGGGCTGATGTTCATTATATTAAATTGCGACACACTGTATTAAGTAGTACGATCATTTACTTACTTGTGAATAACTTAATTTTGCTATTTATATTTACGTTTTTCTTACAATCGTTTGGTAAAGTTACTTTTATCGACTTAATTTGTCTTTTCATATCTGTTAAAACATTTTTTTGCACAACTTTTTCTTTGAGTTGTGAATTGCGAGTACAGACACGAATTCCTTTTGCACAAACCTACATCGTGACCCGGAACAGCTATGTGTAGGACATAGACAAATTGGATTACTGCAAATTAAATTGGGAACTGTGATAAAGTTAATCGCTTACACCAAGAGAGTCGGCTACGTATTTATATTACTGTCTCTCTTTCTGTCTATTTCTCTGTATCCAGTGTTATGCTAGGTACTTCAAGGAAAAGGACCTTTTTTTTTTCACTCACACACTTCTTCTACTATTGTGAACCAGCAGGGTGATACGAATCATACCGATCCTATACAATCATAAAAAAATCTAAAATAAATTCTGTGACTATTTTAAAACAGTTTAAAACTCAATTTATTTTCCCAAAATAGAAATAAAGCTGATAGACTCCAATGGGAAAAAAATCTTCCTTATATTCCCATTGATAGGAACCCCATAATAAAACCTATAAGTGCCGATGTCATTACATACAGTTTATCTGATGAGGACAATTTTTTTATCCCATCCCTAGAACGGTTTATGGCACCCTTCGATTATTATCGGTTGGGGTTTGTGGGTGATTGGAGGAGTGTACACTGAATGAGATAAGGGCTATTGATGTGATATTGAGCAGCAACTCCTTGAAGGAGCGTGAAACATTTTATGGATATGGAGCGTGTGGAAAGCTGAGTTTGTATTAGAGAAAAAAATAATTTATATGAAAAAAATAAAATAGGCTGCATTCATTTTGCTGTAATGTTTAATGAGTTTGTAGTAAGAAAATAATTAAAACGTGAGTTATACGTGCTAAAAGAGATATATTTTATTAATTTAATTGGTTTATGAGTACAGATATATTTTATTAATTTAATTGGTTTATGAGTACAGATATATTTTATTAATTTAATTGGTTTATGAGTACAAGACTTTGATAAACGTTTCAGGTTACAAAACATTTCTTTAGATTTTTTTTGAAGCTTGCATAAATACCAAAGTCAAATAAATAATAGATACTGAACTATCTACTAATTAAGACGGTCTCAAAATGTAGGTCAGCAAAAACATATTACCAGCATCCCTTAGCACTTATGATTTTCAAACTAACTCATTGCTAACTAATTATCTTGTGTTGGTAAAAGCTAAACGAAAAACTCCATGTCATGGTCAAAAGAAGTTGGCCAGTCAGTAGGGCTGCTTGTAACGCACTTAAGTGTCGTCACTCCTGAAGGCACTTGAATGCACTCTTTGACAAGCACTTACTTATTTCTTTGAAAGATATATCGAGAGCCATGCGTTTTTCAAAGGAAACATTAAACTATTCAACGTTCCTGCACCATTACACATACATTTCCTGGTTCGTTCATTTATCTACTTTGATCTTCAGTTTCTGTAATCGACAACGGTTTGTTTGACTAACTCGTGGTCGTATTGGCGGACAATGTTCAGTTGGAAACTAGTTTTTAGAGAGGGTAGGGGAGGTGGGGGTATCTTGTCAGTTCTATCGTATAGCGCAGCATTTCGCACCTATGGCAGCAATTTAAAAACAATTAGTTGATAATAGTGATAGGTCTACCGCCACGGTGTAGGGATTGGTGATCACTGACCAAGGATCAGGCTGGCTTATTGTTCCAAGCCAAAACTTAGTCTCACAAAAATCTAGTAATTCATTCATCATCATCATCATCATTTCAGCCGAAAGACGTCCACTGCTGGACATAGACCTCCCCCAAGTGTCGCCACATTGACCGGTCCCGCGCGACTCGCATCCAGCGGATTCCCGCAACCTTCACCAGGTCATCGGTCCACCTAATGGGAGGCCTTCCAACGCAACGTCTTCCGGTTCGCGGTCGCGACTCCAGAACTTTTCGGCCCCATCGGCCATCCGTTCTGCGAGCAATGTGCCCTGCCCACTGCCACTTCAGTTTGGCAATTCTTCAGGCTACGTCGGTAACCTTTGTTCTCTTGCGGATGTCTTCATTTCTGATTCGATCACGTAATTCATTCAGCTTAAGCTAATTAAAGAAGTAAAATTCACTAAATCGTTAATGCTACATTATAATTCACCACCAATAACGTTAATTCTAACTTCGTAGATTATTCTACGAAGTAAAGCTTAACCAATACTAGTCTGTTAGATAAAAGGAACCGATCATCAGTCGGCGTCGGTTAAATCTGAAGTGTCGATATGGAGGTGCTGAGTTTATCTCAACTAGGTCAAGAGGTGAAATGTATATTCAGACCATTGTTTTAGTCTAGTATTTTGAAGAGGTTTTTGTACTCCAGGCGTCTGGTATTTTGTAGATACGGAATAAGTAGATACTAGACAGGTAAATTTTGTGATAGCATCAGCATAATCAACCTTTAACTTTCTCAATACCACGAATTTGGCCTCCCTCTATGAGCCGAAGGTATTTTTGTTATATGTATAACCTTTGAAGAAAATAGCTCAGTAATAGATCTAAAAATAGATATAGGAAAACTTCGGTAGGTACTTTAATTTTAGTATCTACATTATATTTAATTTTATTAGTTTTGTTATAATTCCTTTAATTATTACTAGACAAATTAATTAGGTACGTTTTTAAATATTAATTAATGGATAATATTAATTTTGTTTCATTATCATTAATGGTCTTGAAAAGATATACCTAATTTATAGCTTTCAAAAAGCTTGGGCATATTATTATTCACTTAATATAAACGCCAATTCTAATATATTAACCCGTATGCTCCCGGCCGTGCCTCCAGAGGCACAGTGCATTGTTATTTTAATTGTGTCTGTAATTGCGGGTATTGAAGTGTTAAACAAAATATAGAAAAAAAAATCACAACACGTAAGTCTAACATTATTCTCTCAAAGGTAACTAAGGGTAGGTACTCGAATCTTTTCCGATATACCCCATTACACGGTCCCGTTAGATGTCTGTAACAGGCAATTTGAAGATTGCTTACTTTGATAACCGATACCGAATCAGGTTAAATGCCTATTTCAATTTCTAAGAGCCGAGCAATCTAATAACTCTGTATTACGGACTCCATGCTGGGCTAACGTCAAATTGTATTATTGTAGTTAGTGTTGCCTTTTATTTTTTATTATATTATACTAGCGGACGTCACGCGGTTTCACCCGCGTAGTTCCCGTTCCCGTGGGAATACGAGGATAAAATATGCCAGTAGTCTATGTTACTCGCTAATAATGTAACTATCCATTGCTGCAAGAATTTTTCAAATCGGTCCAGTAGTTTTTAAGTTTATTCGTTAAATTCAAAAATACAAAAATCCAAATATACAAATCTTTCCTCTTTATAATATTAGTATTGATTAAAGCTACGTATATGAAATGATATGAGTCTACCCTCGTCTTCGCCTGCATGGAAGTGGGTAATTATCCCAAGTGGATTTATTACCTTGATATAAAGTATCCTATGCGATTACCAGGTCCTGTGTGCCCATCAAAATCTGTTCGGCGCGCGGCGTGAAAAAATAACAGATAGACGGACACTTTTTTTTCGGATGGGAAATCTTCCAATGACTCCTCCCGCTCTGGGCGGATTGGAAGGGAGTGTCAGACTTTTCTGACTAAAACCCATCTATGTTCCTTCATTGCTCTTTGTGTACCAGGGATCTCTTTCGAACAGTCCCGCAGCCCTGGCAGGCATCGGCCCATGCAGACCCTTTCCTTTTGCTGACATTTCTTTGAGGCGCGCGTGGAACACGAATGCGCCGTCGACACGGCCTGTCGTCATAAGACTGACAGACGGCGAGTTCACCGTCCACAAGCCAAACTTAATTTCACATTTTATATTACTAGCTGATGCCCGCGGCCTTGACCGTGTAGAGTTTGATAATTATTGTCCCACTGAATAGTACCACAACCGGGATAAAAGTGACAGAGTAAAGGAGTCTGCCTGCTACGCCATACCACACCATTACCGCGTGCTATTAAAACGTATTACAATGTACGATGTAGTGGACAGACTCGTTAACAAACATCCATCTAAGTATCATCACAATTTTTTTTTCGCATTTTTAAGAGTACCTAGTATTACACAAGTACATGCTGTGACAGGTCATCATCATCAGCCTATTAATGTTCCCACTGCTGGGACACAGGCCTCCTCTCTATGAGAGGGAGTGGACTAAAATCCACCACGCGGGCCCAGTGCGGATTGGTAGATGTCACATGTCTTCGAATTTTTCGGTTATAGGACATGCCGATTTCCTCACGATGTTTTCGTTCTGTGACAGGTAAAGTGCATTAATTTTGATATATCTTTAGCCGATAGCGATAAGTGAGATATTTTTTACTTTCTATCATGCATGACACAATTCATTTTTAATCGACTGCTCTGTATGTTTATCGTTGTATAATATAATGATTACAAATAAAAAAAATATTGTTCTTTAAAAGTGTAGTAAGAATCAATGAAGAGTTGCCAACATTGAGTTCAATATCAACAAAAATACAGTTAATATTTCACAATGACAACTATTTCAAAATTTCATCGTTCTTCATAAGATTTAACAGAACCAAAATTACAGATAAATACGGTTCCAAGTAGATAAAATATAAATTGTTTTTAAACGTTTCTGGTCGTAATATCATGATAACATATCCAGTAGGTACCTACATTAATAATATAATAATATTGAATGTTTACTCAGGATGTTAGACCATATTCAATAGTAGCTGAGTAAACTCAATATAATGTACGAACATGTACAAATAATTCCTAATACTCGGAAATAACATAATATTAGAGCATTATATCTGCTAAAGTGTACATATACCTGTGACACACGTCACACGTATATCGGGAGACAAAATCATTCTGATAATTATTTGATGTGAGTTATTAAAATACTAAACAAAATCTAACCGATATTGCAATCTGGGGTTTTATTTTTTTTAAACTCGGTTGTTTTTTAGGGTTCCGTAGCTCAAAAGGTAAAAAAAGAACCCTTATAAGATCACTTTCTTGTCCGTCTGTCCGTCCGTCTGTCACCACCGATTTTCTCAGGAATGGGTGGACCTAGCAAGTTGAAATATACCAGTTATTGAGGTCTATAGTCCCTATTAGGTGTATATAAAACAAGGTCCTGAGTCAACATAATACAAAGATATGGGCAAATTTAGATTTTGAAAACTTGTAAGTAGGTACCAAAATTTACCTTAATTTTCAACTATTTTACTTGTCTATGTATTGTACTTGACTTTTCTCTTTACTTGTGCTGTAAGACCTTGTTTTTAACCAAAATTGTCAGTTCTAGGTCAACTGGAAGTACCCAAATAAAAACCCCAATAGGTTATAGGTCAATAACCTATATTATGGTAGTTCCCGTTGACCTAAAATCACGAAATTTGGCGGGAAGCAATGTATTACATACAGCACATGTAAAGTGAAAAATCGGAAAACCATAAATATGTAGTTTAAAAAAAATAAGCGATTTTACTATTACAAACTAATAATTTGTGGTTGGTGCAATAGCCGTTTCTAGGGATCGAACAGCAAAGTTAAGTTCGTCCTTTAAAAAGTTTATACGGAACCCTCGGTGCGTGAGTCCGACTCGCTCTTGGCCGGTTTTATTGTGTCTACCACCTGTGGTTTGGCAACTTTGAACTGCTGACGCCACTATCTCGTCTGTCCATCTTACACATGGCAACCTTTCGCTCTAGAGCCTCGCGATCCAGACCATTGTATAAGACACAGATGAAGAAGAGTAAGCACATGTTACTGAAATCTTATTTAAAAACTGCTCACCAGTATTAAACTTCGTTATTTGAGCTACCAATTCACGAAAATTAATACTAATTTTCTTACCACTGTGTTTAGAACAGTCTAAACATATAGATTTATTATTTTTAGTGTTAACGAACATAGTTATAATTTTAATTAACAAGCTTACAACACTGTTTTGTGCTATTTTTCCTTTGTGTTGTGGCAATACTTTTTTCTCTTATTGTCTGATTGCTACGTGAAACGGTGTGCCTCTCGACTGTATTTTTATATTTACAATAAACTCCATAAGTTCCAAGTTCCCACGCATTTTATTTCGAAAACACTGAAAAAAATATCTCGCTGAATTTAATTTAGCATATCCTCGTATCACGTTAATATCGCCATGAAAAGTTGTTCGCTATGCAATAACCACATTAACCGCTCATGGCGGTTTATTAAATATTGAAGCACTTTAATAAAACCACGCGCAATGAAAACAGTGCGGTGAGCCGCTATACCCGCAAAACTTGTACGTAAGGTACAGGAAAAACATACATTTTAAAGCTTAATATCAACATTTAAACAATGTTTATGGATTTGTCAACAAGTACTGCTGACGTGAAAATAAAGTCTTTAATAATAAAGAATTAACGCTGAATTTTTTGTTTACATACCTAAACATAAAAGAGCTCATTTAGTCGAATTGACTACTTTTTTGAAGTCGGGTAATTTAATGGGTAATTTTTTGCACTTCTAGCACAGAGCATTACTGGTAGCAATAGCACGTTAGCCGATATCCCTGGCATTACCATCAGTAGAACGAAACTTCGTCTGTAATTGCCATTGAATGTAATGATAAATTAACCGTAATTGCAATTGTGTTGAATAAGCAATCGTCTTCTAATTACATTCTACTCTTATGCTTATTAAACTATACAACAATACGTTTCATAACGTAGTTACTATCTACCACAAGGAACACGTATTGCTACGAGATCTCATGTGCTACGGGCTACGTCACGTGCTAGGGAAAGTGCTACGTGCTACACAATGTAGCTACGCGCTACGCCGCGCGCCGTCCACTTTTGTAGTATAAGGATTTCCTCAATAATCCAGTAGTTTATACCTTAGTGGCGATCAATGTAAAATATTCTGAATGTTATAGCTACTAAAATCTAAAATAATTTACACTTAAAAACACATAGTGAGTTAAGAATTTATCGCGACTGTTTAAAACATTTCTTTTTACTTTTATGCACCTCTCAATTTTCAGCACCGTTTATGAATAAACCCTTGGGTGTATGTATACGTTATTACTCTTTCAAATATTTGTATAAAAGTAAATGAAGCAGTTCTTGGAAACGTTTTAATAACAACTTACATGGCTTCGTCAGCACACACTGTCATGAAAAATTCTTTAATCAAATTATATACGCTTGAAAAAATATTTTCTCTTACATTTTACAAACTTTTTAGTAAAAATATAAAATTACATTGGTGTCGACTCTGTTGTTCACAAACTAAACTTAATTTAGGCTTTTGCAATATTTTTCTCTTTAATGAGAAAGAGACGGCCGTAATTTAGAGCTATCAAATTTAGTTGGACCTAATATTTCCATACAAATGTAGGATGCACGGAAAAACATGTCGACTAAAAATACGGTGAAGCACAAGGCATAAACTAGTTTGACATCTCTAACTTAGTTCATAGCTATAGCCGTCCTTTTCTCGCACTGCCTTTTAGTAAAAGATAGAAATTTCTTAAATTAAGTTTAATTTGTGCACAACAAAATCGACACCATTATTTATATTTCTGTTGGCAGATTAAACTAAAATTGATTGCAGAGCTTTCAGAACCGCTCACAAGCTAATCAAAAAGCTCTCACGATGCAAAGCTATCGGGAATATTATTCGCGACTTCGTTCGTACTCCACTTTGGTAAGCCATAGAGCACACACGACTAGTCAACAAGTGTAGTACCGATGGGACTTGTGTAATTGCTTGATGTTTATTTCATGTACCAGAAACCGATTAGCAAACTTCTTTTCAAGTTTTGGAATTCATGCCCGCGCCGAATTGTACCATGATACCGTGCTAGGAAAGTAACAGGCACAAATATATTATAATGAGACTGCCCAACAAACGGTTCCGTCGCCGACAAACAACGTCGCACTCCATGTATGGTCGAAAAGGCTATTTGGTTTACATTTTACAATGTAATTTGTTGGTTAAACTGTAAATCTATACTAATATACTAATCCATACTAATATTATAAATGCGAAAGTAAGTTTGTTTGTTTGTTTGTTACCTCTTCACGCCTAACCCACTGAACCGATCATCCTGAAATTTTGCATATACATTTTCAGGTGTACTGTAACGGACAGAGGGTACCTTTCATCCCGAAAAAAAGTACTGTTCCCGAGGAAAACAGCAATAACGTGCTTTTGGTAATAGGTGGCGCCACGTGCCTTTACGAATCATCGAAGCTTTATTAGTGTGATATGAGTTATTTTTTTAAATTGAAGTACCTTTTTTACCCCATTTCGTGAGTCTAGACTTAGAGAGTCGATAGACCGGTTTTTTATCCTGTTAACTTTAATTATTATAATAGATTATAGATGCGAAAGTAATTTGATTTGTGTGACTGGAGAGCCAAGCCGCCCGTCAATCTTCTCTGAGAGGGTCTGACAAGTGAGAGTCTCTGAACGCCCATGCAAACGCAATTGCGTTTGGAAGAACAAGCCGAAAGTCAAAGAAACTCTAAGAGTAACTGAGACGCCTGTTCAAACACAGTTCCGTCTCAGAGAACAAGCCCAGCGGCAAGCAGTCAATAGAGCGACAGAAACACCAGCACAGTCGCAGGCGAGAAGGACCGCTCTTGCAGAAATGCAAACCGAACGCCAACGCATTTTTATGCGTCACAGTTGGTCCGTGTTTAATAATTCTGGATTTGAATACGATTCTTTAATAGATAACAAAAATCATACTTTAATTGTTGTTGGTTTGATGAATAAAAAATGCCAGTTTTGTAATGCTTTAAAATGCAAAGACGAGACTGCGGGGATGTGTTGTTCCAATGGCAAAGTTTCCCTACCTTTACTTGGTGAACCAGATGAACCTCTGAAAACTCTATACTCATATGATGCAGATGATTCACGGCGCTTTTTAAATATAATCAGAAATTACAACTCATGCTTTGAAATGACATCTTTTGGAGTAGGTAGAGAAATAAGAATGCCCGGGTTTTCACCAACTTTTACCGCACAAGGTCAGATATATCATCAGATTGGTTCACTTTTTTCCTACAGAGAACGAACAGCATACATTTTTGGAAGTTTACTTTATGGGTGATGAAGAAAATGAAGTAAACCGTCGCTGCCAATACATTCAAGAACTTGACAAAGATACGGTATTAAAAATTCAAAGAATGTTACATAACCAAAATATATTGATAAATACCCTTAAAACCGCAATAGAAAACTGGCCTCAAGAAGATTACAAGGTCGTTATCCATGCTGATCGAACTCCGCGTGGCGAACATGAGAGGCGCTTTAATGCACCGACAGTTAATGAAGTTGCTGTTGTAGTGAGTGGCAACCAGTTCTCTTCACGAGACATAATGTTACGAACACAAATGATAATACATTGACACGCGTAGCCGATACTCATAAGTTCTACGATGCTTTGCAGTACCCATTAATTTTTAGCAAGGGACACACAGTCGGGATACTATTTTGATAGGTATACCACTCATTAATCCCACTACAAAACAGCCAGTACCTAATAAGAAAGTTTCCTGCAGGGATTTTTACGCCTACCACATGATGAACCGAGAAAATGATTTTAACCTTCTTCTACGGTCAAGGCAGCTGTTCCATCAATTTTTAGTAGATATGTACGTCAAAGTTGAGAGCGAACGTCTTCGTTACATTTCTTTAAACCAGAAAAAACTACGAGCTGAAAATTATATTCATATGCAAGATGCGATTAGCACAGATGGTAATATAAACCCCAACGATTTAGGCCGAATTGTTATACTTCCCTCTACTTTTATTAACAGCCCCCGCTATCTGCATGAATATACACAAGACGCTTTCGCCTATGTACGCACTTACGGCAGGCCTGACCTATTCGTGACTTTCACCTGCAATCCCTCATGGAAGGAAATAACAGAAAAGCTTATGCGTGGGCAAAGAACTACTGACCGACATGACTTAGTTGCCCGCGTGTTTCGTTTAAAGGTTCAAAAACGAATGAATGTTATTTCAAAGGGAAAAGTATTTGGAAACGTCCAGTGCCACATATATTCCATTGAATGGCAAAAACGAGGCCTTCCACATGTGCACATTCTTATTTGGTTAAAAGAAAAGCTGCGTCCCAACGAAATAGATAACATTATAAGCGCCGAAATTCCGGATCCAGAACAAGATAGGGATTTGCACGAAACCATAACCAGAAACATGGTTCATGGCCCCTGTGGAGCACGTAATCCAGCATCGCCTTGCATGAAAAGTGGGAAATGTACAAAAAAATACCCCCGAGAGCTGCCTTCAGAAACAGTGCATAATGACAAGGGTTACCCTTTATACAGACGAAGAGCACTCGAAGATGGTGGAAGGGTAACGATTCAGACTCGCGGTGGGGCGGTTGGATCTCTTGATAATAGCTGGGTCGTGCCATATTCACCTATTCTATGTAAAATATTGAATGCCCACATTAATGTAGAAGCCTGCAACTCTGTTCGTGCCATTAAATATATTTGTAAAATATGAATAAAAGGAGTGATCAGGCGATTTTCAATCTACGTGATGATAGTGTAGTGCAGTCACTTAATGAAGTACAAACCTATCAGGGAGGGCGACATGTCAGCAGTAATGAGGCAGCGTGGCGACTTCTTAGTTTACCCTTACACGAAAGACATCCGACTGTTACTCACCTTGCCGTACATTTAGAAAATGAACAGCGTGTTTTCTTTAATGAACGTAATTTCCAGGAAAGGATTTCATCACCACCTAAAACCACATTAACCGCCTTTTTCGAGCTTTGTCAGACAGATCCTTTCGCAAAAACATTATTGTATTCTGAAGTCCCCCGTTAGTATAAGAAGAACACTTCAAGAAGGGAGTGGAAACGCCGCGTTCAAGGTACACCTGTTGAACATTGGCCTGGGATAAAATCATCGGACGCGTATATACCGTCCATGTAACTAACTTTGAATGCTTTTGTCTGCGCATGTTATTGCATCATGTTCGAGGTCCAACTACCTTTAGGAAGCTTAGAATTGTTAACGGTCAGGAGTGCAGAACTTACAGAGAAGCATGTGAAGCTCTACGTCTCGGAGAACGATAATCACTGGGACGAAACTATAGAGGAAGCCGTGCAGTGCCGATCACCAGACAAAATCAGGGAACTTTACGCAATCCTCATGTCGTCTTGCGGCCTTTCCAAACCGCAAACACTATGGGATAAGTACAATGAGTACATGGCCGAAGACATATTGCGGCGATTGCAGCAAGTACATGCAGATATGTCTATTAATGATCACATATACAACGAAGTGCTGACAAAGATTGAAAACAAAGTTATGACAATGACGGGGAAGAAGCTACAAGACTTTGGAATGGTTAGCCCTCGACGATCAGGTGAAAGTGACTTAAACGATGAAATTGCTCGAGAATCAAACTACGACTTCACAGCGTTGCAACAGCAATTGGTCGAATTAGTTCCTCGGTTGCTTCCAGAACAAAGTCACGACTTACAACAGGTATTACGTCAAGTAGAGTCTGGGAATGGTGCACTTTTTTTTCTCGACGCCCCTGGAGGAACCGGAAAAATATTTTTATTAAACGTATTATTGACGGTCATAAGAAAAGACGCTGTTGCCGTGGCTTTCTCCGCTACACTACTGAACGGTGGTCGCACTGCACATTCCGTCCTAAAACTGCCATTAAATCTCGCACAGGAAGAGTCACCAATCTGCAATTTTAGCAAAAATAGCTTTCGAGGTATGATGCTACGACAGTGTAAACTTATAGTCTGGGACAAAAGTACGATGTCCCACAAAATAGCTATAGAGGCGTTAAACCAAACTCTACAGGACGTGCGAGACAGTACTGTACTAATTCGGATCTATCCGTCTATCTCGCGCATGTCTGCAGATTAGTGCGAGTGAGAGAGATGAATAGATCCGAATTACGGACGAAGCGTTAGGGAGTAGGGCCTCTGTTCCTGGGGGCATAGATAGTCCAAGGTTTTTTTTCGTGCTTGAAACGGTCATAATATAGCACGGTTGAGGTATGGTACGGTGTAGTGGGCAGACTCCTTTATTCTATGTTAAGCTATTTTAGTACTTGTTACCATGCATATTCATAAATATCGTCTGTATCCACTAAAGGGGTAGGCAGTCAGAGTTTTAAAGTACCCACACCAAAATGCCTGCGTCATTTATAGATCCATTGTCTTTTTTACCCGACTGCGGCGAAGCCCAAAAGGAGGGTTATGTGTTTGCCTTGTATGTATGTTTGTATGTATGTCCGTTTCTTTGTTCCCTCGTAACTCCTCAACGGATGGAGGGATTTGGATAGAATAAATGTCGTTAGATTCGTCTTGATGGCGCGAGTGTCACTGGCTACATTATAATCAAAAATCAATTGAATATCGTGGATTTGGGGTGCCATATTGTGGAGTTCGATTTTTTTTTTAATAATCTAGTCATTACATCCAATATGGGTCCCGACTGTTGCAGTCAATATGACCGGTCTCCTGAACTTGTTTTATTCTTTTCAGTTTTTGTTATTTAAAGTTATTACTTATTTTTTACGCAGTCGGGTTTTTTTTTTTTTATTTTTTTTTTTTATCTAACTAGTTGCTGATAACACAGCTACGAAGTAAAATCTTACATTCATAGTTCCAACAGCACTATAGTAGGTCGGAACTGCCTCAACTGGAACCGTTCAGGATTTTTTTTATGAAACTCAATACTGCAACGACAGCTTGTAAACGTAATCTATACTTCAATACTAATATTATAAAGAGGTAAAGTTTATGAGGTTGTAGGAGGTAATCACTGGATCTCCTGAACCGATTTCGAAAATTCTTTTACCAATAGAGAGCCACGTTATTGAGTATCATTGGCTATATTATATTAAATTAAATTAAAATGTTCACCCGTGCGAAGCTGGGACGGGCCGCTATTTTTGTATAACCTCATAATCAGCTAGTAAAAAAACCGGCCAAGTGCGAGTCGGACTCGCGCACGAAGGGTTCCATACCATTATCTATACAACATTAGACAAAACGGCAAAAAAAACACTTTTGTTGTATGGGAGCCGCACTTAAATATTTATTTTATTCTAATTTTACTATTTATTTTTAAAGTGAATATACAATTAAATTTTCTGTGAATATTTCAAGCATCTAACTATCATGGGGTTTAGGTTTTCGCACTTAGTCCCTGAAGTGGACCATTGTGCGCGTTCAAGCGTCTATCTGTTGCCATTATTAATATCGATCAAAAAACGGCAAAAAATCACGTTTGTTATATGGGAGCCTCCCTTAAATATTTAATTTATTCTGATAATTGTTGTTATAACGGCAACCGAAATGCATCTCAAACTCAAACTCAAAGCATTTATTTCAATTAGACAATTAGACCACGGCACTTTTGAAAGTCAAAATTACAAAAAATAAAATCAAAGCTACAGTCCCAGTCACAAGGCATAATAACTTGAGAAAGTACTGTAGTTGCCCATTCCCTAGCGTAGATCTCTATGGAGAAGAATGGGCAAGAAACTCCATGGACACTCTTTTAAAATCAAAATATTGTTACAAAATCTTGGTTACATCATTTATTTTGAGATTATACATATATGTGAGAACGATGTAGAAAGATGTGCACACTAAGAGCATCCAGAGTGAAAGATTAGATTAAAAAATTGGTTGCCTGTAAAGTCGGTATACGGGCGAAAGTTTTACGTGACAACGACTTTGAGTGGCGCTCTTAGGCGGGCTAACCATGCCCGAGTGGAAGGGACGCGTGCCTCTCACTCGCTCTCATTGTGAGCGCATAAAATGAGCGGAGCGTAACGCAGTTTCTTGAAGTGTCACCCGGCAAACCAATTTATAAGACATTGTCACGTCAAAATGTATGAATAAAGTAATTAAAATGAACCTTGGCAGCTAAGAGATGACCAGTCCCAACTGACAGCGCCCGTTCACAGACATGACGCATGTACCGGCGCCATTCAACTCAACCATATTGAAGGGAACTAAATGACCCGACACACCCGCCACCATCAGCGAGACATTTAAGTGAGCATGACATTCTTTTAGTCACCAAGGCATATTCAAGTCAATGAAAGATAAATAAATGTAAATGGTGGCTGAACAGTACAAAGTACTCACACATGTGCTATGCAATTATATAATACTAAGAACTGGAATCTATACAATGCAAGTATATTTTTACAATCTTCTACAGCTTCCAAAATACATTAACATGGGAATCAATTCTTCATCTTCTTTACGTGTCGATGGACTCAAATAATGCCCGACCAGTACAAACAATTAGTTTGCCTCCCCCACCTATGGTTGTGGAGCAGGACCAGCATTTAGCCAAGCATTTTTATCATCAATGTAATCCCCCAACTTATAATATGCTTGCCTACATAGTGTGCGTTTTATACAAGATTTAAATTTCGTCTCATTCAGTTGAAGAATGTGGGGAGGTATTTTATTGTAACATTTCAAACAGTACCCCATGAAAGATGAATCCACTTTAGCAAGCCTGAAACCTGGCTGAACTAGTTGGTCCCTATTTTTAGTGTTATAGTGGTGTCTGTCCCCTCTCTTACTGAATAAATGCCGATTTTTTCTAACGTACATGATGTTTTCATAGATGTATTGACAAGGTACTGTCATGATATTAATTTCCTTAAACAGTTCTCTTAGAGAATCGCGTCTACGTAATTCATAAATGGCTCTGATGGCTCTTTTCTGCAGAATAAATATAGACTCGATGTCTGCAGCCCGTCCCCATAGTAAAATACCGTATGACATAATACTATGAAAATAACTAAAATAGACCAGCCTCGCGGTATCAACATCAGTAAATTGACGGATTTTTCTAACAGCATATGCTGCTAAGCTTAGCCGTCCTGCAAGAGATGTTAGATGAGGACCCCATTGTAACCTTGAGTCGAGCGTGATTCCCAAGAAAACCGTTTTATCGACAAATTCTAGTTTCTCTTGATTCAATATTATGTCACAATCACTACTTTTGACATTTG
Organism: Xestia xanthographa; assembly: GCA_905147715.2. Taxonomy (NCBI): domain Eukaryota; kingdom Metazoa; phylum Arthropoda; class Insecta; order Lepidoptera; family Noctuidae; genus Xestia; species Xestia xanthographa. The sequence continues at coordinate 30,123,901 of LR990653.1, read as the reverse complement.
GTAGAGCAAATCTAATGCATTTAGTTTTTTTCCCATTTAGTACTAAATTATTAGCGGTAAACCAATCGTGGACCTGCAGGAGGGCGTTATTTACGTCATCAAGATTAGTGGCACGTCTGTTTATTTTAAATATTAAAGAAGTATCGTCAGCAAACAACACCATATGCGGATGGTTGTTAAATAGATGGGGTTGGTCATTAATATATACTAAAAAGAGGAAGGGACCCAATATCGAACCTTGTGGTATACTCATTTTTACTTTTAAACCCATTGATTTGACTCCATTTATTTGTACCTGCTGCTGTCTATCATTCAAATACGATTTTATTAAACTGAGCGCAAGTTTACCTAAACCGTAATGCTGAAGTTTCAAGATCAGGGTTTCGTGATTTACGCAATCAAATGCCTTCGAAAGGTCACAAAAGATTCCTATGGCATCTTGTGCCTCTTCCCACGCAGTAAATATGTGTTTTAATAAAGTGACACCGGCGTCAGTTGTACAACGTCCTTTGGTGAAACCATACTGTTGCTCGTGTAATATTTTATTAGTGTTAAAATGGTTAAGCATTTGATTGAGCATTATCTTTTCAAACACCTTGCTGAAAACTGGCAACACGGTTACGGGCTTATAGTTATTGGTGTCTTTACTGTCCCCGGATTTAAAAAGCGGTATTACCTTACTGAATTTCATTAGATCCGGGAAGACCCCTTGATCCACGCACAAATTAAATATTGAGGCTAAATATGGCGCTACAGTCTCAATAATTGAGGTACGAGCTTTGATAGACATACCCCATAGATCTTCCGATAATTTGATCTTAATTTGCTTAAAACATTTTATGACTGTTATGGGGTTTATATGCTGAAATTAAAATTCATTTGGACAGGCTGAAACGTTCGCTTTCAATAAATCAATAGAGAGCAAGGGAGAGGAATTTAAGGTTTCTGTAGTTTTAAGTGGGATACTGGTAAAGAAATTTACAAATTCTTGAGCAACTTCATTGTTGGACCTCACAAGGCCACGCGATGTCTCTAGTGTGAAGTCATTACCTTGTTTTTTATTTCTATTTGTTTCACTGTTGATGATTTTCCAAACCATTTTTATTTTGTTGTCGGCTGATTTAATCTTGTTGCTAATGAATAATCATCTGTGAAAACTTTAACTGTCTAGCTATCACGGTTCATGACATACAGCCTGGTGACAGACAGACGGACAGACGGACAGATGGCCAGATGGCCAGACGTACAGGCGGACAGTGGAGTCTTCGTCGTGGGTCCCGTTTTTACCTGTTGGGTACGGAACCCTAAAAAGAAGGTGAGGTGATGCCAGTCCAATGCAGCATTTATAATTTTACGTTGAACTTAACACATCAGACTGTTCATCAGACAATGAATCTCTACAATCATCCAGTATCACTACAAAAACGATGCGGAAAAAGAATAATTTCCCAACCATTCTCCAATGAATCAATTGGAAGACTGCAAAACGATTTCAATGACAAATTGGCTCAATTCATTATTAATTCACGTGGGACTAATGAGCCATTGTGTACGGAATTAAAGTCACATGTATTATAGTCGTGTGGCGACTCCGTAATTGAATTGTTCAAATTGCATCCACCTGCAGCCAGGGTTGGGTGAAAAACTAGCTGAACAATGGGAGAAGCCGGATGTGTGAGGCGGATTTCTTATTGTACGAATTTTCATTATTTTTTTTTGTTTAATGAAAAAACATTCCTCTATAGACGTTTCTACGGCTAAACAGAAGGTTTAATACTAGACGATTCTATGAAGTCTGTGAAACAACTCCGGTAAAAACCTCTTTTGCCAATAATTTCTATAATTTCAGATCAAGCAGACTGTTTAATAAAATTAATAAGATTCTTGAAATTGTTAATCTGTCTAGGGTAGAATGTAATAAAATAAAAACTAAAAAACACGCTTTACATAGAAAACCAAACTAAAAAATAGAAAAACGTATATTGCTACTTTGAGGGAGAAAATAAAATTTATTATTTTTATTAATTTGGATGCATATATTCAAACCGCACTGTACCTCGGAAAGCAAATTCCTTTCCTGGAATCTTTGGCAGTCACGAGAAGTAGACAATTCCCAAAACCTTCCTATAGGAAATCGATAATATAGCTATAGCTATATTATCGTGTTACCCAGTTACTGGATATACTAAATTCCAACACACATCCTTTCAAATCCGTGTGTGGCAGCCCTGGTAGCTGCGACCACGCTGCAGAGGTTTTGAACAAAAGGTAAATTATTTAAACGCCCGTGTAAATCACTATTAGTGGTCTTGAGAGAGAATAGCCGGTTTCTTTACAATTCTGAATGGGAACTACCATTCGGATAATTGTGAAAACCTTGCTTATTCCAACGGATTTTCACAAAACGTCTATTAGGTTTTTAGGAGTACCTATAAGGGTAGGTTAAAAATATGAATTTGCTTTCTATATTGGGGCTTTGCCCCTTAAATCAAAGTCATACTATTTGTTTCAATTAAGCCAAATCAATTAGGCACTTTGGAACGTCAAACATTTTTACATAGAAATAGAATTGACTCCGATAAACGTGGCTACCTACCTATTCGGTCTGATTACATAATTTGGGTTACTCGACTTGAGTCGTCTCAGAAGTTTTCATGATTTACCTTTTTATCTTTTTGTATTTTTCCCTCTAGAATCTGGGGATCTAGAAAGTTTGCACACCCTCTATATTCCACGCATCTGCTTTGTGTTTCCATTGAATGGCCTCGACAAAGCAGAATATGCGCGACACTCAGTTGGTGCACGAATATAGTGGATACTCAGCTTTTTCCAACTATGTGACTAAGAATGAACGAACACAAAAAATTTGCGACCTGCTTGAAAATTCCTCATACGACGACGCTAATGAAATGGAACCACAATCTGTTTTCATCCGGAACCACGCGACACAGAAACTGAAATTCCTCACAAAAGGTCACCACAGTTCATTTACCCCTTTCAGCCAAGATACATGGAAGAATATTCATTGCAGAAAAGGCAAGAAAAATCAGTTTTCATTTCGCTGCAACGTACGGCCATATATAAAGCGTTGATGTGTTTCGGTGGCTGCCAAGTTTGCACTCTTCCTCGCTTGTGCGAGGCATTAGCAAAGTATGTTATGAATGATTCTCTATATGCTTGTCTGGGTATGTGTGCATAGTTGGAAGATGGGTCAGTTTGAATATTTCTACATTGTTTGTCTCATCATACATTTTCAACCGACTTCCAAAAAGAGGAGGTTCTCAATTCAACTGTTTTTTTTTTTTGTGTTTGTTATCTCAGAACTTTCGACTGGGTGAACCGATTTTGATGATTATTTTTTTATTTGAAAGCTTGTGCTTCCCGTGTGGTCCCATTTAAATGTTGTGAACATTTGATGCTGATCTTCGGAGATATACAATGAAACTCTTCAAATATAGACGGCAAATCTGCCGTGATTCCTGAAATCGCTTGGATGTTTATTGTTTATACAATAATTATCATGACATAACATCACGACTGTATGCACTGAAGAGGTACACAGATGTGTACAATACACCCAGATTTCGACAGTTAGGTATGTTAAGTTAGCGCGTTCGTGTTCCGCGCGCGCCTCAAAGCGATGTCAGCAAAAGGGACTGTTCTAAAGAGATACTGCGGCCCTGGAACGCAAAGGGCTAAGAAGGAACATGGATGGGTTTTAGTCAGTAAAATTCTGACACTACCTTCCGCTCCGCTGAGAGCGGGAGGGGTAAATTGATGATTTCCCATCCAAAAAAAAAGGTATGTGAAGATCCATATAATTGGGGATACGCCTATTACCATGACATGTGTTGTTAACAATTTGACAATAAATTCATGGCAAATATTTGTTTGGGGGCAACAAAAAATGGAAAAATAAAAAACTTTTTAACAAAAAATAAAACCGACTTCAAAAACCAAAAAAAAGTGAAAAATAACTTTAGCCTCAGAAGTCGGTGACAAAAAAAGTAAATCAATCAAACAAAGGTCACCGACTTCTGAAGCTAAAGTTATTTTTCACTTTTTTTTTGGTTTTTGAAGTTGGTTTTATAAAATGAGATTTCAACATCGGCGATCTTGAATTTGTGTGAAATTTTGCAAAGTTGTTTACGGAGGGTCAAACTAAGTAGAACAGAAGCCAGTTAAAGAGAACAGAAGTTTTTACCAAAAGAGTAATGTTTTAAGGAGCGTTTACGCTCAAGTAACAATTATGTTATCAGTGTTTTAAAGGCTATTTTCACAGTGGAAACGATTCGATTCGATTTGCAAATACCTCCCGTATTCGCATGTCAAGTTCATTTGCTTTGGTGAACCCATACCTAAAGGTTGTAAATAGACCCTCCCCAGATTGAATACGCGAGTGCGACGGTCCGATCGCTTTAGTTGGGACGCAGGACAAGGTTACAAAAAACGTTAGTATACAAGCGGTTCTCTAAAAATATACTAACAGAGAAATATACGCAGTCAGGGACTGCGCAATAATTTGCGAAATGTCTTCTTAAACACAGCTAAGAGGATTATCATTACACCCTGGCCCTAAACAATTTATTTTATTATTCTGCATAAAAAATGTCGCAAATATCTCTGTAATATACATAAAGGTTGTTTCGTATCCTAGTAGTACTTAGCAGTAAAAGTATAATTTACAAGTTGAGTTATAAACATATCTTCTTATTCACAGACTATTGGCAGACGTTTTCATATTTCTTTCGACTTTTACTATCGTACAGACAGTTTATTCTGTTTTCTAACGGCTATTTTATGGTGGTGTATAAATATGGATATAAAAAAATGAAAATAAATTTTATGTCACTCTTTCGTTGGTTGTAAGGCAAATAAATGTTATTTTTCGATTATTATGATGCGTTTTGCTGTAAAAATATCTCAAGTACAAGTATATGACTGCCCGGCTTGTACATAATAATAATACCTACTATACACATGGTTGTGTACTTTGGTTTCGATTCCGAGAGCAAAGTAAGAGTGGTTTTTAACATTACATTAAAATAAAAGTTTTATTTTGATATCAACTTTTCATATTTCTAAAACCATTTTTAGGGTTCCGTACCCAAAGGCTATATATTACTAAGACTTCGCTGTCTGTCCGTCTGTCTGTCCGTCTGTCCGTCTGTCTGTCACCAGGCTGTATCTCATGAACCGTGACAGCTAGACAGTTGAAATTTTCACAGATGATGTATTTCTGTTGCCGCTATAACAACAAATACTAAATATAGTCAATGGTACGGAACCCTTCGTGTGCGAGTCCGACTCGCACTTGGCCGGTTTTTATAATATTTTGTTTTATTTATGTTACTTGTATTTTAAATATTTTCTATTGTTTATATTAAATATTTTCTGTTATTGCACCTACTGTGTTTTGTCTCTGCATCAACCTAAGGTAGACTGGTAGAAAATGCCCAAAGATCTAAGCCCGACTTTGTGCAGTTTTACTTATGCATAAAGTTTTAATAAATAACCGTACTTACATGAGTATTCTAATTGCATAATGATGATCGTACTACAAAATATCCATTAATTGTAAAATTCCCACTGTGGTGTCTAGGTTTGAGGTTGTATATACAATGAAACACTGTTTTCAATATCTGTGTTAGGCGTGCTGTCGCTACGACTGCTCGGACAAGACTGAGAGTGCGGTGCACTGCCCCGCACTCCCTCCACCGCGCAACCCCCACTACAGCACGCATAACTTATTTATTAAACGTCACATCTCTTTTTTACAAAATAAAAAGAAACAATAATACAATATTTGCCTATATAATAATTGATTTATTCTTAACATATTTGCATTTTTAATAATCAAGTTAATTCATCACATATGCAAATCAGTTACAATCATGCATTCTATGATCTAGTCTATTGTACATATATCTGTAAATAACTAGTTTATAAATCATTTTCATTACAAATTTCGGAATCACCAGTTTCAGATTGATGGACCGTCCATTTGCCTTCTACTTTCTTTAAATGAATAATGTTTCTACGTGACGTCTGTCCTGTACTATCATCTTGTACTTCTACATCACTACCTTTCTTGCTAACTACGGTGTGAGATTGATCATCAAATTGTGGAGTTAATTTGTTTCCTTTAATCATATTTTTTACATAAACCTTTTCCCCAATCGTTATTTTGCTTTCCTCAGCTCTCCTTTTCCTGTCTTCCCGTTCCTTACCTTTCAGTTTCATTTCTGTATCTTTATCTTTAACTTCTAAATCAGCAGTAGAATGTTCTACATCTAAAACAGAAGGCAATTTATCTCTGAACTGCCGCCTAAAAAACAACTCTGAAGGGGATTTACCTGTGGTAGAGTGAGGGGTACTATTATACATCATTAAGTATTTCAGAATATCTAATTTCCAATCAGATTTTTGGACTTGACTGATTTTTAACCGCTTGAGTATATCTCGGTTTTGTCTTTCGACTTCCCCATTTTGTTGGGAAGTAATACTAAGGAACACTATGAAATAGGGTTATTCCATATTCATTACAAAAAGCTTTAAATTCAGACGCTACGAATTGTCGACCATTATCAGCCGTAACACTAACTGGTATACCTAGTCGCGAGAATACTTCTTTTAGTATGTTAATAGTATCTATCGCAGTTATTGATTTGGTTATTTTTATCTCTTTGTAACGGCTGAAATAATCGACGATTACCAAAAGATAATGCCCACTAGGCAATGGTCCCATAAAGTCTACTGCTACATCAATCCAGGGCTATGTTGGGAGTTCGCGTCTTTTCATTGGATTAGGAGGGTTTGGGGCTTGTACTAAAGTGCAACCTTTACAAGTTCTGACGTAGTTTTCTGCGTCTTTATCAATTTTAGGCCACCAAACTTTTGTACGTAATCTGGCTTTCATGGCTACTATGCCTGGATGGCCTTCGTGAGCAGCTAATAGTACTTTGTGTCGTAATTTTGTAGGTATAACTATCTTTGTTCCGCGCAATATAATGTTTTCTTGAAAACAAAGTTCTTGTTCAAAAATCTTATAATTTTGTACGCTTTGGTGCCAGTCATTACTATAGAGACCTTGTTTTACCATTTTAAGTTCTTCATCGACATCGAAGGCTTCTTTTATCTCTTTTAAGGGAACTGCTCTTGGACAGGCCTGATCGATCACATGGTTAATGTAATTTTCGTCATCAAAGGGATATATTGACGTAGTAACACATAAACGGGATAGGGGATCAGCAATATTACTTTTACCGGGTTTGTATATAATTTTGTAATTATACGATTGCAATCGTAATACCCATCGTTCAATTCTTGCACATGGCTTAGAGTTTACTCCAAATATAACCTCAAGAGGCTTGTGATCACTAACCAATTCGAAGGAATCTTTGCCATAAAGGTACATTTTGAAATGCTCGACTGCCCAAACCAAAGCCAGAGCTTCTTTTTCTGTTTGACAGTAGCGTTTTTCGCAATCTGTCAAACTTTTGTTGCCATAGGCAATAATGCGTGGACCGTTTTTATCATATTGTATAAGCACGGCACCAAGCCCAACTGGACTGGCGTCTGCAATGACTTGAGTACGGTCCTTTGGGTCATAATATCCTAAAGTTCGTATGTTAGTCATGGACTGTTTCAATTGCCTAAAAGCCTCTGACCGATCATTCGTCCAATAGGACTCAATGTTAGTATTTTTTGGTAATTTGAGCCGCAAAAGTTCTCTAAGTGGTTCAGTTAAAGTAGCTAAATTTGGAACCCATTTACCCACGAAATTAACTAGGCCCAAGAAACTTTGAACTTCCTCCACGGTAGCTGGCTCTCTGAATGACTCAATAAATTTTATATATTTATCAAGAGGTTTTACACCTTTGCACGATAGCTCATGGCCAAGGTATTGTATCTTGTCAACTTTGTATACACACTTTAAGTCATTAACAAGGACATTGTTTTCTTTCAATACCTCTTGTACTTTTCTCAACCGCGTATCGTGCTCATTTTCATCTTTCCCAAAAATAACAATGTCATCAATAAAATTGACAACACCATCGCAAGGCAACAAAATTCTTTCTAGAATTTTCTGAAAACATTCGGGTGCACATGAGATGCCAAACATAAGACGTTTGTATCTATATAAACCTTTGCTTGAAATAAACGTAGTAATAAATCTACTCTCCTCGCTTAATTCAACTTGATGAAATGAGTTTTTTAAATCTAATTTTGAAAATAACTTTGCATTTCTAAATTTAGGAAGGAGTTGTTCCATTGTCGGCAAGGGATGATTTTCTCTAATTATAGCTTGATTGGCTCGTCTCATGTCAATACAAATTCTAACGTCTCCATCACTCTTGAGAACCGGCACCATAGGTGAAACCCAATTTGAAGGACCATTAACGGGCTCAATTATATCCGCTTTAACCAATTCATCAATTTTATTATTAATTTTGGACTCTAGCGGCACTGGTACTCTACGATAGGGCTGACACACTGGTTTTATCGCCTCATTAATAGGTATTACCAATTTGACATCTCTGAATTTTGAAAAAGTGCTATTAGTTACTGAACTAATAATATTAAGACCTACCTTTAAAACACCAAGGGACATAGCAGTGTCCTTTCCAAGTAGATTCTTAGTGCCGTCTTTAACCACGTAGAAGATGGCATTTTGACTTTGAGATCCAACTACAATTTCTGCTTCAAAAGAACCCAACACAGTCAGTGCGTTTTGGCTACCATAAGCCATAAAGTGTTTATTTGGACTTTTGAGTTGGTTGTGGACTTGAACTTTGCAGTTTTTTAAGGTGTTCCATGTAGTGTCATTAATGATATTACATTTGCTCCCCGAGTCAATAAGCATATCTATATTAACACTACCAACTTTGCAAACGATGGTATCATCGCTATCTAAATGAAATACATAGTCTATTTCACTATGGGCTTTAGGTTTTTCCTCCAATTTGGCCCATTTTGCATTTTTATTTTGTTAGTCATTCGATTTGCGCTTCTTGGAGCGAGTTAAACAATGTTTACGGAAATGACCTAAAAACCCACACTTGAGGCATTTTTTGTTTCGAGCTGGACAAGTTTTGTCATCGCTCAAATGATTTTCATTTCCGCAACGGCAACAAGGCTTTGGGGTAGATCTTTTATCATTACTATTTTTTGTGTCAATTCGATTGATTGTCTGATTATGCTGCAAGTGTTGTGCTTTTGTTGGATCAAAATTATTTAGCTGCCTTTGTACCGACTCGAGGGCGTTAGCTTCGATGATTAAATGTTCTAATGTAACGTCATCACCCAAGGTAAGTATCTTTTTCCTCAATTCAATGGATTCACATTTTTCAGTAATTTGGTCAATTATGTTTTCATCTAAATTTGTAAATTTACATTTATACCCTTGTAGGCGTAGGCGTAACAAGAACTTATCAAATTTCTCGCCTTGTTCCTGTTTAATAAGTCTAAACAGATGTCTTTCATAGACTCGACTTTGTTTAGGAGAGAAATATTCATCCAATTTTCCAACGGCAACAGTATACACATTATTATCGGCGGTTTGTTCTATATGAGCGCCTGGTATATTGTAATATACTTCTTGTAATGACAGACCACCAACATGAAGAAGCGTTGCTCTCATTCTGTCTGGTTTGTCCGTCTTTGTGGCTATTAGGTAAATCTCGAGTCCTCTTTTCCATTTTTCCCAGCGTACGCCCACAGACGTTGGGTCACCTTCACAATCAAAGGCTTCGAGTGGAGGAATTTGAGACATTATGGAGCGACCTGCAAGGAAATACTTATTCAAGTTTTTCCATTTATCTGGTACCTTTCAGACATAACTGAATTACCACTTTAACAATAACTCATTTGTTTTGACTAAAATGCAACGAAAGAAATTAAAAAAAAATACTTATCAACTTCAAACAGAACAACTGAAATAAGTTACTACATATTACAAAAAATATGTTATTATTTATTCATATTTAATAGTATAAACAAAACAAAGGAAGTTTGAAGTTTGTAGTGTAAACAATGATAATTGTCTGTATCTAATAAATAATTGGTCTTCTACCATCAATGAAATAATACTGCTTGGAAGGTAGACCGAACGTACCAAAGAATTATCATTCGATGGTATGTTTTACTTTTTTAATTAAGTACTTAGGTGAATAATAATATAATTACGACACTGTGGGTAGATTAATTAAACTTCAAATTGTGTCGAAATTATTAGCCTTACAAAGGAGATGTAAAATTAAACAGAATTTATGAGTTATTGTTATCTTATAGGTACCCACTATTCATTTAATAGTTTACCTCTTCAAATTACTTCGTAATTATAATGTTTTGATACCGATTAACCACATAATCTATCAGTATCGCACCTTCCGCGATCTTATTTGCCTAATTTAAGGCAATTGTGTTAACCAAACATTTAATGGCTTAGTTGGGTTGGCACCTATCAACAAATGAGGTCATACGAAATAAAAGTAATGAAAACTATAAATAAATTCACTGTAGTTACTTAATAAGCATAAAGAAAGTTAAAAATGCTGTAGGTATAGATAACATTGTCATTTTTTTTTGGACCTTGGGTTGAGTTTAAAGTTACCTATTACATACATTCCGTGTTTACTAAATTATAGTCAATAATGCTATATTTCGCCACGAATTATTTGGAGAAACACTTTATTAACTAAATAAAACCTCATTCCTTAATTTGCCAGTAAAAATCACAACCATTAGGTTGTTTTATTTTAATATTTATGCACGACATACCTTAATCCTCGTCGCCACTTGTGGTGTCTAGGTTTGAGGTTGTATATACAATGAAACACTGTTTTCAATATCTGTGTTAGGCGTGCTGTCGCTACGACTGCTCGGACAAGACTGAGAGTGCGGTGCACTGCCCCGCACTCCCTCCACCGCGCAACCCCCACTACAGCACGCATAACTTATTTATTAAACGTCACACCCACAAAAAATTATGCCTTTTCCCCTGACGAGGTACGCAGAAATCTAATAACGTCCCTTGCTGACCTCCTTTGTTTGTTTTTGCAGCATTTATTCATAAAAAACAACAAAGAAGCAGCAATCTAATGATTTCACGTAGGCACCATGATGTCTCAGCGTGTTGATGGCAGTTTAAACCGAGTCGGCCCGGAACTTGGTTATAAGTTTGGTGTTATCACTAGCATCCTTCAATTCTAATTGTAGTGTGCAGTCATCAGGAAAACTATATTATTATGTATAATAATGTATCTCATTATTTAGATAAGTCTTGTATTCTTAAGATCTTCTAAAAATGTTAAGTTCTAAAATAAGTAAAATCTATGTACCGCATTAAATAGACCCCAAAAAGTTTCTACGTGTACAAAATCCCAAACAAATTCACCATTCAACACAACCCGTACTCACAGTACACAAATCACGCCAAATACAGGCAGCGAGGTAACCTCACCCGCAACTACGTAGGCAGGTATTTGACGGATGGCATAAATTATACCTTTGTCTGACTTTATGACAACCATATTTTTGTTTACGAATAATTTAGGAGGACCACTCGAATCTCTTTTTACGTAACCCGCAGGAATGTGGGTCTCACATGAATTTGTATGTTTGGTGAAAAGGTCTGTTTCTGATTGCTGTTGAGATTAATGTATTAGTGTTTGATTTGGGTTTTTTAGTAATCTGAAAGCTCATCATCTGCCGAGTCTTTTCCCAATTGTGTTGAGGTCGGCTCACAGTATTTAATTTGAAGCAACTGCCTTTCATTCTTTTGTTAATCGGCAGTTAATGTTGATGCAGTATGGTGTATGATAACCGGCTTGCGATCATCGATCGACAATGAGTGTTGTTTTGAGGCGACCAATATGGTATCTTTAAGTTGTGCACTGTATGATAACTCCGTAGTCAATGTCTTATTCATGATTGCTTGGAACAGATCGTATAATACGTTGCATAAGCGGTATTGCGGTTGCATAAGGCCAACCGTTGTACGCTTTGTCGTGCTCAATTTATTTTTAGTTATGATTGTGTTTTATGGTGGACTCGGTATAAAGTATTTAAAATGTACAGCTGTGTTTATTTTCTTGTTTCAATACAGCTGTTTTGTTTGGTACTAAACGATGTACCGCGAAAATCAAGCCTGTCACTCTTCCAGGAATCGGAAACAATCCGCCCTGTTTTTAGCAGATTTTTCAACGCTAACAAAAATGTTTTGGCCTTTGAAAAACGATGCGTAGTGTAGTGCTTTTAAAACGCCTTTGGTTAAATGAATAAAATACTGGGATGTTGGAGTATTTTACATCCCCAGTAGCTATTTTGATCTTTATTTCATAACTACTGTCAAAATGAACAGAACATCTGCAGACATTATAAATATTAACTACTATGCGGTATTGGGACGTTTCGTGTGAACTGAGTAAGTTACTAAACCTTACTTTTTATCATATTTTGTTTTATTTATGTTATTTTGACGACCTGATTGGCGCAGCGGTATTGAGGCTGCCTTACGTTCTTAGGGTCCCGGGTTTGAATCCCGATCGGATTCGGATTCGCATTTGTTTCCGAGTCATGGATGTTTATATGTATTATAAGTATGTATTTACAAACAAAAAGTATCTATGTAGTATATCAACTATCTGGTGTCCACGACACAAGCCTCGTTGGTTAGTGTGGCGCTAGATAGCGCTGTGTGTAATGTCCAGCAATATTGATTTACTTGTATTTTAAATATTTTCTAGTATTTATTTTCTGTTATTGCACCTACTGTTGTCTCTGCATCAACATATATCAGTCTACCTTAGACTGGTATAAAATGCCCAAGGCTTTAACTTATGCATAAGGTTTTAATAAATAACCGTACGTAAGTATTCTAATTGCTTAATGATGATCGTACTATAAAATATCCATTAATTGTAACATTCACACATAAAGTTACGCCTTTTCCCCTGATGAGGTACGCAGAAATCTAATAACGTTACTAGCTGAACATCCTTTGATTGGTTTTGCAGCATTTATTCATAAAAAAAACAACAAAGAAGCAGCAATGTAATGATTTCACGCAGGCACCATGATGTTTTACAATGTCTTCTCAGCGTGTTGATGGCAGTTTAAACCGAGTCGTCCCGGAACTTAGCTATAAGTTTGGTGTTATCACTAGCATCCTTCAATTCTAATTGTAGTGTGCAGTCATCAGGATACGCAGAAAACTATATGTGTAATAATGTATCTCATTATTTAGATATTGTAATGATCTTCTAAACATGTTAAGTTCTAAAATTAGTAAAATCCATCTACCGCATCAAATAGGGTCCACCCTTTATAGCAGAACTTTTTATGTCATAATATTACTTTGCATAACAGCGAGTAGCATAAACTTCATTTCGCAGAAAATCGTTTGGCAGACACTCATTTATCATACATTCAAAACTCATAATTTTGTAAGTCGGAATCATCTTTAGGCATAAATTTCATATGCATAAGAATTAAAAGTAGAACCATCTTAGCGCAGAAAGTTCACAGCCAGAATCATCTTTTGGCATAAATTTTATATCGATAGTCACTAAAAGCAGAAATATCATATCTCAGAAAGTTTACAGTTAAAATCATCTTTTGGCATACATGTCTTATGCTTAACAATGGAAAGACTCATCTATCACATCCACATCACAGAAAATTCATTAAAACAGTTGATTGTGAACATGTGGTTTTTATTTTCCTGTAAGCAGGAGGCAAACATGCAAACAAGCATACATCTTGCATGCAGCAAGCATGCAGTATGCAAACAAGCATGCAGTATGCAAACATGCAAACCAGCATACAATATGCAAACATGCAAACCAGCATACACCATTCATGCAGCAAGCATACACAATTCATGCAAGCAAGCATGCAGCATGCAAGCAAGCATGCAACATGCAGCAGGCATGGTTTATGTCACGGCTCCGGCGCTGCGGGGCTCCGGCGGTCCCATGCGAGCTTATCGTCGCAGATGTGTTTAACGCTCACCACCGCAGCTTCGGCTTGCTGGCCGGCTTCGCCGGCCAGCCTCAGCAGCGGCGGCGAGTGTTACAACAACCTGCTCCTCAACTCGCGGGCCGCCTCGCCCCTCCGCGCCTACGCAATTTTAAATTACACTCTAGGGGTAGGGCAGACAAGACTACGTAAAGTCGGTTTTGGAGCGATTCGTTTCTGTCACTAACTTTTGTAGTCCATCATATTGACTTTTTGAGACAATATTTAAATGTTTGGTTAAAAATGGTATTTTATAGAAATGGCAATAATGCCAAATAAAGTTATTCCAAATGAAATTCTGCCATCTTCGTAATATGCCAAGTGAAATTGTGCGAAATTTGAACATTGCCAAAGGTAATTATGCCAAATAAAATTCTGCCATCTTAAAAGTATGCCATTGTAAATTCGGAAATACAAACATTCGGCCAAACAATAACTATATTAAATATTTTTTATGCCTTAGAAATATTCGTATAAAGAAGATTATGCCAAGTGTGTTATGCCAAATAAATTTCGGAGCAACAAGATTCTGCCAGATAGAAGGAACCCCATCAAATAGACCCCAAAAAGTTTCTACGTGTACAAAATCCCAAACAAATTCACCATTCAACACATCCGTACTCACAGTACACAAATCACGCCAAATACAGGCAGCGAGGTAACCTCACCCGCAACTACGTAGGCAGGTATTTGACGGATGGCATAAATTATACCTTTGTCTGACTTTATGACAACCATATTTTTGTTTACGAATAATTTAGGAGGACCACTCGAATCTCTTTTTACGTAACCCGCAGGAATGTGAGTCTCACATGAATTTGTATGTTTGGTGAAAAGGTCTGTTTCTGATTGCTGTTGAGATTAATGTATTAGTGTTTTGATTTGGGTCTTTTAGTAATCTGAAAGCTCATCATCTGCCGAGTTTTTTTCCCAATTGTGTTGAGGTCGGCTCACAGTATTTAATTTGAAGCAACTGCCTTTCATTCTTTTGTTAATCGGCAGTTAATGTTGATGCAGTATGGTGTATGATAACCGGCTTGCGATCATCGATCGACAATGAGTGTTGTTTTGAGGCGACCAATATGGTATCTTTAAGTTGTGCACTGTATGATAACTCCGTAGTCAATGTCTTATTCATGATTGCTTGGAACAGATCGTATAATACGTTGCATAAGCGGTATTGCGGTTGCATAAGGCCAACCGTTGTACGCTTTGTCGTGCTCAATTTATTTTTAGTTATGATTGTGTTTTATGGTGGACTCGGTATAAAGTATTTAAAATGTACAGCTGTGTTTATTTTCTTGTTTCAATACAGCTGTTTTGTTTGGTACTAAACGATGTACCGCGAAAATCAAGCCTGTCACTCTTCCAGGAATCGGAAACAATCCGCCCTGTTTTTAGCAGATTTTTCAACGCTAACAAAAATGTTTTGGCCTTTGAAAAACGATGCGTAGTGTAGTGCTTTTAAAACCATGTTTTTTGTTTTATCCGGTGTATTTTTTTGTTTTAACAAAAAAATACACCGGTCGAGTGTTCACCACTATTTTGTACAAACAGGCTAGGCATACATACATACACTTTCTTACACTTACTCTAAAACTACTCCTCATTTACTATAAAATAATTAACAAGCCATAGTTTAGTGATTATGGAAATTCCCCTTTTTACTGTCCATTATTGCAGGTGTTGAACGAACCGAAAGAAGAAAAGTAAAGTGAGGTATGTACAGTAAAAGAATTTGACTGTCAAGCAATCAGTTAGAGCCGACGCGTCCTTATTGAAGTGTCCCAATCGCACAGCGGAGCAGGCTGTTAATTGCTCAAGCGATAGTGTTGGAATAAAGAAGCACATTAATTATATATTACAGGTTTGTTGCAAACGTTAATTTAGAGAGTTTCATCCGGTATACAAAGTTTTGAGACTTTAGGAATACCCGACATCGTATCGAACATTCCAACTTAACTTGATGGAGCGCGCATAAATTAAACTGGCGCGCGACACGACGCGGCGGGACAGAGCCCGCTCGCCGCGCGCTCTCGTGGGACCTCTGCTGACTAGGACGCGCAGCGTGTCTGTTTTGTAATTTCTGACGGTCGCAAGCGTTTGTTTTACGCAATGACCGCTCCGCTGCCCGCACGCGTTCCCACCTGGACCACCAGGACCACCCACTTACACATAAAGTACTTGCCAAGTTATGACCATTGCATACGACTGCCGAAACCGGCATGTCCTAGAACCAAAAATTTTGAAGACGTGACATCTACCAATCCACACTGGGCTCGCGTGGTGGATTATAGCTCATTTCCTCTCATAGAGAGGAGGCCTGTGTCCCAGCAGTGGGAAAATTAATAGGCTGATGATGATGATGATACGACTGCCAAATAATGAAATTACTGATATTCATTTATTGAGTTATTATTTAGAATCTTAGTTAAATAACTAAAAATAACTAAATGTTCTTCTATAAACACGAACATACAACAGTTTGTTGGCTCCTGGCACTATAAACGATTGCTTGGCTCACTGACTCTTATTTATTTGCCAAAGGACCTAGATTCGAGTCAAGTTGATGAATATTCCTTGTTGCCAAGTATCTTAAAATTAAACCGGATTAAACTCGATCGTACTGGATTCTGTAAGGGTATTTACTTTGAATCGCTTTTACTAATTAAATAGTAGTTTAGTGCCGCTGAAATTAAACGAAGGAGAAGAAATGTGTTTCCATTTTGTTTGAGTCTACGTGTTATCTAGGCTATTGAAAAGTAGGATTTACTTTTTATTTTATGTAGGTACGTTTTGTTGAATTTTACGATAGCGTCAGTGTTCGTAATTTTACCCACAAAAAATATGTTCAAATCCTCTAAATATAGGTACAGTTAGATCGTACTTTTCTTGCCAACAGTACATAATAAATGTACATACATTAGTATTTCGTCTTGAAGAGATTTTTAGAGGGCAAGGAAATAAAGTTATTGAAGTGTTCGCATAATTAGTTTATGTCTGTTTATTTTTTACTCGTAAAAGTTGTTGAAAATAAAACAAAACTGTGTGCAGAGATTTAGGAAAATAGAATACTTTTTTCGTAAAGAAGCTATTTCAAAGAAACACATCGCCTTTCATTTATTTTCTTCGATAGCTTACGTCATTTTCTAACATTGAATAATTTGCAGTCTCTTCCATCTGTTACCATCCGATGAATCAAATAATAATATGATTTAGTTCGTTCAATGCTTTGTTTTAATACAATATTCAGAAATATATTTGCATAAACTTTTGTTAAGTTAATAAAAATCATCCCTCATTTTCACTGCCAATTTCTAACTCGTTATTTCAACGTTATAATACATTTAAAAAATGTAAATTATACATAGTGTACACACATTATAAATAGACCTAAAGTAACACTTGCCAAATACATCATTACTAAAAAACTTAATTCAAATAATTTCTTCTGTAAAACTAAAGTCTTTCATTATAATCCCTTCACACGAATCACATAATCGATCTTCCTACTAGAAGACACATCCCCAATACCACACATGCATTTTAACATTATAAAATGTCAATACATTCATCATCGTAAAAGACTTCCGGGACAAAATCCGTCAACAAAACAAACAAATGCGAAAAAGAACGCAACCTGAGGCTTATCAATCAATTTGCAACGTATTACATTTGATTACATTTGATATGTCTGTCGAAACAGGTAATATTCGTCGCCAATCAATTTCACTTTTTGAATGAATTAATACACTCATACGAGTCATCGTATGAGTGTATTAATTCATTCAAAAAGTGAACCAGTGTGCCCAGTGACAGTTGGTAGATGTCACGTGACTTCGAATTGTTATTGTCAAATAACAATTCGAAATCACGTGACATCTACCAACTGTCACTGGGCCGAGTTGGATTATAGTCCACTACATCTAACCAGTTAGGAGGCCTGTGTCCCACGTGTGGGAACGTTAAAGGCTAAGCGTTAGGAGATGAATGTATAACGCTTTGTTTTATAAAAAAAACATTAGGGATAGGAGTATAGGTCGATTGTCGCTCTAAACAAATATTTGTATGGCATACAGATAGTTTGTTAGTTGTTTGTACACTGTGCATGTTTTATTTTTGCCTGTTTACCATTCTGTTGACTGACATACAATACCATAGTGCGATTTAGGAAAAACACTAAAACGTGAAACAAAAATAATTGCCTACATTACAAAATTGTTGTAAAAAGTCAAAACTAAGCGTTGTTTAAATCAGTACGTACCTACACGATTAGATAAAAATTATATTTGTTACATAACTGTATATTTACATTAGTTTTTGCTGTATGCATTTTTTTTTTCAATGTTTATCAAGTTCATTACGGCCCATTTAAACAATTATAATTATGTAAGTTTACACGTGCAGAGCCAAGGACACGACTGGTAACACAAGACCTCAACCATAGCCCTCCGCCGTCATCCGGCTAACATCATTCAAACTAATCCAAATACATCTTAAACAGTTTCACCCTATTCTGTCATTTCACAACCTGATTTCCATAACACAGGTAGACGTCCCAGAAACTAATCTTGACTCGATTCACCCAAGTTATTTCAAAATGTAACTAAGTAATTTTCATTTACGAGTCGTGCTCCTAATTAAAATGGATAGCCTTTAGGGATACGGTTGCTAAAACTACGTAGAACAGCGTGGGGGACCTTCAGGGTTACCTTCGAATCAATTCTAATAATCGTGGCTTGTTAGAAATTTCCTAATTGTTAGGGACGTCGGAAATTAATGCTGTTTTGGGAATTAAATGGCAGTTCTTTAGTTCGTTGTTTCAAGGTTTTTCTGTTGGGAATGTATTGCTGTACTGGGTAGTAAAGTTTGTTGTGGGTTGCTTTATTTATTATTGCTTTTGTTATTAATAGTGGAACAGCAAACTAAAATTTATTCGTCGCTTTTACTATCGTTAGTTTTAAATACTTATGTCACAAATCTTGCAAAGCAATACTGCCACGTTGGTCTTATAGTGATTGCAATTTAAACACTGGTGTCGATTCTGTTGTGCACAAACTAAACTTAATTTACGCTATTTCTATCTTTTACTAAAAGGCAGTGCGAGAAAAGGACGGCTATAGCTATGAACTAAGTCAGAGATGTCAAACTAGTTTATGCGTTGCGCCTCACCGTGTCTTTAGTCGACATGTATTTACGTGCACCCTTCATTTGTCTGGAAATATTAGTTCGAATTAAATTTGACAGCTCTAAATTACGTCAGTCTCTTTCTCGTTTTAATAGAGAGAAAAAGATAGCAATAGCCTAAATTAAGTTTAGTTTGTGCACAACAACACCACTGAGCATGATGAGTTATTTGATTTTTCCATCAAAAATTTGTCAGTAGCAGTCCGGAGATTGTATTTGCGTCCGGTTGATGGCAATCGCTCCCTTTTATATGGAACTTAAATATCTGGCGAAGGGAAACCCACCTTTCGCCAGGTGTTTAAGTCCCATAGATACACCCCTGTCTGTCCTTTCAGAATAACAACCCAATTCTATCCATACATCGATACCGTAAATTCCAAATAACAGGCTGGAGTTTTATTTGTCCTACCAACATGTCACAATTCCGAAAAAAATCAATACAAAAGTGATCAAAATATTACCAGTACTTGCAAATAATATTGCCAACGTCAATAATATACAATACAATCATTCCTTACGATGCCAATACAAAAACTTGGTGACAAATAGAACGAAATAACTTGTCAACATTTCGAATCAATCTTGTTTCTAATTAAACTTGTACTTGTGCTACAATGATAGACTGTGACAGAATTCGAAATACTGAAATAGACGCCCATTTGAAATAGTGAAGGTTTGAACCAGTTGGAACCATAGTAAGAATATAAGCAGTAAACCAACTGTGCCTCTTTGTGAAATAAAACGCGGGTGTTAGGTTTATCAGTAACTCAGACTTTTTGATAATGTTGTCAAGACAAGTGCTTAAGTTTAACGTGTTTAATAAACTTGTAATAAACAAAAAAAACTCAACCGACCTTGATGATGAGATAACCTCGAAGTCAAGCCAATTGTGATCATTTTGTTCCTAGTTGAAATACTGATATACTAATAGGTATGTCTACTGTGGTGTGGTTTGAACCATCTTGATTTTGTTTGTGGTCGACAACGGGACGGTAAAGTTTCGCATTTCAATTGTTTACAGGTGTTTACAGCGTCTGTTTAGGATAGAACTCAACTTGTTGGAGTCGCGCAAAGGAGCGGCGGTGAAGAACGGGTGAAACCACACTCTGTTCATTGTTTTGAATTTGAAGGACGGAAGTTTGGTGGTTTTCGTAATTTGTAAAGCATTACTTACACGTTCACTGTTCTTCGTCAAAAATTCGATACAGAATATGTTAATACTATTTGTTGTTTATTGAAATCAAATATTAGGAAGAAAAGAAAAAAACATATTTGATGCAATACTCCAAGGTCTGTGTTATTATTAGACGTATTAGTATTATTTATTAAACGTTATGTTACACACCTACTAAAACAAAAAAGGCAAATACTTAAAACTTGTGCATGGGTGGGTAATGGATGTTCTTTTCGCACGAGACTTTTTTTTTGGATGGAACGAAAAAGGAGACACTTTTCGGGGTGTCAATGTACAACGTGAACGTAACAAGTGCTATACGAAGTCTGTACCTAAAGCTTTATGTACATCTATTACAACAAAACGGTACAAATATTTCTTACAAAATCGCAAGTGACGATGCAAAAAAGAAAATCTGAGCATTTATCTGCTATCAGCGTAAGAAACTCCGAGAAAAACGCAACTCGACAACATTCCCGCAGCCCTTTTGACGCTGAGCGAAGCGATTACGCACTTTCATCTAAACAAGCTTACTCAGAGTTAAAAGCCAATTTATCAGCGCGTCTCAAATTGTGCATTATCATTTGTACCCGTCCTTTCACGTGTGTGTGTTCCAACATTCTCATGTGAATGTACGAACCGCGTTCGAATTTACATTAATTTATCGATGTGTGCGTGAATGTGTGTTAGTGTGTATGTTAGTGGATGTGTTGATGTATGAGTGTAGAATAATGTTAATGTTCGTGTCATGTGATGTGGTCGGGTACATTACATGTGGTATATCGATGTTGTATACTGGTAGCTACGGTTAATGTCAGCCTGATGGAATTAAAGCAACAAAATGATGTGTCAGGTAGTTGTTACAGAAAATACCAGAATTATGAAGGATTTCGATTATGATATTTCGAAGAAATAAGACAACTATTATTTAGTACAATTTCAATTGTTAATATTGTGAGCAATATTCCCGGTAATACAGAATATGTAATTATTCCTTATAACTAAGTTGCAAATAATATATTTACGCTTGTATTCAGCATATCTACCACAATTACTTGCGTTTCGTTTTCCAGTCATTAGCAGAGGTACCGCAACACACACGGTTCGTAGACACTAGACGCACTAAATTGTTTGCTTACGTGATTGGCTGAGTTACTAGAAACGCTTGATAGACTTCCTAATAGTCGGTCTGTTATACTGTTCTTGCTAATGAGAAATTACATTATATAAATTAGTGTATATTTAGGATAGAAGCCGTGAGTGAAATGTAAACATTTCAAGAAATTCGTAGGAATTGTCTTCGGTTATTGATCCCTATAGGGATTGTCCGTGTGGTGTCGGACGTAAAGAATAACACCATCCCATATCTTCCCGGGGGTGTCGTAAGAGGCGACTAAGGGACTTACCAGAGAATGGGCAGCAGCGCTCTCTGTGTCTTATGTAAGAACTGCACTCACTGCGATCGCCAACCCGCTTGCCAGGCGTGGCGATTATGGCAAAACCCCCCCATGAATAGCGCAATAAAGAAATGGCCCCTAGTGCCCAGCAGCTCGTCTACCCTCGACTACGGCAGCGGTCGAGGCTACGGCGTGGCAAGGGGTGCGAAGAATCTCCGGAAGGGATCCGGCTGCCAATACCAACGACTGGACCTGGCAACATATAACACGCGCACACTCCGGACCGACGAGAAGATAGCGGAACTCGAAGAGGAATTGAGTAGGCTGCGATGGAGTATTGTGGGATTATCTGAAGTCCGAAGAGAGGGGGAGGACACGATAATCCTGAAATCCGGCAACCTGCTCTATTTCCAAGAGGGTGACCGGCAGTCCCAGGGTGGTGTTGGGTTTATCGTCCACAAGTCCCTTGTGAACAACGTGGTGAAGATCGAGAGTGTGTCGACCAGGGTGGCGTACCTGATACTCAGAATATCCTCAAGATATTCGCTGAAGGTCATACAGGTCTACGCCCCGACCTCGGCACACCCCGACGACGAAGTGGAGACCATGTATGAGGATATATCTAAAGCCATGCATGGTTCCAAAACTCATTTCACAGTTGTCATGGGGGACTTCAACGCGAAACTGGGCAAACGAGACGGGGATGAGCTGCAGGTGGGGCAATTTGGAGTTGGACATCGGAATCGCCGGGGTCACCAACTGGCTAGTTTTATGGAGAAGGAGGGCCTCTATATGATGAACTCCTTCTTCAGAAAGCGTGAGCACAGGAAGTGGACCTGGCAGAGCCCCGATGGTGCAACTAGAAATGAGATCGACTTCATCATGTCAACCAAGAAGCAAATGTTCAATGATGTCTCTGTGATCAATTCGGTGAAAACCGGGAGCGATCACCGCATGGTAAGAGGCACATTGAACATCAATATCAAGCTTGAAAGGTATCGACTGATGAAGTCTACGCTCCGTCCAGCACAGATCCAAATCCAAAACCCCGAGAGCTTTCAGCTTGAACTCCAGAACCGTTTCGAGTGCCTAGGAAGCTCAGTGGACGAATACAACGATGGGTTCGTGAAAACTGTCCATACGACCGGGTCTAAGTTCTTCAAGGCACGTCGTACAGATCAGAACAAGAGGCTCTCCGATCACTCTCTCAAGCTCATGAAGGAGCGGCGTGAGATTATCCTGCAGTCTTCAGACGAGGCGTGTAAATACCGGCAGCTCAATAGACGGATCTCTAAATCCTTGAAGAGCGACCTCCGCCGCTTTAATACCGAGCGTATTAAAGACGCGATTGAGCGGAATAAAGGCTCCAAGGTATTTGCAAGGGATCTGGCTATTGGGCAGAGCCAGCTCACGAAACTGAAGACCGACGATGGTAGGATCTTATCCGCCAAACCGGAGCTTCTGAGGGAGATCGAGAGCTTCTATGGACAGTTGTACACGTCAACCAGTAAACCCGTCGTAGATCTAGCAAACGACCCAAGAGCTAGACTGACCCGACACTATACCGAAGACATCCCGGACGTCAGCCTGTACGAGATTAGGATGGCTCTCAAGCAGCTCAAAAACAACAAGGCACCGGGTGATGACGGAATTACGGCCGAACTCCTGAAGGCGGGTGGAAAACCGGTACTTAAGGCCCTTCAGAAGCTGTTTAATTCCGTCATACTTGAGGGAAAAACGCCACAGGCATGGTGCAGGGGTGTGGTGGTGCTCTTCTTCAAAAAGGGTGACAATGCCCGGCTGAAGAATTATAGGCCCATCTCACTTCTAAGCCATGTCTACAAGTTGTTTTCTAGAGTCATCACGAATCGTCTCGCGCGCAGGTTTGACGATTTCCAGCCACTCGAACAAGCCGGTTTCCGAAAAGGCTTTAGCACCGTGGACCACATACATACGCTGCGGCAAGTTATACAGAAGACCGAAGAGTATAACCTGCCTCTCTGTTTAGCGTTTGTGGACTACGAGAAAGCCTTCGATTCGATCGAGACCTGGGCTGTACTGCAGTCTCTCCAACGGTGCCAAATCGACTATCGGTACATCGAGGTGTTGAAGTGTTTGTACAAAAACGCCACCATGTCAGTCCGACTTCAGGACCAAGCCTCGAAACCTATCCTCCTGCAGCGAGGTGTGAGACAGGGAGACGTCATATCTCCGAAACTGTTCACCGCTGCACTGGAGGATGTCTTCAAGGTTCTGGACTGGAGAGGGCTAGGCATCAACGTCAATGGCGAGTACATCACTCACCTTCGGTTTGCTGATGATATAGTGGTAATGGCTGAGACCATGGAGGACCTCA
The DNA here is from genome assembly GCA_905147715.2 of Xestia xanthographa. Taxonomy (NCBI): domain Eukaryota; kingdom Metazoa; phylum Arthropoda; class Insecta; order Lepidoptera; family Noctuidae; genus Xestia; species Xestia xanthographa. The sequence continues at coordinate 30,099,765 of LR990653.1, read as the reverse complement.
GTACAATGCTCGATGACCTCAGTAGAGCTTCCGGAAGAGTGGGTCTAAAAATGAACATGGACAAGACTAAGGTCATGTTGAATGCCCATGTCACACCCACTCCTATCAAGATCGGAGACTCTACTCTCGAAGTTGTAGACGATTATGTGTACCTGGGACAAACGGTCCAGTTAGGTAGGTCTAACTTCGAGAAAGAGGTCAATCGTCGAATCCGACTCGGTTGGGCAGCGTTCGGAAAATTGCGCGGTATCTTCTCGTCCAACCTACCGCAGTGTCTCAAGACGAAAGTCTATGACCAGTGTGTGTTGCCAGTGATTACATACGGGACCGAAACGTGGTCGCTCACAATGGGCCTCATCAGAAAGCTTAAAGTCACCCAAAGGGCAATGGAGAGGGCTATGCTCGGAGTTTCCTTGCGCGATCGAATCAGAAATGAAGACATCCGCAAGAGAACAAAGGTTACCGACGTAGCCCGAAGAATTGCCAAACTTAAGTGGCAGTGGGCAGGGCACATTGCTCGCAGAACGGATGGCCGATGGGGCCGAAAAGTTCTGGAGTGGCGACCGCGAACCGGAAGACGTTGCGTTGGAAGGCCTCCCACTAGGTGGACCGATGACCTGGTGAAGGCTGCGGGAATCCGCTGGATGCGAGTCGCACGTGACCGTTCAATGTGGCGACACTTGGGGGAGGCCTATGTCCAGCAGTGGACGTCTTTCGGCTGAAATGATGAATGATGATAGGGATTGAACTTTCCGGAACACATTCTTTTTACTTATCATTGAACGACGCTGATTAAACGTGTTTGTTTAAGAAATAAGCACAATACACTTATATACTTTTCTAAAACGAGTTTCTAAACTTGCGTTTGGTACATGGGTACAATTATAAAGTCACCGTGTACACAAAGCCTAATATCACGATTATAGATACGCACATATCGCTAAAACACACCAACTTTTAGCACCCCCATAACCCATAACCGATAAAAGTAAAAACAAAATGGCTTCCGATATGAAGTGTACGACCGTACGTGTGTTGTTTGATCACGTAGCGATAAAATGCGACAAAACTTTGAACGGGAAGTTACATCGCTATCAAGGACGCAGGCCACTTGTCATCTTACCCTGAGGGGGATACGAACATATTATTTGTCTTTGTAACTGTTCAGCTGATCTACTAGTAATATTTTTGAGAAAACATTTTTCTATGCGATTGTAATTTGATGTAAAGGGTTTCAATGATCAGAGTTTCAAACTAGAGGATTTCAATAAAAATTTGAAGGAGATAAACTGATACGTACTGCCCGATAATCTGACTACCAGTCTTACCGTCGGGGTATCATATCCAGTAACTGGATTTTGAAGGTCATGTGCCTACATAACCCCCTGTGCCTACCTAGGCATTCGTATCCGGTAAGCTTGGAAGACGGGCCCAACATCATTGGGATAAGGTTACGCAAATAAGTAACAGATATTGCTCTAATTAATAATTAGGTAAGCTTTACAAGGTGATTCCGGTACATCTCTTAAGGATACCACTTTTCTAATTAGTTATCTTTTAACTGAGAAGACGTTCTACCTGATTTCGTAAACCCTTGTCGTGAACCTCTAAATCTACGCCTAGTTATCCACTAAAATAACTAAAACTCGGGCAGGTAACCCAAAATTACCGGCATGACCCTTCAAAACTAACCTAACTTGCTACAAGTCCTGTTCCCTAATACCAGGGACGCCTATACGTAGCCGTGCCTATATAACTATCCCTAATTCCGTCACATAAACGTAGGAAGGGTCCAGAGAATTTAATCAGAACTAATTCACGGGGTGAAGGAAAAGTTTTCGACTTTACTTACCCGGACCGGCCCTAGGTGAGATTGTATGGACTTGCGACCTTTTGTCTCAGAACTATGTGCTGTTTTAAATGTAGGAGAAGTTTTGATTAAATGTTTGTATAGGTTGTGTTTATTATTCTTGAGATATAGAGACAGGTCTCGTTTGTTGTTTGTGAATGGAACATTTGGGCTTATAAATACATCCAACTTATGAGCGAAGAAAGCCTTGGCATTGGCTTAAGGATTACCAAATGTTTATTAATTATGAGAACTATATGGTGGGTAGCTGCTATAACCGTAAAACTATGCTTCGTGGAGGTTCCTTAATGTTTGTAAAAAATTGTTTAAGATATAAGCAACGTAACAACATAATAGGTCTCTCGGCTGAACATTGCGTCGAACTGTCCTGTGTTGAGCTAGATAAGCATGTTATTGTGTGTGTGTACAGACCCCCAAACTATCAAAACTTTTCCTTATTTGAGTCAATAATGGAAGATGTCCTGGCAAAACTTGCAGCCAGTAATAAATCTATAATTATTTGTGGTGATTTTAACATCAATATTTTAGAAGAAAATTCAAATAGCAGTCGGTTATTAAATCTTTTTAAGTCATTTGACTTGACCAACACTTTTATAGAACCTACTAGAGTCACTCCATCTTCTGCTACTTGTATAGATAATGTTTTCTGCGATTGTGATTACTTAGATAAAGCCATAGTTAATTGTCTGCCGTCTGACCACAGCGGACAAACTGTAACTTTTAGGTGTAATACACCATTGCAAAAAATTCAGATTAAATTTAGACCCATAACTTCTAACAAATTAAATAGGTATAATATTTCCCTACAGAACAAGTTAAGTGTTATAAGCCATGTCGATATTAATATAAATCAATTTTATGATCATTTCTTTTCAATAGTTCACACTGAATTCAACAAAACTTTTGAAAAGAAGACAAAAAGTATTTGCCCTAAATTTATATTTAGTGGTTGGGCAACTAGAGGTATCAGAAAAAGTAGGGAAACACTATTTGAGCTTTATGGCCTTAAGCCTTATATGAACACTGAAACTTTTAACAAATATGTTGCTAAGTATTCAAAAATTTTTAGAGATACAGGCAAGGTTGCCAAAGCCTTGCACATTAGCAACAAGATCAAAACAGCAGAAAATAAAATAAAGACAGTTTGGAAAGTCATAAATAGCGAGACTAACAGGAAGAAAACACGTAATACTAGCTACACATTAGATACAGCATGTGGTCCTAAAAGCTCTAATCAGGAAGTAGCTCAAGAATTTGTAAATTTCTTTACTGATATACCGTTAAAAACTACGGAGGCTCCAAGTTCCTCTCCTGAAGTCTCAATTGGTTTACTAAAGGCAAATGTGTCTGGATGCCAGGCTGAATTTAAATTTAAACACATAAACCCGATGATAGTTATTAAAGCTTTCCGGCAAATAAAAATCAAACTGACCGAAGATCTATGGGGAATGTCTATCAAAGTTTATACATCCATACTTGAGACTATAGCTCCATACTTAGCTTTATTTGTGCGTAGACCAAGGAGTTTTCCCTGATTTAATGAAATACAGTAAAGTCATACCTCTTTTCAAATCCGGTGATAGTAAAGATACAAATAATTATAGGCCTGTATCCGTGTTGCCAGTTTTTAGCAAGGTGTTCGAAAAGATAATGCTTAATCAAATGCTCAATCATTTTAATACCAACAGAATCTTACACGATCAACAGTATGGTTTCACCAAGGGACGTTGTACAACTGACGCCAGTGTAACCTTAATAAAGCACATATTTACGGCGTGGGAAGAGTCCCAAGACGCTGTAGGAATATTTTGTGATCTCTCCAAAGCATTTGATTGTGTAAATCACGACACATTGCTTTTGAAACTTGAGCATTACGGACTAGGTAAACTTGCACTTAGTTTTTTAAAATATTATTTGAGTGATAGACAACAATATGTTCAAATAAATGGTGTTAATTCACAGGGTTTAAAAGTAAAAATGGGGGTTCCGCAAGGCTCAATATTGGGTCCTTTCCTCTTTTTAGTATATATAAATGATCTACCCTATTTACTGAAAAACCAACCTCAAAATATGGTGTTATTTGCCGATGACACTTCCCTAATTTCTAAGATCAATAGACGGACCCAAAATTTAGATGACGTGAATAATGCCCTACTTCAAGTCCATAATTGGTTCACAGCAAATAATTTAGTTCTAAATGAAAAAAAAACGAAATGCATAAGATTTGCTTTACCGAATGTTAAAAGTAGCGATTGTGATATCATCATCATCATCATCATCATCATTTCAGCCGAAAGACGTCCACTGCTAGACATAGGCCTCCCCCAAGTGTCGCCACATTGAACGGTCCCATGCGACTCGCATCCAGCGGATTCCCGCAGCCTTCACCAGGTCATCGGTCCACCTAGTGGGAGGCCTTCCAACGCAACGTGATCATCATCTGCATAGCCTTTTCCCAACTTAGTTGGGGTCGGCTTCCAGTTTTACCGGATGCAGCTGAATACCAGTATTTTATATGGAGCGACTATAGTACTGAATAAAGAGAAACTTGAATTCGTAGATAAAACGGTTTTCCTGGGGATTACGCTTGATTCAAGGCTACAATGGGGTTCTCATTTAACATCTTTGGCGGGGCGGCTAAGTTCGGAAGCATATGCTATTAGAAAAATCCGTCAATTTACTGATGTAGTTACTGCTAGATTGGTATATTTTAGTTACTTTCATAGTATAATGTCTTATGGCATTTTGTTATGGGGACGGGCTGCTGACATTGAGTCTATATTTATTCTGCAAAAAAGAGCCATCAGAGCCATATACGATCTTCGTAGGCGCGATTCTCTGAGGGAACTGTTTAAGGAAATAAACATCATGACTGTACATTGTCAATACATCTACGAAAACACGTACGTAAGAAAAAAATTACATCTTTTTGGTAAAAGAGGTGACAGACACAATTACAGTACCAGAAATAGGGACCAATTAGTTCAGCCAGGCTTCAGACTCGCTAAAGTAGACTCATCTTTCATGGGGTACTGTTTGAGATGCTATAATAAAATTCCACAAAGCATTCTTGAACTGAATGAAACAAAATTTAAAACATATATTAAACGCACACTTTGTAAGCAAGCATATTACAAATTGGACGATTATATCGCTGATAAAAATGCTTGGCTCAATACCGGTCCTGCTCCACAAGGACAGGGGCGCATTAATGGATAGCACTAATTGTATTGTTGGAGCTGCTGAAGATTGTACAACTATCTTTGTATTGTATAAATTAAATATCTTTATTATTATATAGCCGCATATCGCATATTGTGTGAGTGCTATGTACTAGAATGCTATCAGTCGCTGGAAACCTACGTTTTTCCTTGACTTGAATGTGCCGTGGCGGTTAGGAGATATGTCATGCTCACTCAAATGTCTCGCTGATGGTGACGCGTGTGTCGGATCATTTAGTTCCCTTCAAAATGGTTGAGTTGAATGGTGCTGATACATGCGTCATGTTCGTGAACGAGCGCTGTCAGTTGGGACTGGTCAGCTCTTGGCTGCCACGGCTTATTTGAATTTAATAATTTTATTTTTGAATTGTTTTTGTTTTGTTTTTACTATGGACACCTTTAACATGCACATCTTGCTACATTGTTCTCACATAATGTACCATCTCAACATGAATGATGTAACCAAGATTTTGTAAAAATATTCTGATTTAAAAGAGTGTCCATGGAGTTTCTTGCCCGTTCTTCTCCATAGAGATCTACGCTAGGGAATGGGCAACTACAGTACTTTCACAGTTTTTATGTCTTGTGACTGGGACTGTAGCTACATTTAATTTTCATATTTGTTTCGACAATTCAAAAGTGCCTGTAACTGGCCTACTTGAAATAAATGCTTTGATTTTGATTTTGATTTTGAGTGGCTTAGTAAGCTACTGGCAAGGCTTACCTGACCTACTTACTAAATAAAACATGTAGTGAGTCAAAACAACTTTCTGTTACCGACATGAAAGATTGTCTAGACATCATAATTTTCTTCTTCCTAAGTTGAGGTCAGCTTCCAGTCTATTCACGTTTAGCTGAATATTTTACATTGAATATCTGCTTAATTATCTGAACTCCACACTACTACACACACTACAACAGCCCATAACGTCCACTGCTGGACATAAGCCTCTCCCATGATGGGAGGAATTTGCCGTAATCTCCACGCTTGGCAGGCGGATTGGAGATCGCAGTGATGAAAGACTAACAGAAAACGCTGCTGCCTATTCTCAGGTTTACGGAGGCGCAAGGTGTTCTGCCTCAGACATTAGTCGCCTTATACGACACCCGGAGTGTAATGGGTTGGTTCTATTCCACTCTGACGGATACCACACGGCGAACTCCACAACCTAACCCAAACCTAATACTAGTTGACAGACTTTCGGGATTCTTAACCCGTAACGACTGTAGGCTATTTGAACAGGCTACACAAATTACAAAATAAACCAGACATCTTCAACTAATTAAAACCACCTGAAACATCTTACAAAAGGGTAGTACCCACCTCACTTCAGCTCAGACTACTAAATCCCCAGCCGGTGAAAAATTACATGTACTTAGTGGCCCATTTCTATTTTAGTGAGTTGTTGGTACAGCCGGTTTCCTAAGCCCGGATTAGCGCGTAACTAATGTTCCCAGATTTAATGTGAATAATGAAGTACTACGTCAGTAATAATTAAATTGCTTGCTTAGCTAATACTGTAATTACGTTTGAAGATGTGCGGAGAAAAATGGTTTTAATATTTTGTTTTGTTGCTTAGAGGTTTTATGTTAATGTTTTATCTACGTTAAGTTTAAGTAGTGAGTGCAAACTATGTGGATATTCGTAATATTGTATTCTCTTGATTTGGGAAGATAACACAAACATGCACTCAATATTTACTTAGCGATTCATCTAACAAAACGTAGAAAGTTTTGAGTGATTAATTCATGGAATAGTATTTACTCATAAGCTATTTAATTAAACCTTAAATATGTAGCTTCTAAAATATCAATAAACCGTAATTGTAACCATTTGCACCCTCACACAAGTTGCGATAAAACACTTGTCAAAAACATGTCGTGTGTAAACTTTGTGTTAGGGAATGTTGTTTTCCTCGTGTTTGTTAGCTATTTTGTTGCGCTTTTTGACACTGATAACAAATTCTGTATACAAAGTTTTTAGAAGATGTAATGATAAGCTCAACTAGTAGCTGCAACATTTAGCACACATGTTGCATACTATAGAAAGTGTAAGAACGAGGTTAGAATAACCAAACAAACTACACAAACAAAGGACATTCGTCATTCAAAATAACAACAGTAACATAACAAAGAACGGACCACAAAATCAGTCCCTGGCGGATGTCTCGACCAATACCGACTTGTCCATTATTTCCCTTACCTTTTGCTTTCGTTTTGTCCCAAACCGTCCCAGCGGCCCAAAACGTCCCGACCGGGACGCTTCCGTCATAACTGTATCTACAAGTTCCGTCTCCCGGGACTATTGGCAGATGTTTTGTTTTAACGTTCTGTAGAATTTATTATAAATTAATATGGTATCAGTTATATTTTTGTTTTGAAATTGTAGATAAAACATTACGGGTTCTCGAAGAGTTTTAATGTTATTGGAGTGTAAGTCAAAAAATGTTTTTCTTATTTTGAACAACATGTTTAAATTGGTAAGGAATCATATAATAGACATTACATTTTGTCTGTTATGCGAATAGACATTTCTTCTGATAGGAAAATAAAAAGTAGGTTGGAAAACCTATCTTTGATCGATGAATTTATTGATCAAAATAAGTATTATGAGATTATTATTATGAGATTTTGCTTCCTTGGCTCACTCACAATGCATTTAATCAGTTATCTCTACCGGTTTAGTACTTAACCGGGGGCTTTAACGATATAGTTATGTGAGCAGTCGTTTAGTTTGCATCGCCAACCGACACCGCCAGCTAATGGTTATGACCTACGGTTTTAGTCTAAAACTAGCCCGGCAAAGCCTAATAAAGTGCACATCATGAACGGTATTCTAGCAATGCCATCCAACGTGCAATCTACCAGTCTTTTGGACACTTTTCCTATTGACAGCAGTGTAGACGAACTTTTAGACGCCCTGTAATTCGTATTAGTTTTTTCCAGCAGGCATATAAAACAAAGTAGCCGACCACGTTTAACAAATAACTTAGTACGAATGTATCATAAATGAAGACTGCGAGTTCAGTCTCTCATGAATAAACATACGGCAAAAGTCTTCCGAGAAAATAGTAGAACAAAGATTTTCTCGGTCTGATTTGTTTTTAGATAATATGTTACAAGTGATATTGATGTTGGAATGTTGGTATTTATTTGTAGAAGCTCTCAATGGCAATCTTCAACTATCAATATATTTGACGTTGTTTTCCATCATCCAATCTTTCTTCAATCAATGATCTTAATGAGCACCGATTTACAAAGCCTTACAATTCAAATGAATATGTATCATGTAGCTTCGAAATTCGGTCACGTTTAAAGAAAAAAAAAAAAAACAAATTAACCAAACTTTTAACTCTTAAATTCAAAGTTGTAATCTATTTAAATTGATCTGTGATATGCAACGATTATAAAGAAGATACGCCATGTTCATACTGAATGGCGTTCAGATATCGTTGCGAGTAATTTAAAACTACGACAGCGATAGATAATACGGAACGTATAAGATAGAAAGAGATAGCTAGCTATCAAAGTGCAACAATTGTATCACTTTGTCCTCAACAATTTGTGCGTGCTAGTGCGATATCTACCTCTTTTTACTATATAATATCATTGGTGATATGTATGTTACAGGTACCATATTTTGTTGCAACACAATAGTATCCTACATATTTTGCTTTCTTTTGTTTCAGATCTACCACGGTTCGTGGGACCAGGGTCCAATGTGACCGTGGCAGTCGGCAGAGATGCCGCTCTTACCTGCAGGGTTGATAATCTACAGACATTCAAGGTCAGTCATAATAAATATTTCAGAAAATCTAAAATAACCCTTAAACACAACTTTTTTTGGTAACAACGTATCTATTATCGTTGAGAACGTTCGCGGTTAAAAAAAAATGTTCCTAAAAAAGGTTGAACAACATTTTTGTACCGGAAAATTAGAAGTGGGCGGAAGCCGAACACCGAACAATATGTTATCAAATAAAATCATCTACAAATAGCACCCATATAAATCTGAGACAAACCACATCCACCCGGATACCGTAAAAAATAGCCCTACACATTCTCCCATTAGTTTCTCGCTCACTTAACCCCTTATCACTCTCCGTCTGGTCTTGGAGATAGGCCGTGCCCAACGAGCCTTAGAAAAGTGTTCCGCGTTCCACCCGGGAGGGCTTGCTACTACGGCTTGGCCACGAGCTATCCGATCAAGCGTCATGCGTCTTGTAATAGCAACTGGGGTGAAAACAAATGAAATTAGGCGCTTAGAGTATGCCACAAGGCCGCTAATACACACGGATTGTTTTCGTTAAAAACTACGGTTACTCCTACGCAGTGTGTAGGCACAGTGTCGGACATTGTGAAGACGGCAGGCAGCGGCGCCATTTCATGTTGCCACAGTGTCTGTCACTAGCAACCATACAGTAACGCGGCGGAACCAAATATCACACGCTGCTTGACGCAAATCGCATCACCCGTAGCCATGAACGGGTCTTTAGCGTAGGACGCAATTGTTGGGCCCATGTGCCTCGTGGAAATGGAATTTAGTTCTAGATTTTTGTTATTTCTGTGTTGAAAGGTGTGGGTTGCTAGGGACGAAAGTGAAATGGATGTTAAGTTATTAAATAGCTATTTTGATTGGAATCGGTATTGGAAATTTCTATTTATAAGCATTGTTGAGTAGACTTAGTTGGCTCAATTACTTGAAGTAGAGCTCTTGTAAAATTCCAGCTCTAAGTATTTTTGTTACTGTGGTACAAATTTTCTTTTTGTTGTGTCTTTGCCCAGAAAATTAGAGTGATTTAAGACAGTAATGTTGTCCCAACGAATTCTTTTAATTATTTTTCTCCAGGCTTCCTTTTATTAAGGGCCGTCCGTGTGAACAAGTCACATTGCTGAATCAGTGAAGGGCCGGAAGCCTCCACAATTAGAGGGACAAGGCTCTTCGCTATCTTAATTACTCCTCGTGTTTTTTCCAGCATGATAATGTTGGGTGACTTATCTCTTCTAAAGATGGAATTTTATACAGCTGAGGTTCTTGTGGTGATTAAATGTACCAGGATACACAGATAGTATACTTTACCGTACACCAAATTTAAAAGTTTCTGTGACTGTACGCGAATGAGTTAGAGAAAAAATGTTTTTGTTGAAATAAATTGAGAGCGTAGATCTATGTACTTTTTAAATGGATGGAAATAAAAGCCTCTCAAACATTTGTAATGGAAATGATTCGTTTATTTTTAGCAATTTCATATTTTTTATTTAGCTCAAAACACTTAATCCTATGAATAACAGATCCAAGCACTAATATAAAAAGAGAAACAAAATGTAAAGTTTTGAGAAACACGTACCTTAGTTGATTAATTGCCTATTAAGATTCAAATTCAAAAGTTTTAAAATACTTACCGCAACGAATTTTAAATCTATTCAATACTAACTAACAACTTTATTGGTAATAATCCTTCTGTAAACATTTAAAGTTAGCAAAACGTTCGTTCTTTTGTGAACTTTGATTCTTAATTACGAAATTATTTAGTTTCAACATTCAGATACACCTCAGAACTCAAAAAGAAAAATTTTGAAGTTCTGAGGTGTTCTACAACTTTTTTTGAATCAACAAATTTTATTATTATTTAATTACTGTCGATAGATTTTAGAGGTCACTCGTTAATTATAGGCTTTTATTCAAGTTGTTAACTTTTACTTATGAAAAGAGAAACTTGTTTTTTTTTTTTCATTTTTGTGTTTGTTTCGAAGTAAAGTTCATGGCCTTTATAACTTTCGCTTGATAAATTTCTTAAATGTTTGGTGCAAAATCTTTGGGGTGAATTGAATTTGTTTCGAGGAAATATGAGAAGCCATTATGTTTTCTCACCATTTCGAAAGCTTCCATCCCTCTTTTGTAGCGTTCCAAGAATAATTAAGTAATTCAAAGTGAATAGAGTGCTTGAATATTTGCCAGTAAAACTGTTATTGATTCTCAATATCAGTAGGTATTTTTTCAATGTCAATATTACACACAAAGTAAAACTTTAACAATGTGGTACCTATTTTAGAATTCGTAAAATCGTTTGGTTTAATCTAAAATCTTTGACATTATGACCTGTAACTTGCATTGCACGGTGTAAACATTGTAACGGCCTGGCCACAGCCATGACCGGCGCGGATTGCGGCGCGGGTGGGGCGCGGAAAGCGGTGAGCGGCGAAAACAAAATGTAGACGTATGACATAAGAAATATGCCACAGTTCGTCGCCGGTAGCTGTGGCATACTTCTGATGTTGTCTACCATTTGTTTTCCGTTTCCCTTTTCTGTAAGTTATATCGATACGCAAACTATCACATACACCCTGTATAAGCTGTTAGCTGTGTAAAGTATAGTACTGTTCTTTACATTAATATACATGTACAGGTGGCGTGGCTCCGAGTAGACACACAGACAATCCTCACGATCGCCGGCCACGTGATCACGAAGAACCACCGCGTCAGCGTCAGCCATGGTGACGGCGCGTGGACCCTGACGCTCAAGGAGATAGGCCCTTCTGACGGCGGCAGATACATGTGCCAGGTCAACACCGAGCCTATGATGAGTCAGACGCATCTGCTACAGGTTGTAGGTAAGATCTTTTATTGCGACACATATTTTTTTTTACTTTGTCATAGTTTCAAATTTGAGATTTTCAGAGGTCAGACGAGAGAAGGGCGTTTGTTTTAGAGGTTATGTACCTATTTAATTAGTTACAGCGGCCCCAAGTCATTTATACTAATTTAGATGAAAGTAACACACTGAACTTTTGTAATTTTACAGGCAAACATATTTATACGTTTTCAAAGATCTTATTTTTAATATTACCAGCAAATATTTTATACAGCGACCGACAACGTAAAGTAAGAATCGTCGTTTATTATGATAAGTTCCCAATAAAATATTGCTTACATTGACCATCACACAAATACTTAAGCTAGATTAATTAATGAACGTATAACTTAGATCCCTCATAAAGCTGTCTTTACAGACTATTCAAATATTTAGTAGGTAACTGGACGTAATCCACGTTCATCTTCAGCTTACAGATCAATTTAGCAATAAATATTAATCCCTGACTGCTCCATCTATCTATTATTTAGAGCAGCTAAGCGGTCCCGGAATAATGATATATTATTATTGGGATATTAGACGTAAGGATTCTATTATCCTCAATACAATATTAATTTGGGAGGAATAGAAAAACAAAACAATATGATGACCTTCGAATATCATCGGATCTCAATCAGAAGGTTGATATTTTCTTCTGTTGACTCTGCAATAACAAGGGTGGTAACCCTTGTTATTGCAGAGTCAGAGAGAGAGAACCGAAAACGAATCAATACGAATTTTTCGGTCACTAGGTACCACTAGTGACCGAAAAATTCGTATAAGAAAATAATGTAGAATAATGCAAAGATGGCAGAAGCAACACAAATAAAACAGATGCTCGAAAAAATAACGGACTACATTAAATACCACGGTTTAATATAAAAGGGTTCGGTCAAACCAGTACGGAATAATTGTGGATGCGGCTCTGGACATCGGATTTTGTAAAAGTATCCATCAGTGTCCGGTATCCGCGGCCGGTCCAAAACCTGTATGGTTTCACCAAACCTTTGCTTGGTATCTAAACAAAAAGTCTCTTATGTATTATTTATTTATTTTATTCATTAACACACATTTGATTTAGGTAACAGCCTAACAGGTAAGATCCAAGCTAACAAAAGTAGTCATTTATTGCTAATTGTTCAGTCCCAAGTAACGGGTCTGGGTAGAAGCACAAGTTACACAGTGGACAACAAACTAAGTGCCACCCTCTGGAATTCCGCCAAAGAGCAAGAACATATAATTATCCAAACGCCGAGAGACATTATTGAGTATTCTTACTTCAACAGTTCCACCAGACATCGATGACGACGCCAGCAGTGGCGAGGTGCTTGTCAAGGAAGGTGAGAATGCAGCTCTAAGATGTTTCGCCTCAGGAACACCTCCTCCTATCATAGCTTGGAGGAGAGAAGACTCCAGGCACTTCAAGATTGACAACCAGACACTAGGTAAGACATTTAAAAGGGGCTTTATTTTTGTAGAACCTTCTTGTAACTGGCGCAAAACGAAAACTAAAATGTGATGTTCCTTTTTCAAACTGACGACTTACATTCAAATTTGAATGCTAGATACAATTTTTAAAATGCATAGGTCGATGCTGCATCGGCCAGACCGAAGTGGGTTGTGTCAATAAACTGTGTTTCGTTTTCGGATAAGTACTTATTTATTTAGCAAGTTTCTTCGCGTCTATTATTACTAATATAATTATGTTATCCTCTGTGACAAAAATATTCATTGTATATTATTTATTTATTACAAACTTAGAAATGCCCATTTAATAGAATAAAATTATTTATTTACTACCTACTACCCTCATCCGTGTGTCACTGCGGGGGGCCTACTGAAAACCAGCGCTGAGTGTTTTACACCCAGCATATGCTGAGTTGGTTACCCTTTCGTTATGGGCATGCTCAGCGCAGTTGAGCTGTTTAATTAATTGTTAAGTTGTTTGTTGTTATATGTATATGTATGTGCTGCTCTATTGTGTTGCTGCTGTCCATTAACGAATAAATGAATATTCTATTCTATTCTATTCTATTCTATACAACTCAGAATTTCAAATATCTACGGTAATTTTGTCGCAAAATAAACAAAACTAATTTTAGTTTTCTAGCTTTCCCTCCGTCGGAATTTCGTTTTTCAGTTACCACATCGTTACGCCCCCGTCGCGTCGTCAGGAACAACTGTTGACCGTTAAAATAATTGGGGAACGGCAATTCCGAAGAAAATAGCCCAGATTTTAGACAACACAGTACCAGTACAAACAACATCGTATGCATAAACAGAGCAGTAAAAGCAAATTTCGCAGATCCCGTTAATTCCGTTCAAACAACAAGTACAAACAATTGTTTTATAAACTTGAAGCCAGAAATAACCTTTATCTGTTATTCACACTACCGCACAGAGGACCGCAAACATTATAAAGCGACAGTGTGCAAAAACTGTCACAGTATGCACACAGCCAGTCCGCACAGAACTAACTGTATAACACAAAGGGAAACTTTGGCGTCCGCGACTGTAAATTGAATGTAAGCTCTCTTATTTGCATTGTGTGCTCAAACGGAGTTGTTATAAAATTGTGCAGAGTATCGCTGGGCCTTTGGCGTCCCCAACGTTACAAAGTTCTAAATAAATTCCTAACTCATTATTGTCTCAAGTTAAACTTGTTTCTGTCTGCAATAAGTAGTCACTTACTTTCTTGTGTAAAGTATTAAGTATTTGAATTTTCGAACTTGTCCGTCAACAATCTGTATACCAACAGTAAGTTGCCTTTGAGTCCAAAATACACAGCAAAAAGCGCGGACATTCCAATTTCCAATAGACTTTGTGAAAGAGGGGCTGTTCGTATTTAACACGAGGACAAAATAAAGGGAGTAGGCGAGCAGGAAATGTATCAAGCGTCGCTTTTATTAATACGGATATCTTCATGAGGAAATTACTTTCCCAAATAAGACAGACAATGTCCCTATCAGCAGATCAGCGATCAAATCGTGGAGGATGGAGGGAGGATGTAGTATCAACGAGCTTACGGCGGCTTAGTGGTGGAGCCCTCGTTAGAACACGTAAAAAGACACACAAAAAGTAAAGCTTAGTTTAAGGAAGCATTTCAAAAGACGGAAGATTTCTCCATTATTTACAAATCATTAGACCTTTTTCTTTGACAAATGAATTCATGGAATCAACGTCTTTACAGAAGCAAAAGTAATTCTAGAAATGTTCTGTAAATAAAACTGATTTGTGCCGTGATTTGAGCCTATCCTTACTTAAATTTGGTTAGTACTTGTAGATAAAGATACTTAAAAAGAACTTTAAGCCGTTAAGTGCCTCTTTAAGTAAAAAGATTCTAAAAGAAACCGGGTTTTATGGAAGTTGAAAACTAGTGTAAGATTTTGATCAAGCCATTTTTCTTTATTTTATATCCCAAGAGGTCTCAATTTGAACATTGATATAACAAAATTGTAAAGAATAAAAATAAAAAAGCTTATCATTTTCTACGTTGACCAAAAATAAACTAAAGAATTATTGAAGTAATACGGAAGAAAAAAGCCTCTAGACTCTGACAAATCAACAATTTTATACAACACATCCAACAACTCTTTTTCCCGCGACTTCACTCGTTATGGTCAGAAATTATCGGCTCGTTTTGAAACTGGAGTGTAGCTAAAGTTAAAGTTCTTTTATTAATTGGATAATGAAAGAACTTTCGGAATCGGATCAGTAGTTCTGAAGATTTTATAGAATAGTAGTTGTATAGAATAGAGACTTTATAGAATAGAAAATTCATGTAAAATTTCCCCCACAGTGTCAAAATGGAGCGGTCCCTGGCTAAACCTGACGGGCGTCGAACGGGTACTATCAGGGGCCTACCTCTGTATCGCCACCAACGGCGTCCCCCCTTCAGTCAGCAAGAGGATCCAGATTAATGTGATATGTGAGTCGACACTTGAATTAATTACCTCATTTGTATGCGGCACAATTAAGAGTGTCCTAGAGCTGTCAGTTTAAAGCCTGTAAGATGACGCGCTTTGTTGTGTGATGGATCGGTTTGAGTTGTGGCGGTTATATTATTAGGTTCTAAGGAAGTTTTCTTGAATTATATTTTTGGGGTTCAAGTTTTTGGTGGTTTGGTATCTGCTAAGTCCGAATTTAATGAATGTTAAGTTCTGCTGATGACATTCATACTATTTGCAGATGCTGTGAACACCTACATACAGTCTTGACTATTTCTTATTTTGTTGTGTCAACAACACTTAAATGATGTCTATGAGTAGTCTCTGAAACGAAACGTGAAAGCATGACTATTGTATTACTAGACAGAAACTTGTTTTTTCTTAGAAGTCGAAGTAAAAGCTATCGTTAATCAAAGCCTTAAGAAAAACTTAAGAGTACTAAGCTCTTAAATTCAAAAAATCAGGATTAATTTCAAGGAAAGTTTAGACAGGCTTTTAAGATTACTAAAATCTTTTGTAACGTGAAACCTCAATGAAATAATGTTACTTTGACCAAAGTGCCAGTTTTCCATTTAAGTTGGTCGTGTGTTACAACTTTCTTGGTTATTTCCTCAAATATTCGCGCATTCGCGGTTCGAGGTTCATTAATAACGAAAAACTTTGAGAGATACTACCCTTTTGAAGTGGGTTTCAAGGAGAAATTGAATTCGGAAATATTTTATGGTCTTAATGGTATTTTACTTAGTACGAAACTTAGTGTGGTTTATTATGGTATTTTAATTAAATTATTTTATCATTTAACTAAATGAAATATCCTTAAACAGCTTTGCTGTGAAAAATATACTTAGTCTCCAAGTCAGACAACAATATATAGCTACTGATTTTTCTGCTGAAATATTCATATTACATATTTTCCATTTCAGAAATCTATTTCCACTTAGGTTCAATATTTTCTTTCACTACAGATTTATATTTACCTAAGACCCGAACTCATTACTTCAGGGATGAATTCTTTGAAGCTATGAATATGTTCCTACTGGTGCTAGGTTTATTTTTAGAACAAATATTGGTGCCAGACCACTTACATGCTTTTAGTATGAATGTATATGACGTGGGGTGACCGAAGAAACGATGGATGGATTGTATGAGACGTTATATGGTTGGAAAGCGGTGAAAGGCAGAAAGTGTGGGTACTTTAGATAACACGACGAAATCTGAATACAGAACAGAGACATGCTGCGCCATCGATCGTCCCGCCCTTGCTCCATGTTAATTGGGGTTGGAGCAACACGTTTATATCTTCCATTAGCACTGTACTGACACAGCCACCTTTTCAATGTTGGCGGTCATTTAACTAGATGGTGTACAATGTTGCGCTTGCCAATATGCATCCTCCTCTCCAGGACTCTTAATCGGCCATTATTCACTTTTCATAACATCTACTAAAATATTCTCTTTCGTTCGTACAGTTTCCCCGTCAGTGTGGGCAGGCCGGGTCGCGATACGGGCGCCATCTGGTGGCTCCGTTACTCTACAGTGCACTGCTGAAGCGTACCCAGTCCCTCAGGTCCACTGGACTCTTAATGGAGAACAGAGGCTTGTCAATGGTAAGTTATAAGTGAGGGGCAAGTTTCGTTTAGTGCTTAAGTTACTTTATAATTCCTCCATAGGTTGGTTACCAATTGACGACAGCTATTTTTTAAAGAATAAATTCAATAGAACATAAGGAAAATCGCATAAATAATCAAGCTTTGTCCCAACTAAAGCGATAGTCGCGGGAACATGCGGATTTTGCGTTTATATTATTCTTATTTACGGCGGAAAGATGTGGCTTCTGGCCGCATACCGCGAGGGCTAGTTCGGAGAGAAAAGGACCCCTGGAAAGAATTGGGGAAAGCCTTTGCATTGCCCAGCAGTGGAACTTAACAGGCTTATCAACAATAAAAGTGTTCGGCGAACAATCGAACATTCGCGTGACCGATCTGTTACTTCAATACCCGCAATTACAGATACAATTAAAATAACAATGCACCGTGCCCATTTGGGCACGGCTTGGGACATAAGGGTTGTTACTTTATAATCCCTCCTTATGTTGGTGACCAATCGACGACAGCTATTATTTAAAGAATAAATTCAATAGAACATAAAGAAAATCGCATAAATAATCAAGCTTTGTCCCAACCAAAGCGATAGCACAGAATAAATAAGGCGATAGTCTCGGGAACATGCGGATTTTGCGTTTATATTATTCTTATTTACGGCGGAAAGATGTGGCTTCTGGCCGCATACCGCGAGGGCTGGTTCGGAGAGGAAAAGATCTCCTGGAAAGAATTGAGGAAAGCCTTTGCATTCCGGTCCGTGACGCCACCGCGCACTCACGAACTTTTAATTGTCTCCGCGTTCGTTATTTCCAAATACGGGTAAAAAGTGAATAAAATTGCCAAGAAACTATACAGTTAAAGCCTATATACAAACAAGTGACATTTGTGTACAAAACAATAGTGAAATGACAACGTTATTCCAGTGTGTGTACGATGATAAAACAAAAACGAACCACAAAAATTTTAAGTGACCATATTTTGGACTTTGGACCTCATTAGCCAAACAAAGCAGTCACTGAGTTCGCTGCTGATCTTTAAAGTGTCGCTCAGTAAACCAGTTACAATTTTCAACTTGGTGAACTATGTACAGATGGCCTAATGGCGTAGTGCGGTACTCGGGCGCTACAATCAAGTGGTGCCGAGTTCGATTCCCACTCGCCCGCCACACTTTTAGTTATTTCTAAATTTAAATACCGGTTTCCACTGCTACGAAGATGGATAACGCGTCGAAAAAACTAAAATGTTCTAGTTGTAACATTGTCATTTGTGAAGTTTTAGCTTTTGTTCAAAACAAAATAGATGTTATGACGGAAGAGAGCCTCGTACAAATATGCGAAAGTGCTTTTAGTTCAGATGAGATTGAAGTAGCGAAATCGTTACTATTTGAATCTGTGAACAAGCGGGTGAAGACCAGAAAACGTCAAGGGAAGACTTTGCGGAATATTGAGGACATCATCTGCCTATTTAAAGAAATGGACCCCGAACTATTACCTATATTTGTGGCAAAAAATCTAGAAAAACTTCCACCCGTCACATTCGACCATGTAGATGTGACGCCCTTACTTAAGAGAATTGTCCTTTTAGAGAAATTCGTACATGACATTCCACATAACTATGTATCCAAAACAGAACTAAGAAATCATAAAATGATAGGCCATTATAAAGACAATTCATTTCAAGTTCAGGAACAGAATGTAAATAGAAAAAGGGGAGGGGCATTAAATAGTACCATTGATAGCGGACCGATGGCACTATCAACGTCATGCAACAATATATCTTTCATTGACGAGGTCAGCGAGCCCGGTGAGTGTTCATCTCGTGCGAGTAAATCAAGGAACAAACCTATGAGTTCCTGCCACTCATCACCCATTAATGAGACAGGAATTGTGGAGGAGCTACAACTGCCGGTGACATGTGGCAGCGCGGAGAGCGAGAACGCAAGTGAGTGCGTGTTGCGCTGTAGCACTGATATTGGTGAAGGCGCTGCGCGACCGGTTAAAGGTACGGTGAATGAAACAGCTGTGGAGCGCACTGGCAGTTTGGTGCGTACTGATGCTGCTGTTAACGATAAGCTGACTAATATTGCTACTAGTAATGCATTGTCGCCACCGAAACACGTCTCCTTTGCTGAGGTACTTCAGAAAGAGGGTGATTGGAAGGTGCCAGAGAAGGGTGAGGCATGGCATTTGGTACAGAGACGAAGATTTAAAAATCGTTTGATTAGTCAGAGAGGTAGTGCGGTTACTGATTGCTATGAGAATAGCTCCAGGTTCAAAGCGGCGGACACGAAAGTGCCACTATTTATATCTAACGTACATAGAGATGTAACTGAACAGGATATTGTTAGTTATATATTTGAGAAAACGCGAGAAACAGTTTCGTTGGTAAAAATCAAAATGAAGCATGAAAGGAACTATAACGCCTACAAGCTCTTTGTGACAAAATATAAAATCGCCACGTTCCTGGATGACAAATTGTGGCCGTCAGGTATATCGTTCAGGCGTTTCGTGAACTTTTATGAGAACAGGGAAAAGAGCAAGGGCCCTGAACCCAGTAGAGAAAGGCCAATTAATAATATTTAATGGATAACTACAGCGAAATAATAAGTTTTAATTGTAAGTCATTGAAGAGATCTTTAGAAGGCATCAGAACGTTATGCCAAACAGCCGATGTGGTAGCCCTCCAGGAGACCTGGCTGCTGCCCCATGACTTACCGCTGCTGAACACGATCGACGACAAGTTCGGGTGCACCGGCACGTCTGCAGTCGACACTGCGGCGGGAATACTCAGCGGGAGGCCCTATGGCGGCGTGGCGTTGTTATGGCGTAAGAGTGCGTTCGAGTCTGTGTCCGTGATAGAATGTGATAACGTGCGGGTTTGTGCGATATAGATAACTGTGTGTGGTAGGTCAGCAGCAGCCTGAGTTTACCGCATGTTTTGGTGCGATTCGATCGGTAATTGAAGTGGAGGAGAACAATGGAGTTGAGGCTTATTATATACTGGGAGACTTTAATGCCCACCCTAATGAGTTGTTTTGCAATGAAATGTTAGACTTTTGTACAGATCTTGGTTGGCTTTGTATAGATTTAAATATGTGCCCTAAAACTACATATACTTTTTATAGTGATGCTCACGGCTGTACTAGATGGTTGGACCACTGCATCGTCACAGAGTCGGCACGGGATTCAGTCGTTAGTGTGACTGTGCGCTACGACGTGTATTGGTCGGACCACTATCCACTTGTAGTAAAATGTAACCTCTATAAGCTCAAGCCTAAAGTTCATTTGGTAGCGGAGAAACCTGTAAATTGTGTCATATGGGGCGACAGGCAGGTAGAACAAATTAATAAATACCATGGAATTTGTAACTCCAAACTGCGGCTAATAGATTTTCCGCAGGAGTTGAGTGAGTGCTGTGATAGCTTTTGCAATAACAAGGAACATCACTCAATTCTTGATGAGTTGTATGGACAAATTACTGACACGCTATCACGAGCAGCCATTCAAACCTACAGGAGGAAGTGTCGCAGGAAGGGAGGTTATGTCTTTGGGTGGAATAAGCATGTAGCGGGTTCACATCGGGAGGCGCGGCTTAAATTTCAGTTGTGGAATTTAGCTGGGCGACCAGCTAATGGTCGAATCTTTGAGGAGATGTCGGAGGCAAGGAAACGTTTTAAAGCTAAATTAAGATGGTGCCAAGCCAGTCAGGAGCAATTTAAAATGGACATCATTGCGTCCGACCACTCCTCTAAAGATTTTAAGAACTTTTGGAAAAACACTAACAAAATGAATGTTAAGCCTAGCTTCCCGATGAGTGTTGGCGGTTCTGCTGACCACAAGAGCATTGCTGAGGGTTTTAGGGAACACTTCACTGTGAGATCGCCCTTGGGTCCCTCATCTGGTGAGGTGAGCGATGGTGAGCTAGTTGTGACGGGGAAGAATTTAAAGATACCTGCCAAGAGTGTGGCTGAAATAATAAATAAAATGCAGCGTGGAAAATCTCCTGGTCACGATGGGCTCAGTATCGAGCATTTTAAATATGCGGGGGTTCACTTGCCGAGAGTACTATCTATGTTTTTCAGTCTGTGTTTAGGTCACTCGTACTTGCCGGAGCCGCTAATGCGGACAGTAGTCGTGCCGATAGTTAAAAATAAGACGGGTGATACGTCTGATATAAATAATTATCGGCCCATCTCACTCGCTACCACATCAGCCAAAGTGCTTGACAGTCTGCTGAATAGTCGCCTCACTGCACAGGTTGAGTTGCACGATGCACAGTTCGGGTTCAAAGCAGGAGTCTCAACAGACAGCGCTATTCTAAGTCTAAAGCGAACTGTCAAGTACTACACAGCGAGGAGGACGCCGGTATACGCGTGTTTCCTCGACTTGTCAAAAGCTTTTGATCTAGTATCGTATGATATACTGTGGGACAAGTTGGGGGACGCGGGTGTATCGGCGGAGTACACATCCCTCCTCAGATACTGGTACGCTAATCAAAAAAACCGGGTGAGGTGGGTGGGTACTCTGTCGGACGAGTACAGACTGGAATGCGGAGTTAGGCAGGGGGGGTTAAGCTCACCTTTGCTATTTAATTTGTACATCAACCTGCTTATCGAGCGGCTCAGCAGTACACATGTCGGTTGCCACATTGATGGAATATGTGTAAATAACATAAGCTATGCAGACGATATGGTGCTGCTCAGTCCATCGATAGGTGGGTTGAAGAAGCTGATTTCGATCTGTGAGGCCTATGCGCGGGAGCATGGCTTGATATACAACTCTAAAAAAAGTGAGCTTCTTGTTTTTAAAGCCCCTAAGCAGCAGTCACGCTGTGTTCCGTCCATAGGTCTCAACGGCGTAGCACTTAAAATTGTCAATAGTTTTAGGTATCTCGGTCACATTATTACGAGCGACCTAAGGGACGACGGAGATATTGAGAGGGAGCGCAGGGCGTTGTCTGTGAGGAGCAATATGCTTGCCCGCAGGTTCGCTCGTTGTACCAAGAACGTAAAAGTAACCCTCTTTAAGGCGTTCTGTCAATCGTTCTACACGAGCGGCCTGTGGGTGTCATACACGCGTCGAGCCTATAATGTCCTGCGCGTCCAATTTAATAACGCCTTCAGGATGCTGTTGGGACTGCCGTGGCGTTGTAGTGCATCGGGAATGTTCGCAGAGGCTCGCACAGATGGCTTTCACGCTATCATGCGAATGAAAGCGGCTTCCTTACTGCAGCGCCTGCATGGTAGTGACAACAGCATTTTGAAGATGATTGCTGCTAGACCGGACTGCCCCTTCCAGAGACACTGGGTGGGGACTGTCTTAGGTCTAACTAAATAAATATTTAAGTTGTAAACACTAACAATACTAACCTAATTACATAAGCACCATTGTTACTAACACTAAAATACTAACAAAGTTATGGACTGTAGTCTGAAAATAAAGGTTAATTTATTTATTTATTATTGCCCAGCAGTGGAACATAACAGGCTTATCAACAAAAAGGTGTTCGGCGAAAATCGAACATTCGCGTGACCGACGTCGGTAAACGCAAATGATAAAAAGTAAGCTTAAACAAAAAGCATTGCAATAAAAGAGTCCTCTTGTAAGAAATAAAAGTAAAACAGAATCAAATAAAAAATATGGTTATGAAAATAGTGTTTCGCTAATAAATAAAAAGGCGACTCGTTTTGCAGCAAATATAAAATAAACGGTTACAAAGATGTCATATTTACCGGCTTTAAAACTAATCGTAAATAAAATACCTCTTTTATGTCACACAAGGAAATACGCCAACCTTTTCCTAGAGCGCGAGGTAAAAGTTTCTTCCCGCACAATTATATAAAGTTAAACAAATTGCTAAGCTGAAGCAGTTAGAAAATGAAAGAAGAAAATAAAAGAATGACAATAGAAACAAGCAAACGAACGTAGCATTCTATATAATTGCAGTCTTTTGTTCTCATTTGCGCTACAATCACTTTAGTTTGTACTGCAAAGGATATGTATTTTTAATTATATCGTAAAGGCACATTGGCTGGAAATTTAAAGTTTTTGAGGACGAAGGCAGAAAACGTTTTAAAACGTTAAATATAAAAAGAGCATAATAAGGAATTATGTATGTTAATAGGTATTATGGTTGTGTTGGTGAGATTGTATACCCCACAATCCCCCCCCCCACAATTCCCTTTCCACCAGGAAGGGGGCTTACTAGGAACTAAGATGACAACTAATACAGAAATATTGAAGAAGATTTTCGTCACCGACTTCAAACCAATTGGGATAGCCAATGCGGTCAGAAAAGTGATGGGATATGATGATGAATGATATAGAAAAGAAGTACAAATAAAGTTAATAGCTATTTTCCTAAAAAAATATAATCTTAAAGTTAAGTTCATTGTAAAATCTTATTTTTAACCCGCATTTATTACAAAGACTAACTGTATAAGGAACAAAACGAAACAGTACGCAAAAGTAATAGAAATCTAAGCAACCGGGATGACAAAAGGAAATTTGATAAAGAATCCAACCAAAAATAACTAAGTACAAAGTAAAATAGATTGCCTCACAACTCATAGATAAAGGAACATTCAATTAAGGCTTATGAAACTTCAAAGCATTCACAAAGAAGCCATTTTATCTCTATCTTGTAGTTTTTCAAAGCTAACAAATAAAATATCCTCCAAGGATGATAAAAGACATTCTCCTAAGTAATCATGTCTTCACAAAACACAAAATTTGCTCAAAAAGTTTTTAATTACAATTATTATTTAAGATTCCAGTTTATTACTCTTTGATGTATCAGTTGATGAGTGCTCCAGAGTTTTGAAAGTTTGCCTCTCAAGAGTTATGACTCGACTACAATTATTTTTATTATGAAAAGCTTTATGATTCAGAACTTTATGTGGAGCCGTAGAAAAGTAATTGATAATAAGGAAGCTGTGGGAAAATTAATTTTAATAGAATATTTTAATGACATTGCATTTTATAAGCGGGAGGACGAACAAATTGTGAGTTTCTAACGATGAGAACTAAAACAGTAGCTGGTATTGTTATTAATTTATCGGTGGTAAAAGAAAACGTAATTTAGCTCAAGAATCACATGCCTTTTTTTTTCGGATGAGATATCATCAAATGACTCCTCCCGCTCTGGGCGGAGCAGGGAGTGTCAGACTTTTACTGAATAAAACCCATCCATGTTCCTTCATCGCACTTTGTGTTCCGGGGCAACGGTATCTTTTTCGAACAGTCCCGCAACCAGGCATCGGTCCTTGCGGACCACTTCCTTTTTGCTGACTCTCTTTGAGGCGCACGTGGAACGCGCTATCGTCACGGCCTGTCGTCATGAGACGGACGGACGGCGAGATAGCCCATAGCCCACCGTCCACAGCTGCGCTTGCGGCTGCCGGCTGGCGGCCGGGACGCTATAAGGTTCTCTCCCTCTCACGTTCCGCCACCTCCTTCTCTATAGCATTACTGCTTCGCAGAAGAAGGTGACGGCGTCCCATTCCGTCTTGCTCCGGACCATGGCTTGCACCAGGGCCGGACGCGAGAGGTCGCCGCCGCCAATCGCCGCTTCGAGGACACGGCGGTACTCCGCCCATGCGGGGTACACCTCCACCGTGTGCTTCACCGTGTCCTCCGGTCGATCCTCGCAGTGGAAACACTCCGGGCGTTTCCTCCCGCCCGATTCGGTGCAGGAACTTCTGCGTCAGGCGGAAGGTGAGGACGCCGTGGCGTCTCTCAAGCCACTCCTCAAAGAGGGGGGACTTATCGTCACTATTGTGGCGTGCCCTGCACGGGGTTGCGACAGTCGCTCTCTCCATGTCGCCATGAGATCCCGCCGGAAATCTGTCCACTGAGCGACAATTTGCCGCGGCAGCGGAGGTTCCCCCCGGCGTAGCGCCTCCGCGCGCCATCCATGCAGGCGCGCGAGGACTATCGCCTCCAGATCCCATGGCGGCAATCCGGGCCAGCCTTACGGCTACCACCTTTTGGGCCCCCCCCCCCTCCCCCCCCCCAGGCAGGGCAGGAGCCGCCTGAAGGCAGCCCCGGTCCGTTTCAGTTTGGGGGCCAAACGTCAGAAAGGTTCCACGAAGTTCCACCGGCTATCAAGGACAAGTCGAGTATAGTAGTAAGTATAGCATTAGCCAAAAGACATCCACCACTAGACATAAGCCTCCCTGAGCTTCTCGTATCGAGCAGGTCCTCACGACTTTCTTCAGATCATTGGTGCCCTTCTGGGAGGTGCAGCGTTGTTGTCTGTCGATTCGAATAATATTAATGAACCAAACCAAACTGAGTTATTCATAAAAAAACAATATTACGAAAGTTATTTGCTCAAATGGATTGGGAACCGCAAACCGAGTTTTCAACAAAGAAAAAAATGAAAACAAATCACGAGACAACCACGGAATACTAACAATAGCAAAAACTTTGTTAGAGACCATAAACAATTTTAAGCCTATTCTCATTTATTTTATCTCTGGAAATTTACGTTTTTTTTTACAAGAATTCTATTTTTGTAACATTTTCAACTGTGTTTTTCAAATTTACGCTGTTATGTAGTATTATGATAAACCCAATGTGGGTTTTGTAATATTATTTCAAGGTTAGATTTAAAATAACTTGTACACCATTGTTTTGTTAGGAAACCTATTTAAATGTTGTCCTATTTTGCAACAAAATTTTATGTAAACTTCAATTACTAATTTATGAGTATAAATAATATTGAAGTTATAAAAGAGACTTTTACATTTGATCGTCGTATTTCGGCCCTAAAGATGCGGTCAAACCATACGGACAGTTTGCGGACTCCGAAAACCTGATTTTGTCAGATAATGTACTGAATTTCTAGGTTATAGTGAATTTTCAGTGTACGCAGTGAATCCGGATCTGGTTCGGTTAATTTGACTTAACTTGTGTGGACATTCTTTTTGGAAACTTTTTCCTGCCCTAGTGTGTATCGTGAGTGCAAACATTAAACTGTCATACACAAACAGCCAGACCCGGAACAACTATCTGCAGGCCATACAAATATTTTTTTTCCGTGCGGGGTTCGAACCCGCTTTACACAGCGCAGGAGCCAATCGCTCAGCCACTGCGCCAACCATGCCGACTTCTTATCTTCTATCGTATCTATCAATTCTCAGGTACAAAACACAGGCTCAGCATGACGTCCAGAGGGTACCGTCACACCGTCAGTTTGATGGTGATGGAGATGTCCAGGGAAGACGCGGGAGCATACCGGTGTCACGTGGAGAACACCCAGGGAAGGGCGCAGGCTGAACTGTTCTTACATTGTAAGTAGTTGGCTGAGATCTATGTATAAAGCGTACGTACTTAGACCTTACTGAAGCCAAGCATCAAAAAACAAAAGATCACGATTCACAAGTTTCAACAATTTTTGTTTTTATAGTAGGTACCGATTTGTCATCGATGCTAAAGTCTAAAGAGCCATCAGAACTATGCAATTCATTCAAGGAAGGGTTATATGCTTTAAGATGTGTTTAGTCAAAGTTTTCTGTATGCCTGACTAGCCTTAGTTTTCTTTACATTATACTAAGTAGTATAAACCGTCTATGATGCACAGTAAATGCTGTTTGATAAAGCTCGTGCTGACATGACAGGAGAAACTGAAATTTATCTTTTAAACAATATTATAAATTCTGAGATGTGCCATACGCAGTTAAATGATTTAAGTTTCATTAACTTCGAAGCCAGCTTTACTAATACCCTCTTTTACGAGCAAAAGACAACACATAAAATAAAATTCTAAATAAAAGCACACGATTAGAGTTTCAACTGAGCACCAACAGCTGAAATTCCAACAATGCTAAAAACGCAAAGCATTTATTTATGTGTCACCGGTTAATAAAACCGTAAACCCGGTCATAAAGCTCAGTTTACCCGATTCATCTTCTCAATTCATCTAAGTCCTATTCCTTGAGCACTAGAAAGTGCAGACAGAGGTAAAGACGTAACGTACTAACGGGCTTTTAGTCTGCTTCACTTAGTTTGAATTTGTGCATCGTAAGCGGTTAGATTGAATTTAAAGTTTCTTTGCTCTCTTCGGGTTTAAGAACATCTTGCATTTGTTCGATGCAAGCTATTTATGTCTCTAAGAACGTCAATGATTCAGTGCTTAGTAAAAAAAAAATTGTAGAAATTGTGACGTTAATATCTAGTAACGTACGTTTTATTGATTTCCAGTTTGTTGTGATTTTCTGTTTAAAGCCCTCTGCTTTCCCATCTTGATCTGGAAAATTCTACCAATAAAACTGTATGCGATAAGCAGATATTTAAACTGCGTTCGTAAACTGTCATGGAGAAACAAATGAAATGTCGTGAAATTCACACGTAATCTATCTCTATGTAATCTTTCTTTTGAACACCGCGTCTCGAAGCCAAGAAACAAAGGTTAAATTTGAAACTACGTCATGCTAAAATCCATGATTTCTGTTTGTTCAGTATTAACAACAACAACTACTACTACGACAACAACAACAACAACAACGACAACAACAACTACAACATTACCACCGCCGACGACAACGCTGTTACCATGTAAGTATCCATGGTACTACCAAATTAGATTAATAATAATACAATCTGCGATTGTCTCTTCCAAGACCCTTCTCCAGCAGCTCCTAGACAACGTTACTTACCAACGCGTTATCAACTAGTTTTTGGTACCATCAGTTATGGATAGCCACTCCAGTAAAGTACTAGTAACAAACAGACTAGTCATTGATAATTTCGTCTTTGTTACACGTTACTTTTTAGTTAGAACGTGGACGATTGGTGTATGTTTAGGTATATTAAATGATTTTTATTGAACAGTCTACTTGAAGGACCTAACCTAAAAGAACCTAATTTGTCAATAGCTACTACCAGTGTTTTGTTTTTGTAAGTACACACATCAAAAGTGTCTAGGGATCAAGCATTTTTATGCGGATTTCTTGAGATTGAGATGTGGCTTTGTAATAAATTTATGATTTTATAAATTTATATGGATCCTTTTTTGTGGATTTCATAATTTGAATCAGGAACTCTCAATCAAATTCGAGTAAAAGATGAAAATAAGCTGTCAATATTTTCCCTATAAAAACATACAACGCATTGAAGACATTATTAGTGCTACTGTTTCCCTACTACTGATTAAAACCAACGTTATTATGGAGCGGCGACGTCATTTAAGCAGGGAAGAAATGCTCAGAGCCGTGGGAATGATAGAAGCTGGTTCCCGGCAACGTACTGTAGCTTTAGCTCTGAATACAAGTCAGAGTGTTATCAGTCGACTTTGGACACGTTACCGAAGCACTGGTACCGTGGCTGAGCGCCATGGAGGACGGTATCGCTGCACCACACGGAGACAAGACCGATACATTCAAATCTTAACTCGAAGAGCTCCAACAATAACCGCCATGATGTTAGCCGTGAGGCTTCATCACTCTTCAGGGAACTTAATTAGCGACCAAACAGTCAGAAACCGCTTGCATGAAGTGAACCTTCATTCCCGAAGACCGCTACGGGTACCACCTATAGCAATGCACAATCGTAGGATTCGATATCAATGGGCTCTTGAACACAGAAATTGGGCAGAAGAACAATGGCGTTTCGTGTGCTTTTCTGATGAGTCTCGTTTTGGTATGAGACCGGATACAAGACGTATACGACACTGGAGAACCCCTGGACGCCAACAGCGATTAAAATCCTGCCAGGAAGTCCATCCTTATAGTGGTGGAACCATCATGGTATGGGCGGGTATTTGGATCGGCGGAAGAACTTGAGTTGATTTGGATCAGAGGCAACCTCAACGCTCAAATTTATGCTGAGACGATTGTATCAGACGTCATCGTTCCTCTACAAGTGCAAATCGGTCCCTTATTTCAGTTAATGCATGATAATGCACGACCGCACACCGCAAGAGTTGTAAGACAGACTCTCGCCGCAGCTAACATCAATGTCCTGCCCTGGCCTGCTCAGTCGCCAGACTTGAACCCGATTGAGCATGCATGGGATATGCTACAGAGAAGAGCTCTGCCGAATATGGAGGGTATCCAGTCGCAAGAAGACCTTTTTTTGTTGTTGCAACGAACATGGGCGGCCATTCCACAGCGTGATTTGGATGAACTCATTTTGAGTATGCCAAACCGATGTTCTTGTGTTGTTAGTGTTCGCGGTAGAAACACGGATTATTAATTGTTTAAGTTACCCAATAAAATTTTAAAGAAAACTGTGTTTTCAGTCATTTTTTCGAACTTTAATGTTAGTGGTTCAAATGTCAAAAATCCCTTTATTAGGAAAATGGCAAATTTCTTTATTAATGCAAAGGTGACTTGGTTTATCGTTACTGTGACAAACGAAAACACTTTATTTGATGAATCCTTAAAGAAAATTTTAATTAATATCAATCAGGAGAAAAGTTATTGCAAAAATATATGTTGATCCCTAGATACTTTTGATGTGTGTATTTCTATTCAAGTCATAAATGGTAACTTCTTAGTTTAATATGGATTAAATAAGATATCAAAGAATTTGGAAATATTAATGTAAACACTGTTTTAAGCTTTCACGGTTTAAAACAAAATCGAGAGCCCAAAACAATTACCAATCACGGAAGATATCCCGTAAGTGACAATATACGTAAGTCTAATATTAATGTAGTTTCATCATCATCATCATTTCAGCCGAAAGACGTCCACTGCTGGACATAGGCCTCCCCCAAGAGTCGCCACATTGACCGGTCCCGTGCGACTCGCATCCAGCGGATTCCCGCAACCTTCACCAGGTCATCGGTCCACCTAGTGGGAGGCCTTCCAACGCAACGTCTTCCGGTTCGCGGTCGCCACTCCAGAACTTTTCGGCCCCATCGGCCATCCGTTCTGCGAGCAATGTGCCCTGCCCACTGCTACTTAAGTTTGGCAATTTTTCGGGCTACGTCGGTGACCCTGGTTCTCTTGCGGATGTCTTCATTTCTGATTCGATCACGCAAAGAAACTCCGAGCATAGCCCTCTCCATTGCCCTTTGGGTTACTTTAAGCCTTCTGATAAGGCCCATTGTGAGCGACCTCAATTCGGTCGCGTATGTAATCACTGGTAACACACACGCTGGTCTGTGATGGTCATAGACTTTCGTCTTGAGACACTGCAGTAAGTTGAACAAGAAGATACCGCGCAGCTTCCCGAACGCTGCCCAGCCGAGTTGGATTCGACGATTGACCTCTTTCTTGAAGTTAGACCTACCTAACTGGACTGTTTGTCCCAGGTACACATAATCGTCCACAGTTTCGAGTGTAGTGTCTCCGATTTTGATAGGAGTGGGTGTTACATGGGCATTCAACATGACCTTGGTTTTGTCCATGTTCATTTTTAGCCCCACTCTTTTGGAAGCTCTACTGAGGTCATCGAGCATTGTACTGAGGTCCTCCATGGTCTCAGCCATGACCACTATATCGTCGGCAAACCGAAGGTGAGTGATGTACTCGTTGATGCCTAGCCCTCTCCAGTCCAGAACCTTGAAGACATCCTCCAGTGCAGCGGTGAACAGTTTCGGAGATATGACGTCTCCCTGTCTCACACCTCGCTAAAGAAGGATAGGTTCCGAGGCTTGGTCCTGAAGTCGGACTGACACGGTGGCGTTTTTGTACAAACACTTCAACACCTCGATGTAGCGGTAGTCGATTTGGCACCGTTGGAGAGACTGCAGTACAGCTTAGGTCTCGATCGAATCGAAGGCTTTGAATGTAGTTTGCAAAGTATAAATTCCTAAATAGAATAAAGACTTAGGTGCCTTGACAGATAATGAGTTAAAAGCATACAATGCTCAATAGCTCAGTCTACATCAATTTATTTAATTGAAATCTAGAAAGATAAATAAATCAAATTACCATAGTTCTGATACTAACGACGATATCGTTAAGACTTTAATGAATGAAATGGAAATCAAAGTCAAACTGTAATTGTTTGTTCATTTAGAACAGAATAAAGCACTTTTGAATGATTTGGAGTTTACTCATTTAGAACTTCTGATAACAGAGAGACTGATGTTGAAAATAACTTTATTTGTGGAAGTTTATTGATCTGACAAGAATTTGTTCGTATTTTGGGAAAGTATTTACCCATTACACAAGTTACCAACGAGGTATGAATTTTGTATGAAACATTATTCACGCAAGGGTGTGATAAAATTATAAGCTTGTTTTTGTCTCCTAGATGATACAGAGAGACATCTGGAGCAGCTGCATCGAGGAGTGCTAGAAGATCCTGGTCTCGACAACCCATACATTGTTCTAAGCCAACACCAAATGCAGAACCTTGGTACATATTTCTACCTTCATCTTTGTTATAGATACGACCCAAATGGTAGTAAGGCTGCCTTAAGTTCTTAGGGTCCCGGGTTCGAATCCCGGTAGTAGCAAATGTTTATGTGATGAGCATGGACATTTGTTTCCGAATCATGGATGTTTAAATGTATAATAAGTATGTATTTAGAAACAAAAAAGTATACATGTAGTATATCAACTATCCGGTGTCCATGACACAAGCCTCGTTGCTTAGTGTGGCACTAGATGGCGCTGTGTGTAATGTCCAGCGATATTTATTTAATTTAATTTATTTCATTTATTTATCTGAAAAACGTTCACCGTTAATCATACGTCCCACAAACATTTGTTCAGCAAAGAAATAATGTTTCAATCATTCAATCTTTATATTAAAACAAAAAGATTTTTTATAAGTCGTGGTAGACGAATGTATAATAATTTAAATAAAGTGGCAAGTTAAACTAAAAAGATTTTGACATTATCGTAGCATTACTTTAGGATAGTAAAACTTTTAGTTTTTACACTTCTTTTTACTGTTACATCAAGTTTTAAGAGTTTACTCGAATTACAGTAGAGATTTCTACCTAAATATTGGACATAGTTGGAAAGAATTTTTTACACAAGTTTCATTTTTTACGCCTATTCTTTGATCTGAATAATTGTGCTAAAGTGAACGTAGATTATGATTTTTGCTCTAGATAGCTGTACTACTTCCTTTATTTACCAAATGACTGCAGCTACTTAAGGCCCTATTTAAGGCACCTGTTCCGCTGTACACGAAAAGTGAGTATTTTAGATAACAAAAGACTTTTTCACTTCTCATACTCTGAAAGTGCTTGTTTGTGCAGGATATAGGCTGCACAAAATCGAATTTTGTGCACAAGGGCATTAATGTATCTACTCATAAATGTATCTATATTAAGGCAAAGAAAATGAGCCATACAGCCAAACGCAATAAGAAGTTCATAGATAGAATTTGTTATTTTATAATATTTACTTTAATTTATTTGCCTTATGTGTTTTTTAAGACATAAAAGACATAAAAAATTAAATTCATGTAGTACTCTACGGTAGGTTATTTAATTAATTTAAGAAAATTATTATATAAAAAATATTTAATAGTAGGCTGTATAGGTCTGCAGCCCAAGTCTAATAATATCAATGTCGTAAGATTTCAAAAAAGAAAGCGGCGGGAAACAGCTCTTGTTTTTGCGTGTTTATTAATTTCTTCAATTTATACTACTGTTTTATTTCCTCGCAATCGAAGTGAAAAGCAGAGTTTATAACTCGTCCACAAAAACATTTTTATCCTCGACATTACTATCAGCCCTCGCTTTCGGCTCGGGCTGCTAAATTTGCACTCAATAAACGTCAATAGATGAACGATGCAAAAAAAAGATGCAGGTCGGCCTTAGTCCTGTATACTGCTGGTGAGATCTCTTCCTCCACCAGTTAGCGTTAGCTCTATACGCTTGTCGCCGGTGAGAGAGGTGTCTATGGAATCACTATTCTTAAGTCAAAAGTCCTCACTTGTTCCGTATGTACAGAAATGGTGACGACGATGTGACCTCCGGCGGGGGCGCGCGGCCCCTGGAGCGAGGGCTGGCCGCCACACGCCGGCGTGCGCGCCCCCGCGCCGCGCGCTCGCCTCCTGCTGCTCCTGCTGCTTGTGCTCCTAGCGTGACATTCAACCAGTCAGTGATAAACAAACAAAGGTTGTTAACGGCTTTCACCATTCAACATTCATTTAACACGTTACCATTGAATAGATAAGTACAGATGCCAGTTCCATGCAACGAGTAAAAACAGGCGAACACACTGTCAAATCAATGCCAATCGCAGCTTGTGCGGTTTCATTCAAAGTGCCATCAAACTGGCATGCCATCAAACTGAGCTAGAGGGACTGCGTATTCAAGACTGTTCAGTTTGGCCCGCACCTCATAACCTACTCGATGCCTCAATGACTTAACAGTTTTCTGAATGAGTTTTCTACCAGCTGGTAAGTTACCCATTTTTGCTCGTTATGTGTAGTTATGTCCTCCTTCTGCGCCTATCTATTCTGTGACGTCAGTGACCCATGGAACTTTGACTTGTAAATTGTAATCTAATTAAACAACGACTGCTGATCATAATTTTGTATTGTTTAATGTATATATTTTAGGGTCGATTATAGACGTGGCTGTAAATAATTTTGCACGAAGATAGTCATATCAATTTATAGGACACGTTTACGAATAAATTGTTAGTTAGTCTGATGTTAACATTGTGTGATGTTTGATTGATTTTGAACGTAATAACGTTTTCATCAAAGTTGTGTTTTGATTATTTCTATTCGATTTCGATGTCTTACAATTAATTTTGTAAATTGAAAACTGAGGTAACTTTGACATGCGGAGTGGAATCAATGATATACTAACTAGAGTAATGAAAGGCCAATTTCGCTTTTAGGTTCTGAGTGATGTATTATTTGTTTTAGGTTTGTTATCTTAGTCAATATCTTGGAAGGCTTTATTAAAAAAGAGAATGTTGGCCTAAGTCCAAATTGTGGTTGTAAGTAAAGATACTGAATAAGTTAAAATGTTTCAGTTTGTAGGTTATTGTTGCGAAATGTTTGGCATGTCTTCAATGAGTTTAGTATTATCAAGAATGTTTGTTTTACCTAATATTATTTTCAGTTATGTTTTGAAACTACACATTGAACTCCACCCTAAAATTCAAGTTGTAGGTATATCAAATCTTTTTGGCCCGCATTGGCTCTTGAGAATGTTAAACAATGTTCATTGACATAAAATTAGAAAGAATATTAGAAATGGAGAGACGATTTGCTACCACACTGCAAAATATTGTAACCTATACTTTTTTTTTTACTTTTCGTCTATTATCCTACCAATCAACGATCGTCAGCCTTAGGCTAAGAGACAATAAATTTCCTTAAAAGGATCATTTTCATTTTCCACAAAATGATTATCTTATTTTTTTGACGTCACTCCTTAATATCTTCAGTCGTGATTTGGCATGTTGTATGATGGATGGTCCCAAACCCTTCTAAATTCAGAATAACATCTTTCGTTTCCTTATTTTAAGGAAATTACAATGTCCAAGAGTAATACATTTATCTTACAAGAAGAAACCAGAAAGATTTCTCGTTTATTTTTATGAATAGCTCGAACGGTTAATGTACACCTATTTGTAAATTCCTATGTTAAGTATAATGTTAAGAATTAAATTGTATTGAAATGTTCCGTTGTAAAATATAAAAGTTTGGGAATTGTGAACTTGTTTTTTTTCCTCTAAAGACTGTTTTTTGTCCCCACTTTCAGGACTCGTCCTTCTTTCTGTAAATGGGGTGTGAGCTTAAATTGATCACGCGGGCTCATCGTGTTGGTAAATATCAAAATATCTTTAATACTAGGACATTTTTTTCCGTTTGATTCCTTGCAAAACTCTATTAATCTATCTCTATTAAAGATTTGACAATTATTTACTACAGTCCGTTGGAGTAACTTATAAATCAATAATTTCGTATAGGTCAACCTTTACGTAAACCAATTTCAATGGAAACAGGGGGGAGTTCGGAAAAATGCAGGCCGACGTAACGCGCTTGATCGAATCCGGTGAGAGCTTTCAGCTATACGCAGTCGTAACTGGAAATGGTACTTAAAAATCTATTGGCTTTCTCTCCGCCCTGGTATTAGTCGTACACTCCTTAACATTGCTTTAGGTAATGACTAGTGTGTATGGTGGCTATTTAAGTAGCCAAGAGGCTCTGAAGCCATGGCAGGTCTACGGCTTCGGAACCTCTTGTCACTTACACATTTAATTAGTACTCCGCAAAGCACGTTGCAGTGGCTTATGGCACGCTCTCGTTTTGCAGTCGTTGTCGCAATACGCGTGCTGCTTGTGACCAAGATAAAAGAGAACGACAAAACAGCATAAAATAAATAAAATAAATGAAAATCAAATATTATTCCATCTTCCAGTAGAAAAATACCTACATTTTGTTCCCATCGCTCGTGAAGGCTACCACACCGGAAAGCCAGAAGACAAACATGATGGCACAGAGTAAATACTACTTACACCACAACGTAATAATGTTTTAATTAATTGTTCATTTTATTTGTTTAGTGGAATGAGGAATTTCAGTGTATTCTGCAATTTGTTCGTTAGTGAGTTGTTCTTGTCTGTTTTCAAATGTTAGTAGTTTAAACTTAATCAGATGTTGTATTTTTATTTTAGTTTGAATTTCTTTGGTCTGCTGCTTTATTGTTTCATATTAAAAGGGCAGCGGCTAGCATGTTATTTCTTTTGTCTGTGATTTGTATGCTTTCATAATTTCTAGTGCATTATGAAATAGTTATTCTCATATTGTGAAAGTTTCTCCTTCTTACTCCCATCTTCCATATTCTGACTAATTACCTTTTTTATAAAGAAAAGCTAACACGAACCTGATTCCGCAATATTTATCTTTAATTCATTATCATCCTCATTCACATCAACGTTAATCACATTTTCATTTACCATTTTTTCTTCATAAAATACTGTTCCATTTGCTACATTATCAAGTATCCTAAAATCCATTATAGCTCTACATTGATCCAATACTCCATTACCGACTACATCCTTAGGGTGCTTGCATGGTGCAAGTTTTCCGGACGGTTTTGTTTGTTTCGGAAAATCGTACCTTTTATACTGTTATTTTGTTTCCCAGCATTTGTTTTTTTGTATGCTTTCACATACAGAAAATATGGTACAATTTACGGATATACAGGGTGGAATTTTGTAATGCCACCTGGAGGGAAAGTACTCTTAATACCGGAGATAGCAAATTTTACTCATCTAAACATGCCTTCATTTTTAAAAAGAAATTAATCTACATTCAAAGATTTTGAAAATTCGCGTGCCACACTCGGGAATCGAACCGTCTAAGTTCCAAAAAAATAACACCCTGTACTTTTATGGCACCAATCGATAGGGTAAATCATAAGGATCAAATCCCTCTAACAAATACGATAAATTAAATGAAAGGGAAACTATGAATATATAAATTCAATGGGATAAGATAAAGCACTTTTAGTCAAAGGTCCATCCAATTACGAACATAGTAAACAATTCTCTTTTGACGACATTTATTAATTAAAATGACGAAGAACTATTTACATAGGAATATTGCAATTTGCACAAACAAACACATGCAAATTGCAATCTTCTTCTGCAATCTTATTCTCTTCAATTGTAAAGGTTCATCATTTTATTATAGTGCTTTATCGTACCTATTGAATTTATCCCATTGAATTTACAACTTAAGATTTCATGAATTTCCTTTCATTTGATTTATCATATTTGTTAGAGGGATTTGATCCTTATGATTGACACTATCGATTGGTGCCATAAAAGTACAGGGTGTTATTTTTTTGGAATTTAGACGGTTCGATTCCCGACTGTGGCACGCGAATTTTCAAAATCTTTGAATGCAGATTAATTTCTTTTTTTAAAATGAAGGAATGTTTCCTTTGAGTAATATTTGCTATCTCCGGTATTAAGAGTACTTTCCCTCCAGGTGGCATTACAAAATTCCACCCTGTATATCTTCTTCTTCTTTGTCCTCGCTTTGTCCCGTTACACGGGGTCGGCTTTCCTGATCATTCGGTGCCATCTATCTCTCTGGTAGGTATCTTGGTCTGTTAGGTCTAACCC
This sequence comes from Xestia xanthographa, assembly GCA_905147715.2. Lineage (NCBI taxonomy): Eukaryota > Metazoa > Arthropoda > Insecta > Lepidoptera > Noctuidae > Xestia > Xestia xanthographa. The sequence goes on along the minus strand of LR990653.1, from coordinate 30,062,480 downwards.
TTTCATATCCCTATGGACATTCGTCAGCCATGTGTGTCAATTTACGGATATATATACGGATCGGAATTGATCCATTTCAACTTGTCCGTATAATAGTAGCCTGTATCTTTATATAAGCACCCTTAGGTCAGTCCGCCCCTCGCATCTCTCGCATAAAGAACTTCCAACAGTACAAATTACATCTCCTCAGTGATTCATTGCCTAGATTGGGAACGTCCCTAATCTCCCTCTTTTACTTAGTCTATAGCCTCATCCTGAATTACAATACTAGAATTAGCAGTTTATAAATCTGCGGAGCTCACGATGATTGCTTTTGAATTAGATTGTAGTTGGCTTTGAGATTCATTGTCTTTGTTAAAATCTGTTGGAAAATGGGCCCATTTTGTTGCTTTTGGCTAGCGGTAATATTAAAGGCTTGTCTGGGTAAAGAGAAAATTGTAATGTTGTTTTGTCTGCTTTATAAATTTCTGTGTATTTTTAGGGTTCACAAGGAAAAACGGAATCCTTAAAGAATTAGTTGTGTCTATCTGTCCGTCTGATAATAGCATTTTGATAATTTCTCAGTTTTAGTTTTTGTACTGTCCCTCTTTTCCTTCCCCATAGATTATGTTAGAGATTTTAAAATAATAACGTGACACGTGCAAGTCAGAAATATTCGAAACAAAATTTGTGTTGACACGTAGCTTTCATTTTTATTCTAGGATATTCCTGATAAAAATAACAGAACTTCAAACATTTATTAACATAATAAAGTTTTGCTAAGTACATTTGGGCATATTGTATGAACCATTGCACACTACAGGCGGGCTGTTCTGTACCTTTTTGCATGGAGATGAGATATGCAAAAATAACAGCAGCTCTATTTTTTTTAAGCTCAGTTGTATTTATTACACCATTACATTGCTTCTTACCTCCTCAATCATTACCCTTAATTATTCTCCTAGCACCTAAACAGAACCTCAATTTTATCAATTCCCAAACCCGAGACTTCAAATCTAAACTTGCTACAAGACTATGCCTGTCCTATAACCGAATAAACCTGGAGCGCGTCTCCTAATTAATCTCCAGGGTGGTTTGCATTTTGTACGAAACTCTAGGTGGTAACACTCGCGCATAAAATTACAATAAAACAGAGTTATCTGCCGTAATGGCTGCCGTTCTTATTTATAGCACCTGCGTCGATAAATTCAAAGATGTTGGATTCATGGATGTGCTCCTTTTATAGCTTTATTTTCATGCTTGATTTGGTGAAGTGGAAGTAATGGTGTGGCTGTGGGTAAGAATGCTTAAGGTTGATCTGCGCAACATATTTTCCATACAAATTTCGGGGGGCTATTACTCCACTGTTTGTCATGGTACAACTAAAGTTAAACATGATATCGTTTTGTCTCATTATTAATTGTGTCTGTACGGAAACAGAATAGTAAAATAAAAAGCCATTAAAAAGTTACGAGCTACCAAAGATTCATTTATATTGCCAATTTTAACGTAACTTTGGGCGTAAATTAGTAATAAAAGAAGTGTCAAATTTCCAAAACAAAGTCGGTACCGACACAGCACAATTATCGAAGAATTCAATAAATTTTACTTGTAATCGATTTATGCAGTGGTTTTTTCATAAAACCCGATTTTCCAAAGGCCTTTTCGTATTTTTTTACGCGCGCCTTTTACTAGACTTATCGTGCATCTCACTGAACAATGTTTCCCCCGCTGCGGTGCGCGGTGCGGGAGGACGACGACGACGTTCACGCACACATTAACAATATGTCATACGCGCGTAGGGTGGTGGTACCAATTATCGACCGTGTCAACTTTTTTTGAACTTTGACTACTTGTATTTTTTAAGTGCTTTTGATTTCTTGCAAAAAAAAAAAAATCGTGGATTTGGGGTGCCATATTGTAGACTTCGAATTTTTTTTTCTTCTAATACCATCGAGTGGGGTATCAAAATGAAGAGTTTTAAAAGATGATTACAAAAATGTATTCAACGTTTGAATGTAATTCGAAATGACAGATAGTATAAAAGAATAAATAAATTTCAAATGTTTCTCATCATGAAGATTTTAAAATGAAATGTATTTATGGTATGGGAGGTTATGTGTATGGAACTAGAGTCGTTTTTGCATGAAAAGTATTATGATTTTAGCTATTTTTATAGTTATGTTACTTTTTCTAGAAAAGGCCGATTTTAGGAGGAGGCTGATACTAGGAGACTCCACCCTATTCCAGTTATATTCGAAATTTCAAATCTGCTTCTAAAGCCTATGTCATTCGTGTGACGTTTGACGTATAACTGTTTGGACTCCGGATTTTTGATAAAAAAATTAATTTTTGATTTGAGTGGACGCTGTGCGAGTGATATTGTGTTGGTTCATTGAAGAACAGGTGTGAATAACTACAAATTAACAATGGGTAAGTCATATAATTTGTTGCACCTAATCTATTTAGTGTTCTTACACACGAGCGACACGCGGCATCGACATCAGAGGCACGTGTCGATGGTGACTTCAACCATTAGTGCTATTCTCTACACACAGCGCCGCAGGCTTACTTTACCCATGGTGGCCGGCGGCGCGGCTTTGTGTATAGGCATTAGGGCACCCTATGTAGGCAAGACAGACAGTGCAATGCGCTAGTGACTTTTATTTTGTATGTTTATGTAAATGGAGAGAGGCTTTTGCCCAGCAGTGGGATGACGCAGGCTAACAGTATCAGTATCAGTATGTAATGGAAATGGTTGCGCAAATAGTAGGTGCCTCATCATCAGCCTATTAATGTTCCCACTGCTGGGACACAGGCCTCCTCTCTATGAGAGGTAATGGGCTATAATCCACCACGCGGGCCAGTGCGGGTTAGTAGATGTCACATGTCTTCGAATTTTTGGTTGTAGGACATTCCGGTTTCCTCACGATGTTTTCCTTCACCGCTTTGAGAGCAGTGGTGTTGAAATAAATTATACAAAGTAATGCGCCTGTCTAGGTTCGAACCCATGACTTACTGTTCGTAAGTCGGGGCCGCCACCACTGGGCCACCGGTCGCTGCTCTTGGTGCCTATACATATATAAAACCAACCTCTGGCACTTCCGGCACGGTAAAAACTTATGAAATCTGTACCGGGGGTCTAAAATGGCCGCTTTAGCAGAATCGTTTTGTGAATCACGTTAAAAATTTAAAATTCTTAAAATGGACTTTATAGTTATTGACATAAAGTCCATTTTAAGAATTTAAATTTTTTAACGTGATTCATGCTAAGATTCTGCGTAGATTCTGCTATAGCGGCTATTTTAGACCCACTGTGCTGTGTGTATCGTTGACCCGAAAAAAACAGCTTTTGATTTTTATGTGCGGAGTTTCGCTAACTCATTTAATTTGACCCTGTGTAATCCATTTTTTTTTTTAGATCAACACGAGATTTCGGGCAAGATACCTGTGCAGCAGAAGCACATGAAGCAATGTCTGCACAATGTGAATAGATTAGTTCCGATATTCCTCATGTACTGACCACACCTAAGGGTGCGTACAGACTATATAACATATTATATAACTTGTGTTTTATAACACGTCCACATTATGAAATTGACATTGACATTTATAACATTCAGTGTCTACATTATCTGAAACATGTTATATAGCAATGTTATGTTATATAGTCTGTACGCACCCTTACACTCTATTTAACAAAAAAAAAAACGTCTCATAAAATGGTGCATTTTATGCACTTGATGTACAATCTATTATTTCACTTCGCATGCTCTAAAAGTACGCCAATATAGCCCTACGAAGCGGGACTGTTGGAGGTTGATACCTTCATGGTATATAATCTGTCACATAGTGACTTTGTTTGTAGGCATGACAACAGTTCTCAACAGTTCTCAATAAAATGTCTGAAAACTGAAACGTGTTTTCTGTGAATAATAATTTATGCTATCGCTAGTCATCTTTAGTCCATCAGGGACTAAAGTAACCTTTTTAGTCTCTAGAGAGTAAAAGTTTTTTTTTTTTTTTTAATTTCTTTCATGTGACATAGACAAACTCCAAAGGGTAAAAACAGTACCCTATGATTACTAAGACTCCGCTGCCTATCCGTTTGTCTGTCCATGTCTGTCTATCCGTCTGTCTGTGCGTCTGTCTATCCATCTGTCTGTCTATCCATCTTTCTTTCTATCCACCATTCTGTCTGTCTGCCCATGTCTGTCTGTCCATCTGTCTGTCTGTCCATCTGTTGTCTATCCGTCTGTATGTCCGTCTGTTTGTTTGTCCGTCTGTCTGCCCATCTGTCTGTCTATCTGTCTGTCTGTCCATCTGTCTGTCTAGCCGTCTGTATGTCCGTCTGTCTGTCCAACTGTCTGTCTGTCAGGCCAACTATCTGTCTATCCCTGTGTCTGTCCGTCTGTCTGTCTGTCCATCTGTTGTCTATCCGTCTGTATGTCCGTCTGTTTGTTTGTCCGTCTGTCTGCTCATCTGTCTGTCTATCTGTCTGTCTGTCCATCTGTCTGTCTAGCCGTCTGTATGTCCGTCTGTCTGTCCAACTGTCTGTCCGTCAGACTAAATTGACTATGTTTACAATGTACTATTTTGTTAGTTTTTGCATATTCTAATTGAGTTATACGTTTACAGGACCACGCAGTAAGAATTGATGACACGTCATGAATACAGGGTGCAAAAGACCTCCTCACGAAGCCGTCAGTCAACCAAGCATTCTGTACATCAAACGATTTTTTTTTTGGTGTGAAAAATCATGTTTTGTGTTACAACTCAATGTAACGCATTCAAAACATTGTGCTGATGTATGGATTGAATTTAATAGTACGGGGGTTGTGGAGGTGTAATCATACATTAAAAAATTGTATTTAAAAAAAAACTTGTCAGGTGTAGATGGATGCAAAGTAAGCATGCAGTTGCACGGGCTCATGTATACTAAGGTAATTAGTGATGGAGATAGCAGTGTAATAAACGCTCTAAGAGACGCAATGGTGTATGGTCCTAATGTTCACATATGTAAGAAAAATAGAATGCAGTACTGCGAAATTATTCAAATAAACTAAGACAAATAGGGAAAATATGTATGTGCTATAGAAAATTATTATAAGAGCTATAGCATTAAAAACGTTAGGTACCCTATTTACTAAGACTCCGCTGTCCATCTGTCTGTCTGTATGTCCGTCTGTCTGTCCATCGCTCTGCCCATCCATCTGTCTGTCCGTCTGACTAAATTGACTATTTTTCTCGCTCTCAAAGTGAAAAGTACAGTGTAACACTAAAATCCCATTATAAGAGCTATAGCTTTCAAAACGGAACCCTATTACTAAGAATCCGCTGTCCATCTGTCTGTTCGTCTGTCTGTATGTCAGTCTGTCTGTCCGTCCGTCTGTCTGTTCGTCTGTCTGTCAGTCTGTCTGTCCGCCTGTCTGTCCGTCCGTCTGTCCGTCTGACTAAATTGACTATTTTTCTTCCACTCAAAGTAAAAATTACAGTGTGACACACTAATATCCCATTATAACTCGTTCTAAAATCCCATTATAACTCGGTTCCTATTCACTACCTCGTGTATAATGGGTCATTTTAGCCCCTTGTATTACAATGTACACGTGCGTAAATTACGGTTACATTCGTCTACTCGTTTGTAAAAACCAACTTTCCACACTAGTTCCATACAACAACAACAAAAGCCCATAACGTCCACTGCTGGACATAAGCCTCTCCCATTATGGGAGGAATTTGCCGTTATCTCCACGCTTGGCAGGCGGATTGGAGATCGCAGTGATGAAAGACTAACAGAAAACGCTGCTGCCCATTCTCTGGTCTACGGAGGCGCAAGGTGTTCTGCCTCAGACATTAGTCGCCTTATACGACACCCGTGAGTGTAATGGGTTGGTTCTATTCTACTCTGCCGGATACCACACGGCACGGCTAGTACCATAAATACCTTACTATTTTTCTGTTTATTAGGAATCACTTATTTTGAGCTATAGTGGCGGTAATTACAAACCGCAGACGTAAAAAGAAACAATGTCAGTAATTGTGTTATTAATTCCATAATAATAATAATTTAATTGGACAAGAGCCTCAACTAACATCTGAGGTGACCCTCGCTAGGCAGCTGGATCAAGCGCTTGATTCAGAAAGCAGTTCTGGACACGGCGCGTATTGTTAGTAAGTTCCTCTCTCAAGAGCCCTAACCACCAGCAGCTTGGACCCTGTTCCCGATGCTGGCGGGCTACCTATTTTATATGCTTTTAATTTTATTTATAGTTTTGTTACTAAAAAATTAAAAATGTAAATTTATTACATTTTAAATATTTATGTATAATAATAATTTTTTTACGGACTCGTTCCTGACTGATTGGCCGGAGGAGGCAAAACACCGGGAGAGTTGGAAAGGAATGTGAGAGGCCTTTGTCCAGCAGTGGGATAGAATAGGCTAACTAAAAAAATATATATTTTTAGTAACAAAAATATGTATACTTTTTGGGCATTCAATTATTCTTTATTCGATTTCTATACATTGTAGATTTCACTTCTCACGCTCTAAAAGTACGCCATTATAGCCCTACGAAGTGGGACTAAAGTGACCCTTTTAGTCTCTAGGGAGTGAAAGTAATTAGTTTTTTTTAAATTTCCTTCATGTGACATAGACAAACTCCAAAGGGTAAAAAGGGACCCTATTACTAAGACTCCGCTGTCCATCTGTCTGTCCGTCTGTATATCTGTCCGTCTGTCTGTCTATCTGTCTGTCTGTCTGTCCGTCTGGCTGTCCATCTGTCTGTCTGGCCGTCTGACTAAATTGACTAATAATAATAATAATATATCATTTAATTCAGGTAACAAAAGACCCATATCACATATACCTTACAGACTACACACATACGTACACATACATATTTATATAAACTTCAAAAACCTAATTAAACTATTGAACACGAAGAGACGGCGTCATGTTGCGCTGCGTGGTGTCGCGTAGCCTTCCGCGGAATCGCCGATACATGACACCCTTCGGCCAAAACTCTTCCTTGAGGAAGGTCTCAATATGATGAGTCGGAACTCGCACCACGAACGACTTAAAATTCGTGTTGTGGCGCGACTCCAACTTCTCGACCCTCAAGGTCCAGCTGGTCTTCGCTCGGACATACTCCACGATCTCCTCAACCTTCGTGGTGTGATGTAGCCGGGACACATAGAGCTGCGTTGTTGGTATCGCCGGACGCAGCATATTGGGTCCTGCCAGCGCGGTCCCGCACTGGTTCTGACTAGGAGGCTTCTTCCTCTTCTTCCTAATAATGAAAATAATGAAAATATGTATACTTTTTGGGCATTAAATTATTCTATAATAGTTTTCTATACATATTTAATGTAGTTTTCACTTCTCATGCTCTAAAAGTATGCCAATAGCTTTTTTAACTTCCTTCATGTGACATAGACAAACTGCAGAGGGTAAAAACGGCACCCTATTACTAAGGCTCCGCTGTCCATCTGTCTGTCCGTCTGTCGGTTCGTCTGTCTATCCACCTGTCTGTTCGTCTGTCAGTCCGTCCATCTGTCTGTCTGTCCGTCTGACTAAATTGACTATTATTTTTGTCATGGACTCTAAAATGTAAATACTAAGAAAAAAATCTTGATTTGTTATTTGTCTTGATGAAAACATGTGTTTACATTTAGTGATATTGAGCATAATTATAAACCTAAAAAAAAAGTGTAAGTATTTTTGTAAAACAATTTATGTAGGCAGAACTAATTACAATTATTAGGTATCCACTCTGACATAAGACCAACCCGCACTGGGCCCGCATTCCCTCTCACAGAGAGGAGCTCTGTGTCCCAGCAGTGGGAGCATTATAGGCTGGTTATGCTGCTGCAATCGGACATAAACTGCGATGAACTTTCAAGTAAGCATGCGTCGTCGCGGCGGCAGCGTCGTGAACTCTTGAGGCGATCGCTGCATGACCACCCGGGGAAAACTAAACATAATAAGCAATCTATATTAGGTTCTTAGAGAGCCATACAGGTATAAAACGATGACGCAGCGCCTACTACTTTAGTACGAGTTTGTAGATACTTACTTGATGATTTCTCGGCGATTCGAGCTGGCGTCGAATGGTGTCATGCTGTGCCACGGAGCCACTATCTTAGAAATCGATCAATTATATCTTAAAATGATGTACGTCAAACGTACATCAACGTATCAACGTATATCGTTATCGCTGTACGTGAAACAACAACAACAGCCCACAACGTCCACTGCTGGACATAAGCCTCTCCCATGATGAGAGGAATTTGCCGTAATCTCCACGCTTGGCAGGCGGATTGGAGATCGCAGTGATGTAAGACTAACAGAAAACGCTGCTGCCCATTCTCAGGTCTACGGAGGCACAAGGTGTTCTGCCTCAGACATTAGTCGCCTTATACGACACCCGTGAGTGTAATGGGTTGGTTCTATTCTACTCTGCCGGATACCCCACGGCTAACGTACGTGCGTGTGTACCTACATGCATTAGGTAATAATAAAATAGACCTTGATTGTGGCTCTGCTGGAGAGCATACTCTCTAGCAGAGCAGTATATACGCTCAAGAAAGACAAACGCTACTGTTTTTTCATATCAATTGTGTGCATCGTGTAACTTCGTTTTTGTTCGGAACGGTTCGGAACGCTGTGTGTGTATGTACGAACTAGACGTGCGTGAAGACTAGCGTCTAACTGCTCATCACTGATACTATCTCTGTCGGGCACGATGCCAGGTGAGACAGCGTGCTTTTTGGTCACGCCCACCAATGAGTTCGAGCCTGTGAGCTGTGTCACCTTAAGTGAAAACAGTACGTGTGTCAACATCTATGGTTTATGGGCATCGTTGGAGCTATTTCTTTCATCGTTGAGTGAATGTGTTTTCGAAATTGAGTTCAGCATCAATATCATACTAACTACGTTATTGCATACCGGCTTATTCAATAATTCTTTGTTTTCGTCTATAGTTCTGTGGACTTGTAACAAAATAATGTTCTAAACAAATTTTGATCCGCACATAGATACATACATGCGTATCTAGAGGAAAAACTCCTAAGAATACCATGCCTTGACCAAGATTACGGTTTTCTTTATCAGACTTTTGAACCATCCATTACCATATTCCTGTCGTTCGCCCATGTTACTTTGGGTCGGTGCAACACATTTTCTTCCTCCATTCTCCTCTGTCAGAAGACACGCTATCATTCATTCTTTTTTCTTTATTATCATCCTTCACACGGTTGTGTACACTTACTTATTCATTTAGTTGAAACTGTCAAACAGGAGCTTATGAAATTACCTCTGAAGTTAGGTATGTAGTACTTGGAAGTAATTGGAATGATCTTGATGAGCTTACTCTAGATAGATAAACCTATCTATCTAGAGTAAGCTCATCAAGATCTTAAGCTTATAAGAAGCTTACTCTAGATGGATAAACCTATCTATCTAGAGTAAGCTCATCAAGATCATTCCAATTACTTCCAAGTACTATATACCTAACTTCAGAGGTAATTTCATAAGCTCCTGTTTGACAGTTTCAACTAAATGAATAAGTAAACATCTCGTAGCTACGGCGAACCCGTGAATGCAATTAGCAGATGAGTGTTGACATAATGTGTTGGTAATATATCATGACGAAACGTTCACGTTATTAACAACACCTTCGTTGTTGAATTATTATTCAAGGATGTACCTGCGTATGTGGAAATATCAGTTAAGGAAGTTTGCATATGAGTTAGAGGTTTTCTGTTTGTGTAGGGGTAAAATATCAGTAAATAAATCACGTCGGGTATGTAAAAAGTTTACAGTGTGTGTTATTCATGCTAATACGGCTATACATTTTTAGTGTTCCGTACCCATAGGGTGCCAACGGGACCCTATGGGTAAGACTTCGTTGTCTGTCACAGGGCTGTATCTTCTAAACAGTAATAGGTAGAAAATTTTATTTTAATTGACGCTATAACAACAAATTAATTAAATGGTTTCTTCGATGTTTTGTACGTAAACTCGACTCGCACTTTGCCGTCTTTTACTGATGATAGCACAAAAAATATGTAAAATCAGCCCATAACGTTCCCGCGTGACTAGATGTCACATGTCTTCAAACGTTAAGTTCCAGGACTTGGTTTCCTCAAGATGTGTTCCTTCACCGTTTTAGTGTAGACAATGCCTGAGTACTGAGCCATTACTGTATCACTTTATTTTAGATTTAGGTGCTATAATTATCAACTACAGTAGCAGGAAAAAGAACTTAAAGCAACCACATGCAACCATAACATGCGTCTCCACTATCAAGGGAAACCTAGTGATACCGTGAGTGCGTTTGTCGCGATTTACAATCGAGTTCCAGTAGTGCGCGTAATAAAAGACTAAGAAAGAGGGTAGACAGATTTGTCTGCTCATAATAATAATTTTCGCCTCACCCGCATACCTCTTCAGTATTCCCGCGATCATGATGCTTGCAACAGCGTCGAATTATCGAGAGCTCATCAACATAGAAAACCACGGATATTATCCTGTAAGTACTTTGAGTGTAACTTAAAGCAAATCTGGCAATCTCTCTCTCTGGCTTCTGCGTAGGTCTAGGCAGTCAAAGTAAAAGTAATTACATTATGAACAAAACAACTTTGACACGCCACGTTACTAGCTTAACTTATAAATAGTAGGTAAAGTACAACGAAGTTTATAAGTCACAGGGGAGAGAAAACATTTTTTCACAAATAAAAGCGAAGTTGGACAGGTGTCCCGCATTTAAATTCGGTCAGCGGAATATCTTTACATAATGCATGAGACAACACGTCAAATGTTTCTCTTTCAAAGAAATATATTTCGTATTAAAAACTGAGAAACTTTTGCATAAAAAGGTACCTAAGTATTTTTATTTTATGAAATTAGAATTGGAGGTTGTTTGTGCTGCTTATACTACTTTTTGCCATACTTTCTTAAAACAAAATTATATAAGCAAAAGTAACTGCCTGTCTATTTCATTTTCACGCCTTTACGGCTGAACGAATTTAAATGGAGTTTTTCAACCAGATAAACCATTAAGCTAAGTTCGGAAAGATACGTACTATCGAGGACACTCCCGCCTGACCACCACTAAGCTAATTTTTGCTTACATTCGCAACATAAAAACGCTCTCTAGCCCCGCCCCGTGTTTTGTGTAGAAAAAATGAATGAAAAGATACCGAATCGGCCGAGCGCATTGACGACGCACGCCAAACGAGAGTTATTGTTATTTTGCGCGCCAAAGTTGACGCTTTCTTAATAGGCCCAAACTTTAAGGGGGCGTAGCTCGGCGCCTCCGCATGATTTAAGCGAAAAATAAAATAAAATGGTCAGGCGGAAAAGACCCCCATAGTACCTACTTTTATTCTTGTAGTATAAACGTATACTACAGATAATATGCCACGGAGCTCCGTGCGACCATTTCCGACCTCCAATGCGGGTAGTGCCGCGGTCCAAAAGAAGTATACAATAAACACCTAGATAGATCTTTTTCTCTTATGTTATTCTTTCCTAACATAATACCTGTACTGTGTTCTTAAAAGGCTTACCAAACACAAGTTCCACTTAATTGCCTTTACCAGAATTACGTGCGAAATAAATTACATTTAGCTAAGTATAAAACGTCTGATAAAAGATAACACTGTTACGGCTTCCATTATCTTTCCTTTGTCTTTCCTTAAGTACCTGAGTAATTACTTGTTATAGCTGCTTAGTAAAATATTACTTTGTGCATAAAGAACTAATGTTTGTTTTGAGTTTAAATAGTACACAAAATATAAACTATTCATCAACATTTGCCTAGCGTATTTTTAACTATGTGGGGGGGTTGAAATCTAACCCAATGCATCTGAATACCAGTATTTAAATGAAGTGCCTGTCTACCTGACAGCCTAATTGAAAACCTCAGTCGAGACCATCTGCTTTACGTGCTTACCGAAACATGGATGGGTCGGAATTTTTAACTTCGTTTGAATTTCTGATAGTATAAGGTTCTAATCAGCTTGCACTACAAAGTGGTTGTTACGTCAGTCACTGCGGGCCGAATAGTGCAAAATGAGTGATTTTTACGATTTACAAAAAATCTATTGATTGGACTAAAAAAGTAAAACACTATGATGCTAATATTTTGTTGTTTGTAGAATTATTTGCCAAAAAATCAGAATGATCGCATGTATATTAGTATGGTTTTTATTCGTTAAAATATTTTTTTAGAGATAAGTTCGTGATTTTTTTCTATCGAATAAAATTAGTTGTATTATGTTTTCCAAACACTATCGTACTAGCAAATATCCTGAAAAATATCATATATTTTTCTGGTTTTGTTTATTGCAGTGAATCATATGCTTTATTGCATTATAAAACTCGCGTTTAGCTCTTGTAGTCGCCTTAACATCAACAATTTTTAAAGTCAACCCGCCTGGCTCTTACTTAAAAAGTAACTATTTTATTAGACAGTAAATTGACGTAATGTGAAACCAATTCGATTTCGATACAATATAAATTCGATAAACATTCCCGATACGTACTCTCATCGAAATTCGATATAATTCTTCTGGAACTCGATACAATTGAATCGATAAGTACCGCCGCGGTATCATTACACTGAATGCTCATTATTTTACATTTCATCGTTTCATTGAGCATGAAAATTGCTTGGGACAATTACTTATCATTTGCAGATGGAAAATTTCCAACTCGTTTCATTAAGTATGAGTTAATTTTCACAAAAAATATGTGTCTCTTTAAAATAGTCTTTATACCCTTCAGCCCCCAGCCGTGCCCGATCAGCCACGGTGCATTGTTATTTTAATTGTGTCTGTAATTGCGGGTATCGAAGTGCTACAGTATTTTTATTATATTATGTTACCTAAATGATTATGTCTCGTTATATCATGGCTTTATAATCACATATTTAATCGCCGAAAAGTTAGGTAGTAGAGTAAATACATATAGAATAGGCGCACCCTCATTTTGCCAGAGCTCCTTGCTATCAACCGGCCAGACATCTGGACTACGGGATACTAAAAAATCCTGATTGAAAAACCCAATAACCTAAAGTATACATCAAATGAAAATACTTAAAAAATCGCGTGTTCACCCTTCTCCATACAATCCATAAAACTATCAATAAATATCTTCCTGTAGTATAAGTGATTCAAAAGAGGTTTTATTTTTCCAGTACAACGTTCAATTGACGTTTCACTTACCCGGCTACATCGAATACCCGGGTGTTAGTATGACCCGGGCATTCTACCCGGATAAACGCTGTTTTATTTTGGGGAACTCACACATATTTTCTTATACAGGATCTTTTTTTCGTTAAAAGGTTTTCAACTTCTGATACCTATTGATACCGTTTTGTTTTTTTTCTTGAAACGGATATACATGCATGCGGTAAATATTGTAATGTTATGAATTGGGTATTGAGTTACCTAAGTATATTTACAAGTAAAAGGTTCATGCATTTAGTTAATAGGGGAAAAGAAAGAAGAAGTAAGTAAATTGTATAAAATTTTCACTCTGTTACATATTCAGTGATATTGTTTTTGTGATTTGTATTTTAAACTTGGACCAAAGTTTATATTCTTCGTTAGTTAAACATAATTAACGAAGAATAGAAACTTTGGTCCAAGTTTGAACAGCCTCATTGGTCTAGCGCTAGTTGATTCCCAGATCGCGATAAGTGTTATTAGGTTTTTTCGTAAGGAATTCACAGTAGCACCTCGGAGTATGGATTTGTGCCCAGTTCTGCTTAAAAATAACTGGTGAAATGTGGGTGTAGACATAGATATAAAGAAGGAGATATGCCCGCAAGACGAAAATGTATCGGAACCCTGTGTCTTCACTTTGCCCCTACCACACGGCAACTACTACACACGCAGTTCAGTAAAAGTAATAGATACGCAGTCGCACACACACCCACATTTCTTAAAACTGAACGTACTACACAAGCAATTATAAACCTTATGACATCAAACACAGCGTGTATTTACCATGCACCGTACAACTTACCCACACAAAAACATCACTCGCTATCGTTGTGTTTTGCAAAAGCATAAGTACGCTAGTGATTGACTAAATCAGAAAGTTATCGAATCTTTGTTTGTGCATTTTTTTGGGGTCCTGAAAATAATTAAATAATAATAATGTCAGGAATATAATATTATAATAAAAATAAACAATATGTTGCTAAAAAATATATTATGAAGTAAATTAAAACAATAAAATATCCGGTTACGTTGGTTTAGGCTGTCATGGCATATTGAAACAGTTGTTAGTAGCACGAGGATAAGGCATAATATACGATAATTCAAAGCCAAAAACACTCCACCGATTAAACCTGAAATTTAATTAACTTACTTTACGAAAGTTGGTTACGCATTTCTCTACTATGCTGTAAAATAAACAAAATACATAAAAAACATTATTTGACATCGATCTTCCAACCGGGTTAAAACGGTTCACAAATTGAAAAATAAAACTAATGTAGTAATATTTAATTCGTCAATCGACATTGTCGATAGCCTACATTAGTGGATCTGCACAAGCACATCATTAACTCGTCGCGAGAAGGAGCGGCCGTACTACGTGATTCATCCGCTTAGTGAAATATCGTTTTGTGATTTTTACATTGCTTGTTCAGTCACTTAGCGACAAACTTAGGTAGTGGTTAAGGAGTAATGTATTTATTGCAAAAATAGTACACTCGCTGTGATATTTGAAAACAAACATAACATAGTAAAAGCAACAAATATTTTACGATTTGTTGTTTTTCTTGATTTTAAAGACAAATATAGTAAAATACTTGTACTTATATATGATAAGTAATTCCGTGATCAACAAAGTTTAGGTTTATGCTTCGGTTTTTACAAAAAACCCCTGAACAACACGGAATTGCTATAATTTGTCATGATCGCGGTCGAAAGTACACTAGTTCGCGGAGACGGCCATTTGCCTATGACATGGCCGACTGGACATGTCGCGCGGACACCGACACGCCCCCTTACCACTTCTCCCATTTTTTAGATTTCTGTGGGTGTAGACGTCACCTAGGTACTATCGAGGACACTCCCGCCTGACCACCACTAAGCTCATTTTTGCTTGCACTCGCAACATAAAAACGCTCTCTAGCCCCGCCCCGTTGACTTTGTGTAGAAATAATGAATGAAAAGATACCGAATCGGCCGAGCGCATTGACGACGCACGCCAAACGAGAGTTATTGTTATTTTGCTCGCCAAAGTTGATGCTTTCCTAATAGGCCCAAACTTTGAGGGGGCGTGGCTCGGCGCCTCCGCATGATTTAAGCGAAAAAAAATTAAAATGGTCAGGCGGAAAAGACCCCGATAGTACACCTATACTACAATACCCTTCTAGATGTTACCTTATATTCCGATTTCTTTAGCCGAACAAAAGGTTTTGGAAATTATACTATCTGAATTGGCAATTACTACGAGCGTGGGATAAAAAACAACTGACGTTAGTCCCACTCGTCCTAAACCACAAAATAACAAGGAGTAATACTACGTTCCGAATACTTGAGCGCCTTTGTTTAATAATTAACATGTTCCTAAATCCTGGTGCGTTCTAGATTAGGGAGCCACCGAACTGTCGTCCTACCTGTATTTACTAAATTAGTATTTACTTTTCACGTTTTTTTTGCCCTTCACGAATATACCAGTATTTTGTGGTAAACAAAACGAGTGTGGTTTCAACGCTTTCAACGGCCGTATTTTTTTTTCATATCCTTCATTCAATCTATTCAAAGTTGCTGATAGAATCCCAAATTGGATCAACGTTTTCTATGGTTATGTTCGCAGCTATTGGTTTTTGTGCTAAAAACCGGACTAAAATAATCGTTGCATATATTCAGTGCTCTATTTGGACCAGGATGTATGCACAACATAAATTGCTCGGAGCAAAAGTTTCAACTTTTATAAATACTAATTGCCCTAAAATATGGCTTTTTACAAATAACGGGTACAAAGTAATCCGCAATGCTTTCTGTTTACTCTTTGTGCCTATTTTGTTTAGGGTTAAATCAAATTCCCAAATGAACTGCTACATTTGCAAATCTTTTATACAATTTCTGTTACCGCTCCGCGAATATTGCTGCGTTTCTGCTTTCTTCCATTTTTATGAGAATTCTCCGAGTTCAGCGTTAGGAATGGCGTTTTTTAGATTTTGTTCGTCGGTTATACCCAACCCATTTTATAATAGGTATTCTTTTGAAATAGAGTGCATCTAAATAAAGAAGTTTGATTTTAAATGAACGAATGTTTTTATTAAGACTGGAAATAAGTATTGGAAAGCAATTTAATAGTGACGGGATTACATTATGCAGCAAAACGTTTAAAAACGAGTATTCACACTTGTACCTTTTCTAGTAAAACGGTGGTGGAAAACCACCACCGTTTTACTACCACTCTTTTGTAATGGTTCGGAAATCATCTTACAAAATAAGAACTACAAAGAACATACCATTTAAATATCAAAAAGAAAATACTTCAATACAACTTCAGAAAATATAAAATAAACACTGGGAAACAAAAGCAATATCGATTCACACGTAACAGATACCATCACAGAGTTAGTCCCAACAGATGGAAAAACTCACAACAACACACCTACCTGGGTAGTACCAACGTAATCAAACGGTGTCCTAATTAAGGGCCGTGTACTGCTCCCGCAGCGTCGTGTTTAGCCGAACGGGCAATGTGACAATTTTGTCAAATGCCCCTTTTAACGTCCGAGTATCTAAAAACATTAGGTACAGACAATTTTGCTCGCGGACAAATGAAAAGGTGAGAGATGACCTACAAAGTTAATCGAGGAGATGGCAGGTTTTTTTGGGAAACTTTTTGTTGAATTGGTAATGCGTAGAAGGGTTAAGCTGAGTGGTGCGTTCTTCGGTAGTCTATATATTTATGTCTGAATTGAGAATCTTCTATGGTAATATTAATAAATTCTGTTAATCTTTCCCGATTCTCGAAAAAATCTTCTGCCCCTCGCTATGAATTTCTCCTGTATCTTGGATGCGTTAACAAACATTTAAACTCACATACACAAAAAACCAGACAGAATACATTATCTGCGACATTTACCATAACTTAGATCTACGACAATGCACAGAGTTTAGCACAAAAGCACAGAATTATTATTTCATATAAATATTTTTAAATCAGGCTTAAAAAAATTCCTATGTTCTGTTAAAGGCGAGTCTGAAGATGACACACAATTTTTTAGGTCTACATCAGTATGTTTATAACTTCATATCATAAAAAAAGAATTTAAGTTAACGAAGTCTGCCTGTGGCTTGCTTTAATCAGTGTAATCTTCCTGGAAAATTATTATACTCCTAGCAAGAATTAGGTTAAGTAATTACCACCGTGTCTGTACTGTACTGCCCGGGCTAACGTATTATCAGTTTCGTAATTAGAAATTAAGTAGAAGTATATTACTTGTTAAGTTCCCTTTTCCCGACAGCTTGCTGAATAAAGCTCGTAGATTATTTAGCAAGCTGCCAATTAGAACCTCAACAGGAAAAAAACGGAACCTCATTATAGGATCAGTTCGCTATTCGCCTGTCGTCAATCTCTCTAGACCCTTTTTTACTAGCTGATCCTGATCCGGGCGGTTGCCGTTAAGATGCTAATATGGGTGTGTTGCAGTTGGTATGAAGTTCCAGAAATAGAAACACGAACAGCTCGAATTGAGGCAATGCTGATCCATAACAGTGCTGTAAGCCTGCAACTATGCGTTGATCTTTTAAAAGACCGAAATTTGCCTGCAAAGTAGTTCGCCGAAGGAAGATAAGATGATTATTATTCTTTTAGGAAAGTTAGCGTATTCCTGGCTGGCTTTGAGATTCACAGAAGCCACAAAATGTCTCCGCGATTATGTCCAAAGTATTCCCTCAACAGAAGAAACCTACAAGACAAGGAATAACAAACAAACTTTGATTAGATTCGTCTCGTTTCCTCGAATTCTCTTCGAACAACTTATTCCTAATACAGATTACAAATGACAGTCGTTTCAGATGGTATTTCGCCCCTATATTATTACGTCTCTTAACATATCACTGAAAGCTTGATATGTAAAGTATATTTAATTAAAATGCTTTGTTGGTCTAGTCGCAGGTGCTATTTATTGCTCTCAGGACCAAACACTTCGTAAGGTGGTGGGTACACGATTCCCAGAAAGTAAAAAATGGGGTTTTAGGGTTCCGTACCCAAAGGGAACGGGACCCTATTGCTAAGACTCCACTGTCCGTCTGTTTGTCACCAGGATGTATCTCATGAACCGTGATAGCTGGACAGTTGAAATTTTCACAGATGATGTATTTCTAAAACAACAAAATCATCATCATCTGCCTAGCTTTTTCTAAACTATGTTGGGGTTGGCTTCCAGTCTAACCGGATGCAGCTGAATATCTGTATTTTACATGGATAGGCTGCCTATCTGACTTCCACAACACAGTTAGTACGGGGTAATACGGTACCCCTTGGTCAGACTGGTTGTCAAACTTTCTGGTCACTGACTACCTGTAACGACTGTCAAAGATATACAAATGACAGCCGGGAATAACGGCTTAACGTGCTTTCCGAGGCATGGAGGAAACTCGGTATGTAATGGGTGGTCACCCATCCATAGACCAATCTAGGCAAGCATGGCTTAACCTAAATATCGACCCACGCGGCTGTTATTATTTAGCCACGAGCTCCTCTATAACAACAAATAATAAAAATAAAGATTAATTAAAAATTCAAGGGGGCTCCCCTACGACTCGCACTTAGCCGGTTTTTTCATTAACGGTTTCTCAATGGAAGCTCGGAGTCTGAATTTGTTCCCGGTTGATAACAATAGGCTCACCCTCTTTTGGACTTAAATATAACTGGTTAAACGTGGGTGTACAGGTAAATCCCTGCCTAGTTCTTCTGGAAAAACCAGCCAGATTATGACATGTTATGTTAAAAACTCAGCATGTAAAGTAAATCGAATTAGAAATCTATTTATGAAAGGCATACAACATAAAAGAGATAAATCCATCAAAAACCAAACAACAATATCAAATCGAAACCGGAGAGGTACCTTTTACAAAGCAATTATGAAAAACAGGAGAACGAGCCAATTGACGATAAAAGGAGAATTAATTTGATATTCGGTCGAATTGGACTCTTGAACGGAATTCTGATGCCTCACCTATGACCTTTTCAAGGAATTTGAGGGTTCAGTTGACCCTTTCTGTAACGCTTTAGTTCACTTTTGTTATTGAAATCGACATTTCCATATTGATTTTATGTAACGAGATTATACAAAGGGTATCGTTTTTTTCTAGTGACTGAGTTGGAGAGGTCAGATAAGCATTATAATACTAATAATATTATAATACTATTCAGATGCATTAATTTTTGCTTTATTTGAATTATTATCTACAGTTATTTTACTTCAATTAACCGTAGATAATAATTAATCTCTAAACCTGTAACCTGTATAAGGGGTGGATTAAGACCCTCACCCCCACACTAACTCTCACCCACTACTCACATACACATTCACCTCCACACCATCTCCTACACACATAACACACATCACTGCGCGTTATTTGTTATTTAGAAAAATACTGTGAAAACATTTTATTCTTGCATTTCATTTTTATTTGTATAAGTTCATTTTATTTTATTTGTATTTGTTTAGTTCATTTAATATCTTGATCAGGTTCAATAACTTAAATACAATCATAACCTGAGGAAGGGCGGAGCATTCTTAAACAAGCATACTATTTGCTTAAATGGATTCTCCCCATTGTAACTACGTATAGAATAAGTTATTTAAGTTGAAGCAATAAACTATTTTTTGTATGCACCTGTTTAGACTGGAAGCTTACTGAAACATACTTGAGAAAACACTAGGCAGGTCATAATGATAAACAAAGTGTATCACACTATCCAATAACTTAGTTATTAAGATCAAATGAGCAGCAGTCCCTGCATATAAATACTGAAATTCAGCTGCGTTTAGGTTGAAATTTATACTTTTTGCGGTGCCCTATAGTTTCAGTAATGGTACCTTAGCTTTAAACCATTGTAAGATCCATAAACATTATGGAATGCAAATAAATATAATAAATATAACACTAAAATAGGAAGAGACTAGGTAGATGATTGTGATCACGACCTGAACGTTGCTTGATTCCTAAATCATCGTTTTCATTGAAAAATTTTGCAAGACTGTTTTTGATACAGCTTATTATTTATTAAAAAAGAATATAACGGGAGCAATAACCAACACAGTGACGTTATTATCTTCATTAAATTACTCCACTAAGACTACAATAGGTGCTCTTAACTCTCCGACATTTACTTGGCTAGATGTCTTTCCACGACACAATGTCAAGGAGTCCTTTCAGTGGGCGCACTCTTTCATTCCTAAAAATAACGGTTACTTCCATACAATTGTTAGTATTTCTAGAGAAGTATTTCAGATCTGATAAGTAGGCTAATGCCTGCGACTGAAAATAAATCGTATTATTTACCTATGTCATATTTATTGAGAATTTTGGCGTTTGGAAGTGCTCGTTAGGTTTTTTCAACTGTACTTAATGAAGTGTCTACATATCGAGATGAATATTTGAAATGTCTTGGATTTCCAACGCAATGAAAGTGGAAAATCACATCAATACTGTTACGTAATAGCCTACATTTTTCCCACTTACAGTATCAAATGATTCTAAATCAAGAACAAAGAGCAATAAACTCTACAACTGCTTTTTCCAGAAAAACAAAGTAAATTGACTCGTCTGAAATTCGGCGCTAATTCAATTTGGATGAGACCAATCACGCACAAAAACAGAAATAGATCAAGACAAGTCCTTTCGAACTAAGGATCAAAGAAATAATTAAATCAAAAACAGTCCTTTAGAAATCACAAATAATCAAGACAGCGAGTGGCGCTACCTTGTCCTTTATATATCACAACAATGCCGACAGGGTAAGACTTTTGTCCCACCGTCGACGGTTAGCGATAAGCGAGCCGAGCTAGCAACTACAAACGAGCAGCGAGGAGTTTAGATGGTTTTCACGCTATGTCATGAGTGAGTGCAAGCTGGCTTTGACTAATTGGCCGAAAAAGGTAAAGGTATTTGCCCAGCAGTAGGACGAAATACGATTATTTAAAAAAAAAAAAACATGTGTATCAAGCAACACTGTTAGCGATAGTTCTGTCCGACAAGCCAGTTTCACCGAGCACATACTCTTTGATAGCTCTTGACACTGTGGTAAACGAGAGTACTCGCTAAGCGGTGGTGTAAACAGTCCACGATCAACTATCATAAACTTAAACATGGGATCGTTATTCATTTGTAAATTTTTTGAGAGAAAACAGTCGATAACTATAGTCGCTCCCCGCTGGCAGAGGGACTGGTGCCTTCGGGTCCGAGATCCACCGAGCTGTTCCGTAAAGGTGTCTTTGATCTTACTATTAGTTTAGGATCCTACACCCAATTACAGGTCGCAGTGCAGGTACATGTAAGTAATCTGTTTCAGGATTTCATAATTGATGGTGATAATACTGGGTTTAGTTAGGCTGGATGGTTAAAGTGTTCATGCAAGTGCTAGGTGTCAGAGGGACTAATTAAAAACATTATCATATTCATTGAGATTTTCAATCAAGCAACATCATCATTATAATTCAGTCAAAAGAAGTCAAAATCGGACATAGGTTTGCCCAAATGTTGCCGAAACAACGCGATGGTGCTACCTCTAGCCGTTTCTCCATTTAGAATGCCCTTAATTAGAAGACTGATAACGATGTTTAAAAAAAACACTAAATATATCTTAACTAACTAGCTCCATCAGTAGACCCTGTATACCATCTAAAGACAAAGTACTCATCAAGACAAATCAAACTAGTCCAAATTCGATGGAGTTATGTCATTTTATAATGGAGTTCCTATGGCCACCTTCCAGCTCCATCATCAGACCCTGGATACCATCTAAAGACAAAGAACTCATCAAGACGAATCAAACAAGTCCAACTAAAAAACTAACTTCACTAAATAATCGTTTCCAAAAAACTTTACGTTGGTCTCGAGTTTGTATGTGTTATGTAAAAAAAAGAAACAATTTTCAGCGTTAATACAGTATTCTCGAAAGAAGCTGATTGTTTGTCATTCAACAACTTTTGGCTTTCAAAACAAAGTTAGCCTGTTACTTTGACTATGATGCTGAATATTGGATTTATTTATTTCAGAATCCTCAGAGACCTAATATTTTAATACAATATTCTGAATACGAAAGATAAAAAACCAACTTTAGGATTGTTTTATTGGACCGAGCATCGTAAAAAGCTCGGAGCAACAGAATAATAAAGTTGTAGCATAAACGTGCAATAATCTTCTTTATTTCAATAGTACTACACTTTGGTGACTCTCCACTCCACTTTAGTTTGGTACGAGTATATGCAAAGTCATCGATATTCAAATTGAAGAATCCTTCAAATAAAATCTTGTAAGACGAAATAAACTAAACGTTTCTTTATTGTCTATAGAGAAGACTGATTTATAAAATTAGTTATGTGACAAGATTATAAGATTATACATAGAATATTTTTTTTTTTCGAAATTCCGACGATTTTGTTCTCCTAATGTCACATAAGTATTCAAAGTGGTGAATAAAGTGAATTAACCCTTTAAAACACTGTATTCCTAACGAAATCTTACCATTGTCAGAAAATACCTTGTCATTGGTTTTAGCTACTCCTCGACTATACTTCTCTGATTAATTTCGTTGCGGGATCCAAGACAGTTAAATTCATTCTCTGGGACTTCGTCGAGCTTCATTGTCTCGGCGCTTTTCTGGTGGTCGCCACTGTTGATTCTGGCTTTCAGGAGTTACAGTAGTTTGGGAATAGTGTGGCAAGCTTGTCCCATTTCCTCGCCAAACTATTAAAGTGATATTAAGGTTTATTGAAAGCAGCGCTCACAGAGCGTTTGCTAAATTGTATAGTGTTTTACAAAGACAATATTTATAATATATGATTATATTTGTTGCCTGCCAATTTAATTTTTAAGTATATTAGGTGTGTTGTGTTTTGTTTTATTTTTATTTATTTTTCTAATAATTTTGATTTAATGTACTACTATTATATGATCTGACTGTTGATTGAAATAAAGGAATTGAATTGAATTAAATATAATCTTCAAGCAAAAAACACTGCTATAAGACCGCTGTAAATTCGCTATCAAAAGGAAGTTAAATCAGTTTACACTCTCATAAACAATCGCTCATAATAATATGTTCATGATTTCGAAGGCGACATTGCTTTATACAAACAGTAAAATTCCAAACTTTCAACAACTACTTAAGCAACAAGCCTAACATTTCCTGCTCGGAACAAATGTTATTGGGATTTTACATCAGAAACTTCTTGGGGTTGTTAATGAGAATTCAGATTTGAGCTTGGTTGATGGCAATACGTTCGCCCCTTATATTATGAAGCATATTAGGGTCTGACGATGTCCGAGCCGTGTGGTATCCGGCAGAGTAGAATAGAACCAATCCATTACACTCACGGGTGTCGTATAAGGCGACTAATGTCTGAGGCAGAACACCTTGCGCCTCCGTAGACCAGAGAATGGGCAGCAGCGGTTTCTGTTAGTCTTTCATCACTGCGATCTCCAATCCGCCTGCCAAGCGTGGAGATTACGGCAAATTCCTCCCATCATGGGAGAGGCTTATGTCCAGCAGTGGACGTTATGGGCTGTTGTAGTAGTAGTAGTAGTAGTAGATGTCCGAGGTACACAACTGCCTAACCCTTCGGCAAAAATAGGTGTTATGTTATGTTAGCATAATCAGCCTATAATGTGAACAGGGCACCACGCCCAGTGCGGGTTGATGGCTGATATATAATATTATGTCATCAAATATTTAGGTCTAGGGGCATATTAGTTCCTTCACAATGTTACGACTAATGAATTTAAAGCCTTAGACGTGTTAAAGCAAACGAATCTTAAGTTAATGATGTGAGAGGCGTATAACAATGTGTGGCACATAAACGCACGCCGTTTGTTCTAAAGCACCCCGTTTTAGTTTTGTCTCCGTTTGTGCGTGGCGCGTGGGAGGCCGTAGATCAAGTTTGTGCCGGTTGATGAAACTGCTTTGTTTGAGGATGTGAATGTTACAGAACTAGGATTAGAGGGCGTTCGTTATAAACCTGAATTGAAATTACTGAGATGCTTATACAATTCGTCAAACAATGTAATAGTCAAAAGACGCTCCCACCAAAATCAGGTGAAAATAATACCCATCCCTTAGATTCTAACAAACCATATAAATTCTCATTACTATCAACAAACTTAAAACATAATTTTCGTCCCTTAATTACTTGACTTTCTGTAACCCTCCAACTATATCCTCGAATTTAATGTCTCCAATCCGTATGAGCTACGGGTCCCTAAAAAGGGACCGAAATATGTCATTTACATTTATGTGGAGAATTTTGCGAGAGGATTTTAAAGACCCTTTAATATGTAGCCCAGCTCAGGTGATAGTGGTTGTATCGGCGCTAATTTATAGGCGCGCCCATTAATTTTCAACGCATGAATATTTCTCGCCTGTTAAATCGGGTAGCGGTTAATGCGTTTTACGTCCTGTTAATTTGGTGGAGGGATTCTGGAGGCGTCTTCTTGGGTGTGAATGTGTTTGATATTCAACGAAGTGTTGCTATAAATATTATAATCTTTGTGAGTCTGTTGATTCATTAGATTAATTTCATACATCAGTATCACTTGCATAGGTAGTTAGTTTGAACAATCTTTTAAGTGGGTATATCCTCTTCCTTGGTTTCGTAGTTTAAATGTCTGGCTACTTTCTTCTAATATGTTTGTTGTATTTTAATGGCGTAGACCCAAAATAAGGTAAACGACAAAGGACCTATTGAGCGTTGGCATAGGTTTGAGTATAGCAGAGAAGTTCGTGACGAACCCAGTGATGCCGACATCACTGGGTTCGTCACGAACCATGGGCATCCATGGCAATGCTTAGCCTGCACAGTTCTTATTCGCGTGAGTTGACCTATAACTTGTTCCCAAAAAATATATAATATAATCAATTCTCATAGTAGGCCCGGTTACTCATTCAATTAGGTCACTAGTCAATCACAGGAGTTCAAAATTAATCACACTAACGAATTGGAACGACTAATTCGACTGAAATCGGTTTCAGCAAATCGCCAGCAAATTCTATGAAATAACAATGTGCAGTGACGAGTACGATTTCAAATGAAATCAAACAACACAATACGGTTCACAATCGCCCGATTTACGTCCTGCTCTGACATTTGGCTAACCATAATCTATGCTAATTTAGAAGTATGCTCTGATAGCTCAATTTTATTATTAAACATAACGTCACGTATGAATTGAATTGAATTGAAAATCGCTATGAATCGACCACTTAAATTTACGACCTCAAATCTCAAAAAGTATAAGTGTTAAAATGAAAGAAGTTTTTTATTTTTATTTCGTAAGACCTTTATTTGTAGTAATCAAACGCACAAACAATTCGGGATAACACTTTTTTGTATAAACGAAGAAAACTAAATCTTGGGCTGTTGCCTTCTTTGGACCATGAGCACCTTCATTGAACCACCAAGTTGCCATCAATGGACTTCGAAAAATTTGCTCTAGAGATCCAATCGAGGCAACCTACTATAGGTAATATCTATAATACTAAATTAATTAAAATTATTTTAATGTCTGTAGAAGTAATGCTGTACAAGCCACTTTCCACCTCAAGAACGTGTTATAGCTCCTGCTCTAATTCTGGAGGAAGGTCACTTTCGGAACCCGAAATTTGGACGTGTTCTTTAGTTTTTTGCTTTACATTTCAAGCAAAGGACTTTCTTTTATTTGGCGACATTCTGGAATTTTACATTTGTATTATGACCATAAAAAATACAAAAAAAATTTGCTATGATTGGACCGGTGCAACGGTGGAACTCTATTGAGGTCCATTGATGGCAACAAGGTACTGGTTAAGAAAAACTAAACTAAAATATGCATGGTCATGATTAGACAAAATTGAATAATACTCATGAAATCTCAAATAAACGGTCCAATATTTCATAACAGTGCACGCAGACAAATATGAATACAATGGTAGTTACGTCAAATTGTCCTGAGTGACATAAGATTTTGACAGGCGCAAACACAACTACACGCGTTACTCCTCGCTACGTACCGCAGTGGCACTGGCGTAAAAGGGGGGTGCACCTGAGTCACCACGGACTCGTTTCAGCTAGTTTGGGTGTTAGTAGCCTGCACAGTTTTGGAAATACTTTGGTGGTCCAATGAAAGAGCTATTCCAATGATCGCAACCTTCCCCTATTTCCCCACGGGATTATGTAAAAGTAACCTTTAGCACACCCATAATTATGTTGAAGTCCCATGTAGTACTGTGTAGTACCGTAGCCTGTTGTGGCAATAAGCGCGCCCCGCGCTTATTGCCGCAACGGGCACACATTTCAGACTCAGGGCTGCATCTTGGAAATCCCTGATAGAAAAATCTAATCAAAACTATTATAGTATTTATTTCAAGTAGGCCAGTTACAGGCACTTTTGAACTGACGAAACAAAGACAACAATGAAATGTAGCAGTCCCAGTCACAAGGCATAAAAACTATGAAAGTACTGTAGTTGCCCATTCCCTAGCGTAGATCTCTATGAAGAAGAACGAGCAAGAAACTCCATGGACACTCTTTTAGATCAGCACTTTAGCCGTCATGGGAATCGACTCCAAGACCTCAGTACCGCTTACGATCTCTAGAACAACTCACAAAGTTTAAAAATAATAATTAAAAAAACGGATAGACACTTTAGCAATTATTAAAATAAAATATAAGCAGTTGATAGAATTTAGTCCAAAATCGGGTTAATATTATTACAACCTCTACGTGGCCTCAGAAAGGGTCCTTAGGGAGTGACGCCGTAATCTCTAGGCTTTACACGAAGATTAGCGTTTGTTGGCAATATAAATGTTATGTGTACATCACGCGAATTTATTTCTTGAAGAAAGTCATGTGTGATATTTTATTCATCAGTGTGAAAATATGGGAAATAAAACGCCTTTTTTGTTCGAAAAAAAAAGTCCTTGTCCAGTAGTGGACAGCAAGATAATACTGAATTATACAAGACTGAATTCCTTACTGAATTCATGGTATCGATTAGCGCGTCAATGTGCCTCATACCCTGCTTTTTATTTGTTCTTATTAGTTGTAGAAACTCCATTATTAAAGGTGTGCACGTTCTTTCAACAAAGTAGAATAGAAACGCTTTAACAAAGAAAAGACGTTAGATCCTGCACTCATTGTGCAGGAAACAGATAAATGGATCATTAGGTAACCTGTGTGACCCAGATACACTTAGTTCTGCTAAAAGACAGCAGGCAGTAAGTTCGTAATACAATTCTACAACTAATATCCAACGTGGGAAGCCAAGAAAATGTCGAAGATAGTAATGAAGACTTTAATCCGTATTTTTTATATTATTTTACGAACACGGTATGAAACTCAATATCCGTGCCTCGGAAAGCACGTTAAGCAGTTGGTTCCGGCTGTCATTTGTAGATCTTTGACAGTCGTTAGGTAGTCAGAGGCTCAAAAAGTCTGACAACCAGTCTTACCAAGGAGTATCGTATTACCCGGTACTAACTGGGTTGTGGAGGTCAGATAGGCAGTCGCTTCATGTAAAATACTGGTATTCAGCTGCATCCGGTAAAACTGGAAGCCAACCCCAACATAGTTGGGAAAAGGCTAGGCAGATGATGGTATGGAACTCAATAGTCTAAGGTGGTAAGGATACGCTAAAATTAATATGAGTTTTATTGGTTTTGTAGTAGTTAATTAATATTCTTTAGGAAGATTAGATGCATAGTACTCCCTCTCATAGAGAGGAGGCCTGTGTCCCAGCAATGGGAACGTTAATAGGCTGATGATGATGATGACTCCATCCGTGTGTGTACCTATGTGAATGAACAGATGATCGTGAAGTATGTAAGGATCGTAGCAAGTCGTGTTCTGGGGTTTCCATCTACCCCCATGGAAAAGGTTCCTATATAGTGTGTAAAAAGACTCCTAACGAAGCCAAAAGGCACTTTTTCTCCCCTTTCTTGCGATCATAATATCAATACATGTTTTTAATGTCAGATTTTTTTTTAAGAACCTTCCCCCCCCTTATTATTCAATCCATCCATCAGCACAATGTTTTGAGTGCGGTACATTGAGTTTTACCGTAAAACGTGATTTTTTACCCAAAAAAAAAGTGGTTTCCCAGCAATAATATTTGCGTTATGTTACATAGGTATGATGTGCATAATGCTTAGTTGACGGCTTCGTGAAGACTTGTGTACTAATTGTTTGTAAGTAGCAGCAAAAGTTAAATCCTATATGTCGGACCAAGGTGAGGTTTAAACTTTATCATCATAAAACATAATCAGAAAACAAACCAATCTCTTAAATTCCATTGAAAATTACGAATGCAGCACATTTCCCCTCTCTCTAGAAATTAGAAGATTACAACAAACTAGATACAACAGAAACTGTAAACTACTAAGCACCGGCACACACATCACGACTAATCCAATACATTTACGTCGCAGGTACCGTCTAAACACGAAGCGCGAACCGATACGTTCTCGGACATTAATTCTGAACGTGACTGGAATACCGACTCGATTTAATTGCTTCAGGATAACAAGTTGGCAAGTCGCGTTGTATGCGCCCGATTGTGGGAGTTTGACGTGTTTCGAGTCGCGTGCTAAACGTCGATGAACTCAGAAAGTCAAATAGTGAAGTTTTCGAGTGAAACTGATGATGGGAATAGTTTTGTGTTGATATAGGGGAACTGTATCTGGTTGTAGCAAGTATTACTGGGTTCTTCTATAAGACTATTAAAGCGTCGTAAGTCTCACGAAGCAGATGCCCAAAGGGACGAGACTTAAGAGATAATTAGATTAGACGTAAGATACATAGGTCATAGTTTCCAACCAAGGCAGGCGTTTTACTTTGTGTAAATACTACCACTCTAAAATAGCTTACACATGACACCCTATTCACCTAAATATCCTCGTGTCCCAAAGGCTAAAAAGGTGAAACAGCTTTCTGAAGCGCGCCACCCCACTCACTGGCGAGTCTACGGAAACCTGTGGCGAGGTAGTGCATCCCTGCCAAACCCTTCCGTTCCATCTGCTGAAAATCTCCCACCGGAACATGAGTTGTCATGGCTGACCCGAAAGTCTATAAATAAACTTCAGACGCAGGTTGGCCGCAGCAAGAAAAACCTGCTCAGGTGGAGATTCATTGATGGATTGCAGTGGAAACACCTTAGGAGGATAATCATGCTATGCTCTATTAGTTTTTTGTAAGCATTGTTACATTCTTCTATAGGTAACATAGACATCCTTAGTAAAAGCTCCTAAGAATAAATAATAGTAAGTACATATATAATTCAAAACAGAGACACAAGATAACACAACACGCAGGAAAATGAATAGCTACAATTTAACACATAAAAGCACACACATTAATCCTTTCCCCTCCATTTTCTTAAACTCGTTCAAAACACTTCGATCCACATAGTTTGTTTTTTCCTTAACCAACCGATTCAAGGAAAAAAAGGACTGTCATAACACACATACCTAGTCAAAAACACGTCCGAACTATCCAAATAACATGGGCCCCATGACAATCCTTTTCCGAACTTTTTACGTGGGAACTTCAAAGCAATTTTCATTTAATGCCAGCTGCTATTCGGGACCACACAATAGCCGTGGTGGTTCTTCCGGTCCGTTTTTTGTTATAGCCTGAAATACACGCTACTTCCGGCGGACATGACACAGGGTTCTGTCTCTGGAACAATTCCGCCCTTAATGACAATATTAGCTTCAGGACGCAACATGTTAATCATTTTATTCTTTTATGAGGTTTTTTGTTTGTGACAATTTTTGTACCTGTGGAATAAAATTTAAACTGAACGACGACGCTCTGGCAATAGCTCCCCCAATATTGAGCAATAAAAATGTGAAAATCAATGAATTATGCCTAATTGTATTTTATTGGTTTTTTATAATTATATAGTTAGGTGGTGGTTGATTTATGAATAGGTATCGTAAA
This sequence comes from Xestia xanthographa, assembly GCA_905147715.2. Classification (NCBI taxonomy): domain Eukaryota; kingdom Metazoa; phylum Arthropoda; class Insecta; order Lepidoptera; family Noctuidae; genus Xestia; species Xestia xanthographa. Next base: position 30,032,310 of record LR990653.1, on the reverse strand, counting down.
GATGCTTATGGCATCAATGGAGAAAAAACTGTCTTAACTTTCCCAGTGAGCTTTAAAGTATTATCATGCTCTAAACCAAAGCAATCCCACACCAAAAACATTGACCGTTCAAATGTTAAAATTATAGGTATTCAACCTCCAAATCTTCCTAAATATCCTACCCTAACCTAAAATATGTAAATATAATCACAGATCATTTAGGATCACCAAATGCGATAACCTCGAGGAGTTTTAATGCCCTGATTGCAACACACAACAAATCAAAGTCGCCATTAGAATAATTAGTGGAATGCAATTCATTACGGTGTAATAACCCGCGATGCTATATTAATGCGTGGTCACTTGAACCCATCGGTGGTCGCGTTCGGTTCGGATCGAGCGAATTATGTTCGGGTTTAGCGATTAGCGATAAATTGTGGGTAGTGTGGGCGCCGGTTATCTCATTCGGTTTTACCTTTGTGTTATTTTGTATGTAGTTTCTGGTCCACTAATTGCTTGGAGTTTTTTGTAGAATGATTTGGTCTAGGTTTATCTGAGTTAACTTGAAATAATTTTGGCTACAATTAGCCCGCAAGCCTGACAACCAGTCTTAACAATTCTGCCATGGTAATCGAGGTAACAGTAAGTAAAAAAAAGCGGATTCTGAGAAAATGGCTTGTAGAGTATTTCCTTCCCCGTGCTGCAAAGTGGATGTTTGTCCACTACCCAAGGTTCCTAAACCCTCTCTTTCGAAATACTTTCGCCCGATTTCCATCCTTCCCTTTCTATCCAAACTGCTTGAGGCTTGTGTACACCAACAGTTGTCAAATTTTGTAAATCGGAACCTTCAATCTGGGTTCAGGCCCTGACGATACAAGAGCAGGACTGGAAGACATCAAATTTACTGTACTAGTGCTGGTACATTTCTCGAATGCCTTCAATACCATCATAATAAAATGCTTATGCGTAGTAATGAATAAGAATTTAAACTTAATTTTAAGATTTACTCCTACCACTGTTTGTCGCTGCATTATATAATTATTACCCAAAGATTGTCTGCTAGAAAATGCCAATGACAATATCCGCCTCTATACTATGTGTTTTGTTCTATAATAAAGTGATAAATAAATAGTATTTTTCCAAATCCCAAGTGTATTTTGTGACCACAAAAGTTTCATAAATGTTTACATGAGTAAGCCTAGTCCGTGGCATTCCATTAGGCCCCTATAAATTGGCACAACCACCGATAAGGCGAGGACTACTTTAAGAAACTTTGCCCCCATTCAAAACTACCAAAGTTCATCCTCTTAGGTGTCCCCACAAAGAAATGTTTCCATTTCTTGAGCAAACAGATTCCATTCATGTCTATTTGTCTTTTTTCTTTCCATCATTTCGAAGTTTTCTCATCAAAAAAAGTTATTTGGTTACTCTCGCTTCATGAATATAGAATTACTCTATTCTAATTTTTAGTCGCGTTTAGATTTCTTGAAGTGGAAAATAAAAAATGTGTTTTTGTGTAGACCTGACGTGAAAACAAAAGCAGTTAGACAGTCATTATTTATATTCAGTGACATTTGTTCGCCAATGCGCGTGACATACAGACATCCCAGAACGTTACAGTGTAATTACAAGCGGCTTTAAACCTGTTCATACTTACATTTTCATAAATACCTACAAACGTTAAAACTTTCTTCGCCGAGTATTTAATAGGACTTCATTTTACGGTTAACTTTATTGTAATAACATCAAAATTAGCGATTAAATTCTTAGTCATCTCAGTCACAACACACCTTTATGTTTCTATTTTGTTCTATTTGTATTCACTAATATTTTTATATCCGCCAACGACTGTTACAATAATTACAAGGCAATAATATGATTCTCGATGATCTTTTTCGATATAATAACTTAGCTTATCTTAGACCTACATTAACAATATAACTAACTTATTAACACTAATCTGCGAAGAAACATCAAATATTAATAAATGAACACCACTCGAATCCCATATAATGATATTACGGACATTAATACGGGATTAATCTCTTGTTGATATAGCTCCTAATCCTTGGGGGGAGAACATTAGCGATAGAAAACCGAGATATTTATTGGATCTTTATTGCGTGGCTGATCTTTTGCGCTGTGGGAACGCTTATGTTATTGTGTGGAGATCGTTGTTTCGTAGTTCTTAAAGTACTTGTTTGTAGTTCATTTTTATAGTCTTATAGAAAGATGATATGGCTTGAAAGGGAGTGACTCATGAGTTGACGGTAACAAGAGAAGTACTAATGCAAGACGAAAACATGCTAAGCTGGCCTCAAATAAATTAGGATCAGAGAATGATGTTGATTATTATCAACCAACTAAGTAAATGTGTGCTGGCTAACTGAGATAGGCAGTCCCTTCACGTACTTACGGGTTTTCAGTTGACTAGTTAGACTGGACTTGAGAAGTTAGACTGGAAGCCGAGTTCAATATTATCTAGGAAAGGTTGCAGATGTGATGTGTAAAGTAATCACTGAACTTAGTAGAAAAGGTTAGACTAGCTGCTGATGCTGAATACTGTGAGTTGTTGACGAAATAAATAGTGAAAACATTAAGCACTAAATACATGATATTAACCCCAACGTAAAATAAAGCTTATCTATATTTTGTTTCCCTTAAAAATAAAAATTCTTCCTGAAAACAAAGTTTTATAACCATAAAAAATATCCATCAGAATCCCTTTGACCGCAAAAATTAATAAACCAACTCAGTCATCAACTTCCTAAAACAATTTTTATTTTTACTTTAACTCATAATGACTTTCAAATGAAACAGTATCAGGGGCCTACCACCACCTTTTAACAGCAGTATTACTTAAATCTTTAGTCCAGCGTAGCACCATCTTTATCCCACACTTACGTAACACTAAAATAGTGCCACTATGTAAGCTGGCAGACGTCTTTCTCTTCCAATCAATTTATATAAATTTACCCGGTTACTAATACTCATGCGTATGAAATTACATCCATACTAGGCTGTCATACATTGTATTGTAGGAAAATCACTTTCATATTTTTTTAGTCACCTACCGGATCCAAATAAGAATAGCACGGTGACCCCATAAGTGGAAAAAAAAACTTCTTCCAAATCGGTTCACCCGTTATAGATGAGTAGGTAGTTCATACATGTAATACCAAAATAATTTGTAAATCAAACATATTATTAAGGTAGTGTCTTTATTCCGATTGGAATACAGAATATCTAGGTTCCCAAATATATGTTTTGAATCCAGCCCTCTATGGCCCGTTAAGAGCTACGGTGCCACATACAGACACACCTAAACAGCGGTCAAAATTATAACAGCCCTCTTTTGCGTCGGGGTTTAAAAAAAAACAAGAAAATCAAGAAAAGATGTGTTGGTGTAGGCCCCCAGGACTTTGACCCACTTCGCTACCAACGGATGGTCGGTTTGAAGTAACGAGGCGTAGACGGAAATGTACGGGAGTCGGGACTCCGGCCGTCATGACGTGAATGTTCATCAACGTTTAATAGTCTACAGTTTATAAATATGAAGCTTTTCCACCATGTTTGCTATTGTGAAACGAACCGTGGTATAAACTATGAAGGTTTTTTTTGCTTTTGTTACTTGATTTTTTTTTTATTCGTGGGACGGATTTTGTTATAGAACGTTTGAGTGTGTTTTAACTTTGATAAGTACCTAAGTAGTTAGAGTTATTTTGGTACCAACGCCAACTCATCAAGCTTCCCAAAATTGTCAAATGTTCCCAATCAACCTACCTTGAACCTAAAGCTTTAACTTGTTATCCCAATTAAACTGCGATGAAGTTGATAATCTGTTAAAGAAATTTGACAGATTGGTGTGCTGTGGCGTCTGTACTTATGAAAACACAACTTCATAAGACAATTTACGAAACATTTGAGATAAAGGTGTCGATTCTGTTGTGCACGAACTAAACTTAATTTAGGCTATTGCTATCTTTTACTAAAAGGCAGTGCGAGAAAAGGACTGCTATAGCTATGAACTAAGTTAGAGATCTCAAAGTAGTTTATGCCTTGCGCTTCACCGTGTTTTTAGTCGACATGTCTTTACGTGCTCCCTTCATTTGTATGGAAATATTATTTGTTCCAACTGAATTTGACGGCTCTAAATTACGTCCGTCTCTTTCTCGTTTTATTAGAGAGAAAAAGATAAAAATATAGAAAAAGATAACCTAAATTAAGTTTAGTTTGTGCACAACAGGATCGACACCAATCGGCCAATTTTTAACTATTGACATTCAAGATTTGATTTTGTACAAGTACTCCACGTGTAAAAAAGTACCTACAGTCAGGCGATGATAACATAAGACCTAGTTTTTACTTTTCATGATTAATTTATTTCTCTTCATAGGATTTATGTACTTTATAAAACAAGTTTTAAAACAAAAATACGGTACGTTCAATTACGTCTATATTTGCAGAGCTTCACTTAAACAGAAGCTGGCTGGCAGCACAAAAAAGGTAATTAAGCCTGCACCAATTAAACTCACGAATCCAGTTGCATCGAGTTTAAATAGTAACGCAACGTAAATCCCATACAAATAGCGGCTATTTGAAACGTTACGGCTTGGATACACACTCACGTGACACGCGTGTTGCGTGTTGGGATAATAAATGAAAAACTTGCCGAATCACCGCCATACAATTTCCAATGCGACGATAACATAACATCATAGTCTGGTAAATGAGTGCTCAAAAGGGGTATGTGGTTGGAAAAGTCGAAAGCAGAAAATCTGACTTATGAACTTCGTTTGGACTAGTTAGAAGATAAACATATTAAAAGTCTAACTTTTTTGCAATTCAACGATAAGAGATAGATAAAAAATTTGAAAAGCAAAGTTGAAGAAAATTTTATGAGGTTTTATTATGTAGTACAACAAAATTTTATACGACGCATCGTTTTCGAGATAAGCAAAAAACCAAAAAACGGGACCTTCTTTGCCCCCCCCCCCCCTCGGGCTCACCTCGCAGGCGTCAGGACTTTTAATATGTTTATCTTCTAACTAGTCCAAACAAAGTTCATAAGTCAGATTTTCTGCTTTCAACTTTTCCAACCACAATCATTCATTTACCAGACTATCACGCCTGTAAAAACCGAAGTGTTCGGTCGACCAAAATAATTGGTTTACATTTTACAATGTAATTTGCATGTTAAATGTAAACGAAATAGCTTGGTTGACCGTACCTAATAGGACACCCACATGTTGCCAGTTATGTTCAAGTCCCATGTAATAGGGGGCGACCCTATTGCCATCAACCGGGCACAAATCCTGACTCCGAGGCTGCTACTGAGAAATTCTCATAATAACCCAAAAAAACCCAAAAATTTGCATGTCATTATTTTATTATTGAATATGTTAAGCTACTATACCATTGTAAGAACTTCTGTAACCACATTAATCGGCAAATAAATCTTTGAAAGAAGAAGAAGAAGAAAGAAGAAAAAATATTTATTAGCTCGCACAGGACAAAACACACAAATTAAAATTGTAAAATTAACAGCACGTACAACTAATAAAAATTAAACAAAAAGAAATGAAATTGGTCCTGTACGAGGCCAAAAAGGCCCCTATCTCAGCATGGTGCTGTAACATTAAAAAACGTTACAGCGCTGGTATTCTGATAAATAAGAGCCGAGTCATGCCACGGTCAGTTACGGATAAAATGAATTTAATATATATATATATACATAAAGTGCAAACGAAAAAACAATACAAATATGTGAAGAATTAATATGAAGACTTTGACTTTGACACTTTGCCCAACCCGGGAATCGAACCCAGGACCTCAGGTAAGCAGTCGTGTTCGCGACCAAAAGACCAACGAGGCAGTCGACGATACTCACATGAAAGCAGCAAGTTACTGGTCGCAAGTCGCATCAGGTCGTGGACGAAGTGTTATACATATTTTAGTTATTTTGAAGGATCGGGTACTACCCCACTGGGTAGTACATATCTCAGTAATGAAGTTTGCTAAAGTGGTTTGAAAGTTTTTTAATTTCCCGGTGAGTGAGATTTCAAATCCCCGAGAGGAACGTTTTTCTTATTTGGATGTAGATTGTCAGGAATTCAAAGTAATTTCGCTTTTCTATTTAGATATTTCTTCGGTTAATTGGAATAGTTTCAATGATTAGGGAAGTTTCGTAAATTATAAAACGTTGTAAATTTTGTAAGAGTTCAAGGTTTTAATGAATAAGTAATTATGAAAATGTTATATTTCTTTGGGTGAATTTAAACTTTCGGGTGTCAATTTATTGGTTTTGTTTAAAAACGGGATTGAAACATTTTTAGACGGCATTCTAGTTTAAATTTGGATACTGACGTCATTGCCTTTAATGGTAAGTAGCGGTTGCGTAGTACTCGGAGACGACAGGTGGTGTTCTGTATTTTCTGCCTACTGTCATAGACAAAACGCGTGAGTTTTTGTGTGTTACTATTGAACAAATTAGCCTATAAAGTTCCCACTAGTGGATAATCCATCACGTCTATCCACATATTGTACGGATGTCTTCACATGTCTTCTAACTTTTGGGGACATGCCGGTTTCCCCACGATGTTATCCTTTATGTTAGACAGCTGTCATTTTAATTGAGTTATTCATATTTTTTTTTTTTTAATAGAATATTTACCTTTCGTGGAATTGTAATCGTTCCACGTGTACAAAAGTTATTTGTGAAATGCTTTTTATAACTTAGCGTTAATTTAAAAATAGAAACACAAACAGCTCGTGTCAAAATATTATGTAGGAGTTTAAAGTCAACTAAAGAAAGGGGCTTACAATTCACAAGTACTCCGTGAATAGAAAATTCCTTGTAACTAAATACAATAAACCATTGTTAGCATACGGCCATGTTGAGAAGATTGATAAAGTATTATTATATTTTGCTACGTCACGAGCTTTATTAATGAGGATGACGTCACTACTTGAGAGTATAAGTACCTACATTATAATATGAATTATTTTATAATCGGGTTCAGGGTTCTTGTGTCGTCAGATTTTCAGGAACTTCGATCAAGGTTAGTCGTAATCATGTCAAGCACAACTCATTAGCTACCCATCCAATACAGTATGATAAACTAAATGAATGACAATTCATTTATTTACAAAATGAATTGAAACCAATATTAACAATTTAGACAAAACAACAACGTGTGTTTGATACTGTAATCAAACACACGTTGTTGTTTTGTCTTGGACATCAGTGACAACGATGCACGGTGAAGGAAAACATCGTGCGGAAACCTGGACCAACAAATAATAACAGTAAGTAAATTAATAAAAATGATTTTAACTACCAATCCTTAACATCGACAAGCAAAATTTATGAAGAAACCAAAAAACAAAAAAAAAAAACAAAAGTAAAACAAGTAACCCAACGTAGCTCTCGCCGAGCTAGTTTTCTGATTTTACCGAAGACGAGAACTAAGTTTGGCAAATGTTAACATTTTGAAGGAGCACAATTGTACAACAAAATACCCTCATGTATTAAAAGGGTGCACTCATTCAATGCATTCAAAAGTCTATTATCTGAATATTTAATGACAAATAACAACCTTCCTAACATCTGAATGCAGTGGATGGGTATATCTAATACATATATCTAATATGTAATCGCTACCATAGTTCTTCTCCATAGAGATCTACGCTAGGGAATGGGCAACTACAGTACTTTCTCAACTTATTATGCCTTGTGACTGGGACTGTAGCTTTGATTTTCTTTTTTGTATTTTTGACTTTCAAAAGTGCTGTAATGGTCTAATTGAAATAAATGCTTTGAGTTTGAGTTGAGTTTGAGTACCGTGACGCCTGTGACGAACTGTAGCACTTCAATACCCGCAATTACAGACACAATTAAAATAACAATGCACTGTGCCTCTGGAGGAACGGCCGGGAGCATACGGGTTAATTATAATTTATCTTAAGCATTTTTCTCATGTAAGTGACTTTGTGTCTTTTTTGAGAATAAATACCTTTAAACCTAAACCTAAGTCTGAAACTGCCTAAAAAGCATGCTCATGACTTCTATACTACAGGCAGTGGAACAGTAATAAGCTGGTGCTATTATGTTGTATTAAACAAACAGCTGCACGTAAATTTTTTATACATTTTTCAGTTTCAAACGCTACAATTTTGTAGCGCAGCATCCCGGACGAATAAACTCATTAACACACTCAAACCTAAAACCGTGAATAACATAATATAGACATGTATTGTGTGCTCATAAAATCCTTTATAAAAATACGTCGGTTTGTAATAACAGAGCGTTTCCATACAAAAAAGTTAGAATAACAAAAGGAGGGGCCGACACAACACTGTATTTGTTCTCGCCTAGGGCGGCTGAGGTGAAGTGAGGTCGCTGTGAGCGCGGGAAGCGGGTGAAATGAGACACAATGAAAGTTTCCTGGCCTAAAGGATTAGACCAGAAAACTTTTCAGTAAAGCATTTATATTGAAATTGTCATATGTATGTCGCAGGTATATTGTCAAAGCCATGATATTACAATTTCACTAGGGACATTATAATTAAACGATAGATTGTCAATTGACTTCATTTCATATAATTTATCGGCCTGGTTTTAGTGTCATTGTAATGTCACTGGGTCATATACTGCTATTCTATTAAATCTAGGTATATTATGAGTAAAGTTAGCAGTGGGAGACGTTGAGCGTTTTGATTTGTCAATTCTTTTCCATTTCTTCGGTGTATTTTTCCATGGTATTTTAATTGAACGAAAATGTAAAAGTGGGGCTATATCGACTACGCCTTATTATAACATTTTGGTTTTATTTACCTTGATGTTGAAACATTCCGTACACTCCGACCAAATAGGTTAGATTAGGTTAGAACTGTGACCAACTAAGTGCGAGCCGAGCGAGCGAAGCGAGCGGTGCCGGTGAAAATAAGGGCCACTCCGACAATTATAAACCCCGACAATATTATGAACCGCAAAATAAACTTATAACTATATGATTGCAAAATTGACATTGAAACATGGAAACATGGAAACGGACCAATCAAGAGACGGCCTCATAATCTAATGACCAGTGAATTTGTCAAAATATCATTGCCTTACAATATTACTATAGTGTCCCCGTGACATTACAATGGCACTAAAACCAGGCCGTAAAATGTGGGAAATGAAGTAAATTGACAATCTGCCGTTTAATTATAATATCACTAGAGAATTAATTGTAATATCACGTCTTTGACAATATACCTGCGACATATATATAACTAATCCGTCCGTCCCATATCTTCCCGTGGGTGTCGTAAGAGGCGACTAAGGGACTTACCAGAGAATGGGCAGCAGCGTTCTCTGTGCTTTTGTAACAACCGCACTGCGATCGCCAACCCGCCTGCCAAGCGTAGCGATTATGGCAAAACCCCCCCTTGGGGAGGTATATGTCCAGCAGTGGACGTCTTTCGGCTGATATGATGATGATGATGATATATAACTATGTTCAGTATTGTACGCTAGTACGCGAATACGCTGATCTAATCTCAAATATGCATAATAGTTCTAGTCAGATGATAAGTCTGACTAGAAGCCAGAACTAGTCTACCCAAGAGGTACTGTGCTGATATGTAGAGGAGGAGGTCAGACAGGCAGTCGCTCCTTGTACAATACTGGTGATGCCAGCATAGTTGATAGATGATGCATCTGTCGGAAAACGGTGAGAACAAATAAACGAATAGTAAAATAAGGCAGCTTCAGTTCATTAAACCCACATTGTATACAATACCACCAAAATAAACACTATCCCCGCGCTCACAAAGACCACATTCAACAATAATTATTATGATGGACTTAGGCCAAGATAAATGCACGCAACTTTGGCTTCGTCACAGGCGCACATTTGGCAAACGACGCTCTCAAATAGGACATTGTTCCCCTCCACGACGTTTGGTTATTATGATAGGTTGAACCCCTGAAATATTTGTACGGGCTATGATTTTGCTTGAGTGAAATAGTTTTGGTTGGATGAAAACTGTTTGTGATGGCGCGTAAGAGAAAAGAGGGAACCGTGAGAGATTCATGAGGAAGATGATGTGTTTAATATTGTAATCTAAATCATAAAATATGTACTGATAATTATGGTGTGTGATGTGGTTTTGGTCACGGTCTAACCCTCGTCGAGGATGGAAGTCGTATTTATGACCAAGATAGAAGTATCTTATATCCTAATTCGGGACATGGTTTACTTATGTGCCACATCGAAATTTTTTCAGCTGTTAATTCATAAAAAAGGTAACAGACAGAGTAACTTTCGCTCTTTTATTGTACCTAAGTGAGGATAGTAAGTATTGGTGAATTAAAAATAAGCTGAATCCTTTTAAACCTAGTGGTATAAAATTATTCAGCTGTGGAAAAAGTCTGGTAAATATAAACGAAGCTAAGCAAATAGCTGGCAGCGTGTTTTAAAGTTAATTCATATAGTCCATGTTAAAGAGGTCGGACGCACACGTACTGCTAAAATGACTCGAACACGTAAATGAAGGAAGTTTTGACACATTCGCCGTCCGTGTTATTTTCTATTATGTTAGGAACAGACTCATTGGGTGGGTGCCGCTTTTCCTAACCAAAAATAAACTTATTTTTGTGCAAAATATTCCTATACAATTTCTTGGTAGAAGACATCTATTTGTTTTTGCGGTTATTCATCACTTCAAAACAATAACACTGTTGTTCTACTTTTAGCGGTAAAAATTAGCGTTCTATAATGATCCTTAATACTTTTCGTTCCCACAACTGGGCCACAGCCCTTCACTTTGTGAGCGGGAGTGCGTTGTCCTTGAACTCGTGGGACCCAGTCATACCGGTAGAAGCCACCATGTCATTGAAATTGTATATAAAATATGCTGGTTTTCTCAAGACGTTTTTTCAACCACTTCTGACAGCAGTGGTGATGAAGTAAGTTACATACAGTGATACGCCTTCAAACTACGACCTACAAACGCGTAAGTCGAGGTCGTTGAAGTGAGCATGGTATAAACTTTCTTAATGGGCTGTTTAACACGGACCAGCTACTAAAACTATAAAATTATGTCTCATCAAAACATTGAGCGGCACTTAGCTCAATATTTTCATTTTGTTTTTCAACTACTAAAACGTGCAACTCCTAATGGTTTCATCATAAATTCTTAATATTAAAGTGTAGGCTTCTTTACAAAGGTCACAGAACACTAATTAGTCATTAAGATTAATTTAAAATATAATGTTCAGAATTAAAGAGCTCATTACAAAGAGTGGCCCTTGACAAACAATCGTTAAAAATTCATGACTCTTGAGGACTGAATGACTGCTAAAAAAAGTTTTAAAACAATTATTTTACTTTTTATAGTACGGAGAAATAAAAATGAATCAGTTGTTTGACGTCTTGGGAAAATAAACCTTTAGGTAAATACTCAAGTTAAATAGGTACTAGTTTGCTTAGCTACACGATCAATGGTTTTACAAGGTATTAGCAGATTCAGTAGTTAGTGAAGGTTTTGAAGAGGAGAACTGAAGGATTTAGATATAAGATTTACAATTTATTATGAATATTCATTTTACAATATTTCTAAACATCTTATATTTTCAAATTGCTGATATTTGTAGATATTATGACTAGAAACGTAATATTTTCATTTAAGTAGATTTAAAATATGCTCTTTGGTTATTTTTACAGAGAAAATAAACTTGCATTCAAAATTATATTGGCGGGATAATTTTCTGAATTCTTTAAAAAATAAGTTCGTATCAGTTCTTTGATCAAACAAAATGGGAAAATGTTAACAATACAATCTGGACTTTAAAAGAAACAGCGACTTATGAGTTTGATTCGGCTGTTACTTCTCAGAGTAGTCAGGTAAGCAATTTAATTTATCCTGATCTACCCGGATTATGACCAGTGGACGGTACTAAAAGTCCGTTGTTGATTTAGTCCAAAATCACGAGTCCTATCGAAAAATAATCCAAGTCAACAATACAAGAACAAGACTCAACAGTGAACCAATAACAAATCACCAGGATGTTTACGACTCAACCCAATACATTGAATAAAACTTTTAGCAACACTCCAGAAAATATTTATTTTCCTGTCTCGACATTCCAAAAAAAGGTAATCTGTCGTTGTAAAAGATCTGAAGAAAGGAACTTTAATCTGGGCCGAGGCGGCAGGCTCACGTCCCGCTGTCAAATAAATAAGATTCCACGCCGGTAATTTAACGTGCTCTAACGTCAAACGTGAACGATTACGTTTCGGTTTTTGTTTGGCGATGGTGCGAGTTGGAAGTGGTTGGAGACTTGGATGAATACGTGGCTTAAGTAAACACTCGAATGCGTAACTTCGAGCTTTAGAAAGACACGGTAACAGAGCATGACTTAATAAGATGGTGTGCTAAAAGGCTTGCGGCTAGAGCGGCATGGTAAAACAATAAAATAAAAAGCAAATTCGCCAAATTACTTAAGCAGTTCTTTCTTAAGAGTCTGTAAACCATCTTCTTAGGAAAGTGGTTTACAGATTGTTGAGTGAGAGCAAATAGGTAACTAGTTAAGTAAGTAATTATTATATTTGATTTATGTACTGTAGATTGTAACAAATCTACTTGCTCCTATAGTCTAAAAGGATAAGCAGACTTGTTCAATTAAATTTAATTTAGGGAAAAAAAATACAGCTAGTTATATAAAGCTTCCAACCAACAACCAACTCCATCCATCCTCCATCTACGTGGTATCCAACTTTCCTCTCGCAGGTCTGCTGGAAGAGATTTCTTATGAAATAAGCAGTACCTTTGTGCTCTTCTATCTTAATGTAATGTCCTGTTAAGTATTTTGTGTGTACATAAATAAATAAATAAATAAATAAATAAATAAAGAAATAAATAAATAAATAAATAAATAAATAAATAAATAAATAAATAAATAAATAAATAAATAAATAAATAAATAAATAAATAAATAAATAAATAAATAAATAAATAAATAAATAAATAAATAAATAAATAAATAAATATTAAATAAATAAATAAATAAATAAATAAACTACCTACCACGCACTCTATAGTTTTATAGTTCACAGTTAGAAATCACGGGAGCAGGCGTCAGGGTAGCAGGTCGATACCGGAGCAACCTTGAAGTTCAGCTCTGAAGCAGTAGAAACGGCGGCAGCGCAGATCTCAGAGTTCACCAGGACAGCTCAGCAGAAAGGCAGTGCAGAACTCAGGGCCAGACGTAGGACAGCCCTGCGAGACCAGTAGACAGACAGGCACGTAGTAAGCCTCCGAACATCGGGAGTAGAAGTCCCAGGGGAATCTTTAGCGGGATCCCCTGGGCAGTTTTAGAATCTCACAGCGAAAACCAAGCTGCTCTCTGATACTCATCAAATCAGATCCAATCGTCCACTTTTTTTTTTAAGCCGTCCGTCAGCTCGTTTCTCCAAAGTAGTCTTCCTTTTTCAAATCTTAGTTTTCTTAGTGTCGCTATCATCTCATCTGACAAGTGTAGTCGGCCAGGACATATCGATGAGTGCGTTAAGAATTATATAAATATAATCATTTAATATTAAGTTATTAAACAATCGTAATAATTTATATTATAAGTTGGGGGATTACATTGATGATAAAAATGCTTGGCTAAATGCTGGTCCTGCTCCACAACCATAGGTGGGGGGGGTCGCAAACTAATTGTTTTGTGGAAGCTGCAGAAGATTGTAAAAATATACTTGCATTGTATAGATTCCAGTTCTTAGTATTATATAATTGCATAGCACATGTGTGAGTACTTTGTACTGTTCAGCCACCATTTACATTTATTTATCTTTCATTGACTTGAATATGCCTTGGTGGCTAGAGAATATCAGTTCTAATAGAGAATGTCATGCTCACTTAAATGTCTCGCTGATGGTGGCGGGTGTGTCGGGTCATTTAGTTCCCTTCAATATGGTTGAGTTGAATGGCGCCGGTACATGCGTCATGTCTGTGAACGGGCGCTGTCAGTTGGGACTGGTCATCTCTTAGCTGCCAAGGTTCATTTTAATTACTTTATTCATAAATTTTTGATCTAATCTTTTACTCTGGATGCTCTTAGTGTGCACGTCTTTCTACATCGTTCTCACATAAATGTATAATCTCAAAATTAATGATGTAACCAAGATTTTGTAACAATATTTTGATTTTAAAAGAGTGTCCATGGAGTTTCTTGCCCGTTCTTCTCCATAGAGATCTACGCTAGGGAATGGGCAACTACCCATTTTCCAGCGTCGATAGCGCCAAAAGCGTATATTTTTTGCAACGAACCGCTCCGAACGCGCTAACGATTTGCGAATTATTCGCAAAAATTCGCAATTCTATAAAAACACTTGACGATCGCAAACTACAAGAGATATAGCTATATAAACTCTACAATGAATAGCTGAATAGATATGAAACCTATTTAACCAAAAATAAAGATAAATAATTATAATTTGATACCCTAAAAATTATGTAGAACTTGATTCACACCGATAAAAACGGACATTTCGCTAATAAATTATTAATTTGTGGTTAAACTATTAACTTTTTTACCATTTTTTAATATTTAAAAATAAACTAGATTATATTACCTTTCCAATAAGACCTTAATCTAATTAATAGCTTAATAGCATCATATCAAAATAATTATATGAAACTAGGTACTCACTGTTTGTTTACATCTGGAACTAAAGTTGTCAGTCGCTGTTTGGACGAAAAAACACACAAAACTACTTGTTTTTTGGTGTAGATAGTTGAGCAATCTAATCACCTCACTAATTAAACACTAGTTTTCCCATTTCACACACGTTTTAATCACTAAATCACGTATTTCTTCACACTAAACAATCACTGTAGGTACATATAACTACTGCATTTTCACAGGCGAAATACTGCAATTTTGCGATTCGGAACCTAATTTGTGTTATCATAATACGATAGCACAACTTCTCACGAACATTTTAAGGTATAACACTGTTTTCCAATAACAAACACATAACTCGTAATTACTTGAAGTGTGACACTAACGCTAAAACGATGACGTAAAAAATGGCGCGCTCCGTTGACGTAAGTTTGTTACTTTCATTGTGACACTTGTTGACGGATGATAGCTATGGTTTTTGGTATAGAGTTGAGGAATATTGTAGAGATGGGAAGTAAAGCAGCGTATTCACGAATAAAGCCCGTTTTTTCGATTATTAAATGATTAATTGACGGGGTATTTTATAAATGTTAATGGGGAATTAAGGTACCCGGACGCGGTTAGGGGTACGCACCTCCTGGGTATGTAGGGTACCCGGACGCTGGAAAGTGGAGTACTTTCTCAAGTTATTATGCCTTGTGACTGGGACTGTAGGTTTGATTTTCTTTTTTGTATTTTTGACTTTCAAAAGTGCCGTAATGGTCTAATTGAAATAAATGCTTTGAGTTTGAGTTTGAGTTTGAGTTTATAAAATACATTGGCTAAGCATATTGATAAAAATAATTTAAATTATACAAACCAAAAAGAGAAATCATAGAGCTAGACCATAGACTGAGCAGAAAGAGAATTAAAAAAAACTAACTGACAGTTTGACAATTTGACGCTTGACGTAAATATCACAACATGAAAATTATAATAATATTTTATTTCAGCTATTTCCAAGTTAAAGAATCGTATTTATATCGATTTGCTGAGTGTAGATATATAAAGAAATAAAATGCATGATAAATAGTATTATGAATGGTGGATATGAAGCGTAAGTATAGCATAATACTATAAGATAAAGTAGTTATTCCGTTCCGATATCATATTGTAATCCTGTTCCATTCGTGTTCCGTTCCCGCAGACAAACCATGAAAACGGTTTTGTGGGGCATTGTAATAAATTGTAGACCTTTCATTTAAAGCTGAACACTGACATTCATGTAGTTGGAAAAGGCACTGGATACACGACATGAAGACGATGCTTTCTAAATTCAAAGTGCCTACTTTTAAAAAGTGATGGGCTGCTTTTCATCTGGGTACCAGATACTTTTAGGTGGACAATTTCCAAAATCCTAGTACGTAATAGGGTATATGCATGATATTTTTTATCATTCTAAACAAAGCGTATTAACATCAGAAATAGCAAAGTGAAATTATTTTTTTAATATCTATAAAAAATACTAAGTTATAAGCATTTGAAACTGCTGATTAGACAGAGAGATCCGATACAGCGAATGACGTCATTCGCTGCATCGACGTACAAAATCCATACTAAATTCCGTTTATCTAGAAAGAGATAGAAACAAAAGTTTAAATGGTTATAACTTTTGTGTTGTTTGGCCGATTTATGTCTTGTTTTCGCTTTTTGTCATTATTTTTATAGTACTTTAACATTCCGAATCGAAATAAAAAAAAGAAAATATATGCATATTCCCTATTGGAACGTGAAATTGATTTCTGTTGGGTGTTCTATCAAAGTAACTAATATAATATGAGTACTAATATAATAATCAAAGTATGTCTCCCAAATTTAAAATAATCCCTATCTTTTTTTTTTAGATCTCCCTACGCCCTGTCTTTTAACTTGCACCAACTCACTCCATGTCTTCGAACGGAAACCGTTGTCATTATTGTCAATCCGTCTGACCCACGTACGTCAGTGGCCACAGTTGTGACCGGCGACGATAATACGTGGCGTCCTCCCATCCACCACACACAAGTCTCTGTGTGGAACTTTCGTAATAAGGGTTTTAGGTCTATTTAGCAAGTTTGAATAGAGTGGCGTGCTTATATATTTATAGATGGCCGACTTTTCTTTGAATAAGTTCATCTTATATAAGTCATCTTTTTCATAACAATGAAAAATATTTTAGCTCTCATTCTTTACTTTTATTTTTAGCAGGTAAATTGAATAATGAAGATTGAATATTTTGAAAGTTCTTGTACTTACTTGTTGTATATGAATTAAGTACATATTCATTATTCGACAATCACATTTAACAGACAAACATAATATTATTATATTTTGTCAAATCTCGATCAACACACAATAATCTACTATTCAATGACGTTCTCGAACAAAAAAGCCTCGATAATCAATCACTCCAAACCGAAAGGAAGTTGATAAATCACATTACAATAAACTTTTTCTTCTGAGGTCCAGTTTACATTGTCTTTGTCAAAGTCGTCATGCGCCTTATAGCCTTTTCAACCGGTGCTTGGGATCCAGTTCCAGTCTACTATTACTACTATACTAGAATAGTATGTGTAGTACATAAAGTGAGAGGCCTCCACAAGTTACTGGATAATATGATACCCTTTGGAAAGACTGGTTGAAAACCTTCGGGTTCCTGACTACCAGTTACGACTGGCAAAAATATCCGAAAAAAATCTAAAAATCTGCGTGCTCGTCGAGCTGTTTCAATATGGAATGGATGGTCATCCACCCCTGGACTGACCTCAGCAAGCTTCGATCAACTCGTACGCCTGTATACAACCACGACTCTTGATCGTCAAAGTTACAGCTACAATTTGTATGGAGGCAAGCTGGTAGAATATTAACGGGGAATGGGTACGGTTATGGTCTGGCGACCTGACAATCTGTGCACCGTATGAACCATAAACCCTGCGAGTTAATGCCTTCGGTGCGTATAGCGGAAGAAACATCATGATATTCCATGGGGAAACAGATTCTTGAGTAGTTATATGGTAGGGTGCAATAATATTGCAGATCATACTTCTAGAAGATGTTTCAGGTAAGAGTGTTCCTTCACCTATATAGACTTGAAAAAATTGATTATGAAGAATTATTCAAACTAAGCTGTCCTTCCGATGATATTTTCCATTTGTAAAAACGACAATCATCCTTGAAAACTTTTTATCCCTTATCCTTCTATTGAATTAATAATTTTAAAAAATATTTCCTTATTGCTCATCTTTTTTTATAAAAGAAACTCTTTTACTTGATGGCTGTGCGTTAGGCTCGGCGCAAACGGGCTACCAACCACAGCCACCAGTGGATGTCGCGCGCTACCGCGAGTCGCCAACACTGCTGTAGCGAGTGGCCGCCACCGGCCACACGCGTGCGGCGAGTTTCAACAAAATGTATGAAAAAGCGTGTGAACTGCTTGTCGCTGCCTAGCGGCGGCTGTGGTTGGTGGCCCGTTTGTAACCGTCGAAGTGAATGAATGAATGAATTCAAGATTCGTATTACGTAATCCTTGATTCTAGCTTCACTATTTTCAATTACACAAATTAGAAAGCAGACAAAGACAGCTGTAGGTTGTCTCAGATTATTATCATTTTGGTAAGATACACGGAAATCATAGGAAACGGTCATTTTTAACGAAAATAATTTTGACATTACTTTGTGGTCAAGCAAGGATGAATAATAATTGAACATGAATATAAGAGGACAAAATGGACAAGTTGCCGCCAATAACAGTCATTTCACAGCGTAGTTTGTCGCCAGAAATAGTTGTACTGAAGTTACTTCTAAGACAAACTTTCGCCAAAGAGCTCTACTTTATTAGCAGAAGTCCTTGTTGGACAAAAAACCATACTCAACTTTTGTCCACCTTTTTATTAAGTACTCAAGTCCACTTACTGTCAAGAAAGAATATGATTTATTTAATACTGTTTTCCGAGTTAGGTGGGTACAAAAAATCCACCAGAGAATTGTTTTTTGCCATCTGTGCAGCCTAGCACTCTGGCACAATCAACAAAAAAGATTTTTTAACCCTTCATAAATTAATTACGAGTAGTACAATTTGCCCTCTCCATTTTGAGAGCCGCCATGATTTTAGGGAAATGGAACAAACAGATTTTTGAAGCGTATGAAAAACGGTATATCGACGCTTTGACGGACCTCCAGTGGTTCCGTACAAAGGAATTTTTAATTCAACTTTTTACAGTTAGTTACATAGCATAGCCGGCGGAATGGAGTTTGGTCGAGGTTTTTATTGAATTTTGTAACGTAATAGTGACCAGCGATGAAACTAGCGTCAGTTTCAAACAGTATACGGTCACGGTCAACGAGAACAAAAATGTACCAACGTGCGGTATTGAAGAATTCTTTTTTGACCAAAAATGTTGTTTCACTTTGAAAATATTGACGCCGATTATCAAACTTTTGTGTAACAGACGCCGAGCTCCATTGTATTACTAAATGATAATTAGCTATAATAAGGTTTAATAAAGAAAAGAATAGGCCCGCATAAGGCGGAAAAGGGTATAAAGTTTATTAGAACAACATATTGTGACCTACAATTGCCTTATATGGTAGCGAAAATGATAGTTTCATGTTAAGTCAAAAACGTTACCATATAAGGTAACGAAGCATCACATCGCGTGTTGTGGGCGGAGCCTCCGACAAGTCGAAACTTGACCGACCTACGAAATACTGGAAAAGTCCATTATAAGGGCAACGATGGGCCAGAGGGTCCCGAGTACAGCGAGACCCCGCCACTACTTGCGATATGATGTTTTCGTATAAGAACAGGCGATCAAATCAGTTTTACAGTTTTTACAGTTCTTCCTATTAACAAGTGTTTAGTTTTAAGTGTTTATTGTGAGTCCCACGTGCCCTATGTATATTTGTGTTATTATGTTCTTGTGATTATTGTGTTCTTGTGATAAATCAGTTTGTGTTAAAGTAAATGTGCCCGCTCTATTGTAACAAGTAATTAAACAGTGTTAAATCATCGAAGAGTTTTGATTGAAAGTAAATCCCTTAGCCACCTGAGCTATCGAAGAGGGGAATAAATAAATAAATACAGTCCTTCTATAACAATATCGTAAACAGTAGCTCCGTAATAAAAATTCTGTAAAAATTGTAATTTAATCTAAAACCGGCTAAAGTTGAGTACAAAGTGTGTGTAAATAATCAATAATCACTACAAAACGTTTGTGAAAAGAACTGGGACAGTGTGGACGTGAAAAACATCAAAAACAAACCACTCAAACATCTTATCAAACCTTTATAACAAAAACTAATATTTCATAAAAAGTGCATAACACAGTATAATTAGGACTATTTACTGTGAAAAATAAAGTGCAGTGTCATTCAACAATTCATATTTCTACCTAAAAGCAATGAAAACCTTAATACAAACAAATAAACTTTATAACTGTTTATTTTGAATATTTGAATTTTGGCGTGCCTCCTTACAGATAAACCTCTATTCCACGAAGCAAATCTGTCAAAATAATTTAGGGCAGCGCCATCTAGTATCAAGTGGCGATACTAATCCTGACAAGACTTTTTGACAAGTAATAAACCACTGTTCCAAAAGAAATAATGAGATTGCCATATAAAAAATATAAAAATTAAAACGGTAATCACTACCCCTAC
Organism: Xestia xanthographa; assembly: GCA_905147715.2. Taxonomy (NCBI): domain Eukaryota; kingdom Metazoa; phylum Arthropoda; class Insecta; order Lepidoptera; family Noctuidae; genus Xestia; species Xestia xanthographa. The sequence goes on along the minus strand of LR990653.1, from coordinate 30,011,978 downwards.
TAGAACACTGAGTAAATATTATTTATGCAAGAACTAGAAACACACTCTTAGTTTCGCGTACTTACTCCATTGTATTTAAAGTTGCTGGAAAGTTTGCTTGTTAATTACACTGAAAGAATTACCCATTACATAGACGAAAAAATGACAACAAAAATGGGGTCTGAAGAAAAAAATATAACATTACGTTGCAAACATAATGTTGTGAGAACTTTGTCTTACGAATCACTTTGTATCAGACGCAACTCGGTAGATTCTATTAACTCTGAAATAAATACAACGGCATTCAGTATGTTCGATCTATCTACGAGCGCTCCGTCAGATGACATCACTAAGTTGAGACAGGAATTAGAAGAAAAGCAAATATTATTGGATAATGCAAAAACGGAAATTGATAAATTATCCTTAGAAAATATTCAGCTACGCAAGGAAATTCAAGAATTATCTACGACTAAGCTACTACCTGAAACAGTATCTACTGAGACCCTAGATACCACAAATAAAATACGAAACACTTACAACGACAATATTGTTGATATAACAAAAGAGTCAGTAAGTCTACAAACTAGAGAAACCAACAACTGTATTATTGAAAATTATTCGAAAGTTCTTCCAACCACAATTACGAACTTTCCACCTCCAGATGAACCAAAGGAAAACGAAGATAATAATATTTCACAAAATACTACACCAGACATGAAACACGAAGAAGAAAAAGAGGGGATGAAAAATAAGCAGAAATCCATCTATATATTTGGTGCTCAACAATGTGTAGGATTAGCATCTAAATTAGCTCACTCCAGAACTAACACCAGGTATGAAAAATATAAAATTGATTCCACTATTAAGCCGCAAGCGTCAGCAAGTGACGTGCTTAGCAATTGCGAACGCATGAACATAACATGCGAAGATAAAATAATTATAAGTGTTGGTGAAAATGACAACAATCCTATAAAACTGTTATACAATTTATCATATGTACTTAAAAAATTTGAAGAAACCAATGTCATCGTTCTTGGTGTAAATAAAACGTATCATCTGAAGGAAAAGACACTGAATGAAACTTTACGTAACTTTTGTAATAATATTCTTAACTGTACCTTTATAAATTGTTACAAGTTATCTGTTAATGCTCTTTGTAAGAAAATTAATTCTTCTATAGACATTCTAGATTATAATACAAATTTTTTTAATTTCACGTCAAAAAATGATGAAACATACAATAATACTAAGATTTTATCCAAAGAATATGCTCTTACACTTAAAAAAACACTATCAGATAATGAAAAGACCCCAAAAAGAGTTCAAATTGAAATAAATAACCAATGCAACAATGGAAGTAACCACGTTAAAGGAACCATACCATATTATTTCGAATTAATGCGGAAAACATCTTTAGACATAGCTAAAAACAATGATAATGAAAAGACTCCAAAAAGAGTTCAAATTGAAATAGAAATAAATAACAAATGCAACAGTGGAAGTAACCACGTTAAAGGAACGATACCATATTATTTCGAATTAATGCGGAAAAAACCTTTAGAAATAGCTAAAAACAAATCAATACAACAAGAAAAAACGTTTTTTCTATAGTACCAAATCAAAAAATGATCTATTTATCGACAACAACACAACTACAAACTCAATTACACTGTTCCATCAGAACATAGCGGGCCTTTTAAACAAACAAGATAATTTAGAGTTATGCCTTCATGAGTTTGATATAAAAAATAATTACATAGATGTGATATGTCTCTCGGAAACTTTTATTAAAAGAGGCAATGAAAACAACGTAACTTTAAAAAACTTCAAACTAATTACTTCATACTCTAGAATAAAAGAAAAAAGAGGTGGTGTTTGCATTCTTGCAAGGGATTCTATAGACTATAAAGATTTGGCTATTTGTAACACCATGTCCATGGACAAAGTATTTGAATGTTGCGGGGTAGAATTTCCCGCTCTAAATTGTATTATTATTTGCTTATATAGAACCCCAGACAGCAACATAAACTCATTTTTTGACAAATTTGAATTACTTCTACACAAGATTTGTAATAAAACCAACAAAAAAATTATTCTAACAGGCGACTTAAATATAGACACACTCAAAAGCAATAAAATAGCATCACGTCTTAAAGACACTCTAGTCAATTTTGGTCTTTTCTTACACATAGATCAACCAACGAGACAAAAGGCATGCATCGATCATTTTATAAGTAACATCAAAGACGCGAATGGTAAAGTTCATGATTTATTCCTCTCTGACCACAACACAGGCCAAACATTAAAATTTCCTATTAATAATAAACCAAAAAGACTAAAAAGTTGGTATATATACAAAAGAGACTACAGTAAAGATAACTTAGACAAATTTATAAATTGTATATCCGCTCTAAGTTGGTCAGAAGTATATGACCAAGAAAACTTAAATTCAGCTTTTAATATATTTCACGAAAGTTTTTGCTTATTTTACAATCTCTGCTTTCCGATCAACAAAGTAAGAATAAATTCAAACTGTAAGTCACCAAGGTGGATCACAACAGGAATCAGGAAATCAAGCAGACAAAAAAGAAAGTTAAGATATCGCCAATACATATCAAAATCTGAAAATGATTCATTAAATTTAAAAAAATATACTTCTGTCTTCAAAGGATGCGTCAGTCGATCAAAACACCTTATTAATTCTAAAATAATGTCAATGGCAAAAAACAAAGGCAAAGCAGCATGGCAAATTATCAAAAACAAAACAGATTCCGGTAACACTAAAACAAATATAGAAACTATTAAAATCAACAATAACGTTATAGACAAACCTTTAGAAATTGCCGAAACTTTCAATGACTTTTTCATTAACGTTGCCAAAGATTTCCATAACAATAAAAATAAGCCTTCACAAAATAAAGAACCTACAATAGATGTACCAAATATGGCTCAAACCATGTTTTTACATCCATGTTATGAGAACGAAGTGAAAAATATCATAATGTCTCTCAACAACACTAAATCGGTTGGATTTGACGGTATAGCAACTCTCATTCTGAAATCCTGTGCCACCATTATATCCCCAATCATTGAACACTTGGTAAATCTTTCATTCTGGCAAGGGATTTTTCCAGAAAAACTTAAACAATCGATTGTGAAACCCTTATTTAAAAAAGGTGATATTAAAGAGTTGTCTAATTATCGGCCTATTACACTAATATCAAACTTATCAAAAATCTTTGAGAAAGTCATGCATCGTAGACTAACAAATTATTTAGAAAAATTCCAAATTATAAAAGAGGAACAAAACGGCTTTCAAAGGGGTAAATCGACAACATTAGCAGCATTTACTCTAATAAAAAACGTAATTGAAAAATTAGATAAACGAATTCCAGTTTCTGTCATCTTCTTTGACATGAGTAAAGCTTTCGACTTTGTCAACCACGATTTGCTCCTAAAAAAATGTAATAACTACGGAATCAGAGGAATAGTTATGGACTGGATTACTAGCTACATATCTAACCGTAAACAAAGAGTCGAAATAAACTCAATGAACGAAAATAACGAGTCCACATCATTCAGTTCTAAATATAGTCAAACCAAAACAGGTGTACCACAAGGAAGCATACTGGGCCCATTACTTTTCCTTATTTATATCAATGATTTGCCCACTGCTTTACAACAACAGTGCATACTTTTTGCTGACGATATTTCTGTAATTGTTACTAATGACAATAAATCAGACATAAATCACGAAAACACCCTTAATACAATAGTCAATCAAGTTTTAAAATGGCTAGAAAATAATTATCTCTGTGCAAACCTAAGTAAAACCAAATACATAAATTTTCAAAATTACAATTCAAAACCAAAAACATTTAAAGTTAGTTGTCAAGGACAACAAATTAGCGAAGTTAATGAATACAAATTTCTTGGACTCATTCTTGATCAGCATTGTAATTGGAAATTACATATAGAACATGTTTGCAAGAAACTCAACCAATTTGTATTTGCTCTTAAACGTCTAAGACATACCGCTAGTGAAGCAGTCGCTCTTACTGCTTACCACGGATATGTATCCTCTTTACTCAGGTATGGACTCCTACTATGGGGGAACTCCACAAATGTAAATGAAGCATTTATTGTCCAAAAAAAATGCCTAAGAGCAATTTGCGGTATCAGCCCATTAACATCCTGTAGACCACTATTTAAAAAATTAAAACTACTAACCTTAGCAGGTTTTTTAATAATGCAGGCTGGTATTTTTGTGAAAGAACACTCAAAATTTTTTATAGCATGTGACCTGCATTCGAAATACACTCGTCGAGATCCCACAAGATTAAGAATACCTTCACATCAAAGCACACTATGCCAAAAAAATAGTTTAATCACTGTAATAAAAGTTTTTAACAACATACCAAAAGAATTAAGAGAACTGCCCTTAAAATATTTCAAATCCAAATTACATAGATGGCTTACTGATAATTGTTTTTATAGTGTAAAAGAATTTCTTGAAAAAAAAGTAATAGATAAATATGGCTATTGAGTTTTACAAAGTGTTTTATGTTGGTATATGTTTTTTTTTTTAATTATAAGCATTATTGTTAAAATTTCGAATATATACGAATCCTAAATTGTAAATGTTATTCCTATTTCTTAATTATTAGATTAATAGTTGAGCAAATTGATGTTTCGTATTAAAATTCTATGTTATGTTCTAATATTTGTATGCCATTGTAAGGCAAAACATGTAAGTTCACAATCCTATTTTTAAGACCTTAATGTACCATGTTTTTACACAAATAAAATTATTCTATTCTATTCTATTCTATTCTAACATTTTGTTAGTTTCTTTTTTTTGGGCAACAATTGATTCCCAATTATCGGAAATAACCTATGGAATATTTTACAGATACAAACAAAGTTTTATCAAATGCCTTTTCCAAAAAGCCGTATTGTTGTCTACTTACATCCCAAATTGTCTCTACTTTATTTTAGTCCAACCACAGCACAAGTTTTACAAACTTAACAAAAAGATCGTGTTGTGCGAGAAGACGCTCATTGTTCACTAGTTTAATATTGTGTATTGAATGTGGTGTACAATAATGTGATTATTGGTAAATGAATACAATTTTTAATAACTTTCATATTTTTTAGGGTTCCGTAGCCAATGGCAAAAAACGGAACCTTTATGGATTCGTCATGTCTGTCTGTCCGACCGTATGTCACAGCCAATTTTTTTTCGAAACTATAAGAATTATGCTGTTGAAACTTGGTAAGTAAATGTATTCTGTGAACCGCATTAAGATTTTCACACAAAAATAGAAAAAAAAAAAATACATTTTGGGGGTTCCCCATACTTAGAACTGAAACTCAATTTTTTTTTCATCAATCCCTCCCCCCCTGTAACTTCTAAAATAAGAGAATGATAAAACTAAAAAATATAATATACTAGCTGCCCGTCCCGGCTTCGCACGGGTGGACATTTTATTTTTTTCTATTCTATCCTATCTATCTATCCTATCTTTCAAGTTGGATCAAACTGCACACGGTTTGCAAATTTGATTAAAATCGTTTAAGTAGTTTAGGAGTCCATCGCGGACAAACAACGTGACACGTAATTTATATATATTAAGATGATGTACATTACCATGTAACGACACACGTCATAATATTATTGAGTCTTATTATTGAGTTACGACATAATTATTACAAAAAAAACTACTTACTAGTAGTTTTTTTTAATACGTCATAAACATCGATCAAAGTTACAACGAACTACAAGAACTTTTATATTAAATTACTTGCTGTTACGGAACCCTTCATGGGCGAGTCCGACTCGCACTTGGCCGTTTTTTTTATCTATTCTTTTATTCTTAACGGTACATATTTTCAGTCACCTTAATATCTTACGACCTCTGACTTATATTTGGCGCCTGTAATAAAACTACTGCTCGCATTTCGATAGCTGTTACCACAAGCGCGTGGGTATCAAAAAGAATATAAGTATGTGTAACGCGGGTTGTCCTCAGCCGAACATATCACTGAACGAAGTGGTTAGAGGTCAGTCTTACTAACGCGACTTTGGGGACGCAAAATCTTGTTTCCCTCCCTAGGATGAAATGACACACAAATATATGTACAGAGGCCTTGATACCATAGCTCATAGGCATTTTGTACCAGTGTTGTATTAAATTTACTGTTAAGAAAATCTTATAAGTAGACCGCTTAGCAATTGTACTGGGGAAAAAGATGATGAGATATTGAGAAGCTTTGCTTCATGATATTAAGACTGATATACTTCATAAAGAGACTCTCAGAAAGACTTAGTCGAAAAAGCAGTTGTATTTTTTTTTTTGCTGCGAAAATAAACAAAATCTGTGTCTTAATATATGCCATCATCGCTCGAAATTCCACAATGATTATTGCGAAAATACTAGTTTAGTTAGTTTTGTTCGGTTTCGGTGCGACACGCGTCTGTCTGCAAATCTGCAATTTGGATTTGCACGATTGCTGGACACAATCTCAAGTTCGAGGTTAATTAGCATTGTTACTTACTTATGCGTGAGCTTAAGAAGAGCTCGGTAAATAACGCGATATTTTTCAAAACAAGTCGTGAGTTCGCGTCGTAAGAACTCTCCCTTAGCATTCCGCGGCGCAACCCGTGATTGCCAAGATCAAGGGAATTGCTTAGTAATTCCCTTGCAATATTCTGCTCTAATACCGCACTGTGGGGAGTGTAATATAAGGATTTTTTCCCTCAGCATACAAAAATCTTCTAGCGGGGGACAATTTAAGTAATAGTGTGTTTTCTGTTTTGGTTTGAAATTGCATTGCTTGGCTTATGAAAGAATAAGGTTTCTGTTATTGTTTTGATATAACGTAAAAGCTAAGCAATACATGGATAAGTTGGTACGTGTTCAGATTCGAAACTAAAGACCCCATCTTGTTCAATACATTTCACAAATGTTCACCACCAGTGTTGACGACTGGCTGTGAATTGAACTTTTTTTTATAATTTTGATATATTTTTAGATTTTGATTTATGCTTCAATTTGTGACGTTTTCTAACCAGTTGTCAGGTAGAGCTTGTCTTGTAATATCGTATAATATTATAATAAAACGAATTACTATCATTCAGCTAATATACCATTACAGTCAACTGCTCCATAACAACCAGTATTCACACACTGAACACCGTAACCTAAACTAAATACGTTGATTGCACATTGACAAAAACAAATTAAACTCCACTCCTATACCCATTAAAACAATATGACAATGAGGGCTAAAAATCTTTCATTATTTTGACAAACTACAAAAACAGTGCGCTATGTTAAAAAAAAATGAACCCTTTCATAATTATTAAAAGCCTTTATAATTAATTTATATTCGTCACATTTACACGAGCGTCCGAAGCATTATTCCTGAATGTAATAAATATTACTCCTTAGTCTCTACAAAAATATTCCCATTTAGGTATGACCATCATCATCTGCCTAGCCTTTTCCCAACTTTGTTGGGGTCGGCTTCCAGTTTTACCGGATGCAGCTGAATACCAGTATTTTACATAGAGCGACTGCCTATCTGACCTCCACAACCCAGTTAGTACCGGTTATACGATACCCCTTGGTAAGACTGGTTGTCAGACTTTGTGGGCCTCTGACTACCTAACGACTGTCAAAGATCTACAAATGACAGCCGGGACCAACGGCTTAACGTACTTTCCGAGGCATGGAGGAAACTCGGTATGTAATGGGCGGTCACCCATCCACAGACCAACCTAGGCAAGCACGGCTTAACCTAACGATCGACCCAAGCGGCTGTTATTATTTAGCCACGAGCTCCTCCATTTAGGTATGACCATCAGAGCTAATGTATTCGGCTGGAGAGCTACGAGTTAGTACGGTCACGAGAATAAATAGGTACCTCACACATTTGGATATGGGTCTTTCCTAAAAGTTGCAATAATGATTTCTGGAGAAAATTTTGAATCTAGCCGAGTATTTGGAGCACCTATAATCTTCCGTTAGGTTACGTTCCGTTTTCCGAGTAAGAATCGTTTCAAATGTTGAAATGTGACCCAATGTACAAATTAATGTGTGTGATGATTAGGTTCATGTGCTATCTCCCTCATTACTTCTACTTATTCATTAAAGAAGAAAATATTGGCTGAGTTAACTAAGTGCGCAAGCATTTTCCTCTATCTGTACAAGTTTATATTATGACGAAAAAAAACATGTATGCCTTGAGAGGTTACTTTTAACTAAAAACGTATGTGCTAGTATTACGTCCTTGTGTTTATGCCCCTGGGTCTAGTATTATGGTGAAGCCTTTTACACCTTTGAAAAACTCTAGCACGTAATGGTCTTTAGGGAATCTTGGAATGAAGGTTGGCCAAGTGAAAATTATAGCTAGTCTCGTATAGATGCATGAGAGATGGATGGATCCACCACGCTGTACCTATTTTTAGATTTACTAACATAACAACAGCAGAGAGCAGCGGTGGCCCAGTGGTGGCGGCCCCGACTTACGAACAGTAGGTCATGGGTTCGAACCCAGACAGGCGCATTACTTTGTGTAATTTATTTCATCACTACTGCTCTCAAAACGGTGAAGGAAAACATCATGAGGAAACCGGCATGTCCTAGAACCAAAAATTCGAAGACATGTGACATCTAACAATCCGCACTGGCCCCCTCCTCTCATTGAGAGGAGGCCGTGTCCCAGCAGTGGGAACATTATAGGCTGATGATGATGATGATGAACATAACAGTACACCTGTAATCCCCAAAGGATGAAGTACAGGTGTACGTAATAGTACTCCCAGATTTTATCAGTTATGTTTAAGAATCCTAATATATTTTTTACGCAAATTCATGATTTTTGACGCAGTAATTTTCACCATCAGTTAGATATTTTAATTATTTGCTTATGAATAACAATAGTGCTATTCTCTTTCTTGTAAGTTGGAGTTACACATTTTCATTTTTCTTTTCGTGTAATTTACTATAAATATTTTACGAACTCAGTTTTCAAGAAAAACCGTCGGCGATGGAACTTTGACGCTCAAATTCACATTGTTACATGCAATTCTTATAAAAGCTAAAATTACTGAAAAATGAGCTGAATATTTTACTTGTTTATTGGAGTTTTAGAATTTCTTTAAATTCCTTGAATTTTCACGGAAAAAATCGTAAAGCAAGCGTAATTTAAGCCATAAATGTCTTGATAAATTAATATGATATAAAACTTCAATCTACAATGAATAAGTTTCATTAGTTTTAGTTTGTCAATATAATAAGACAAAATTACAATAAATAAAATTGAAGTATTATAATTCTGCGTCAATTCAGGTTGCTCCTCAATCTCATGTCAGTCTCGTCTGTAATTTTCGTCATTAACAATCGAAAATCATCCGGAGATCGCTATTACTATCGACTCGTGTACGCCGATCGAAAAAATTTGATCCAGGGAGAAAAATCAAAAAATTGCGAAAAAAAAGTAATAGGACTCTTATCTTAAGTCTCAAGTAAGGGCGAGCCTATTGCCATCAACCGGGCTCAATTTCAGACTCCATTCATGATAGAAAAACCCCAAAAATACTTTTCCCGACCTGGGAATCGAACTCAGGACCTCAACAACAGTCAACAGTCACGCTTTTTGATCACTCGACTAACGAGGTAGTATTAGATTTACTTTATTTAATGTATCGATATGTTACGGTAAATGTGATTAATTGTACTTTGTCAGTCTTCTAATTCTGCCCGTGGGAATTTATGAATGTTACGGTCCAAAAAATTAATTTTTTTAGGGTTCCGTAGCCAAATGGAAAAAAACGGAACCCTTATGGATTCGTCATGTCTGTTTGTCTGTCCATCCGTATGTCACAGCCACTTTTTTCCGAAACTATAAGAACTATGCTGTTGAAACTTGGTAAGTAGATATATTCTGTGAACCACATTGAGATTTTCATACAAAAATAGAAGGAAAATAACAATAAATTTTGGGGGTTCCCCATACTTAGAACTGGAACTCAATATTTTTTTTCATCAAACCCATAAGTGTGGGGTATCCTATGGATAGGTCTTCAAAAATGATATTGTTTCTAATATTATTTTTTTCTAAACTGAATAGTTTGCGCGAGAGACACTTCCAAAGTGGTAAAATGTCCTCCCCCCCCGTGTAACTTCTAAAATAAGAGAATGAAAGACTAAAAAAAATATATGATGTACATTACCATGTAAACTATCTATTATGTAGTTTTTTTTTAATACATCATAAATATCGATCAAAGTTACAACGAACTACAAAAACTTTTATATTATGTAACTTGCTGCTACGGAACCCTTCATGGGCGAGTCCGACTCGCACTTGGCAAACCGGCCAAAAAGTATGTTTCATTATTTTTCAATATAATATGCGGGGCACACGACATAGGTAGGTTTATCGAATCATTCAATATTAAAAATCCTTTTTCATTACAAAAAAAAAAACTCTATTTAAACAGCAAAAGTACACAACGCTCAATCGTGCTCCAATTCAGCATTTCCACATAAAAAAAATCCAATACCTATCGTAATAAATCACGTATCACTTTCTACTCCAAGTGGTGGAACTGAAATCGGGCAAGACTTTTTCAGACGTACTTTTCACAGTAAACTCTAATAGCTTCCAGGCATTTTTCAGCGGTGTGTCGTCGCTTTTCAGGCGGGATTATGAAATGGTGGAGTGCTTATGAAACTTGTTTTGCGGGATGCGTCTCTTGAGTGTCTTACGTTTGAGTCAGCGTGGAGACGTTGGAGACAGTGGCTGCGTGTGCGATTTAATGAACAGAGTGCGCTGAGGTTGGGTGGGGCTTGCGTGCGGTTGTAGTTCAAATGGTAGGATTTGTAGAGTGCGAGATAGCTTCGCGTAAATGCCAATATACCTAAGATTTTGGAAGTTCTTTTAAAAGTAGTTTTAAGAATATTTAATGAGTAACCATGGATATTTTGTAAAAATAACCACATTGATTACAAAAAAACTAAAATTTTAAACTCACCCATTTTATTTTTAGGAGTATGAGGGTTTAAACCTTGGTGAATATAGACGCTATGTTATGTTATCTGTTATGACATTATAATATTTTTAATGCCCGTTTTAAAACCCTATAAATACAACTTATCTCAGCAACCAGCATCCAAAAATCCGCTACCATTGCACCTCTACCGCATAACGCAATAAATCCCGCTAACTTCCTGAGCCAACTTGAGTGAATACTCAGAATCCAGTGTTTTATAAGAAAACTCGAACTCATTCCCAAACTTCTGACGTCTTTGTAATGAAAACTTAATTTGTAAGGCGATGACTAAGTGCGCTTTTAATGTTAGCAGGGATATGTTGGTAATGTCTGGAAGGCTTATGTTCACGATATTATTTCTTTAAATTATGATTCTTGTACTTATGACTGCACGACTGCTGGGCGTAAGGTCCTGGTTTTATTCCCGGGTCGGGCAAAGTGTAATTGGTATTGGATTTTTCCATCAGGAATTTCACAGTAGCAGCCACGGAGTTTGGATTTGCGCCCGGTTGATGGCAATAGGCTCGCGCCCTATTACATGGAAATTGAACATAACTGGCGAATTATGGGGTACCTACACCTCTGCCTAAACTTTCTGGAATTACAGGCGTGATGTAATGTTATGTAGTACCTATTAGATTTACATTACAGTTGAAATTGTACAACACTGGCGTGTCTACTTATCTGTTGATTAAATGAAGGTAGCATCATTTATAAAGAAATAACGTTGCATCTTTTTTTTTACGAAATACCTACAAAAATTATGAAATTTGAACTAAGTACAATAATTTTATAATACACATGTAAACGGGTATTTTCGCGAATTTTTACCTTTAATATTAGCCCGACGTTTCGACCGGATTGCACCAGCCGTGGTCGCGGGAAGAACACACACAAACAACAATAACACAACAACAATAATACAATACACAATAACAATAACACAACAAACACAATAACAATAACACAATAAGTAGGGTACAATAATTTTACTTTTTTTTTTTTTTTTTGATGATGTACTTTTCTTTTAAAAGTAAATTAAAAAGATCCAGGCTTGGATGCAGCGTGCAGGCCTACCAGCCTGCGTGATTACATGAATTTCTGCAAAGTAGCGCTTGTGAGTCCATCTGCACTTTATCTTATGAATATTGTTCTGACATAAAAGCAGCTGAGTTTCAGAATTTTCGACGCAACACACGCGACCCAGTATTAGAGAAAAGTGCAAATATGTAAAAGACTCCGTGGCTGTCAAATGCAATATCAGGAATTCAAAAAGTCGAGACAAAAGATCTCTTCGAATCGCTTTTGTATTTTGCTAACTGTAAATATTTTCTTGCTCGTGGCTGTAAACCAATTACAAAAAGCTTCAAGCTAAAAATAATTAGTGATATCCAACGTCTTGACGGCATTATTTAATTATTAGTAAAACAATGAAGGTAAACTTTTAGACCATCTCAGATAATAACTGTCTAGCTCGAACGTAATAAAAAGCTTAAGTTTCAAATTATGCTCAAGTCAAATTATTATGAAGGTTAAGTAATTAAATAAATTGCGGTTTAATTATGAGTAACAAGCAACTTGATTTTATCTTCTTTTGCGCTGAGATTTAGAAATTTAATATGGAGGAGCATAAGATTTTTTAGAACATATTATTATTACCTGTCTGTTTTCCAATTGCTGTTATAATGGTCTGTCAAAAAATCCTTCAAGATTTCCAATAGTGTTTGCAGTTTGAAAGCAAAAAGCAAAAACAAAGCCGACGCTAAGCAATTATACATATAATTGCGAAGGTTTGTATGTGTGTGTATATGTTTGTTACTCTTTCACGCAAAAACCACTAAACGATTTTGGATGAAATTTAGTAAACTGATAGTTTAAAATCTGGATTAACACATATGATACTTTTTATTCCAGTATAGTATGATCACTTTTCGAGGAGCTCGTGGCTAAATAATAACAGCCGCTCGGGTCGATCTTTAGGTTAAGCCGTGCTTGCCTAGGTTGGTCTGTGGATGGGTGACCACCCTTACATACCGAGTTTCCTCCGTGCCTCGGAAAGCACGTTAAGCTGTTGGTCCCGGCTGTCATTTGTAGATCTTTGACAGTCGTTACGGGTAGTCAGTGGCCCATAAAGTCTGACAACCAGTCTTACCAAGGGGTATCGTATTTCCCAGTACTAACTGGGTTGTGGAGGTCAGATAGGCATTCGCTCCATGTAAAATACTGGTATTCAGCTGCATCCGGTTAGACTGGAAGCCGACCCCAACATAGTTGGGAAAAGGCTAGGCAGATGATGATGATGAGTATGATCACTTTCCGAATTCAACGCGGGCAAAACCGCGGACATAAGCTAGTAGGTATATATTCGGCTTCCATTTGACTTGTACCGATCAACAAACTCCGTTTAGGCACTTACTATCGCTAAGTTATATTGAAGCATAGTCGAGCGACTATTTTCGAACCCATATTTGTACATTTTGATTTTGCCGCTCGACTATGCCGAATCCTATCCACCCAAACGTGTGTGTAGCACACCTGAAAGTTTAGCTCCTTCCCTATACTTTATTATAACGACAAAGGAATAAGACATTTCATTCCAAGAAACATGACGAGAACCAACTCTTCCATATCTCTCAAACTTCAAAGCAATACTATGAAGGTTTATATCTCCTTACATAGCTTCCTCTGAGATTCAACTTTCATTTACTTCACGGGCTCTGTGCAAAACTTATCGTGGAATCCACGACTTCTGCAAAGCATAAGTTGTGCAAGTATGCGACACTGACACCTCTGCCGAGTCCTCACATTGCGCTGCGCTGAAGAATTGGCGGAATTTCATTTGCCAGTTTTCCTGTTGCGGAAATTGTTTCAAAGTGTTCAGATTGGGTTTCTGAGAGTTGAGTAAGTGCATCTCGCCGAAGTTGTGAAAAGGGAAGATTTGTTTTTGTGGAAATCAAATTAAAGGTAGAGAGAGTTTCCTTGTTTTCGTTTAACGGTGAAATGTGCTAAATTTTGCGAATTTGTTTACTAAGTATCTAAGGTTTTTAATCGATGAAAGCTGTTTTGGATACCATTTTGATACGACAGAATTAATACTCTACAAAACTTATATTGTCACTTACGGGACATCTTCCGTGATTGGTAATTGTTTTGAGAAAATCTGTCTACCCTCTTTTTTGTCTTTTGCAACGCGCACTATTGGAACTCGCCACTAAGTCACGACAAAACACACTCACAGTATCACCAGGTTTTGTGTGTTTTGTTTTGTCTGCTCTTAACAATTTATTTTCCATCCACCCGCATTTTCCAGTCAACCCGCGATCATGGCGCTTGCAACAGTGTCGAAATATCGGGAGCTCAAAACAATTTCTAATCACGGAAGATATCCCGTAAGTGACAATATAAGTTTAGTTTTAAACCGTGAAAGCTTAAAATAAAACGGTGTTTAATACTCTACAAATAAAATACATTTATATAAAAATATTTTGAAACAGTTGTGTTTTGGTCACCTATTATTTAGTTCAACATAAGCTGACTGAAGATCAACACTTTTTATACATCAACTAGCTGTTGCCCGCGGCTTCGCCCGCGTGCAGGTCGGTAACTGTCCCACTGAATCATACTAAAGAAATAAATAGTGTCCTACATGTTAATCCAAGTTATAAACTATCTATGTGCCAAATTTCATAATCATCACAATCACCATCACTATCACAATCACCACCATTATCACAATCACCATCACTATCACAGTCACCATCATTATCACAATCACCATCACTATCACAACCACAATCACCATCACAATCACCGTCACAATCACAATCACGATCACAATCACCATCACAATCACCATCACAATCACAATCACAATCACCATCACTATCACAATCACCATCGTTATCACAATCACAATCACTATTACAATCACAATCACCATCACCATCACCATCACAATCACTATCACAATCACTTACCTCGTTATCACAATCATTGTAATCGTAATCACAATCATATTCATCATTATCACAATAACCATCACTGTCACAATCACAATCACCATTACCATCGATATCACCATCACAATCACCGTCACTATCACAATCACTATCACCATCACCATCACAATCACAATCACCATCAAAATCACTATCACAATCACCATCATCGTTATCACAATCATTATCATCGTGATCACAATCATTCTCATCTTAATCACAATCATCATCATCACAATCTACATTTCCACTATCACAACCATCGCTATCACCATCACAATCACCGTCACTATCACAATCACCATCACTGTCACTATCACAATCACCATCATCGTTATCACAATCATCATTATCACAATCTTCATCATCGTAATCACAATAATTATCATCGTAATCAAAATCACCATCGTAATCATCATCAACATTATCACAATCATCATCATCGTTATCACAATCATCACATTAAATCGACAATAACCCTGTATAGAAGTCAAATCCTCCATCTTCTGGATCTCAAAATAAATGCCATTTACGTAATCAGCACCCCTGATAATCTCGGTATCGACACCCATATTGATTTTTAGACATTTCAACCCCATCGCACCCCAACAGGGAATGATGGTATTTCAGGTCCGCCACATTAAATCTTAAAATCGTTGTTTTTGTAATACACCCAACCCAATTCACCATACAAACAATACCTATGTTGAATTTCAGGCTTTGTTATCCCCTTTTTCCCCTTTAGGGGTTGAATTCTGAAAAACCTGAAACACAAATGTTAACTCATTTATCGATAGGAGTACTCCTGGTAAGTTTAAAATAAAGTAGTCTAACTAATCTTATTTATCTTTGGACCCCCGTTTCAACCCCTTAGGATTCGAATTTTGAAAAAATCCTTTCTTAATGCACCCTTTAACCTCATAAAGAACCTATGCGCCAAATTTGGAATCTCTAGGCTCAGCGGTTTGGGCTGTGCATTGATTTTAATACTTTGCCACCCCATTTCCCCGTCTTAGGGGTTGAATTCTGACAAACCTGAAACCAGTTTCTACTCATTTATCAATAGGAGCACTCCTGTGAAGTTTCGAATAAAATAGTCTAACTAATCTTATTTCCCCATACAAACTTTGAAGCCCCGTTTAACCCCCTTAGGGGGTGAATTTTGAAAAATCATTTCTTAGTGCACCCCTAGACTACATAAGGAACCAATGTGCCAACGTTAGAATCTCTAGACTCAGCGGTTTGGGCTGTGCATTGATTTTTAGACTTTGTCACCCCATTTCCCCCTCTTAGGGGTTGAATTCTGAAAAAACCTGAAACCCGTTTCTACTCATTCATCAATAGGAGCACTTCTGTGAAGTTTCGAATTAAATAGTCTAACTAATCTTGTTTCCCCATACAAACTTTGGAGCCCCGTTTAACCCTCTTAGGGGATGAATTTTGAAAAATCCTTTCTTAGTGCACCCCTAGACTACATAAGGAACCTACTTGCCAAATTTGGAATCTGTAGACCCAGTGGTTTGGGCTGTGCGTTGATAGATGAGTCAGTCAGTCAGCAGTCAGTCAGTCAGTCAGTTTCTTCTTTTATATATTTAGATTACAGAAAAGTTCCCAAAACCTTCACCACATCCTACTGTTTTAGTCGGGAAGAAAAAGTGGCAGAACCAACACCCCAGCAAGCCACAAATCTGTTTGGTGTTTCTTTCACTAACAAAATCGTTAAACTGCAGAACCATAATCCTCACAATAAAAGACCCGAACTAAGAAACTAATAAAGTTATAACCATTAACCGGCTGCTAAAAGCATTTCTTCTTTTCCAAAAATGTATTAGAGATTCTACATCTTAGGAGCAGACGCCACATAATACAGTTACTAAGCGTTGTCACCCTCTGGGAAATCTTTTGTTCGGCCACAGGTTTAGAGGCCAAGAATTTAAACTAACCTTCATGGGCAACAATATCATGTTGACTTGGAAAATATAAACATTTAAAAAACTTCACGAAGTAGACCTTATTAAAAACATTACTTTCTTATTAATACGAAGGTAAGTACATGTCGGGTTTGTCAGGATTTTATTTCGCTAGGCTCAAGCTTATGTGGGCTGTAGACGGGTTTCGTGCTATGAAAACACACCGGATGCAATACACTATTTTATTTCACATTGCACGGTTCAGCATGGTAGTTTCCATGGAGAAGAACCGGCAAGAAACTCCATGGTTACTCTTTTCAAACAGATACACTGAGTCTAACAAATTACTTAACATTACACTTTGACACATTAACACTGGGCACAATGATTCGGGTACAGTTTCAAGACTTCTTAACTCCGCTGCGATCAGACAGAATGTCCGCCTCGCCGCCTGATGTTAATATCAGGACTCTGTAGAAGGCTCCACGGTGGGGTAGACTGGTAAGTAGGTCGCGTGATGTCACCACTGGCGCGCTTTCGAAACATTCGCCCGTCCGTACTCATGACCTGATCCGACATACATATTATAAAGTTTCTAATTAAAAAAAATAAACAATGAATGAAAATTATAATACCATCATTATCTAACACTTATTGAGAGACAAATAAAGCATTAATATAGTAAAGAAAAATCCTTAGAAAACTATGACCGAAAATAAATGTCGTACGAAACTACGCCATTGTTATGCGACATTAAAACAATCTGTGTGGGTTGTACAGCTAAGTGGAAAGAAAGTTCAATGTTTGAGACAAGTTATATTCAGAGTGAGTGCGAAAAGGAAAACCTTGTTATACGTTACAAATAGCGACATCAAAAATGTGACGGATTATATCGATAGACAAGTAACAAATTTGGAAAACCTTCATCATTTTTGAACTCTTGTACACATTGTATTCGATATGGACAGGGGTTTCCACCAAATTCCCGCAACGAGTGAAATATCACAACAAGGCTACTGACAGAGGTTAGCAATATTTTCCGTTCGCCGCCCGCGTGTCTGCGTCACCTATAAACTTCTGTTATCTCTTGTGAACAATTTTATTACATGTTTTGCTACAAGTTTGTGTGTGATTTATCTCGATCATCGTTCAGTATCAGCTAAATTGCGGTACTGATCGGTTCGTTGACTTGTCTCGGCAACTAGCCGAGCTAACTTTACAAGTGATCTATTGGAAATTTTTATTCCTTAGACTGCAATGTATTCAGTTTTAGTGGAAAAATATCGGCATGATATACCTACGTACAGCTTTTTAGATATATTTACCCATACAAAACTACACTGCTGTTGTAGTAACAATGTCAACTTGGCTTAAAATATTGACAACTTAGTTATTATTAACTGAAGAATATTCAACATTCTCATATCTGTCTCTGGCTAAGCTGTTTATCATCATTATTATCTGAATTAGCTACACTCCTGAACGTACTTTATCTAAATGTTCACAGACACCATCAATATTCTACCCTGTTCCAGATAGGAGCTTGTCTGCAAACTAGTCTATCTTATCGCACCGCAGCTGAACAAACTGTTCGTCTAGAATTGAATCCGCAACAAGAAACTATACCCTGTATGTGAAGCGCTCAGCCATAGGATAGAAAAGTGCAGTAGTCCCATTTATGACAGGGAACCAGATTGACACGAAAGAAAAAGAAATTATGTAACTTAAATAAATGGAGGAATTTAAACTTAAAGGCTACCTCTTCTTGGTATCCTTGAAACCGCTTTTATTAACTAGCATACAGAGATGCAAGAATCTTTTGGCGCTCGAATGACGTTTACAGAAAGTTCCTGTTGATAATATATGTGAAACCAGGTGGCGGCGTCAATTCCCATTGGTAAATATTAATGTGTAGATTATGACAGCTCTGTGCAATTTTTGTTTTACTTAATTGACGTGACGTAATCTTTAAAAGGAAACAAATTGGTGGCAACAGAATGTTGTTATTTTAGTCAGGTTTTACTCTTTTAACTGTTTTTTTTTTTACTCTTCTTGTCTAAAACCTACTAATAAAACCTACTGATCTCTTGTGTTCAATGGTCGAGTCTAGGATCCAATCTCGTGGCGGATTTCCATCGCGCTGTTCCGAACATCCGCGCTCATTCGCGGATCTAACGCGATTACTTGTGCGTACAACATGGGCGATGTTTAACAAACTTTCAAACATATACACTCGATCTTGTAATTGATTTATTACTCTAAGATTGAATGTCATGTGCTTTATAAACCGAAAACAGTAGGAACAAAAGAAGTACACAAACATAACGCATAATTATTCGATTTAAATCGAAAACAGCATATATTCATAATAATGTATTAATATACCTAGTAGTTTATCAATGATTAATGCTGTTGACTTACATAAATTGATTTAAAATATTTTAATTGATAATCTCCTATATTTTTATTTTATGACATCTATCATTTTTGCTATATAATACATTTTATTGTTGACATTTTGAGACAATTTATGGAACAAGTTGCTTTGACAGTATTGTTTTTATAGTATTAAGAGTAATGGTATATTCTGCACGTTATACGCCATCTCAAGCACACTGTAACACGGGTAACACCAAAACATGTACTTTAACAAATAAATATTCTGATTCTGGGTTAGTGACATAAGCTTTGTTTTTGTATAAAAAAAATTATACGCCATATTATGGCAGGATATGCTGGAACCAATATTGTAACATCTAGATGCACCATGTCCTGACAAATAAACATTTTTGATTTGATTGATTTAAGAAATGTGTGTCATATTCAAGGGAGGTACCCTTGAATATGATACACATTTCTGATATACGCACTATACAATATATTCAAGGGTATCTACAGCTACAGACCATCAAATTAACCTTTTTCTATGAGACCAGCATGGAAATCGCGAAAAAATATCAGCTATCTTATTTAAAACTTTAATATTATCATGTGAGATAGCAGGCTGTAAAAATAAATAAAATGTAGGATACTTTTTTTGTTATATAGCAAGAATAGGTAATTTACTACCACCGACAAAAATCAATAAAGTGTCAAAACTAATCATAATATTACGTGCGAAACAAGTAGTATTTTCAATTTTAAAATTCAAATTTCGTTACGTTGTTCACGATAGGCCAAAGGGTTTGTGTATGTAGTTAAGTTTTAACTTTACGAATAATTGTGTTTGGAAGTGGTAAAATAATTACGAGGTAGACTATACATGTATTCACTTATAGAACATTGTTATAAACTAATTTGGGTGCAAACCTTACTCGTACACCGTTCACGGTATAAATTGCAGCAAGTTTGCTTGTAGCAGAGTTTTAATTGTTGACGTGACTCGAGAACTTAAAGTTAACAAACTGCAACTATTTTCTGTTTCGTATGAAGCTTTGTTGACTAATTAAGTAACAACGATATTGTTAAGGTATTACGAAGAACGCGAGCAGTGCCATCTAACTATGTATTTTCTTAGCTTCGTGGTTGTGTCGCGCCGCTTGCACGGGCTGCATTGTTGTATCAAAACATTATCAAATATATTAGATTATCACTATAAAAGTGTTTAATTTACCCAAACCTCTTCAGGTTATGGGCCCAGGGATAGTCTGTGAGTGAAAAACAAGACATAATAGTGAACAATTGCAGTGATTTGAACTAAAACAGTTCGTCGTAATAAAAGTTATAAACGCGTGAAGTTAAGTGAAGGCTAATTAGTGTAACGCGGACTTGCAAGTTTACGTTTACGTTCGCCGTTTGTTTACTACGTTTGTTACGAAGATTTTAATTCATTGCTATTGTTTTGTTTTGGAGTTAAGAAACTTCATTATGGCTACATCTATAAAGATTGATCGACTTACTGGTGATAATTACGATACATGGAAAATTCACATGCGGGCTATATTAATTAAAAATGACTTATGGGAATTTGTTTCGGGATTATTGCCCAAACCGCAGTTAAATGATCCAAAATATGCTGAATGGTTGAAAATGGACAGAAAAGCCGAAGCCGACATACTGTTAGCGGTAAGTCCAAGTGAATTGGCCGCATTGGATGGTTTGGAAAGTTCCAAGGCTATTTGGGAAAAACTGAAATCAATGTATCAGTCCAGCGGTCCTGCTAGAAAAGCCTCTTTGTTGAAGAAACTGGTACTGACTCGTATGCAAGAAGATGATGATTTGAAGAAACACATCTCGGAATTTTTTGATGCAGTTAAAAAATTGAGAGAAATCGGTTTAATCGTTATAGACGAACTATTAGCCATATTATTATTGTACAGTTTACCGGATTCATTTGCCATGTTTAGAACAGCCATGGAATCACGCGATGATTTACCATCAACGGAAACGTTAAAAGTGAAGATTATCGAGGATCATGAAGCTCGTAAGTCCAAAACAGCTGATCAGGGGGCTATGTTCGTCAAACGTATCAATAAGAATAAAAATACCAATATGAAGAAGAATCATGACAAGGACAACCACGGTTATAAAAATAATTTCGAATGTCATCGTTGTGGTCGTCGTGGGCATTTAGCGAGAGACTGCAGAACTAAGCATATCAACAAGCATAAACAAAGTGCACAGAGTGTGGAAAATAAAGACGACGCAGAGCAAAAGACAACAATGTTATTGAGCACTACCGAAGAGGTTATGCAAGGTGAGACAGTAAATCCTATTTGGTGCATTGACAGTGGATGCACAGGTCATATGTGCAATGATAAACAAATGATCGAGGATTTTACGCGGCTAGATTCAGAGCTAAATTTAGCTAATAGCGACAGAACACAAATTACTGGGACTGGTAAGGTCAAGATCTCTGTAGACACGGGCAGTGAAGAACGCCAAATTAATATAGAAAAAGTGTTCTACGTATCCGACTTACGAACAAACCTATTATCAGTAGCTAAGATGACAGATCGCGGGTTCGATGTTCATTTTAGGAAGAATGATGCGATTGTGATTGATGACAATGATAAAATTCATATGCGTGCAGAAAGAGTTGGAAATCTATACCATGTTCGAATGAGTAAGAATGCTGTTAATAATATTGAAGCAGTTAAGAATTCAATAGACATGTGGCACCAACGACTCGGACATCTCAACGAACGCGACCTGAAAGCTATGGCAAACAATAGTTTAGTACACGGGTTAACATTCAAGGATGACGAAAAGTTATCCCAATGTGAGATTTGTATTAGTGAGAAACAGACATGCACACCTTTTCCAAAGAAAAGAGAAGATAGTACCACCGAATTACTAGAAATAGTGCACAGTGATGTTTGTGGCCCCATGAATCATCAGTCGTATGGCGGTAAAAAATATTTTGTCACTTTCATCGATGATAAATCTAGATGGTGTGAAATCTACTTCATTGCGAGTAAAAGTGACGTCTTAAGCGTTTTCAAAACTTACAAAGCCTATGCAGAAAATTTAACTGGGAAGAAAATAAAGAATCTTCAATCTGATAACGGTGGAGAATATGTAAATAATGAGTTTGATGATTACTTGAAGAAGGCTGGAATCAGAAGAAGATTGACGGCGCCATATACGCCTCAACAGAACGGGATTGCCGAAAGAAAGAACAGGACACTGGTCGAAATGGCACGATGTATGATGCATCAAGCCGGAAGTCCCCCTTCATTTTGGGCTGAAGCGGTAAATACTGCTAATTATATAAGAAACCGGTGTCCAACAACAGCCTTAAATGGTCAAATACCTTTTACACTGTGGAAAGGAAAGAAACCTACAGTCATATATATGCATGTGTTTGGCTCGAAGGCTTACTATAAAGATAAGGGAAAACCAAAAAGAAAGTTTGAGTCACGTTCGCAGCTAGGAATATTTATGGGCTATGATATTCAATCTAAAGCATATAGGATACATGATCCTGCAACAAGAAAGATTATCATTACTCGTGACGTGAAGTTTATAAATGAGACAGCGTTTAGGCATGAATATAAAGAAATAATTGATGACGAAGAAGATACTGATGAAGAAGAAGTGAGAATAGAATTGAATGCGTCTAATGCGAACAATAAAAGAAAGGAAGATAAGTGCAAGATATTAAAAGCCAACAAAAATGTTAGATCAAGAAGATCACTTGAAAGAATTCAAGAACCAGAAGAAGATAGAGATAGAAGTCAATTATATGGAAAAAGAAAGTCAACTGTTTCGTGGGAAAACTTAATAGAACCCTCTAAAAGAGGAAGAGGAAGACCTCGCCTACTTCGTACTGGTCACGCGGGCAGACCGCGGAAAGAATATCACACAGTGATGGAAAATAATACTACAGATAGTAAAAATGAATCGGATGAATCAGATGAATCGAATGAACAGTTAAGTGCAGGGATAGCAATAATAGAACAAATGACGTGGAAAGATATAGAGAAGAGAAGCGATTTGAATTTGTGGACATCTGCTCTTGAAAATGAGTATCTGTCTCAGATAAAGAACAAAACCTGGGAAATTGTACCACGACCAAAACAACGCAAGGTTATTGGAAGCAGATTCGTGTTTAGTACCAAAAGTACTGGCAAGAAAGTACGCCTTGTCGCAAAGGGATGTTCACAACGGCCAGGGGAGGATTTTCATGAGACGTCTTCGCCTGTTGTGAGATCGTCATCCATAAGACTCATAGCTGCTTTGTCGGCTGAGTTAGGATTGGAAATCCATCAAATGGACGTAGTAACGGCTTACCTGAATGGTTCCCTAGATGAAGAAGTCTATATGGAAATCCCAGATCAGTTAAGCGACGTTCTTAAGAAAGTAATTGGAAAAGAAAAGGTCGGGTCGCAGAAGAATATAATAACAGACAAGGATATACTACAGACAGCTAAACGCTGGCATGAAACTCTCGATGAATGCGTGGATAGTGTGTGTTTATTGAAAAAATCTTTATATGGCTTGCGACAATCAGGTTTGCAGTGGTATAAAAGGTTAGCAAGAATGTTGAATGATATTGGTTTTGAATCATTGCCACAGGAACCTTGTGTGTTTGTTGCGAGAAAGGGTGAACGACTAATGTTGATAGGTATATATGTCGATGATATGATTCTAGCGACAAATGATAATATATGGATGGAAATTGTAAAGAAACAGTTAGGAAGTGCATTTGAAATGAAAGACATGGGGAAAATATCTACTTGTTTAGGAATTGAATTTAGTCGTGATGATGAAAATAGAGTGTACCTAAGTCAAAAATCATATATTGATAAACTGTTAGAACGCTTCAGTATGAGTGAGTGTAAATCTGCTATCACGCCTATAGATGTAAATGTAAAATTAGAGAAGCCTGAGTGTATTAGGAATGATGTAATGGATCAATACCCATATCAGAGTTTGATTGGCGCCTTAATGCACTTGGCAGTGTCAACCAGACCAGATATCACATATGCCGTTAACTTTTTAAGTCAGTTCAACACAAATTACGACATTGTACATTGGAAGGCTGCTAAACGTGTGTTAAGATATTTGCGAGGTACATCAGATTACGGACTAGTGTATGAAAGAACCGGCTTGCCTCTTTTTGGTGTGGTTGATGCAGACTGGGCTGGAAATGCGGTAGATCGTAGGTCCTATTCCGGTTTCGCGTTTATTTTTGCAGGTGCCCCAGTCAGCTGGGAAGCGCGCAAGCAACGGACCATTGCTTTATCCAGCACCGAAGCCGAATATATGGCTATATCCGAATGTACTAAAGAAGCCATGTATTTACGTGATGTTTTGAATTACATTGAGGTAAAGTGTGAGTGTGTGATATTATTCAACGACAATCAGGGTGCGATTAAACTTGCCCAAAGTAAGAACTACCATTCACGAACAAAACACATTGATGTACGGCACCACTTTATTCGTGATAAGTGCGAACAAGGTGTAATTGATCTTAGATATTTGTGTACTGATCGAATGCCTGCTGATGTTTTGACTAAAGGTTTAAACGGAACAAAACATCATGAATGTCTGCATAATTTAGGGATGATGGATGAATGTATGTAGATGTCGAAGATCTGCTCACGACTTCGAGGGGAGGTGTTAAGGTATTACGAAGAACGCGAGCAGTGCCATCTAACTATGTATTTTCTTAGCTTCGTGGTTGTGTCGCGCCGCTTGCACGGGCTGCATTGTTGTATCAAAACATTATCAAATTTATTAGATTATCGCTATAAAAGTGTTTAATTTACTCAAACCCTTCAGATATGAGCTCAATGTTATATAATGTTTATTTGGATACTAAATAATGAGATAGAAGACATGAATGAATCCTTTTGGAGATGGGGAGTTTTAAGTGAAATAATTTAAATACTCGAGTCGTTCATCAACTCGTCCCACAAGCCTACGGCCCATCAGTGGCCCGAAACTTTGACAACCAGTCTTACCAATGGGTATCTGTAAAGTACGTAGTAGTAAGTGTATAGTCGTTGGGTTGTGGAGGTCAGACAGGTTGTCGCTCCATGTAAAAAACTGGTCATCCGGTTAGACTGATGAAAAATATAGGTGGTGATGTAAGTGATTTTTTTTTTTGTAATTTATCAGTCCACTTTCGTTGTGACTATAGGTATCAGACTATAAAGAGCAGCAGTCTTAACTGTTGATTGCTTAGACGAGAGGCATAGACATTATGAATTCGAACACATTTTATTTTTAAAATCTTACTGCTCAAGTAACGGTTACAGTTTATTTGACACTAAAATCCAATTACTAGTTTCCACTCACAATACAAATGATTAACAATATTCATAACAGAAGATAGGATACACCATAGTTGCATAGAAATTGCATATAAATGTGATCAAGAAAATTGCAGAGAAATGATAGATATATAGACTTTATTGTACACCAAAATTGTTGCTATAGTTATTTTACAATATTTCTAATTCTGTTGGTGTGAGACCTTCTAATTGACAAATCCCATTATTGCAAAGACCGATGTCAACTTTTTGGCAGACCGCATGGCTCTTAAGAGATATGAGTTTTGTTTGTAAGAAGTTTTTACAAATAAGTGCAGTAGGTAAAATCTGAATAGATTATGTAAAAGGTACAAAAGACAACAATACAACACACATTATATAAACACAATCCATAGGCTTCGCTGACTCATTGACGCGATCACAATAAGTAGGACTGAAGTTTGCATTGTATCCGTATAATTCTACCGTTCAGTTCTATTAGTAGGACTAAACGGAGAAAAAAATCCGTTAATTTTACTAGTATGACAGAACGGACAGTCTGTCCTACTAGTAGAAATTAACGGAGAAAAAGATTATTAAGTTCGTGTAGTTCTACGACGAGTTCTATACTGATAGGACTAAACGGATAGCATAAAAATGTATATTCTTTTTTTTTCTACTATTACATACAACATCTTTAATTCCAAACACACATAAGTATGAGTGTTTGGTTCATCCTACAAACTTTACCTTTATGATCCTAACCTCATCTAGCATACTAACACCCCTTCCAACACTTACTACGTCAGAGCTGTAGCAGATTGGATCAAACGCACCGCACGTGCCTCTGCCTCTAGAGTTGTTATTAACTAACTTTGCATGCATTCGCGAGTTTCTTATCAACTTGTAGTATTCATATCTACATTACTTCTTAATTATTTCTGTATGTAATATTTATAGTCTTAATAACAACGATCACATTATGAACATGTTATGGCAATATTCATATCTCCGACATACTTATGAAATTGGATAAATCTTTGATTTATTTAATTAAAGTATTGGAAAGGAAATTCAATTCAATATAATACCATTGCATGAGTTTCTCGCTCTCGCAATGGTAATATTTTAATTACATATAAATATTTAACTTTAAATGAAATAGACATCTGAATCCCTGTTGCTAAAACTTCTTTTGATCAATAAGTTTCATTTAGTTCCTCTCTATTTAGGTGTTGCTTCCCTTTCGCTTCTTCCCTTTCTAGCTTACGATCTTCTTTTAATGCACAGCATACCCTGAAAAAGGCAATAGGTAAAACTTCTTTCAATACGTTAACGTAACGCTTCACCCTATCTAATTAATGAGGAAGCCATCCAAGGCATCCTACACTATTTTTTTCTCAATCTGCCGCGACTCCATCTAGATTGTGTCTCGACTGCAGTTTTCGATATGGGGGCCCACAGCTTGGGCTGGCAGACATGAACACAAATAACTAATAGTCGGTTAATTTGTGTAGGCGTTTCTAAAGGTTCTTTTCTAGGCCTTTCACTACGTTCGATCTCTGTTATTTATATTAATATAATTATATTAAGATAATTCTTTTGCTCTGACAAAAAGGCTAATCCACAAACTTTATTTTCCAGACTATTTCGGCTAACTACAATTATTTGTGATCTTTTCTTGTCCTCGTATTGATGGTAGGTCTTGTCAAATTACTTGGGCCTAGTAGATGGTCACATTGATTGTGACGGTATCAGGTATAATGTTTTTCCTAAATGTTGGTGTAGGCAGGGTGTATACTTTAGGCCCAGGAACTTGTCGGAAGAGTTCACACTGAGTGTCAAAAGAATCTTTAATCCCTCATTTCGCCACATAAGTTTGCAGGAATGTGATACAATTTGTTAATCATATCTTACCTTAATGTAGAAAAGTAAAAGATTTCAGCAATACTTAGGAATGAGAAGCCTAAGAACAGCCCCAGGAGACCACCACACGCAGCCAAGAAGTCAGGAATCCCATACAATGCTGACCGACGCATCGATATGAACCGCGGGCTTTTGTAAAATATCTGTAGTCTTGTAAACTTAATCCTGAAATATATTCAACATTTATAGCATACCTAGTTGTGAACATGGCTGAAACAGAGAACGAAGAAGAAAAATGCGTTTTCATAAAAATATAATATCACGTTATTTCCCCGAATTACACGTACATTTTACCAGTTATTTTTAACTTTCATGTTATAAGGGGCGAGCCAATTAAATAAATATCACTGGACATTACACACAGCGCCATCTAGTGCCACACTAAGCAACGAGGCTTGTGTCGTGAACGCCAGATAGTTGTTAAACTACATAAACTAACAACATTTTATATATATAGATAGTTTGATCAACGCACAGCCCAAACGGCTGGTTTCTAGAGATTCCAAGTTTGACACATAGGTTCTTTATGAGGTTCAGGGGTGCATAAAGAAAAGATTTTTTAAAATTCACCCCCAAAGGGGTTGAAACGGGGGTCCAAAGATTACATGGGGAAATAAGATTAGTTATTAGGTTTCATTGCCCCACTCTTATTCCCCTACCATAATGAAACTCGGGTTCGTGATTGGCTACAAAAGTGACAGCTAGTGTTGCCATATTTCTAAATAAAATTATGTTACAATGCAAAATCACAACACTACTTTATTCGAAACTTAACAGGAGTACTCCTATTGATAAATGAGTTAGCATTTCTGTTTCAGGTTTTTTCAGAATTCAACCCCTAAAGGGGGAAATGGGGTAACAAATCCTGAAATTCAACATAGGTATTGTTTGTATGGTGAATTGGCTCGGGTGTATTACAAAAACAACGATTTTAAGATCAAATGTGGTGGACCTGAAATACCATCATTCCCTGTTGGGGTGCGATGGGGTTGAAATGTCTAAAAATCAATATGGGTGTCGATACTGAGATAATCAGGGATGCTGATTTCGAAAATGGCATTTATTTTGAGATCCAGAAGATGGCGGATTCAATTTCTATACAGGGTTATTGTTGATTTATTGTGATGATTGTGATACAACAACAACAACAACAACAACAGCCCATAACGTCCACTGCTGGACATAAGCCTCTCCCATGATAGGAGGAATTTGCCGTAATCTCCACGCTTGGCAGGCGGATTGGAGATCGCAGTGATGAAAGACTTAACAGAAAACGCTGCTGCCCATTCTCTGGTCTACGGAGGCGCAAGGTGTTCTGCCTCAGACATTAGTCGCCTTATACGACACCCGTGAGTGTAATGGGTTGGTTCTATTCTACTCTGCCGGATACCACACGGCTACATAACATTGGATTGGATTGGATTGTGATAACAGCATCGTTATCATGATGATGATGATTGTGATAACATCATCGTTATCATGATGATTGTGATAATGATGATGATTGTGATATCGATGATAATGATTGTGATTACGATGATAATGAGTGTGATAACGATGATAGTGATTGTGATTGTGATGGTGACCGTGACTGTGATGTGATTGTGACGGTGATTGTTATGGTGATAGCGATGATTGTGATAACGAGGAAGGCGATTGTGAATACAATGATGATGATTGTGATAGTGATGATTGTGATTATGATGATGATGATTGTGATTATGATGTTTTTGATTACGATGATAATGATTTTGATTACGATAATAATTAGTATAATAATGATGATAGTGATTGTGATGGTGATTGTGACAGTGATGGTGATTGTGTCGGTGATTATGATGGTGATAGCGATGGCTGTGATAACGAGGATGGCGATTGTGATTACGATGATGATGACTGTAATAATAATGATGATGATTGTGATGATGATGATAATGATGGTGATTGTGACGGTGATTGTGATGGTGATAGATGATGGTGATAGCGATGGCTGTGATAACGAGGATGGCGATTGTGATTACGATGATGATGACTGTAATAATAATGATGATGATTATGATGATGATGATAATGATGGTGATTGTGACGGTGATTGTGATGGTGATAGCGATGGCTGTGATAACGAGGATGGCGATTGTGATTACGATGATGATGATTGTGATAATGATGATGATGATTGTGATGATGATGATAATGATTGTGAAAACGATGATGGTGATTGAGATAGTGATTTTGATGATAATTGTGATGATGATTGTGGTAGTGATGGTGATTGTGATGGTGATAGCGATGGTGATGGGGATTGTGATGGTGATTGTGATGGTGATTGTGATAATGATTATGATAATGATGGTGGTTGTAATAGTGATGGTAGTTGTGATAGTGATGGTGATAGTGATGATAATAATAAATTGTGATGATTACGAAATTTGGCACATAGATAGTTTATAACCTGGATTAACATGTAGGACACTATTTATTCCTTTAGTATGATTCAGTGGGACAGTTATCGAACTTCACGCGGGCGAAGCCGCGGGCAACAGCTAGTTATTCATATAAACATCCATGACTCGGAAACAAATGTCCATGCTCATCACACAAACATTTGCTCCTACCGGGATTCTAACCCGGGACCCTAAGAACGTAAGGCAGCCTCACTACCGTTGCGCCATTCGGGTCATCAAAATTGCTATCAACTGGTAAAAAAAACCGGGCTACTACTGAGTTTATAATGGGAAACCCCAATAACACTTTGCCCGACCTGAGAATTGAACCCAGGAAAACATGCTCAGCTGCAGTGCTTGCGACCATCGGAGCCGATATCCTCCCACACCAACTTTATCCGTACTTTATGCAAGCTACTAGTGATTCACTACTTACTTAGAAAAGTTTAAGTTTGTTTCATTTGGATTTCGGCCGTCTAAAATTGCCAAGGCATGTTGGGCATCGATAGCATTCCTATGTAGGGTTCCGTCGTATTCGATTGAATTGCAAGCTGGTAGGCACCGGCATCGATCTTTAATGCTTTCATCTGATTCTCTGTGTGCTAGAAGGTCTGGAAAAAATTACAAAAGCTTAAGATGACGTCTTCTAATATACAAGGTAACTTCATCAGTTTTTAACTTATGCCCGATTTAATATGAAATATTTTTATGACTTGGCCGGCCTAACTTCAGATTCAGTTAAGTTGTGTAGTTTTGTATCATACACATCTTGTTTCTATTCATACTAGCTATTACACCAGTAATCAGTAGTGTCTAGTTATTATACTATGAATGTTTGTTATGTTTTTAAATTTTGTATGCATGTCATGTCCCTGCGATAAATAAAGACTTTTTCTTTCTTTCTTTCCATTAATTAATACAGGTTTAATGCAAGGCCGCTATTTTGAAAATAAAAAAAAAATTGAGAAGATTGGCAAGCCAAATAATTTAAAACCCTTTTAGGACAATGTTGCAGTTTCAGAGCTGAGTATTGAAATTCCGTCAGACTATTTTTCAGGCAGTCAAGACGTTAAAAATTACATTACCAGACGCATATTTCATGCATCCGCGCTTTATCAGCGGACATATTCTATTACTAGTGTTATCTGAAAAACAAGAAAAAATACAAAATATATTAAAAAATATGATGTCAATTTTTAAGCTATTAATAGAATCGAAATTGAATTACTTACGAGGCATGTGATATTTGACACATTTACATTTTGCAAAAGTAAAGTTTGATAAGCATTCAATCCTACAGTTTTTTGCTGTGTATATTTTAAAATACTTCAATTGTTTGTCCTCGGGAAAATAACATTGTCTTCTGCAACAGAGAGCATAAAAATTAAAAAACTTGGTGTGCGTATTCTTATTTCCTTCAATCCCTCGACAAAGCTTTCGTCGGTAATAGGAATGGAACTCTAAATAGCTCCAATTGTCGTCAAATTATTTGGCTTCTTCTCTTTTGTTTTTAGGGGCCTGCTCTGTCCCACTCCTGGACAAAGGCCTCCCTCCACTCTTTCTATCTCTCGCGAACTCGCGCGTCGTCCTTCCAGTTTGGACGGAACCTGTCCAGTTCGTCCCGCCATCACCTTCGTGGCCTGCCGCGACCTCGCTTCACGCTTCTTCTTTTAGAGTACCTACAATAATTGAAATCCGTAATCTACTTAGTATACAAAGTCTTTTTCCGTCTGTGTGATTGTTTAGATTGTCTAGACTACTCTTTTTATACTCAATGTTTCGACGTGCCACCATCACAAATCTGCGAAGCGGGAGCTGTTTGCTCGTCACTCCTCATGCCTGAGACAGGTACGTACATTTCTGGGTCATACGACTTCAAGTCCTCTGCAGTCTTCATCTTACTGAAGCTGAGCGCCAACAACGCGTCTTGATCGTTCATCAACGAGTGACTGTATAAGGATGCCTGAGGCAAGTCTGCTGGGTGGTGGATGTATACCTAAAAAAATATTCAATCAATCAACTCTGTTTTCTGAGATCGTCCACCATCCAGTACGACATAGATACCTTTGTATGGTCGTCCCTCCACTAATTAGGAACATTACCATCTAAAACACACGCTGCCAGCCTAGTTTAGGAAGCAGAAGTTCGTATTTTAATGTGTTCACTGTTTACTACCAATATTAAAACAATCATACATGATACACAGAAGAACGCGGATAAAGCCTGGTTGAGACTCTCACGTAGCAGGGAAGCGCGGCACAACAAACAAGTGACCTAATACTTAGCAGTCGGAAAAGCTTGGCAATCAAATAAAGATGAAAATAAATATATTTAGTGAGCAGCACGTAAGACGCAACTTACTTTGAAACCAGTAGCAAAGCCATAGCAAAATGGATCATGCTCGTCCAACCTTTGAGCGAACATAATATACACATTTGGTACCTCATCGTTTGCCTGCAAAGAAAGCAAATAGTATTATTCATACAAAGTTTAAAAATAAAGAGGAGTGAACGGCTCCATACATTTATGCTCTATTTAAGTGAACTTATACGTATGGAGCAGCTAATGGTGTTCTTAGAGTTGGTCTCATAAAATAAGTTGTTCATACGGACGAATACCAAGCTACAGGATCTTTCGATGCTGCAACGAAATTGACTGGCGCGTTGGTGTTATACAGTTTGTTCTAATTTTGGACAAAAAGTCACCAAAAGGTTCTTGTACACCTGAAGGCACAACAACATATTTTCAGGTTTTCAGTTATTTCAATGACACCCAGGCTTTAGGCCGAGTTTTATATTTTGACTTTTATCATTTAGTATACGTACAAAACTACCAAACTTCTACTTACGATTCCGCGATCAGGATAAAACGTTGAATTAGACAAAAAATCGTCATCATAGTCCTTTTCTATCGACCAACGTTCACTGCGCCTTGTCGTATGTATATAAGGAAAATCTTTCTGGATGCTAAAAAATGGTTAGTATTTTTTTAACACATTCTATGTGGGTGGATCGTGGAACCACTAAGGATGTTAGTGTGTAGTAGAAGAAATATGTCCTACAAGTCAATAACTACGACTTTTTAATAGTTGGCCTTCAAAGAAGCGTGGTCTTCCATGGTCCACCCACCTTATTACAAGGAAAACAAAAACATTTACTTTAAAAACGTGAGAGAGGAGAGCAATTGTGATAACAGCCCCAATAAGTCTGTTGACTCCGACGGCGTTGGTTCAAACCTACCTTTACTTTCTGTAATAAATTAATCGCTAAAGCTCTCATAGCGATGAAGAAAATAATATTAAAAGAAATCATAATATGTTGTTGAAAAAAGGTGTGTAATAGAAAAACAAAAATACTTCTCCAGACGAAAAATTTCTTCCGCTGCCAATGCATTCATAGTGTAACAAATTCCTGCTGCAGTTACTACTTTTGAAAATAGTTCTGAACATTTTATACTTTTATTGCTAACTTCGCATGATTTAAATATATCTTTATAGTCTAGAGCTACCTGAAAAAAATGAAACGTGAGTTTATTATTTCATGAAAATTTGCTTTTGGCAGGTGCAATATGGATTTCTACAAAACACTGCAAAAACAAAAGCAAATCGTGTGGCTATTAAAATCAAAATCAAAACCAAAGCATTTATTTCAAGTAGGCCAGTTACTTTTGAATTGTCGAAACAAAGGTGAAAATTAAATGTAGTACCAGACCCAATCACAAGACATAAAAACTGTGAAAGTACTGTAGTTGCCCATTCCCTAGCGTAGATCTATATGGAGAAGAACGGGCAAGAAACTCCATGGACACTCTTTTAAATCAAAATATTGTAACAAAATCTTGGTTACAAATGTAACCATGTTCATGTTGAGATGGTATATTATGTGAGAACAATGTAGCAAGATGTGAACGCCAAAAGTGTCCATAATAAAAACAAAAAAAAAATTAAAATAAACATTCAAATAAGCCATGGCAACTAAGAGATCACCAGTCACAACTGACAGCGCCCGTTCACAAACTTGGCGCATGGATCAGCACCATTCAACTCAACCATTTTGAAGGAAACTAAATGATCCGACACATGCGCCACCATCAGCGAGACATTTGAGTGAACGTGACATACTGTCAACGTGACATACTGGCACATTCAAGTCAAGAAAAGACGTAGGTTTCCAGTGAATGATAGCTTTCTAGTACATAGTACTCACACAATATGGGCTATGGGATTATAATATAATACTAGAGATTGAATCTATACAATGCAAAGATTGAAGAGAGTTGTACAATCTTCAGCAGCTCCAACAATTCTATTTAATGCTATCAATTTATGCGCCCCTGTCCATGTGGAGCAGTACCAGCATTGAGCCAAGTATTTTTAACAGCGATGTAATCGCCTAACTTGTAATAGGCTTGCTTACGTAGTGTGCGTTTGATGCATGTTTTAAATTTCGTCTCATTCAGTTTAAGAATACTTTGTGGAATTTTATAATAGCATGTCAAACAGTACCCCATGAATAATATAAAATTTCAATATCTGTTATTCTATTCTTCTATCTAAAATGATTTTTATTTTGCCCATTAAGTAAACTAAGTCATATTGTTATTTACGCCATTTAAACCCAAGAATAAAATTTATGATGTATTTATGTATGTGCAGTTGTATGTTCGAAAACATTCGGGTATTGCCGTGGTCTGCACAATCACCAGACCTCAATCCTATCGAGCACGCATGGGACGTGCTCCAGAGACGTGTTCTAGAGAACCTGGACGGGTGTCGACAACCCAACAACTGAAAGACTTGTTAAAATTCCCTTGGGAGCGATTACCGCAGGATCAAATTTTAATAAACAATCTTATAAATTCGATGAAAAATCGTTGCCGACAAGTTATAAACAACAGAGGCGGTCACACTTTGTATTGAATTACAAAAAAGTAGGTATTTAATTTTATAAAACGTGTAAAAATTAATTTCGTTTTAACTTTATTTTATACTACGTATGTTTGGTATACAATTGATAACTATTGTGATTAAATTAACAATTTAATGAAGCATTTTGTTGCTCACTAATATAATTATATTATTTAGAAGAAATAAATATATTACAATAATAAAAATCGTTTCTAAAAATCAAAACCGAACATGTTGCTTAGACTTTTTTGATGTGTATATATTTTTTAAATAAAATTGTTCTTCTTTCAAAACTATCAAAAACATACCTCATTCATATATTTTACAGCATTGGCATTGTGACGGTGAAGTTTAGCATATACTAAGTGTCGGAACGACTGTTTGCTGTTCTTGTGATCTCCACACATCAGTGAAAGTCCTTCAAACTTTTCACGTTCTTCGAATGTACTGAAAATATCATCAGTCTTTATTAATATATTGTGTAAACTGACATTTCACTGCTTTAGGATAAGGCTTCTAGTCTAAAAAGATACAATTTATACCAGTTTTTACACGGAATGACGTTTGTGTCACATAACATCGGGCTGGTTTTCCCCGAAGGTACCTACAGGGCCCAGTGTCAGCAACCCGGCACAAATCTAGAGCTCATAATCTTTCTGCCCCTATCCCATGTTACTTTGGGTTGTCGTAACTCTATTTTTCTCTTTCGTTCTCTTTTATAAATTGTCACGCCGTCATCTACTCCTTTTTTTCATATCATTCCTCACACAATCCATTCATCTTTTCTTAGATCTTCCTCTCCCTCTCTATCCATCAACATATCTATTTATCACTCTTTTAGTCACATTTGTGTTTCATCCCTCTTCGTCACCAAGAGAAACGACTCAATTTATTTTTTTCTGTTACAGGCGCCACTTTAAAACTAGGAAGTTTTTGTGAGTCCTCTCATCATGCATAAATGTGTATTATGAGAGGACTCATAATGCACATAATTATGTTACTTTATCTATCAACATTTCTATTAAATCACTGTTTTAGCCACATTTGTGTTTCATCGCTCTTCGAAACCAAGAGAAACGACTCCCTTTATTTTTTTTCTGTTACAGGCGCCACTTTAAAACTTCCTCTCTTAGTGCACATTTGTTCCTTTATCAGTTTTAGTCAGTCCACACCTACATCTCAATAATTATTCTAATCTCTACAACGTGCATTCTTTTTTCACCGGTCTGTTTCACTGCCCAACATTCCAACCCATTCAGTACGACAGGTCAAACTACAGACTTGTCTATTTTTCCCTTTATCTTCATGGACATCCGTGGGTACCGTAGTTATTCCAGTAACCTGTCGAGATCTCCGTTTTGTTCCGCTGCGATACGTCTCGGTGTACTTCAGTCTACTTCGCATAAATCTAGAGATGCTATTTTAAAAATACTAACAAGGTGGAAAACCGTAATAACACATTTTGACCAATGAGTAAAACCCAGGACAGCTCTGTTCAAACTTTAAATACAAGGCTATGCCCATTGAACATTATATACGTACATATTTTTGTTTTTAAATCTGAGGAATCTTTTCATCTCCGCGGTATAATTGTATACCGTTGTCATACATTTTGCCTGCGGGCATATTGTAATTGACGGTAAAGGAACCTGAAACATGAAAAGTGATTTACAAAAATAAAATTAATAAAGAAAGAAAACATAATACTTATTCGGCACATGCCGTAAGTGCACACAAAGAAAAATGAAAGTATCCTTGGGTAGTTGTGATTTTTTTCTTTTTACGGCAAATTGATTCACATTTTATAGAAGTAAAGGTTTGGATGCGTACCGCGAGGATTGGTCCGAGAACGGCACGACAAAAAAGCACTTTGCCCAGCAGTGGGACAGTACAGGCTAATTAATAAAAAAAGTTACTCCTGTTTAAAAACTGATCTTAAGATATAAGATAACATATTTTTGGGAGAAAATCCTTAACTCTCCGTCTAGGGCGAGCGGAGGGTTATGTCGGACTCTAACCGACTAAAAACTGTGCAGCTGAGCCCAAGCTTGGCAGTCCACCAGCTTATACTGCGCGATGTTCTCGGAGCAGTCCACACAGTGATGACAAGCGAGGGTCCGCTCCCGACCTATGCGACGCAGGTACTTCCCGAAGCACCCATGTTCCGTAAGCACCTGCGTCAGTCGGAGGCTGAGGGTGCCAAGCCGCCTCTACAGCCATTCCTCCCTAACTAGCCTTACCACCACTAATAGAGCGAGACCAAATCTAAGATTAAAATCAAATTAAATAGACATATTTTATTTCACATAGGCTTACATGGGCACTTACAAAACGTTGCAAAGGTGCACGGTTCGGGTTGGTCGTTTCCATGGAGAAGAACCGGCAAGAAACTCCATGGTTACTGATTACATCATCATTACATCGTAAAAACGAATTGAGACTTGTGGGTCACAAGTCTCAATTCGTTTTAGCAGCACAATAATAAATGAGTTATCTATACATATAATAAAACAGTAACGAAAGAAAAATTGTACATTGAGAATTTTCGAGAAAAATATGTGGTTTTTGTTAGAAAAACGTAACTGATGACAAAAAGTGACATTTTAGATTTTTTGTCTGTTTGTCTGTTAGTCTGTGTGTACGGTACGGCTTCACGCCAAAACTACTGGATAGATTGAATTGAAATTCAGCGAAAATGTTCTTTGTAAACTAAGGAAGGCTTTAGGCTACATATTATCACGCCGTATGTTTTGGGAGGTAAGCAATATTGATTTTAAAAGGTTTTTGTTCGTAATTGAATGCACAAAATAATTGAAGGCACAAAATGACATGCTAGAAGCTATATTATGTGACGCAGACGAAGTTGCGCGGGTCAGCTGGTCATTTATAAAACGTTTTTGTTGCAAATACCGTGTTCCTCTGCTAATTTTTCTCCACTTTTTAAAATCACTAGGAAGTGACCTTTTGAGGAACTATTTTAGGTAATTTTCACGTTCAATAAGTGATAATTTTCAGCCACGTTTGATTAATTCTCTTATGATTTTACTAGCTTATGCACGCGGCTTTGCACTCGTTGAGTTTGGTAATTATTTTACAGGATCGTACTACCGAAATAATAAGTATTTTATAAATAAGTCCAGGTTACAAACAACCTGTATACCACATTTCATCCTAATCCGTTTAGTACTTTTTGCATGAAAGAGTAAAAAGCTTCCGTTCATTCATCCATTCTCACAAACTTACACATTTTTATTACTAGTGTGTTATTACGAGTACTATCACAAACCTTGATGACTGGCACTAGTTCCTCACTGACAGTCACTATGACGGGACTTGTCTGCCATTTTATCCACAAGTCATGAATCAGGTAGCTGCACATGCTAAGACTTACGACAAAAGTGATCACCCAAAATATTCTGAAACACAAACAAGTCGGATCGATCAAAAAAGCGTTTCGATTGTCAAGGATTGTATGTGTAAAAACTTTTTTACAAAAAAAAAAAAACCGACTTCAAAAAACACAAAAACGTTAAAAATAACTTTAGCTTTAGAAGTCGATGAACTTTGTTTGATTCATTTAGTTTTTTTTTTGTAACCGACTACTCCTCCTCCTTTTGACTCCGATTTTTTTTGTAAAAAAGTTTTTAATTTTTCCATTTTTAGTTGTAATATTCTATACAAATATCTGCTATGCAATTATTTTGGTAATAGGCTTATCCTCAATAAATGGCACTTAACATACCTAAATTGTTGAAATTTGGGTGTATTGTACACATCTGCGTACCCCTCAGAGCATACAGGCGTGATCTTACGCCGTGATGTTGTATAAACAATAAACATTCAAGCAATTGCAGCAATCACGACCGATTTACCATCTAGTTTTGAAGAGTTCTATTTTATATCTCCGAAGATCAGCATCAGATCTTCACCAAATTTAAATGCGACCATCTCAAGAGTATGCTCTTTCAAATAAAAAAAAATGATTTTGAGAATCGCTCCACAAATGGAGGAGAAATCGGTGAATATATATGAAATTATACCACACGGCTAAAGTAAAAAAAATCATAAAATGAAAACTACTGGGCCAAACTATGTTAAATTTTAAGGGACCAAATGACAACTATTCCGCATCAAACTAAAAAAGAATCACGTAAATCGGATCATAAATCTCAGCGTAATCGGTGTACATACATAAAAAAAAAACAATCGAATTGAGAACCTCCTCCTTTTAGAAGTCGATTAAAAAGGCAGTTTGTGACACAGTGGTATCTGTCATGTATCATGAGTTCGAATCTAGGCAGTCACTATTTTTTTGTAATTAATTTTATAATCACTGTTATCACACTATTGTTCTACCATCCCGAAACATTCCCTTTATTAAAATAGCGAGTAATTTTTTTTTAATTACATTTAATTAAGATTTTAAGAGTCAAAGTAAATTGTAAATATCAAGGAAATTAACTTACTTCTCAACTGAAGTAAGTCCTTTTTTGGTGAAATACGGAATGCCTTGAAGAGAAGTGCTTTGCGAGTATTCGTAACACATTTTTTTCACTAAACTCTTTTGGCGTTTTCTTCTAACTTTACGAACTCTGGCACGATCAGCTGCGTTGAAAGGTGTCAATATGCTTATATTTCTCCTGGAATAATAAAATTAGTGCACAGAGTAAATTCGAGGGAGATTTCCTGACCGCCAGACCTACGTCATTTTATAAAAGCCGTCACGGGATCTGGAATGCGGCTTCGCATCACCTGAGTTCGTGAATAGGGCATCAACGTTGATGAATATCTTGTGCAAATTTCGATAAGTGCACGTGAGATCGAGCGTGTAGGTTAAGCACGAGTTACAGGATTCTATTAAAGAAATAAAACATTAATTAAATTGTTCTTACTCCATTTGTTTGCTTGTACTTGGCGCGTCCTCCCACTTTGAAACTATGTACACTACTATTACTTTCAATTATTTACAGAAAAGTTTTTGCAAATAAGTGAAGGTTATTTCCTCAATTATAGTCACGCATGAGTTTCAATAATGTCTCTATCGAGGCTTAGCAGTCATTAATTAGCTCATAGGTAATTTTCATAACAAAAATAGTGTGGTTAACGGTGTACGATGGTGCGAATTTACTGAAGTGTTTTGAA
Source organism: Xestia xanthographa (assembly GCA_905147715.2). Lineage (NCBI taxonomy): Eukaryota > Metazoa > Arthropoda > Insecta > Lepidoptera > Noctuidae > Xestia > Xestia xanthographa. Next base: position 29,971,909 of record LR990653.1, on the reverse strand, counting down.
ACTCGGCATGGCAAAGAGCGGGTGTAAATAGAAGGTGTCGTAGTTAATATCCATTTTTTCTACAATAGAGTACAAATTAGTTTGACTAATTTAATTAAAATTGATGAGGGAACCCTACATAATATTTTTTTTTAATATTAATATTAGATTTTTATAGATAATACATTGTTTAAAACTATACCTCTAATTCGCATAACAATATTTGATCGATGTCTCGGTGTCTTCATGGATAGTTATTTTAAGTAGGGACTTATAATAAAATTGACCTAAAAATAAACTTCGGTGAAAAACCGATTCTTAAACGTGAGCCTGTTCATTGAAATTCGTCTGTTTTCTTGTGGTTATTGGAAAATCTCAAGTTCTGCAAAGCAAACGAACTCTTAATAGATCTTAAGTTTTGAACAACCAAGACGACTTTACTTAAGTGCTATGTTATATTTTCATGAGGAACCTCAATTTATAAATTAATATTGATTTTATTTGGTTTTCTATAACGTTAAACACAGAGAGTTGAATTCCAAAATAAATTATTCCTATCTTTGAACCGTTATCCAAACTTTGAGAAAACAAATACATTGCAGCTAAGTCAGTTCTTTTATTTTAGTATACTGGTCCTTTGCAGCTAAATACCAGTATTCTCCATGGAGCTACTGCCAGTCTGACATTCACAACCCTGGTATTGGACCTTCAATATCCTTTGGCATGTCTAACATGTTTGACATCAAGATTGTTTTGTTTGTTAGTCTTATGTCACTCCTGGGGGCTTGTGGCTAAATAATAACAGCGGCACGGGTCAATCTGTATGGTTAAGCATCGGTTGCCTAGGTTGGTCAGAGGATGGGTGACCATTATTATTTCATACCGAGTTCCGAACACTCTGTGTTAAGAACTGGTATTCAGCTGCATCTGGGTAGACTGGAAGTCGACCCCAACAATATTCATCATTCTTCTGCCCTTATTCCAATTCATTTGGGGTCGGCGCACCATGTCTTCTACTTCTATACTTCCCTATTTTTCTTCATCTCATCAGACACAAGAAGTGTCTGCCATATCATTCTTAACACAGTCCATCCATCGTGCATCGTTTCTTTGCTCTTCCTCTACTCATATACCCATCCACACTCAAAACTTTCCTCACGACATTTTCCTCATCCCTCCGCATCACATGCCCATACCACGACAACCGATTACCACACAACTTTTCAGTCACCGGCGCCACTTACAGACTTCCTCTTATATTCTCATTTCTTACTTTATCCATTCGCGTAACACCACACATCCCCCTTAGCATTCTCATCTCCGCGATATGCAAATGCCTTTCAATCATCCTTTTTGTGGCCAACATTCTGATCCATACAAGACAGCAGGTCTAACTATTGGTTAATAAATCTTCCCCTTATAATAAAAGGGAAGATTTTTGATGAGGGTGTTGCAGATTGTTTCCGTGACCTGCCGCCATTTCATCCATCTCGTGTTAATTATGTGCTTTACACTACGATCTATTTCGCCATCGCTTTGCACGAGTAAACCGAGATATCGAAAGTCGGAGCAGACAGGAAGAGGCGCGCCATCTAGCACTATGTCTCCGACCCCAACGTAGTTGAGAAAATACTAGGCTAATGTCATTCCTGTAAATATGTCTTGCACCATTCCATAAGCTTCTTTTTATGTTGTGCTTCTTCTCACCGATTCTCTAGGAAGCAATCCAAGGCATCCCACCATGTTCTCCTCGGTCTGCCACGACCCCATGCCCTAGCAGTCTCGATTAATTTTCGACTAAGAAAATATAAAACTAACTTCATTAGATTCTCAAGCCTCAGTTCTCAAACATAATAAAGCTTTCAAACTCAACAAAGGGTATCAAAGTATTATCAGTAATTGATCGTCACACGTCGCGTCTAATGCAACAATAACGTTATCTTAAGCTAATGGATCGAACCTTTTTCTTTTCTTTCGAAGTTGACATTGAAACTAAAGTTCTCAGTACTTTAGGGACAAAATTTAAGTCAATTATTACATACATTTACCGTTTATTGAAGGGGTTTTGGGGGGGAGTCAAAATGATCGATCGAAGGTTAAGCTACTCTTACTGAAGTCTGTCTGTGGATGAGATACCTTTAATTAAATATTGAGACCGCACCATGCGTCAGAAAGCACGTTAAGCCCTTGGTACCAGCTGTCATTCTTAGATTGTTACTGTGAGTTAAACAATCATATTAGGTAGTTAAACAACATAACACACAAGCCCTAACATATTAGTTGGAAAAACAGAGGCAGATGATGATTAAAATTATTAAAAAAAAAAAGTTTATTGCAGAAACTTGTACAACTTTTACAGTAAATCTTACATAGGGACCTCCTTTTAAGTAAAACCTGTGCTAGGAGATCCCGCTCTTCAATGACAAATTTTGTAAAGGTATTTTGTAAACGTAGTGTACAAAAAAAAAAAAAAACAGAATTTAAACAAAAATTTTCAACTAAGATCTAAAACTAAAAAAGACAAGACTTGAGCTGTTGATGATGTTTCCTAAAATAGTGTATGTGAGTATGTGTAAGAGTGTATGTGCCTGTGAGTGTGTGTATATGTGTGTGTATGTATATGTGTGTGTGTGTGTGTGCGCGTATGTGCATCTCTTCACTTCATATTGACTATGCTTGCAGCAATAATTCAATATCATCATAGGACTTCTGTTTCAGCCATTGAGTTTCATTCATTTCATGGGATAGATGTTAATTATTTTATTAATTTTGTTATGTAGAACAGCAGAAATTGCGTTAAATTGTCTTTTGGCATATGCAGTTTTAACGATTAGACAAATAATATTATGAACAGTGTAGTCAGTGTTGTTATTATTTTGTTACAACACAGCTTAGCAACGTACGATTTTTCCAGTGTAAGTTTCCTCCACAACGTTATCTGTCCAGGGCAGGCAGTCTCGACATAGATAGCGACAAATTCGCTAAGTTTCGATCGCCGATTACTAACGAATAAAATCGGTTGCAATAATAATGCTTATAAAAAACGCATCTTGGATGTAAAGACTTGCGTTACTGGCAAGCATCATCATTGCAACCCAATTTATTAGTTAGTAATTAGCAATCAAAAGTTAGCGAATTTGTCGCTATCTATGTCGAGACTGCCTGCCCAGTTCCAGTCCCTAACGTGTTCTTACGCTATCGTGTCGTACACGATCGCACACAGTATGTGACCTTGCGGTACCCCAGGGCCACGGGTAGGTGCTTATACCTGCCTATTCACTACTCATTTATCATATATTCGTCTAATTAGGGCGGCCTCGGGGCACTTTCGCTAATTAGAGCTTGTCGGTTTGTGTATCGGAGAATAGTAACCTTTTATTCATATATACTAGGAAAAACAAAATAAGGTCATCATGTATTTTAGTATTTTCATAAATATATTAAGCTTGTGGGTTTATAAATGATCAAAACTAATACGCATAACGACAGTATAAAAAAAAATCAAATCTATTTAGTCCGTCAGTTAGAGTATTGGAAATTAATGGTCACGTATTTTTTGTTTTTGTAAATCAATGAATATTTACAACGATAAAACGTATCAAAACTCAGTAGAGGGGGCTCGTGACGTCTGAACTAGCTAAAAATGATACCAAGGCGTAACTATAGAGAATTTTAAAAGCGTAATATCTTCGTCAATTTTGCTTTACGTAACAAAAGAAAAATATCGGCTCTAATATTTTTTGATAATCTAACTGATGGACTAATTATTATTTTTTTGTCGTCTACCCTATTAATCTATTCATTGTGACACCTGCTCTCCAAATTTAAACTGTGAGTAAAAAGGCTGTGACATACGGACGGACAGACAAACAAACAGACAGATAGGATGAATCTATAAGGGTTCCGTTTTTCCATTTGCCAACTGAACCCTATAAAGTATTGTAACTGCAACAATAAATTATTATGGTTTCGACAGTCACATTACACTTTTTGTTGTGTGGAAAAAAATCTTTGTTTCAAGATAAAATTTTACACATTTTTTTCAGCACTGAAAAATTCCGTTTTCTATTCCAAGTAGGGACCATTAAAACGAATATTTCGCAACAAGTACACAGTTTTATATCCAATGAAACGTTCCCCTAATGGAAATTAGAAAGCGTCTTCTTCAAATTACTTAGAGTAATTGGACCAGCGCAAAATAATATGAAACACAAATTAGGTGTACCAATATAATAACAAAATTATTCGTGTTTTATGAGCTGCCAGTTTGGTTATATTAATAAATTATTTGCATTTCAATTAGGAAAGTAGGAAGGAAAAACAAGAAAAAAACACGTTTGTGTTTTAGAGTTCTTTATGTGAAATGTAAAACCCGGACCCTGGTACCAAGCCTAACAGCCCAACTAACAGTTTTGAAGGTACGGAACCCACAGCCACAATTACTAATATTATCAGATATGTAATGGATAATTAAAGTTCACTGTGACTCCCCTTATTCAAACAACCCCTATTTGTTGGTTTAGTAAATCACTGATGATAATCATTTATTATTCGCAGAATAATTTTACATTAGCTTTCACCGGCAGTTAGGAATTATGCTAATGACTCAATTTCCATAATATTTATTTTATAATAATGGAAGTTTTTGTTGTTTACCTCACGACATCGGTATTAACTAGTAAGTAAGTAAAATAGACGTGAGGAACTACACGCTTACATATTTTAGGAGCTACTAATTATTCCTGAAAAATGATTTCATTATTTTCACACTATCTTTAGTCACGGCTTAGCTATCGACCTGTGTGGATATTTGGCAAAGTTTACAAAGGTCGGTTAGGTCAGATCCATTTCATGTCGAGTTCTCCATTCCTCTGAAAGCACGTTAAGTTATAGGTCCCGGCAGTCATTTGTGGACCTTTGGGGGTCGCTACAAGTACTTACAACCTGTAAGTCTGACAACCAGTCATAAGACTGGTTGTCAGACTAACACTTCCCAGACACAGACTGGGCTAACATTTTCTCAGTAACTGGGTTTGTAGGTCAAACGCATGGATTATTTGCTCCATGTCAAATACTGGAATTCAGCTATAACCGGTTAGACTGGAAGCCGAACCCGACATAGTTGGGAAAGGGTAGGCAGGTGATGAGTCGTTAACATGTACTATAACAGTCAGAAGTCGACTGCCAATCTCGCAACACAATGGCAAAGCAATATTAGTTGTACTTATGACCTTCTTCTATAAGAACGTTTGACAACACTTACACATTAGCAACTTGTTGCCCGCTTAAGATTGTTATTATAAATTTCAATGAGTTGTGTAAGTGATACAGTGGCCAAATTGGTTAGCACTGCGCCTGCGCCTCGCATGGCGAGTGTTCGGGTTCGAGTCTCACATCAAACATGAAAAACATTTTTTAAGTATTACATGTGAAATATAAATGCCGAGTTGTTAACAAAATATAATGTTAAAATATATTCCACAACTAAACGAAGATTCTTTCGTTTTACAATAATTTTCAATCTTAGCGTCGTTATTAAAATATGAGGGTAGATTTGAAACAAAGTGATAAGTTCAGTTTGTTTCAAATCTACCTGCATATTTTAACTACTTTACTAGTTCACATAAATTATTCCACTATTCGCTGTTCTTGGTTGGTGAACATAGTTACGAGCGTTTGTGTTATCTTGCTGTTGCTATTTTAGTATTCTTCTGAATTCAATATGCAGGCTAATATTAGAATTGAAGCTAAGGCAAATATTGTGGCCCTATATTCGACTGGCCTTAATATATCTCAAATATCGAATGAAACCGGTTTATGCGTAAGTTTATTTTTTTTAAATTTTATGTGATGATACCTACAAAATATAATGGTAGACCTAAATCGCTTGTTGCAATTGTGTGTTATCCTCTTCGTTTTGCGGGAGCGTTTCACAAAATAAAGCCCATTATTTCACATTTCAAAATCCTTTAATAGCACTTCACAACAAAATAGCTATAAGCCGCAATCATTAACACTCGCGATGGAGCAGCACGACTTGCTTCCTCTACGACCATTTGACAACTGACTAGTGATCAACAACCGTGAATATTCCAACACTACTCCGGACGTGACGTCACATCCCCTTCTTTGATAGGTGTGAAGTCAGTTGTCAAATGATCGTTTTAAGTTTATTTTACAAACTATTAAAAATATACTTTTAACAATAAAAAATATGTTCTAAATTGATGAAATTTGTACAAATAAATATAATAAACTTAAAATTGCTTACAATCGGCCTTCCTGATGTTTTCACGTCTCGGGAAACATAGAAATAATAATTAACTCGTCAAAATAGTTCTTAAAAAACCTTACAGCAATATATCCTTATTTTTTTATTATTATTTGTTTTAAAAGAAATCAAGTATTCATCATCACAGTCATGTATCAATTTAATAAATTTTTCAAAATCATAATTACACTAAAATTTTAGTATCGAGGCCTCCTTCATATCCTCATATAATTAATAATAATTATGACATAGTATTGAGGTCTCCTTCACATCCCCATAAACTAAACAAAATGTGGTATTGAGGCCTCCTCATCACATCCTCATATACCTACTAAGCATAAAATATGGTATTGAGGCCTCCTCATCACATCCTCATATACCTCTAAGCATAAAATATAGTATTGAGGCCTCCTCATCACATCCTCATATACCTCTAAGCATAAAATATGGTATTGAGGCCTCCTTATCACATCCTCATATACCCCTAAGCATAAAATATGGTATTGAGGCCTCCTTATCACATCCTCATATACCCCTAAGCATAAAATATGGTATTGAGGCCTCCTTATCACATCCTCATATACCCCTAAGCATAAAATATGGTATTGAGGCCTCCTTATCACATCCTCATATACCCCTAAGCATAAAATATGGTATTGAGGCCTCCTTATCACATCCTCATATACCCCTAAGCATAAAATATGGTATTGAGGCCTCCTTATCACATCCTCATATACCCCTAAGCATAAAATATGGTATTGAGGCCTCCTTATCACATCCTCATATACCCCTAAGCATAAAATATGGTATTGAGGCCTCCTCATCACATCCTCATATACCCCTAAGCATAAAATATGGTATTGAGGCCTCCTCATCACATCCTCATATACCCCTAAGCATAAAATATGGTATTGAGGCCTCCTCATCACATCCTCATATACCTCTAAGCATAAAATATAGTATTGAGGCCTCCTCATCACATCCTCATATACCTCTAAGCATAAAATATGGTATTGAGGCCTCCTTATCACATCCTCATATACCCCTAAGCATAAAATATGGTATTGAGGCCTCCTTATCACATCCTCATATACCCCTAAGCATAAAATATGGTATTGAGGCCTCCTCATCACATCCTCATATACCTCTAAGCATAAAATATAGTATTGAGGCCTCCTCATCATATCCTCATATACTGATAATTATATATTAAACAGTGGTAATATACCTCAGTCATATTTTCATATATTATGTTGAATAAACATGCAGTATTGAGGCCTCCTTCATATCCTCATATACTAAATAATGTTCACACTATCATAAACAGAGATTAACATAATAAAGATGAGTAAGGTATTACAGTCTAATCGGCGGTCACGATTTCCTCATCAGAAATGTTGATGTTGGATATAAACTAACAACGGATGAATTTTATTCCTGAGAATACACTTTTAAAAGGTCAATTATTCTTTTGTGATATTGGTTTATTTTTAACTTCGTATCTATCATTCCCTAGCACTTTAATTATTCGATATGGACCTTTTAACTTAGCTACTAGTTTTTTTTTTACTTTACCCGGTAGATGGCACATTTCTTTCTATCATTACTAAAACTCCAACTTTATAATGTACAATCTTTTTGTTTTTGTCATATCGTTCTTTTTGCTTTTGCTGACTTTTGTTTATATGTATTTTATTTGTTCTCTTATAGTTTCGGTGTTTTGAACATCTACATCTCTATCAGATACAATTTCGGAATTTAATAAAGGATCTGATTTACCCGTTAATCAAATACCAAACAGTGCTTCGGCTGGTGTTTTCCCTATACCCTTGTGGTTTTATTAAGTCTCTATTGAATTTCAGAAATTTTCTTGTCACATTTTTAGGTTTACCCAAATTGCTAGCAATGAGAGCGGCTAAAACTGTTCGGTTGTATCTTTAAATTTGCCCATTGGCTCTAGGTGTTGCAACAGCATTGAGAATGAGTTTTATGCCGAATCCATTGACAAACTCTTTAAAATTCTTAGAAGTAAACGAAGTACCTCTATCAGATTAACATCTGGCAACACGTTTGGGGTTTTAACTGACTTGGCCGATTTTGTATTTTTTTTTACAGGCGATTTATATATAATTATATATATTTATATAAAGTATGAAATGGCTGTGGTACCTTTTCAATAGGATGTAGCTTACCTGATCGCTTAGCTTTAAATTTTGGTGTTCGAGCATTCTAAACATGACTATATATTTTTTTTTATGAATTTTCTCATTTTAGGGAACCAGTACGAACGTTAAATTTAATCATAACTCTTGACGAAACTGAAATGACCAATATCGTAATGATTTGATTTTTAAATATGCCACCTTACTCCCTTTGGTACCCTACCCATTTGCCGCCATCTTCGCTATTTTTGTACAAAATGCCTCTTTAACCGACTTCAAATAATGAATATATTAGAATGAATGAATAATGTTCGTGTGTACGTTGTTTTTTTTTTTTTTTTTTTTTTTTTTTTGGTATTTGGAGATATACAATGTAACTCTTCAAAAATAGACGGCAAATCTGTCGTGATTACTGCAATCGCTTGGATGTTTATTGTTTATACAACATTATGACGTAACATCACGCCTGTATGCTCTGAGGGGGTACGCAGACGTGTACAATACACCCAGACTTCGAAAGTTAGGTATGTTTGCGGATGAATGGACAAAGATTTGAGAGATGTCAGACGTATTGTGAGAGGAATTTATGAATGTTGTGTGTGAACCTTTACTTTGTTATTTTGTATATTTTAATTTTGTTCTCTTACTTTAGTTCTAGTTACATTAATTGGTTTGAATACAACCGTTGTAATTAAACAAATGTTAAGTTCCATTTATTGGGGATAAGCCTATTACCATGATATGTGTTGTTAATAATGTAAAATAAACTCATGGCGACTTGTTTGGAAACCACTGAAAATGGAAAAATAAATAGAAAACTTTTTACAGATATTGTCTACTAATTTATTAGAATCTTTGTCTTGAAGAATTTATAGGTATAATACGCTGTATTTCCGAATCTTTTGTTGAACTGTTGAAATCCAATATAATGTAATATGCCTCAATAAAATTTTCACTTATCGGGTTCCTATTTAAAGCGTCGACGTATGACATGGGCTTACACGGGCGATAAATAACTATAAATCGTACTCTTGGAAGATGTTCCACCACCTAGCCACCCTTGGGAGTATGTCGCGTTTTTCAAAAGTAGCTCTCAACGAATTACAATCTACTTTTTTACTATTGTAAAAGGTATGCCTAAAAGATAAACTCTAAATCGCTGAAGAGAAGCTATTACTGCCAACGTCTCCAAATCATACGATGTGAAATATGCTTCTTCAAGAGAAGTTTGTCGACTAAAATATGCGACGGTATGAAATGGGGAATTGGAATCTGGACGTTGCAATAAAATACCTGTAACACCAATTTTTGAAGCATCTGTACATGTAACTTTTTTTTTTTTTATTCGATGGATTATAAAACATCAATATTGGTCGTTTTACGTGGTAATTGAAAATCCGCTGCACTCAAATTTCTGATTATTACGCATCCAACACCATCTACTAGATTTAAAACTCTACCCAAAATTTCGTATTCTTTTACTGGCTCTTGCCTAAGGCTACGTTCTATATAAACATCCCCATGATATTTAAGTTTCGAATAAATGCAAATCTTAGTTAAATTCTGTATTTTATTTATATCTTTAGAAAATAATAATATAGTTTAACGACGGGTATGATTGCAATTCGACACATGTTTTAACTCTGACGAAGTTTTATGTATAATTTAAATTATATGATCTTGCTCCGTAAAGGAATGCCCAACTAGTAAAGGAATGCTTAAACAATTATCTGCAGGTACTACAAAAACGCATGCATAAGCCGATACGTCATCAATCTCAATTTTTGAATTACATTTACCAACTGCAGAGACAACCGAGTTATCAAAGTCTCTTAGAACTGGCAGATTATCTGTAGACCACGCTGGAGTGATATTTTGGTCATTAGATAATATAATCATTGTACATTGGCTAACAAAATCTAAATAACATTGTAATTTAACGCCATTAACAATAACTTTCTTTAGCCTACATTCGGAGTGTCATGACTTAACTTCGTATATTTCTCGCATTTCTTTAAGGGTTTAGTCCAATAAATATATAAACTGGATGACCTACCTCTCCGCAATTAAAGCATTTTTTTATCTCAAAGTTTGTTTTTGACCTAAATCATTTTGAGTGTCTTTAATGTGTGTGTTATAAATAATAAGCTGTAACTAACATAGTTTATAAGTTTCTTTTTACTAACCTCCTATGGATGTTGCTTGTCCGAAATAAAAGTTATTTTATTTTATTTTTTTAGTAGGTATTATTTGAACGGTTAACGTCATTGAATACTTTTGAAGTGGCCCGTGGCCAATTTATCTGGATCGGCAAATTGAGTTGCTTTAGCCCTCGTCCTAATATACCTATCTTCTATCTATACTAATATTATAAAGAGGTAAAATTTGTTTGTAACTTTGTATGTAGGGGGTAATCTCCGAAAGTTATGAACCAATTTAAAAAATTGTTTCACTGGTAGAAAGTTACATTATTCGTGAGTGCTATAGGCTATATTTATTTTATTCCCGTACTCCCACGGGAACGGGAACTACGCGGGTGAAACCGCGGGACGTCAGCTAGTTCCTAATAAAATACAGTCTACAGCATTCTTACCGGTTATTATGCATCGATTCAGTAAAATCGTTTTATCATAAAAATATTCCTTAGGTGGATCCCCGAATTTGACGCGTTTTTCTAGCATATCGTACAATAATACGCCGTAGTTTTCATCACTATGGAAGGCGGTTTTAAATTTTGTTTGCCACTCTGGCCACGTAAACAAAAGGTTGGGTAAACCCTGATACTACCATTGGGCTAGCCCTACTAGTTTTGGTAAGGCATAGTGAATGGTTTGTCATTCGGACCAACTGTAGATTAGATTGAATCCGCTTTGACGAATCGTACTCAGGGATAATATTCATAACTGGGTATCTTTCTACGTATATTATTGCCGTGACCATCTGATTTGACTGCTTGAATTTATTCCCTAAAAGTATTGAGCATATCGGTGGACTCACGTGGTGATCGAAACTGCCTCTGATGGCAAGAATTCAGCCGTTCCGAACGGCCATGGCTGTGAGACGCCAGTTGTCTTTCACGGCTACGGCTGCGGTTGTGGAACGTTAGTTGTTTCGCTCGGCTACGGCTGCGCGACGCCGCGCCGGCTGTCTCACACGGCTACGGCTGCGCGACGCCGGCTGTCTCACACGGCTACGGCTGCGCAACTCCGGCTGTCTCACACGGCTACGGCTGCGCAACGCCGGCTGTCTCACATCACGGCTGCGGCTGCGCGACTACGGCTGTCTCACACGGTTGCGGCCGCGGGAGCCCGGTGATTTTTATCCATTATCCTGGAAGGTAATGATAACTCCGGACAAAAACGTTGCCAAGACTGCGTAGGTAAGTAATAGATAATGGCAATTATAATTGAATATGGCTAAGTATTACATTTAATCAGGCATGAAGGTCTTCAATCTTATCATATTATCTCTTCAACGATCAGACCGCACGCCGGAGTGCGATCACAATAGATTTTGCTATTTTGTTGCTGTTTGATCGTCGATGAACCAAAATACGGTAAAAGTTCTACTAATACTTAATGCCCTCAGACATGGTGAAAGTTCAAAAAAATTATCACCAGCAACGGTATAGGAAGAAAATGAAAGACAAACAAAAAAAAAAATGTCTAGTATTATATCGTCAATACCTAGCTGGGTAAATATTTTGGACTGATATTAAATAATGTTCTTAACAGGACACAATATTTTTACAGCTTCATCTGGGAATCGAACCCAAGTCCCATCTCAGCTCTATGTCCTTAACACTCATAAAGAAAAATAACAAAGAATATTCGTTATAAAACATGCAGTTTCAGCAATTAAATCAAACGTAATACATAATAAATATTTTCACCTGGAGCGTGCAATATCCCACTTCTGATTTGTTATCCTCTTCGTTTTGCGGGAGCGTTTCACAAAATAAAGCCCATTATTTCACATTTCAAAATCCTTTAATAGCACTTCACAACAAAATAGCTATAAGCCGCAATCATTAACACTCGCGATGGAGCAGCACGACTTGCTTCCTCTACGACCATTTGACAACTGACTAGTGATCAACAACCGTGAATATTCCAACACTACTCCGGACGTGACGTCACATCCCCTTCTTTGATAGGTGTGAAGTCAGTTGTCAAATGATCGTTTTAAGTTTATTTTACAAACTATTAAAAATATACTTTTAACAATAAAAAATATGTTCTAAATTGATGAAATTTGTACAAATAAATATAATAAACTTAAAATTGCTTACATGTGTAATATAGACTTTTTTTTTAGAGAGAGACTGTTAGGCGCTGGGTGAAGAGGTTTGAGGAAGAAGGTAGCCTGAAGAGTCGTGAGAGGAGCGGAAGACCACCTCTTATTAGCCAGCCTCAGCGACGTTATATGGTAGCTGAATATGAGACGAATGGTTTCATCCCAACAACTCGTTTTGCCGATGAGTTCGGCAGAATCAGTGTGAATATGTGGGGGTGGATAAGTGCTCAAGGGCCCGGTGAATTAAGTTTTATATCGACGCGAGCCAACAGTGCCAACTATGTGGAAGTGCTGAATGATGTAATGTTGCCTACGGTGCGTAATATCTACCCCGCAGAAGACTTAGAAGAGATAAGTTTTGTGCAAGACAATTGTCCTATTCACCGTGCCAGCATTGTTCGCGAATGGTTTAGCAATCATCCGGAAATTAAAGTTATTCCTTGGCCAGCTCGGTCCCTTGACTTAAACCCTATAGAAAATGTATGGGGTTTAATGGTGCAAAGATGGGAAGCTCGGGACGAGAGATGCCCTGAGCTACTCAAATCCCATTGCATGCAATTATGGGATAGTTTGCGTGGCACAAATGTCTGTGCAAATATTGTGGCGTCTATGCGTCGACGTCTCATTAGCTGTATCGAGGCTAACGGAGGTCATACGAAATATTAAAAATCCTAAACAGGTAGGGTAATTTTATGTCAGGGGACATAGTGACCGTAACTTAAACAAATTAGTATTTATATTATTGTAAAATTGAGGTTAAGTTTCAATCCTCTTTTCATTGAGAAAATGAATAGTTAAATTTAACCTCTTAAATGATGTCAGAATTTTCATAATATCTATATTATGTAACCTTAAATATGATTTTTAACATTCTATACTACAATAATAACATAAGTAAGTGTAAAGGACTTCTTTTATAAAAATAATAATAATATTACTTGTTTGTTTCATTTATTATCATTATTGTAATAATAAATTACCTTTATAATATATTTATTATAATATCTATTTGTTCAAAATAACTTACAAAAATAAATTATTAAACATAATTAAATAAAACATAAAAAACCGGTCCATCTTGGATTCGAACTCACATCTATCCCGATCACACTAGCCTCGTTACCGATCTAGCTAATGTTAACTTACGCAAACTTGTCAAAATTTTGCATTACTATGAAAAAAATAATCAGACGGTGATAAAAAGAAGTTACTGATATTGTCATCCTTGTCTAACATTGACCACATCTATATTATTACTCGTAGCGATGCTACACGACATGTTAATTTGTTAGCGTTGGAACATCACTCACACGGATAAATATGCGTATGTGTGTATAGGCGCCGGAGCCCGTATAGCGCAAACGATAATGTGCATTGCGGTGGAAGTGGAATTTTGACCTTTGACTGTACATATTTTTATTTGCATATTTATTTTAATTAGAAAACAAATTCTCTTAAAATATTCAGAACCCAATTAAAAGTGTATATCTTTACGGAATTAATTAGGCATTCATTTATAATGCGATTTTTTTCGGACGAAGTCGGACCAAATTAAGTTTAGGTGGAACTGTCTCCCTTAATTAAGATATTTCTTCAGATAGACCTCTCCTGAGCTTTCCCGTGAATTTGCAGCAGTTTTAAAGTTACGGCGCAAAAAATACAAGATTTTTATCTGTTGACCCCTTTGGGTATACCTACCTAGATGTTATCAGCTGTTAATAGGACGTGGTCTGCAATTCAGTACTTACTAGATATTTAAGTTCAAAAAGTTTCCTGTCTTTACTATTTTTGCTGAAAGTGGTTATAGATGGTAAGGATCTCATTATATTTTAAGTCACTACATAAGTTCATATTGTAGATTACAATAAATTATTGAATATTGAATATTGATTAATTTGTTCTTTGATAAATAACACGCAAGGCAAGCTTTTTACAACCAGACCAAATGTGCCAATTTCTTATGTCGAAATGATTGATCATTCTAAAAAACCGGCCAAGAGCGTGTCGGGCCACGCTCAGTGTAGGGTTCCGTAGTTTCCCATCCGTCACAATAAGTGTTCCCACTTATGAGTTTAAAGGTGGGTATTCATTATGTAAAAATGCTTGCATATACGAATATACTACAAACTTAGTCCAGAAATTATTTTGTACAACTTTTTGTCTTTTTTGTACAAAAACTGTTGTTTCCATCAAGTTCAAAATTATTTTCCTAGAAATTCCTTATAAAGTTCTACTTTACAGATTTTTTTAATATTTTATAAACTTATGGTTCAAAAGTTAGAGGGGGGGGACACATTGTTTTTTACTTTTGGAGCGATTATTTCCGAAATTATTGACATTATCAAAAAATGATTTTAGGAAACCCCTATTCATTTTTAAATACCTTTCCAACAATATATCACACGTTAGGGTTGAAATTAAAAAAAAAATCACTTCTCACTTTACATATAGGGGGGGCTACCCTAATAAAACATTTTTATTAGGGTAGCCAATTTTTATTTTACCACTTTGTCGGCGTGATTGATATACACATTGGTACCAAATTTCAGCTTTCTAGTGCTAACGGTCACAGAGATTAAGCGAGGACGGACAGACATGGCGAAACTATAAGGGTTCCTAGTTGACTACGGAACCCTAAAAAGACTATTCTATTATTTTCTTTAGACTGCTTAAAAAACGTGAAAAGAGTGTGTAAAGTTTAAATTAATTTATTGGTGAACTGCTGACATATTAAAGCTTTATAATATCTATAATAATTAATAACAATCTACATGAAATTAATGTAGAACGTTCACAAAATATTTGTTAATTATCTTTATAATAGCATTCATTAGACTTGGTAACGTCACGTTAAATTATGTCGCCCCAATTATATGGCGGGCGTTCAATTAAAGTCTTACATTTTCAAATTACAATAATTTATAATTAAAAGCATTTAATTTAGTTAGAGACCGATGAACTGTTGTGGCTAATAAAGCTAGGCTGAGGTAAAGATTTTTGAGGTTGATGAACTGTGACAGGCATTAATAAAAAGTATCAAGATCAAAAAAGTTTTGTTATATTTTTCATAATATATTTTTTATTAATAACTCACCATCTGTAATAACTGTATCTATTGAGAAAATAGCCTTTCCTACTGTAAAAAGGTCATAGAATAAATACGTCATAAACAAACATTCTATGAACTACCAACATCACAGAGAAAAAAATACCAATACCATTGAATCCATTCTCTTTCATTTACAAATCCTGCCAGTGAATTCGGATTTGGAAAACCACAGCTAGATTCAGTGCTCCAAAATGTATGAGAATAAGTTCAATAGTAAAGCCGGGGCTTCGTATCGACAACGAACAATGGAGGGACTGATGTATTAATGAGATAGTGATCCTACTGGAGCTATTCCTCTTTGCTAGTAGGAAAACACTACACCCCTTTTGGGTTTCACCGCTGTTGGGTAAAAGGAAGTAGAAATGTTGAGATGATTATTTTTATGCCTTTTGCAATGTCATACTAATATGGTATCTGTTTGAGTCGGGTATTTTAAACCAATATCACTTCGCCTGTGTCCCCAAAAGGTTAAATAAATTATGTTTTAAAACTAGATTGGGTCGATGTTTCCTATCCGACTACGTTGAAAAGAAACATTGGTACAAACTCAGAGGTCACATTTAAAATCCAAGTGCTGTGATAATCTGGCTATTCATTGGTCATTTGAGTTTGTAACACGTTGCCTTTGAATACGGTCGTGAAAAATGTGCACGCATATTCAAACCTTTATTATAAACTAATACCAAGTGAACCTATCTAGTACAATAAAGACATTTGATTAATATGAAACTTGTTCGTTGCACATGACTACGTGGTATTAGGCCGTGATCACCGATACACATAACAACTTCGCCAACTTTAATTAAGTTTCTTCGCAGAACAACATAACGTTCTAGGGTCAGATACGCAGAGTTTAGGTGACGAAAAGGTAGGCATGGATACAGAAGGTCAGTTCCTTACAATGAAAACACACGTACGTAGACACGCGTTCGGGTATAGTGAAAGTGAAAGCGCATTTGCGACTTTCATATTATTGACATCTACGTCGTACTTCCGCCGAATTTGCTTTCAAACCGAGGAGACGAGCGTATTTTTGAATTCCAAACGCAAAGAGGGATTCTTGGGCTTCCGGGAGTTGTGAAAGAGTACTGAGTTAACTCCTGAGTGGAGCGAGGGAGTTATTATATTGTTTAACGGCAGTCGTTACGTTCGTGATTCAAATTAGTTCCCCCCGACATCATAAAAAACTATTTATCCCTTTGGTGCAAGAGCCTAAGAATCTACTAATGAAGTTCATTTTTCAATTATTTACACATTCTGAAATCCCACTAGCATTGAAAATAATATACGTTAAAACTAACAGTAATCAATTGGAAACAAATATACAAAAACACTTTGATGCGTTCATCTATTTTCTCACTACTATAACGCTGTTCTTCTGTATCCCTATCTATTTGATGCAAGTTCGGAGATTGATAAGCTTTGATGCTTGAACGATGGATTTAATCTCATGCAATGGGCTTTTGGAATTTTCGGTATTGTGCTCATTTAGAGTAATTTGAATTTTGATACTGAGACGCTGTGATCCTTTAATGATGATAGTGTCAGAGTTAATGTACGCAATAGAGAAAGGTCGGTTAGAAGTTAATGAAATTGCACAGCAAATTATGCCGGTCTTTTTGAGCTTTTAGTGAATTTAACTAATACATAACATATTTTACATGCATACGCGGAACCAACATGTAGGGAACAATTTAACACAAACCACACTCGGTTGGAGTATATTAATGGTACTGCATCTTTGGTAAAAGTTTTAGTGATGGTTTACCTTAACAGCGTGTATTTACGTACTGTAGAGGTGTGAATTACGAGTACATGAGGACGTTCGACTATAATAATATTAAATGGATTGTCAGTGAGGCCGAACCTCAGGATGAGGTTGAACCTCATCTCATCATCTGCCTAGTCCTTTCCCAACTATGTGTGTTGGAGTCGGCTGCCAGTCTTACCGGATCCAGCTGAATACCAGTATTTTACATGGAGTGACTGCCTATCTCACCTCCACAACCCAGTTATTACTGGGTAATACATTACCCCTTGGTAAGACTGGTTTTCGAACTTTCGAACCACTGACTACGTGTAACGACTGTCAAAGATCTATAAAGGGTTTAACCTCAGCTGCCAGCACGTACTCATACTTTTCCATGCTCCTATTCTTTTCTGCCGCTCAGAACCATCACTTGCTAGAGCGGGAATGCTATTATAGAAGCGGCAGCATTGAGAATGCGATCGGCGGCACGCTATGTTTCGTAACGTGTAAAAATAATGTGTGATTTCGTGCTGCATGCTCTTTCAACTTATATTAACCTTTCCACCAGACTTGTTTACTAAAATTATAATGTACTAGCTGTTGCCCGCGGCTTCGCCCGCGGTTTTGGTGACTGTCCCACTGAAAAATACTAAAGGGATAAATAGTGTCCTACCACTCAATCACGTTAATCCAGGTTATAAACTATGTGCAAAATTTCACAATCATCACAATATTATTATCATCACAATCACAATCATTATCACAATCACCATCACTATCACAATCACCATCACTATCACAATCACAATCACCATCACAATCACAATCACCATGACAATCACCATCACTATGACCATCACAATCACCATCACAATCACCATCACAATCAAGATCACAATATCTATCACAATCACTACAATCATTAGCACAATCATTATCATCGTAATCACAACCATTATCATCGTTATCACAATCATCATTATCACAATCTCCATCCTCGTCATCACAATCACTATCATCGTAATAACAATCATTATCATCGTAATCACAATCATTATCATCGTAATCACAATCATTATCATCGTAATCACAATCATCATGATCACAACCGCCATCACTATCACAATCACCATCACTATCACTATCACTATCACTATCACAATCACCATCACAATCACCATCACAATCACCATCACAATCGCCATCAAAATCACGATCACAATCACTATCACAATCATTATCATCGTAATCACAACCTTAATTATCGTAATCACAATCTCCATCCTCGTCATCACAATCATTGTCATCGTAATCACAATCATTATTATCGTAATCACAATCATTATCATCGTAATCACAAGCATTATCATCGTAATCACAATCATTATCATCGTAATCACAACCATTATCATTGTAATTACAATCATCATTATCACAATCAACTCCATGCATGTTATCACAACGATCGCTATCACCATCACAATCACCGTTACTATCACAATCACCATCACTTTCACAATCACAATCACAATCAGAATCACCATCACAATCACCATCATCGTTATCACACTCATTAATTACAATCATCATGATCACAATCCTCGTCACTATCACAATCAAAATCACTATCACAATCACGGTCATCATTATCACAATCATTATCATCGTAATCACAATCATCATCATCACAATCATTATCATCGTAATCACAATCATTATCATCTTAATCACAATCATCATGATCACAATCGCCACCACTATCACCATAACCATCACCATAACCATCACAATCACCATCACAATCACCATCACAATCACCATCACCATCACAATCACCATCACAATCACCATCACAATCACCATCACAATCACCATCACAATCACCATCACAATCACCATCTCAATCACAATCACCATCACAATCACCATCTCAATCACAATCACCATCATAATCACCATCACAATCACCATCACAATCACTATCACAATCACGATCACAATCACTATCATTATTGTCACAATCATTATCATCGTAATCACAACCATTATTATCTTAATCACAATCATTATCATCACAATCTCCATCTTCGTCATCACAATCATTATCATCGTAATCACAATCATTATCATCGTAACCCCAATCATTAGCATCGTAATCACAATCATTATCATCGTAATCACAGTCATTATCATCTAATCACAATCATCATGATCACAATCGATATCACTAACACAACCACAATCATTATCACAATCACCATCACTATCACAATCACCATCACTATCACCATCACAATCACCATCACCTTCACAATCACCATCACAATCACGATCTTAATCACTATCATAATCACTATCATCATTATCACAATAATTATCATCGTTATCACAACCATTATCATCTTAATCACAATCATCATGATCACTATCACAATCACTATCACAATCACTATCACAATCACTACCACAATCACTATCACAATCACAATCACAATCACTATCACAATCACTATCACAATCACTATCACAATCACTATCACAATGACTATCACAATCACTATCACAATCACTATCACAATCACTATCACAATCACTATCACAATCACTATCACAATCACTATCACAATCACTATCACAATCACTATCACAATCACTATCACAATCACTATCACAATCACTATCACAATCACAATCACCATCACAATCACTATCACAATCACTATCACAATCACTATCACAATCACTATCACAATCACTATCACAATCACTATCACAATCACCATCATCGTTATCACAATCACCATCATCGTTATCACAAACACTATCATCGAAATCACGATAATTATCATCTTTATCGCAATCATCATCATCACAATCACTATCACAATCACTATCACTATCACAATCACTATCACAATCACTATCACAATCACTATCACTATCACAATCACTATCACAATCACTATCACAATCACTATCACAATCACTATCACAATCACTATCACAATCACTATCACAATCACTGTCACAATCACTATCACAATCACTATCACAATCACTATCACAATCACTATCACAATCACTATCACAATCACTATCACAATCACTATCACAATCACTATCACAATCACTATCGCAATCACTATCACAATCACTATCACAATCACTATCACAATCACTATCACAATCACTATCACAATCACAATCACTATCACAATCACTATCACTATCACAATCACTATCACAATCACTATGACAATCACTATCACAATCACTATCACTATCACAATGACTATCACAATCACTATCACAATCACTATCACAATCACTATCACAATCACTATCACAATCACTATCACAATCACTATCACAATCACTGTCACAATCACTATCACAATCACTATCACAATCGCTATCACAATCACTATCACAATCACTATCACAATCACTATCACAATCACTATCACAATCACTATCACAATCACTATCACAATCACTATCACAATCACTATCACAATCACTATCACAATCACTATCACAATCACTATCACAAACACTATCACAATCACTATCACAATCACCATCATCGTTATCACAAACATTATCATCGAAATCACGATAATTATCATCTTTATCGCAATCATCATCATCACAATCACTATCACAATCACAACCACAATCATTATCACAATCACCATCACAATCACAATCATCATCACAATCACCATCACAATCACCATTACAATCACCATCACAATCACCATCACAATCAACATCACAATCACCATCACAATCACCATCATAATCACCATCACAATCACCATCACAATCACTATCACAATCACGATCACAATCACTATCATTATTGTCACAATCATTATCATCGTAATCACAACCATTATTATCTTAATCACAATCATTATCATCACAATCTCCATCTTCGTCATCACAATCATTATCATCGTAATCACAATCATTATCATCGTAACCCCAATCATTATCATCGTAATCACAATCATTATCATCGTAATCACAGTCATTATCATCTAATCACAATCATCATGATCACAATCGATATCACTAACACAACCACAATCATTATCACAATCACCATCACTATCACAATCACCATCACTATCACCATCACAATCACCATCACCTTCACAATCACCATCACAATCACCATCAAAATCACGATCACAATCACTATCATAATCACTATCATCATTATCACAATAATTATCATCGTTATCACAACCATTATCATCTTAATCACAATCATCATGATCACTATCACAAACACTATCACAATCACTATCACAATCACTATCACAATCACTATCACAATCACTATCACAATCACTATCACAATCACTATCACAATCACTATCACAATCACTATCACTATCACAATCACTATCACTATCACAATCACTATCACAATCACTATCACAATCACTATCACAATCACTATCACAATCACTATCACAATCACTATCACAATCACTATCACAATCACTATCACAATCTCCATCATCGTTATCACAATCATTATCATCGAAATCACGATAATTATCATCTTTATCGCAATCATCATCATCACAATCACTATCACAATCACAACCACAATCATTATCACAATCACCATCACAATCACAATCATCATCACAATCACCATCACAATCACCATTACAATCACCATCACTATCATCATTATCACAATCGTTATCATCGGAATCACAACCATTATCATCGTAATTACAATCAACATCATCACAATCATCTCCATCCTTGTTATCACAACCATCGCTATCACCATCACAATCACCGTCACTATCACAATCACCATCACTATCACTATCACAATCACCATCATCGTTATCACACTCATTATCATCGTAATCACAATCATTATCATCGTTATCTCAATTATCATTATCACCATCATCATTATCACAATCATCATCATCATCGTAATCACAATCATCATCATCAGTATCACAATCATCATCATCATCATCATCATTATCACAATCATCACAATAAATCAACAATAACCCTGCACAGAAGTCTAATCCGCCATCTTCTGGATCTCAAAATAAATGCCATTTTCGTAATCAGCACCACTGATAATCTCGGTATCGACACCCATATTGATTTTTATACATTTCAACCCAATCGTCCGCCACATTAAATCTTAAAAACGACGATTTTACACCTGACCCAATTCACCATACAAACAATACCTATTTGGGGGTATGAAGAACAGGTTGTAAAGCTCTTCATCCCCCATAGAAAAGGGAGGATCCTCCGACCAGACGGGTGTTATGTCTGGTGGGCCACTGCCCGACAGTTGTTGTCGGGTTCTCGTATATAGTCTCAAGTCGCGGATAAAGTTGCTTGCGCGATGTAGGATTCTGACGTGTTTCGCGGTTAGTTCATCATCTCTGTCATAGATGGCGCTGTAGTACTTTTTGTTCCATGTAGCGAAGTACTTTTTGTAGTGCCGCTACATCACTCCCCCTCGGAGTCCAGAGTCGATTGTAGACAGATGTGCCATAGAGAGGTGCCGTAGAAGTGCACCGTAGAGTAGCGCCGTAGAGTAGCGCCGTAGAGTGGCGCCGTAGAGTAGCGCCGTAGAGTGGCGCCGTAGAGAGTGGCGCTGCGATGTGGCTGACTGCTGGCGCTGACCGGGAGGATCAGCACTCGACCGGCCGTAGATGCAGTGCCAAGGTCGCTAGGTTGAGGGTGCTGACCAGGTATGCGCGTCCGCTGCATGCTGGTGGTCAGGAATACCCGTTTGAAGCTGGCTGGCTATGTCTCGCTGCTCGAAAGCTTGAGGAAGTGATCTTGATGATGAAGATGACGTCTCATTGCTCGAAGGCTGCGCTGACGTTCATTTCGGGGTCACCAATTTGGGGGTATGAAGAGCAGGGTGTAAAGCTCTTCATCCCCCATAGAAAAGGGAGGATCCTCCAACCAGACGGGTGTTATGTCTGGTGGGCCACTGCCCGACAGTTGTTGTCGGGTTCTCGTATATAGTCTCAAGTCGCGGATAAAGTTGCTTGCGCGATGTAGGATTCTGACGTGTTTCGCGGTTAGTTCATCATCTCTGTCATAGATGGCGCTGTAGTACTTTTTGTTCCATGTAGCGAAGTACTTTTTGTAGTGCCGCTACACCTATGTTGAATTTCAGGCTTTGTTACCCCATTTCCCCCTTTAGGGGTTGAATTCTGAAAAAACCTAAAACCACCATGTTATTTCACTTAGCGATAGGAGTACTCCTGTTAAGTTTCGAATAGTCTAACCAATCTTATTTTCCCATGTAATCTTTGGACCCCCGTTTCAACCCCTTAGGGGGTAAATTTAGAAAAATGAGGTTGTTTCTTAATGCACCCCTAAACCTCATAAAGAACCTATGTACCAAATTTGGAATCTCTAGACTCAGCGGTTTAGGCTGTGCATTGATTTTTAGATTTTGTCACCCCATTTCCCCCTCTTAGGGGTTGAATTCTGAAAAAACCTGAAACTCGTTTCTACTCATTTTTCAATAGGTACTCCTGTGAAGTTTCGAATAAAATAGTCTAACTAATCTTGTTTCCCCATTCAAACTTTAGAGCCCCGTTTCACCCCCTCAGGGGGTGAGTTTTGAAAAATCCATTCTAAGTGCACCCCTAGACCACTTATGGAACCTAATTGCCAAATTTGGAATCTGTAGACCCAGCGGTTTGGGCAATGCATTGATTTTTATACTTTGCCACCCCATTTCCGCCTCTTAGGGGTTGAATTCTGAAAAAACCTGAATCCCGTTTCTACTCATTTATCAATAGGAGCACTCCTGTTAAGTTTCGAACAAAATAGTCTAACTAATTTTGTTTCCCCATACAAACTTTAGAGCCCCGTTTAACCCCCTTAGGGGGTGAATTTTGAAAAATCCTTTCTTAGTGCACCTCTAGACTACATAAGGAACCAATGTGCTAAATTTGGAATATCTAGATTCAGCGGTTTGGGCTGTGCATTGATTTTTATACTTTGCCACCCCATTTCCCCCTCTTAGGGGTTGAATTCTGAAAAACCCTGAAACCCGTTTCTACTCATTTATCAATAGGAACACTTCTGTGAAATTTCGAATAAAATAGTCTAACTAATCTTGTTTCCCCATACAAACTTTGGAGCCCCGTTTAACCCCCTTAAGGGGTGAATTTTGAAAAATCCATTCTTAGTGCACCCCTAGACTACATAAGAAACCTACTTGCCAAATTTGGAATCTGTAGACCCAGCGGTTTGGACTGTGCGTTGATAGATGAGTCAGTCAGTCAGTCAGTCAGTTTCTTCTTTTATATATTTAGATTTAAACCGTTAATATCTGCAAAAATCACAACCTACGAAAATAAGTTAATTAATTATTTATTAAACGACATACATCACATCCTTATCCACAGTACTCCAATATATCTCATTCGTAAACGTCTAGCTACAGTATCATTTAATTTGGGAGTACTAATACATATTCAGTGTGGAGCCGTGGAAGCAGCAGTAAGGCTAATTTATCACCTCGCAACAGAACAAGCGTGAAAAGGAAGGAATTCGAGGTAGTTCGTGAAATCAAAATGGTTTCATGGGGAAATTGGGTGCGGAAACTTCGAGTGCTTTGGATAGATAAGATTTTTTGGGCAGGAATTGAAAAACCAGAGTGTAAATTATGATTTGGGACCAACCAAAAATGTGCAAGTTATAATTGACCAAAGTTCACTGTTGCAATATAAGAAAGACTATTCAGACAAGGTTTTTTAATTTAAATACTCGCATACAAATTTTAATACTCGTACGGTATTTTTTTCTGCAGATTGACAATAATGGATGAATAGTAATGAGAGCTCTTCAATTTATTGCCGGCACAAAATCCATTTGCAAAGCACAACGATTTCGCCTCAAGATTGCAGCTTTTAGGAAAGCTTAGCAGTAAACATTGGACAATTCTGAATTATGATGATGACTGGCTTTCACTTCCATTTAATAAAGTAAGTAAACGAAAACTTTGAACAACCAATTTAAGTTACCTACAAGATCAATTTTAAACCAAAACAAACATGAAAAGTGCCAAAAACAATGCGATCAGAAACCAAGAAATAAGTTCTTTGCTACACACTTTTTCGTACAATTACTACACGGAACAATTATTTCTGCTTTCTTTTAAAATTACAAACTAAGTTAGATACTTAGTTTGTAATTTTAAAAGAAAGCAGAAATATTATTGTGTAGTAATTTGGTATAGATTACCATCGCTGAAACTAAGTATTAACTAAGTATCTATACATTCGGGTCGACTCACTACGATTTGAACAAGGCCGAGCGGTTTGTTCTTAATTTTGCTGCCTAGCTGTACCGAATCATCCCGACCCGAATATTGTGTGTAGCAAGATTTATAACAGTACTAATTTACATTTTGTTCTGGACCTAGATTACTTTGCAGTAAACAATCGTAAGTCTAGACTTGTTAATTATACCTTAGGGTCAGCTCACACCGACACGCGACGCGACGCGACGCGGCGCGACGGTACTGAAAGAGCGCGCGGCGCCGCGATACGTATCGCAACGTTGCGAGGCGCATCGTAAAATCGTTGGCATCACGACGCCTCGCTGCGCAGCAAGACGCCGCGCGGCGCAGCGGAACGTGTCTACAATCGCCGCGTGCACCCGCCCCGCCCCGCGTCCACCCGCAGTCTAAGCGTAAGGGTCAGCTCACACCGAGACGCGACGCGACGCGACGCGGTGCGACGGTACTGAAAGAGCGCGCGGCGCCGCGATACGTATCGCAACGTTGCGAGGCGCATCGTAAAATCGTTGGCATTACGACGCCTCGCTGCGCAGCAAGACGCCGCGCGGCGCAGCAAGACGCCGCGCGGCGCAGCGGAACGTGTCTACATTCGCCGCGTGCACCCGCCCCGCCCCGCGTCCACCCGCAGTCTAAGCGTAAGAGAATGACGTATAGGTATTTGGCGGGAGATCGAGGAGAAGTTAATTTTTTTTGTGCAGCGCTACGACTGTTTGTATAAGTGACATCAAAATACTATAGTGACAGAAACGCAAAAAATAATGCGTGGGATCCATTTTGTAATAATCATAAAATTTATCTGGATAATTGGCAATGTGGTCATAAGCCAAGGTATGAAATTCACCATGAATTATTCTATTTCTCCATAAGGGTCAGCTCACACCGAGACGCGACGCGACGCGACGCTGCGCGCACAATTTGCAAGAGCGCTTCAAAATATAACTTTATTTTCTACACGATAAGATACACATTTCATTGTGAGAATTTGAATACGTTAAACCATGCAGCGCTGCGCCTCGTGATGCCTCGCAGCGTAGAGCGACGCATCGCGACGCAGCGGAGCATCGCCGGTACGCGCGGTGTGCAAGATGGCGCTGCGCCTCACAAAGCCGCGCGACGCCGACGCCGCGAGGCGCAGCTGAGGCGACTTGTCTTTACTATTTCCGTACAGACTTTGTGTAGAATTAATGCAGTTCAGTCGAGTGCTCGAGTGAAATTATAATGATAGACTGGGATATTGTTATAATCGGACTTCTTGCAAAAGAGGAAGAGGAAGAAGAATAAAAAAATAAAATTAAAAAGAAGACATCACACAGGAGTATTTGGGTGCAAAATTTATGGAGAAATAGAACAATTCATGGTGAATTTCATACCTTGGCTTATGACCATATTGCCAATTATCCAGATAAATTTTATGATTGTTACAAAATGGATCCCACGCATTATTTTTTGCGTTTCTGCCACTATAGTATTTTGATGTCACATTATACAAACAGTCGTAGCGCTGCACAAAAAAAAAATAACTTCTCCTCGATCCCCATAATGCACCCGCCAAATACCTATACATCATTCTCTTACGCTTGTAAATGGTAGACTGCGGGTGGACGCGGGGCGGGGCGGGTGCACACGGCGAATGTAGACACGTTCCGCTTCGCCGCGCGGCGTCTTGCTGCGCAGCGCGGCGTCGTGCTGCCAACGATTTTACGATGCGCCTCGCAACGTTGCGATACGTTTCGCGGCGCCGCGCGCTCTTCCAGTACCGTCGCGTCGCGTCGCGTCTCGGTGTGAGCTGACCCTAAATTGTGCACCCAAATACTCCTGCGGGTCTAAAATGGCCGCTATAGCAGATCCTACGCAGAATCTTAGCATGAATCACGTTAAAAAATTTAAATTCTTAAAATGAACTTTATGTCAATAAGAATAAAGTCCATTTTAACAATTTTAAATTTTTAACGTGATTCACAAAACGATTCTGCTAAAGCGGCCATTTTAGACCCCCTGTGTGATGTCTTCTTTTTAATTTTATTTTTGTATTCTTCTTCCTCTTCCTTTTCTGCAAGAAGTCCGATTATAACAAGATCCCAGTTTATCATTATAATTTCACTCGAGCACTCGACCGAACTGCATCAATTCTACACGAAGTCTGTACGGAAATAGTAGAGACAAGTCGCCTCGGCTGCGCCTCGCGGCGTCGCGCGGCGTTGCGCGGCGCCGCGCGGCGTCGCGCTGCTTTGTGAGGCGCAGCGCCGATCTTGCACACCTCGCGTACCGGCGATGCTCCGCTGCGTCGCGATGCGTCGCTCTACGCCGCGAGGCATCACGAGGCGCAGCGCTGCATGGTTTAACGTATTCAAATTCTCACAATGAAATGTGTATCTTATCGTGTAGAAAATAAAGTTATATTTTGAGGCGCTCTTGCAAAGTGTGCGCGCAGCATCGCGTCGCGTCGCGTCTCGGTGTGAGCTGACCCTAAGAGAATGACGTATAGGTATTTGGCGGGAGATCGAGGAGAAGTTAATTTTTTTTGTGCAGCGCTACTACTATTTGTATAATGTGACATCAAAATACTATAGTGACAGAAACGCAAAAAATAATGCGTGGGATCCATTTTGTAATAATCATAAAATTTATCTGGATAATTGGCAATGTGGTCATAAGCCAAGGTATGAAAT
The DNA here is from genome assembly GCA_905147715.2 of Xestia xanthographa. Taxonomy (NCBI): domain Eukaryota; kingdom Metazoa; phylum Arthropoda; class Insecta; order Lepidoptera; family Noctuidae; genus Xestia; species Xestia xanthographa. The sequence continues at coordinate 29,943,335 of LR990653.1, read as the reverse complement.
TCAACATGAATTGTTCTATTTTTCCATAAATTGTGCACCCAAATACTCCTGTGTGATGTCTTCTTTTTAATTTTATTTTTGTATTCTTCTTCCTCTTCCTCTTCTGCAAGAAGTCCGATTATAACAAGATCCCAGTCTATCATTATAATTTCACTCGAGCACTCGACCGAACTGCATCAATTCTACACGAAGTCTGTACGGAAATAGTAGAGACAAGTCGCCTCGGCTGCGCCTCGCGGCGTCGCGCGGCACCTCGCGGCGTCGCGCGGCGTTGCGCGGCGTCGCGCGGCTTTGTGAGGCGCAGCGCCGATCTTGCACACCTCGCGTACCGGCGATGCTCCGCTGCGTCGCTATGCGTCGCTCTACGCCGCGAGGCATCACGAGGCGCAGCGCTGCATGGTTTAACGTATTCAAATTCTCACAATGAAATGTGTATCTTATCGTGTAGAAAATAAAGTTATATTTTGAGGCACTCTTGCAAAGTGTGCGCGCAGCGTCGCGTCGCGTCGCGTCTCGGTGTGAGCTGACCCTTAGGCACTGGGTATTTGTTCTTTTCTTCTTTCTTCTAAAAGTGTGATCTATTTGTTTACATGAAAGTAAATTGAATTTCTAGTTTTAAGTTTGGTAAAGTTTTTTTTGCTGATCTTATCTTATTGCCGTTGTTATTAGGAATGATTTTTATTGGAATCAGTTCTTAGATAGACCTTGTATCTAATAATAAACTAGTAATCAGGATTCTCATTTAATTTATAAATAAGGAAAGTGTTAACAAACGACGATGAAGACGTTGGCACACAATGTCGTCTCTAAAGAACTAAATCGTTAGATGTCTACCTACGATTTTTAGTGTGAGGAAACATGGCAATACTATCAAACGTCTAAGTCAACGAAATAGACACGTGAACATTGAAAAATTATCATTGAGACTTTAAAAATAAAAGGTACCTTCGCCTTAAATCCGCTACAAAATCTGTAAAACAACAAATTTATCCAGCAGCCAATTACAATAGCTGCCACATTAACCATAATAGCAATTACGGTCCCCAATCAACAGTCTGACAGCTGCCAATCCAAAAGTTCCCAACTAGGGGTCCAAAAAATACCCCTGTATTTTTCATTTAATGGAATTACACCTGTAATCTTGGTGCCAATGTCGGCCCCAGTTACGCCAACTAATTTGGCAACTTTTATTTACCTGCCTGTTGTTACCAACATAACGGGTGAAACAACGCCAAAAAAGTTTGTTTTTGTGCCAAAACATGGATAACTTGATGAAGCCTCGTTTTGTGGCAACTCGGTACATTAGTTAATTAATCGAAGTTTATATTGGTTCATTTTGGCATGTCGGGGGAAGGGAAATTTTTCGGCTGTATTTAATGTAAGCAGATGGAATTGGATTGCGTTTTTGGACGGAAGTTGAGGAAATTAAGGGAGGGTGGTTTGGTGTCTGGGGTTGCAGTTTTTAATCCCTGTTTGTTTATATTTACAGAAGTCCTGTTAATAGAAAGATGCAATGAGATAGAGAACAAACCAGTAAAAAATAAAATAAGATTAAGGAAGGAAAATTGTCATCATAAAATTAAGATTTGATTTCAATTGTTCGTAATGTAATGAGGCTAGGAAAAATGCAAAACAAAAACTATACTACTGAAAGATAGAAAATATCGAAGATAGATTACCATGACTACACCAAAGACTCTCATCGTACTTAGGACACGCAAGAAAGTGTACACACATTGAACGATTTGAAGTATGAGTGAGCGAGACAATACTATTCAAATACCAACAGAACGGACAAATCTTTTGATTTAAATATTTGTAACATAGAAATAAATAAAAAAACCGGCCAAGTGCGAGTCGGACTCGCGCACGAAGGGTTCCGTACCATTATTTATACATTAGACAAAACGGCAAAAAAATCACGTTTGTTGTATGGGAGGGCCCCCCTTAAATATTAATTTTATTCTGTTTTTAGTATTTGTTGTTATAGCGGCAACAGAAATACATCATCTGTGAAAATTTCAACTGTCTAGCTGTCACGGTTCATGAGATACAGCCTGGTGACAGACAGACGGACAGACGGACAGACAGCGAAGTCCTAGTAACTGGGTTCCGTTTTTACCCTTTGGGTACGGAACCCTAAAAACGTAAACCTAAAAGAAGTGCACCGGGATAGTATCATAATAATATCCTCATAACTGATTCCAATTCGAGGCAATGCAGCTGTTACAGTGTTTGAAGAAGAATGGCTTGAATGAGTCGATGATGTTACCTTGCAGTGTTTTGACCTTCATCCACACTCTTCTATCAACACATCTAAGCCCACCAAACACACAGTAAGCAAGCAGTTCGCCATCCATAAAATAATGAATCCCGCCACCCCGCCCCGATAGAGCAGGGTCGCCTGTTAATCTTCTTAACGCGAACCCGTATCCCGCACCATGCGCCAATATACATCTAATAGACGGTGCTAATAAAAGTCTGTAGTCGACACCCTTTATTGGGAAAGCAAATGATTTTCTAAGCGGGAAGACAACATTTAGGGTTGGTGGAGGTATGTTGCTATTGTGACTAGTAGCTTCATAACAATAACGTCACATCCGTATTGTCCTAAGAGAATAAAGGTGTAGGTACCTGTAGGTAGTCCACCCATAACAGTGGGAGCGAGCATGAAAAATCCAGGACGCTGGCTGCTACTGAGAGATTCCTAATAGAACAACTCGATAAATTAAAAAATTGCAACCAATGGACCGTTGACGTAGTAGGAGATACATTTTTGACGTTTTCTTTTCCCGTCAGACAGTTGGCACTTTTATTAATTTATCTTTATTATATTAATTTATTTATTTAAAATTATATGAATTATTTATTTTTATTAATATATACATATTTATCTATGTGAAGCGACTTTTCCAGTGTTGATTAAATTATTAACACACGCGCGGTTTTGAGACGTGTAGTGCTAGTACTAGTTATCGAAGCATGTTTAAAAATTCTTCTTGCCATCTATACAATAAAATATAGTCTTGAACGTAAAAAAAGTGCAACACAGAATTTTTAAGGATTCCTCTAATCCCTTTAAACACTTAACAGCAGAAAATAATACTGTATCCTCTATTTAGCGCCAACGGGATTATCCTCGTAAATCAACCAACATAAATAGCTCTGTGATAGCTATCAGCTGATTCGAATCTTTTAAAACCCAGACAGAAAATAAACCAATTTATAAACAGGATGAGGTTCTGTGGCGGCACTTTTATTTAAAACTTTAATATAGCTTCCAACGTCAAATGATAACATTCCAATATGGCGACTGTTGGAACTCGCTGGTTATTCCCTTAATATTACGGTTAAATAAAAATTTCTTCGCGTCACGTTTGGGATTTATAGCCTTTTTGCGAAATGATTTATTTTTTGACCTTACTTTGTGAGGTAAGTTGGTATCTCGTTCAATTAAGCTGCGTATTGTTAGGCGACAGTGACAAACTGTGGGTACTAACCGGTCTAAAGAGATCGTAGTTATAGTATCACCGAATAAAGGCGACCTAGTGATGATGTATCTGGTGCCATCAGTAGGTACTATGATTTAGCATTTATGGGTTTAAAAAGAAAGTTAAGCTAAATCCAAACCTATACAAGAAGATGATTTTTTATTGATTGATTTGTCAGAATATTTCATACATTTATATTGATCTTAATATTTTTTTCGGAAAAGCTTTGTCTGCTTTTAGCCACAACGGTGGATTATTTATGTGACATCAATGACGACTTGACGCCAACATTAATAAACGACGACTAATATTTAGAAGTTACGAGGTAACATGCACATCCAAACATAGCCAAATATCGTCAATCGATTTGCTGTAGTCGGGTAATAAAATGCCCTTGGCTATTTTATGCTCTTGCCTAGCGAACATTATGCATGAATGGGCCAAGTGCATCGCTAGCAAATAGTCTGACTGCAGGACTTCAACGTTCTAGAACTTGATCAATGGACGTTATTCGGGAATTATTTGAATTTATTGATTGTCACTTCCCATGACTGTGTGTAAATGTACTTCTTGTGTACTTACTTAAGATTGTGACACTTTAATGTATGAATTAATCAGTTTAAAATAAAAAAAAACAAGTTTGAGAGACACAATGAGTGCAAAGACCTGAACACAACTTATTTTGTAAATTTCACTTTCCCAAAAAATACTACACCCACGTAAAATCTACAAAAATCTAAACTGACAAAACAACGTTTTTTCCACCTTCAACAAAGAACCAACGCTTAAATAAATCAACATCACACTAAATTAAAATATGACTGCGACACAAACAAACCCACAGATTTATACAAACTAAAAGCAACTTCGTTGAGTAAGCTGTAGCGAAAATATGAAACTGGACATTCATGAGAGTAACAAGAATTTATTGCGGCCGGCAAAGTCTCCACGACTTGATGTTTATTTATACAGTTCAACCTGTCCGCGGTAATACGGAGTTTTATCCTTTTTATTTCAAGTAAAAAGTAGTGGGAAAGTGGAAGGAGTGGTGTATTTTTTTATCTTTAAAGTGTTTGGTTTTGCACTGAGCTTTAATAAATTACTTTTCACACACTAGTGTTAGACAGATAGTAGAAATCAGAGGTTAATGGAAATTTATATCATAGTGCTATTTCGAAAATGTCTGCCTCACTGTGCTCGTGGATAAATAATAACAGCCGCTCGGGTCGATTGTTAGGTTAAGCCATGCTTTCCTAGGTTGGTCTGTGGATGGGTGACCACCTACAAATTACATACCGAGTTTCCTCCGTGCCTCGTAAAGCACGTTAAGCAGTTGGTCCTGGCTGTCATTTGTAGATCTTTGACAGTCTTTAGGTAGTCAGAGGCCCGAAAAGTTTGACAACCAGTGTAAGACTGGTTGTCAAACGGGGTATCGTATTAACTGGGTTGTGGTGGTCAGATAGGCAGTTGCTCCATGTAAAATACTGGTATTCAACTGCATCCGGTAAAACTGGAAGCCGACCCCAACATAGTTGGGAAAAGGCTAGGCAGATGACTATGATAAGCGATAGCGTCAAACTTGTAGCTAAGTCTAAGGATGACTCAGTATAGACAGCTATCAACACGCTACGAAGAAGAAGACTAGATGTAGTAGTTGCGGCAAAATTCGCAGTTTCACAGTAAAAGAAAACGCTAAATGGTCATTGTAGGTATATAATTTTGGATAACATTAGGGCATAACCGTTTATATATTTTGACATACATGCAAATTGAATGTAAATTATACACGAAGTATACCCTGCTGTGTCATTCAGGTCATCCTTAACGCGACGATAGACACAAATAAAAGAAACTGAACGCTAAACGGTTAAACAATCGTATTTTATAGTCCATAAACTTCTATTTGTTTGTGTATAGGCTCGAAAGATTAAAATTGTTAGATTCCCGTCGCGTCAATAAATAATTACACTTTTATTTCATTGAAAATGTCTTATATATATCTTTCGTTCTACGAGTGATGGGTTAGTTCACATCTCTCAGTCTTCTTCTGACTAGCTTAAATATAATGCTATAATAATAATGATAACGATATAATATAATGTTATATATAATGCTGGGATCGCTCGCTGGGAGGAGCTCGTGGCTAAATAATAACAGCCGCTCGGGTCGATCGTTAGGTTAAACCGTGCTTGCCTAGGTTGGTCTGTGGATGGGTGACCGCCCATTACATACCGAGTTTCCTCCGTGCCTCGGAAAGCACGTTAAGCCGTTGGTCCCGGCTGTCATTTGTAGATCTTTGACAGTCGTTAGGTAGTCAGAGGCCCGAAAAGTCTGACAACCAGGCTTACCAAGGGGTATCGTATTACCCGGTACTAACTGGGTTGTGGAGGTCAGATAGGCAGTCGCTCCATATAAAATACTGGTATTCAGCTGCATCCGGTAAAACTGGAAGCCGACCCCAACACAGTTGGGAAAAGGCTAGGCAGATGATGATGATAATGCTGGGATCGATTTCTTGAGAAAAGCAGATACAACTACATAAATACCAGTACTTAGCATAGAGCTCACTACTAGTATTTTCAGTGGGTACACTTTTGTAAGACTAAAGAACGGTAAAGGGACATCTAACAATTGAAATCCTTTGTAGGCCCACTAAGCTATATAACTCTATATAGCTATATATTGGACTCAACTTTCTGGCTAAATGCCAAAAATATCTGCTGCTAGGTATCTAAATATTGGAAGTAATAATATGACCATCGTTTCGTGAGGAAACCACAAAATCAGAGATTACAGTAAATCCACAAGGGTATTACGAGAATCTCTCACAATTATGATTATGTCTGTAAAACCTAGATATTGGAATTGCTTTGATCATTCAACTATGCCGTAAGCATATTATTAGATATTCGAATTTAGAGACGTCTCCAAACGTTTGTACTATTATAAATTATTAATTTGCTTTTCGTTCTTTATCTCCGTCGTGTCGATGATTCCCTCTAATACAGTCAAATAAGTTTCCACCAGAACTCTGCCACATCGATGATGGCGTTAGTGGTGACTTCAAAGCAATCCCTCAAACTTCAGGTAAAATTACACATGGAGCAAGAGAGGAGGTGAGCCATAGTTTGTGTTGGGGCAAGGCAGTCGTACCTTGCTTGATCAGAATACCTTTACCGGACCATGATGCATCGGCAGCGGTCTACCTGGCTTCGCTTAAGGGTCTTCCAGGTGGGCTATGGCAGTAGGTGTCCCGCTGGGAGATTTTCTGCAAGTTCGACATAGTGTACCGGAGGGAGGATGTCTGAGGGGCCTCTAGCTTGTTTTTTTCTTCACTAACCCTGTTGTTGTGGACTAATGAATAAGTTGACCTAAAGAAGCCATTCCGACTCTTCAGCCTTCCTCTTGCTGTCTCCATATTGTACAGAGGGTGATGTTTATCTATCTCCTGTTTATGTTTGTTTGTTGCGAGACGTTGTCACACTATAAGCTAGCTTTTTGCAACGATTTAATTATAGTCTCCCTCGTTAGTCTAGTGGTCGCAAGCTCTGCTTCTGAGCTTAAGGTCTTGGGTTCGATTCCCAGGTGCTCGCAAATCTATATTGATTATTTCCATTAACAATTTCTCCGAAGCATATTGTAATCTGGATTTGTGCTCGGTTGGCATAAACATTACTAGCAAAATGTGGGCGTACATGTTTACCTTAGACAACCCTTCGGTGATTTTAAGCATAATATTGTGTTAGGTTTCAAAAAGCAAATATCAAAAACGTTTAGGATAGGTAAACAACTACTGTTAACTTTTCAGGTCAGGTATCCCAATCAATATTAAGTGAGTGTGTTTAAATAACGCCCTAGGCCTGTAAATCTGTAGGTCAACCAAATATTCGTTGGGCAGATTGAAAACATACTACAAAAAGCCAATCCATCACCCACTTAAACAATGTAAAAATCTAAACAACATTAAACAGATTAGACTAAGATGCCTTTAGGGCCTCAAAAATAAATTAAATTACGTGAATTTACCTCAGAGCTTTAAACGACAATCCTAAAGTTAAGAAAAGGTTACTTAAAAATATATTTTCCACCTTGTTCTTCCTTAAAATACCTGACGACAATACCAGCGTAAAATTAAATATCATTCATCGTTTGGTTGGGCATTTTTAGAAAAGACATCGTGACTTGTTCTATGTTAATCTTCATTCTATTATTTATTGTACACACAAGATTACACATAAATTGCAATTGATGCTATAGCTTATGTACAAAGACATTTTGCTCTGACCTCAAATGAATTTGGATGAGGACAGAAGAATGCTCATGTAACTGTGAATTGTAATTAGTGGAACCCGCCTCTATTCACATTACAAAAAAATATTGGCACACTACAAAAAACAAACACTACAAAGCACAACAAATATTTTATGACTTGACCAAAATCAATAGGTACCTCTTTTAAAATAAAAAAAGAATCAACAAAATTGATCGACGTACTAAAGAATTATATTGAGAATCTCCGCATTTGTTAAGTCTCCTAAAAAGAAGATCGCACACAATCTCCGAAACCCATTAAAGGAAAACAACCAACTCGATACGAATGTAACACGCAAACAGAATAATCGAAAACAAGTGAAGCAACAAATCCACGTATGCTAATACCACGTATATATCCATCTATTCCGATAATGTATATCCATCTAATGTATTCGTATAATCGGATCGGCTCCCATTCTCTTCGCGCAGAGAATCGATAAGATTAGCTGAGGACAGGAAGAAAACAAACGCGGAAGGTATGAAAGTGTTTCTATGTATATAAATGTATATACATAGAAACACTTTGGCAAAGACATTTGTATGGACGAGCTGGTTGATAGGCTTGAAATTATTGAAAAACACGGAGGCAACTTGCTTTTTTGTTTTGTTTGCAAGTTACTCTGTGTCGTAATCTGTCAAAGAACAGGTACATTTGTACAAAACCATTGTAGTATAATATAGTAAGTTTGCTTTTTCCCTCTATACTTCGAATATAAACAAAATTGTTGACATGGACCGAATTAATCCACAATGTTCATTAAAAGTTTATTAACTTTAAACCAACACTAAATAAAGCTAGAAGTCTCTTCACCCATAATTTATAGAGTATTAAAACGATTTATTTAAATTAAACCCAATGATAGGGCAATTTTATTATTAATCAACTCAGAATTTATTCTATTCTAAAATACACACCACACTAAAAACCCTCCAAACTTTGCACAATTATCTCAATATTGCCAGAAACTATTTCAACAGAAGATCTAGATAGTGGACCTTTGCGAATAATTTGAATCGGCGGCCATTCGGCATTAAGTCCATTCAAATAATCCCGAGCTATCTGATCTTTTAACTAATTAACTATTTATTTAAATACTCTATCTGATTCCCGTGAAGGTGACACGGGAGTAATGAAGCTTTTCTATTAAGGTACAATTTTGAAAGCGGTTTTAACCGCAAACCGTAGCGGCAAAACCATCATCATCTTCCACGGCAGGCACGGAGGAAACTTGGTATGCAATGGGTGGTCACTCAATAGAACTAAAGTTCGGTCAAACTCCTGCTACTGATCCAGATGCTGCTCCAGACATGGACACGTCCAAACATATTATATTGAAGTATCTACCATTGTCCGTTGTCCATAGGCAGTCCAATAAAAACTTTAGTCTGACTGATCGTTTACATTAAAACTTTTTTGCAAAAAATAAAACCGACTTCAAAAAACACAAAAAAGTGAAAAATAACTTTAGCTTCAGAAGTTGGTGACTCTTGTTTGATTGATTTCGTTTTTTTGTCACCGACTTCTGAAGCTAAAGTTATTTTTCACTTTTTTGTGTTTTTTGAAGTCGGTTTTATTTTTTGCAAAAAAGTTTTTTATTTTTCCATTTTTAGTTGTTGTCCCAAATATTTGCCATGAATTTATTTGGCATTGTTAACAATACATGTCATGGTAATAGGCGTATCCCCAATATATGGAACTTAACATACCTTTTTTTTTTCGGATGGGAAATCATCAAATTATCGCTCTGGGCGGAGCGGAAGGGAGTGTCAGACTTTTACTGACTAAAACCCATCCATGTTCTTTCTTAGCCCTTTGTGTTCCGGGGCCGCAGTATCTCTTTAGAACAGTCCCTTTTGCTGACATCTCTTTGAGGCGTCCACGGAACACGAACGAACTGTCGAAATCTGGGTGTATTGTACACATCTGCGTACCCCCTCAGACCATACAGGCGTGATGTTAAGTTATTTGAGTCGCGCGCTGAACACGATCGCGCTAACTTAGCATGCCTAACTGTCGAAATCTCGGTGTATTGTATACATCTGCATACCCCCTCAGAGCATACAGGCGTGATGTTACGTCATGATGTTGTATAAACAATAAACATCCAAGCGATTGCAACATTCACGGCACATTTGCCGTCTATTTTTGAAGAGTTCCATTGTATATCTCCGAAGATCAGCATCAAATGTTCACAAAATTGAAATGGGACCACACGGGAAGCACCAGCTTTCAAATAAAAAAAGAATTGTCAAAATCGGTTCACCCAGTCGAAAGTTCTGAGGTAACAAACACAAAAAAAAAAAAAAAAAAAAAAAAAAAAAAAAAAAATACAGTCGAATTGAGAACCTCCTTTTTTTGGAAGTCGGTTGAAAACCAGTCATGTCGTTGTAATCTGTCATGGCAGTTACGGCTTTGTCGCCACGGTTTGCAGTTGTGGTCTTCCCTCGGGATTGTACCTTTACTTACATTTAGCTAGGTCTATAAATATTTGGGTCTAGTCTTAGATAACAGTTGATTAAGTTGCATTAGTTTATCTTAATGATGCTTTGTAATTGAGTTTGTGGAATTTAAGGCCTCATTTGAACGCGTTATCAAGAAAAATACTATGTGAAATGTAGTGTACTCTCTTTGGTCAAAAAGTAAATAAACTGTTGGATTACTGAGGTTAAAGCTTATGGTTTACCTTAAGTAAATAAATTGTTGACGTGCAAGTATTTGCTCACCAATAATTTTTAACTTTTAAAGTTTTATTAAAACACTGTCAACACTAACTACGTTCTTTTTAACCAACTTCGTTATTAACCGAATTCATTGACCGACTTCAAAAAGGAGGAGGTTCTCAATTCGATTGGTTTTTTTTTATGTATGTACACTGATTACGCTGAGATTTATGATCCGATTTACGTGGTTCTTCTTTAGTTTGATGCGGAATAGTTGCCATTTGGTCCCACAAAAATGTAACATATTTTGGCCCAGTATTTTTCATTTTATGAACATTTTTACTTCAGTCGTGTGGTATAATTTCATCATGTTCACCGATTTCTCCCCCATTTGTGAAGCAATTCTCAAAATTCTTCTTTTATTTGAAAGAGTATATAATTTGGTGAAGAGTTTGATGCGGAATAGTTGCCATTTGGTCCCACAAAAATTTAACATAGTTTGGCCCAGTATTTTTCATTTTATGAACATTTTTACTTCAGTCGTGTGGTATAATTTCAACATGTTCACCGATTTTTCCCCCATTTGTGAAGCAATTCTCAAAATTCTTCTTTTATTTGAAAGAGTATATAATTTGGTGAAGATCCGATTCTAATCTTCGGAGATATACAATGGAACTCTTCAAAAATAGACGGTAAATCGGTCGTGATTGCTGCAATCGCTTGGATGTTTTTTGTTTATACAACATCATGACGTAACATCACGCCTGTATGTTCTGAGGGGTACGCAGATGTGTACACCCAAATTTCGACGTATCAGTTCCATTTATTGGGGATAAGCCTAATACCATGATATGACTGTTAACAATGTAAAATAAATGCATAGCAAATATTCATCACAACTAAAAATGGAAAAAAAAAAAAACTTTTCTACAAAAAATAAAACCGACTTCAATAAAAGCGAAGTCGGTTTTATTTTTTGCAGAAAAGTTTTTTTTTAAAGGAGAAGTCATCTTCCTTAACAAGTTATGGAAACTAAAAGACAACTTTTACGTGAGATGTATCAACCGTAAATACATCTCTACCTAACCTTTCCAGGATTAACGCGTGATTTTGTTAGTTATATTTTTTGCGCAAATCGAGGTTCGTGACATTTTATGCCTGTGAAGGGGCCCGTGTGAGATGTTGACTTGAGCCACTTCCTATGTATGCTACCTCACAGGTATTGATTATTTAAATCAAAGCAGAAGCACTAATCAAACTTATTTATTTAAATAACTTAATTTACTATTACAATAGAAAAGGTAAACAAAGAAACAGATCAGCGAGGAAGCGCAAGCAAGCTAAGCGAAAACGAAGTGAAAGGATACATTGCTAGTCCGAGGTTTTTATACTAAAAATCACATACACAATAAGGTTCACTTTAGCTAACTACTTTTAGACGCCTGCTACCTGGCCGCTTGCCGTAAACAAAGGATCGTACGATATGACGTAGTGGTGGCGTGATTCCTTGCTGAGGTCTCACCGCGCATTAGCGGCAGCGGATGTCGTAGCGGTTTTGGTCGCTACACTACTCCCCCGCTGAGACCGTGTCTACGGGCGATAGTAATCCGGAAATTTAACTATACGCCCACTCCTTGTCTTCTTGACAGTCGCTGGCATTTGCTGTTGGTCTGGAACCGAGGACTCTTCTCTGGCGATATATGCAGGTTTTAGACGGTCTATGGTGACTGTCTGCCTCTTGCCTGCAACGTCGACGTCAATGTCGACGATAATGTTCCATATGCTCCTGGCTGCTTCTGCTGGAAATTAAAATGTCGTCCAGGTATGTATAGCAGAAGTCCAATCCACGCAGTACCTCATCCATGAAACGCTGGAAGGTTTGTGCGGCGTTACGAAGTCCAAGGAAATTCGTATAAACCGAATGGTGTTGTAATTGCCGTTTTAGGGATGTCTTCTTCCAGGACTGGAATTTGGTGATAAGCTTTAACCAGGTCTATCGTAGAAAAGATGGTGCTACCTGTAAGCTGCTGCGTGAAGTCCTGAATATGCCTGATTGGATATCGATCCGGAACTGTGCGTGCGTTAAGAGCTCGGTAGTCCCCACAAGGCCGCCATCCATCAGTTTTCTTGCGGACCAGGTGTAGTGGTGATGACCAAGCGCTCTCTGACCTTCGGGCTGTGCCATTCTGTAACATAGAATCAAATTCTTGCTTTGCTATACTTAGCCGTTCCGGATCGAGGCGGCGGGGTCGACTGAATACTGGTGGTCCAGGCGTAGTCCTGATTTGATGCACCGTGCTATGTTTGGGTGTGCTAGGCTTTCCAGCAGGTCGTGTGATCTCGGGAAACTCCCGCAGCAGGCGATGGAATGGATCTTCATCCGGGGCTGCGCAGGTCGTACGTACGGATGAAATGCTATCCGTTGATCGCTGACGAGGGGCTGGCACGGTAAGTGATGTAACCCCGTCTATGATGCGTTGATTGCGGCAGTCGACAAGCAAGTTGTAGAAACTTAAGAAGTCGACGCCGATGATGGGTTTGGACACGTCAGCCACGATGAAACGCCAACTGAATGCACGTCGTAGACCTATATTTAATTCCAGCTGTATATAGCCATATGTAGCTATAGGTGACCCATTGGCTGCGAACAGACTGTAATTTGTTTTTGGACGCGAATCCCGTACAGCTGACCTTGGGTACACGCACAAGTCTGATCCCGTGTCGACCAAAAACTGGACTTTTGTGTTGCGGTCAGTGATGAACAGGCGGTTTGCAATATTGGGGCAGTCGTTTACCGCTATTGCCGACTGCCTTGGTTGTTTTCCGACTTGTAACTGCAGGGCTTAATGCACTTCCGTGCCCGTTCCCTAAAGGTGTAGTGATACCAGCAGTGGGGGTGATCCTGGGAGCGCGATTGTGACCGGGAGCGACTACGGTTCCTGTAGGAACCTCGCCCTCCTGAATCGCGTCTGGAACGTCTGAATAACTCCGTAGACATTACCTCCATCTTACGTGTTAATTCCGCTACTTGCATTTTTAAATCGCTATCGCTTGTACTTGCGACCGCGGCCGATGTTGCCGATGTACTCGCTACCTGATTTGCTGCGGGGACGATATCGTTGATGCGGTCGGCCAGCTCTGCTATGTCCTCTAAGCTCATTTTGACCTGTGATGCCAGAACAGTTTGTAGGTTAGTAGGTAGCCTGTTTGCCCAGATTGTACGGATAAAATCATTAGGGACGTTAGGTCCCGCTAAATGCTGTAGGTGTCTCAGGAACTGTGACGGCTTTCTGTCGCCGAGCTCTTCGTGCATTAAGAGTTGCTTCGTTTTTTTTTCCTGCGACGCCGATAACCGCTTAATTAGTTCCTCCCTCAGCTTGGCGTATTTACCGGTTTCGGGAGGTGTAACTATTATATCACGCACTTCAGTGGAGTATTGTGGTTCCAGCTGTGCCAGCACATAATAATATTTTGTGTCATCACGCACTATATTAGACAACATGAACTGACCTTCGATCTGGGCAAACCATAGGGTTGGGTCATCTGGGTTGAATGGTGGTACTCTTACGCCAACCCTGAACGTCTCTGCTGTCCCCTCTTTCGCCGACTCCGTGCTGTTGTCCATTTTCGATGTCGGGGTCACCAATGAAGGGGCCCGTGTGAGATGTTGACTTGAGCCACTTCCTATGTATGCTACCTCACAGGTATTGATTATTTAAATCAAAGCAGAAGCACTAATCAAACTTATTTATTTAAATAACTTAATTTACTATTACAATAGAAAAGGTAAACAAAGAAACAGATCAGCGAGGAAGCGCAAGCAAGCTAAGCGAAAACGAAGTGAAAGGATACATTGCTAGTCCGAGGTTTTTATACTAAAAATCACATACACAATAAGCTTCACTTTAGCTAACTACTTTTAGACGCCTGCTACCTGGCCGCTTGCCGTAAACAAAGGATCGTACGATATGACGTAGTGGTGGCGTGATTCCTTGCTGAGGTCTCACCGCGCATTAGCGGCAGCGGATGTCGTAGCGGTTTTGGTCGCTACACCTGCGTACATTTAGGTGGACCGCTTACCAAATTGGTATTCTATAAGATCACTTTCTTGTCCGTCTGTCTGTCTGTCCATCTGTCTGTCTGTCCGTCCGTCTGTGGCGGTCATCGCTACTCCAGCAATTAATAACTTTAATTAGCATAAAATCGAAAATGTAAACACTCCACAATACAAGTAGTACATCTTATTTTCCCGTTACACAGAGCTGTCAAATCCGAACAAATGTCAGATCATAGACAACAACAGAAAACACAATCATTGTCTTTGGGTATAAATAAACTAACAGTTATTAACAGGAATATACACATTTATTTAGTTGCTATATTTATATCACACATAATATCTATTTACAAATTTAACAATACTAATAAATATTTACACTGAACAAAATATAAGCATACATTGTAATGTACTGGTGTGTACCTTTCCGAACGCAACTTCGGGCGCGTTCGGCAAAGCTCGGCCTCCGTTGGAGCATATGACTAGCTAAAAATCAATCAGGCATGGTCATTGAGCTCAGTACTCGTTTTGGCCTCCTGACCTGTACAGGTCAGGAGGCCAAAACGAGTACTGAGCTCTGAGTGCTGAGCTGGTTGCAAGATGTAGCGTGTACACGCTACATCTTGCAACCAAATCTAGACTTGTGGTGTAGACCTAGATCTCGCTTATCGACTAGATATCCTCTCCACAGCCTCGTGTCTGTGTTAAGTAAATTTTCCTCTGTCGTCCTAGATTAATTGTAACATTAAAGCTACTAGAAGTGTGGAGAGATTTATAATATAGAAATTATATTCCGGATCGCCGTTTCATTCGTCGTTCCCTCCATACACTTCATTGGTGACCCCGACAAGGAGCATAGAAGCCACGTGGAGCTAAGATGCCTACCGGAGCAGAGCAGGGAGCACAGGCGGGCGCAGCAGAGGTCAAGCAGGACGTGTGCAGAGTCGGCGTGAAGTTGCCGCCATTCTGGCCTGAGGAGCCGACACTTTGGTTTGCCCAAGTAGAAGGTCAGTTTGCTATAGCCGGCATTACCGCCGACACCACATAATTTTACACGGTCGTGGGCCAGCTAGACCATCGCTACATGGTATAGGCTCGGGACATAATCGAGAACCCACCTGCACAGGACAAATACGGTAAGCTGAAGGCTGAGCTCATACGTCGGCTATCCGACTCGCGTGAGAAAAGGGTTCAGCAAATCCTCACTCAAGAGGAGCTCGGCGACCGGAAGCCATCGCAGTTTTTGCGGCACCTGCAGACTTTGGCCGGACCACATGTACCAGACACATTCCTGGCCACGCTGTGGGCGAGCAGGTTGCCGACGAACATACAGACTGTAATTGCTTCACAGCCAAATCTCCCTCTTCAATCTGTCGCAGATTTGGCCGACCGCGTGCACGAGATCGCGCCAACGCGGCCAGCGCTCGCGACACCTCCCGCAGTGGCGAGCACGAGCACCAGCAGTGACATCGCGGAGCTGAAACAGTGCATGGCAGAGCTATGTCTACAGGTAGCGGCTCTACAGAGGCAAGGTCAGGTACACCATTGCTCGCGCTCCACAGAAAGGTACCGGCGTGGTGGTAGAGAGCCGACCCCAGGCCGACGCCGCAGTCGCTCACGCTCCGGCAACACGTGGAACGATGCTCACTGCTGGTACCATAACAGTTTTGGTGACAGGGCCACGCGGTGCAGGTCGCCATGTACGTACGCGGGAAACGCCGCCGGCAGCCGGAAATAGCGGCAAATGGCTGCCCTAACAAACCACGCCGCCTATTCGTGACAGATCGAGACTATAAAACCACGTTTTTAGTGAACACAGGGTCCGACCTGTGCGTGTACCCACGTGCAGCCCTACCACAGCGGCGCAGCAGGACGGCGTACCAGTTATACGCGGCAAACGGAACTGCCATCGACACATACGGTTGGGTGGAGCTCCACTTGAATTTAGGGCTCCGCCGCGTGTACACGTGGAAGTTCGTGGTTGCAGACGTCACCAAGGCAATCATAGGCGCCGACTTCTTGGCGCATTACAACATCCTGGTAGACCTCAAAAGTTACCGGCTAATCGATGGGCTGACCCAGCTGTCTTCGCCAGCGTTGTCTGCGGCCGGTTCTTCAACAGTGATCGCCTCAGTGAAGTCCGTAGGAGGCAACACGGAGTACCACGAGATACTTCGCCGGTACCCGGAAGTCACGCGGCCTGCGGGAACACAGAAACAGGTTAGTCACGGTACCGAGCATCACATCCGCACCACACCAGGTCCGCCTATCACTGGACGACCTCGCCGTCTTGCCCCAGACAAACTGAAGGTGGCACAGAAGGAGTTCGAGGCCATGCTAGCTAACGGCACGGCACGGCCGTCAGAGAGTTCGTGGTCATCCCCTCTTCACCTCGCTCCTAAGAAGGATAACAGCTGGCGGCCATGTGGTGACTACAGGGCACTCAATGCCCGCACTGTTCCGGATAGATACCCCATCCCGCACATACAGGACTTCTCACATCAGCTGTCTGGCAGTAGAATATACAGCAAAATTGACCTCATACAGGCATACAATCAAATACCTGTTTAAGGCAGCTGACATTCACAAGACAGCGATCACCACACCATTCCGACTATTTGAATTTCCTTTTATGACCTTTGGCCTCAGGAATGCCGCACAAACATTCCAGCGATTTATGGACGAGGTGCTTCGCGGACTACCGTTCTGTTACTGCTATTTGGATGACATTCTTCTGTTCTCAGAGACAGCAGCCCAGCACACCGAGCACCTACATCAGCTCCTGAAGCGGTTATCCCAGTATGGAATAGTCATTAACTCGGCTAAGTGTGAGTTTGGACGTACCAGCATCACTTTCCTAGGATACGAAGTTACTGAGGAAGGTGTTCGCCCGCTGCCAAAGAAGGTGCAGGCAATCCAGGACTTCCCAGCTCCCAGGACCGTCAAGGAGATGCGTCGCTTCCTGGGTATGTTCAACTTTTACCGCCGCTTTGTCCCGGATGCCGCTCGCATACAATCGCCACTCAACGTTGTTCTTACAGGGCCTAAAACAAAAGGAACGCAAGCTATTACTCTGTCGCAAGAAATGCTAGACGCTTTTAACGCTTGTAAGGGTAGCTTATCTAGGGCGGTTCTGCTTGCTTACCCAGAGCCTAACGCTGAGCTGGCGATATTTACAGACGCTTCAGACACCTCAATGGGCGCAGTGTTACAGCAGAAGGCAGGTGTCACATGGAAACCACTAGCATTTTTCTCCAGGCGCCTGTCAGCATCACAAAAGAAGTACAGCCCGTATGACAGGGAGCTCTTAGCCATCTACGACGCAGTCAGATACTTCCGGCACATGGTTGAAGGAAGGCACTTCACCATCTACACGGATCACAAACCCCTCTCATATGTGTATGCACACAACCATGACAATTGTTCACCGAGGCAATACCGGTACCTAGACTACATTGCTTAGTTCACTACAGATATCCGATTTGTCGCAGGCAGGGACAACGTTGTGGCGGACGCGCTGTCGCGTGTGGAGTCAGTGGCAGTACCGGCGTGTAGTTACGCAGCTCTTGCACAATCCCAGCTTAAGGACCATGAGCTGCAGGGGCTCTTAAACAACAACACCACGTCACTCAAGTTGTGTAAAGTGAACTTGGCAGGCACAGGCACGGAACTATATTGTGATGTCTCTACTGGTAACACCCGTCCTTATGTTACAGAACCCTTCAGGAGGCAGGTGTTCCAAAAACTTCACCAGCTGAGTCACCTCGGCAGTCAGGCCACGGTCAAGCTGATTTACACACGTTTCGTTTGGCCTGGTCTGAAGAAGGACTGCAGGGCCTGGGCCAGAGAGTGCGTTGAGTGCCAGAAGAACAAGATCTCGCGGCACACAACCAGTCCCACCTCAGCTTTCCCTGTCCCTTCCCAACGCTTCTCCCATGTCCACATGGACATAGTAGGGCCACTGACCGTCTCATCTAATTACAGATACATACTTACGGTGGTCGACCGCTTCACCCGTTGGCCCGAGGCTTTCCCCATCGAGGACATCACAGCGGAGACATGCGCCCGCACCTTCATCACCGGCTGGGTGTCCCGCTTCGGCTGCCCCCATCGCATCACCACTGACAGGGGCAAACAGTTTGAGAGCAAGCTGTTCCACACTATCGCAGCTACCCTCGGTAGCCAGCACCGGCCAACCACGGCGTACCACCCAGCCTGCAATGGCATGGTGGAACGGCTACACCGCCAGCTGAAGGCGGCCATCCGGTGCCATACCAACACCAACTGGTCCGAGGCACTGAGCACACGAGTGCTGCTCAGCATCCGCAGCGCCTGGAAGGAAGACATCAAAGCATCGTCAGCAGAGCTCGTCTACGGCGAGCCCCTAAGGCTCCCAGGCGAGTTCATCGCCCCCACACTCACCAACACAGTCGACTACACCGACTTCGCGTCAAGACTCCGGCATCCCATGGCGAAGCTGGCTCCAGAACCGACGAGTCGACACGGCAACAAGCCGTTCTACGTGCTCGACAGCTTGTCAACTTCGTCTCATGTATTCTTGCGACATGACGCCGTTCGCCGGCCACTAGACCCGCCGTACACCGGGCCCTACAGAGTCCTGCAAAGAGGCGACAAAACACACCGTATTGAGGTAAACGGAAAGGAAACCACAGTGACCATAGATCGGTTGAGGTTCTCTATTGTATTACCTAACTTTTTTATTCATAATTTAAAGTGCCATAACTTTTTCTGTCCTAATCATCATTTGTCCGAATGATAACTTACCCGAACTTAATATCACATAATATCATATGCCATAAAATTGAAATCCCTAAATACAATATGCTCTAAACCCGTTTGTCATAAATATTACAATCAATAATATACAAAACACTTAAGATCGTTTTCAATAATAGTTATAAATCCTAAATAAAAATAAAATGTTTAAATCTTAATAATATTTTTAAAACAAACCAGTAATAATGTAAACCAGTAGTATGTTCCCAGACGTTCCCAAAAGGGAACAGAACATTGTTATTTTAATTGTGTCTGTAATTACGGGTACCTACAGTAAAGTAAGTATTACTTAGCTTTTGCTATGCTATGAACTTCTCTCAACACAACACATTTTTATACATTACTGCTCTTATGAAATTTGTAAGAATTAAAAAGAATCAATCATTATAAAACAGTTGAGTGTGAACATAATTATGTGGATTTTATTTTTCCCTGTAATAAGTATGCAAACATGCAAACAAACATGCAGCAAGCATGCAGCAAGCAGGCAGCAAGCATGCAGCAAGCATTCAGCAAGTATGCAGCAAGCATGCAACAAGCTTGCAGCAACCATGCAAGCACGCATACAGTATGCAAGCAACCATGCAAGCGAGCAAGCAGCATGCAGCAAGCATGCAAGCACGCATACAGTATGCAAGCAAGCATGCAGCATGCAAGCGAGCAAGCAACATGCAGCAGGCATGGTTTCTGTCACGGCTCCGGCGCTGCGGAGCTCCGGTGGTCCCACGCGCGCTTATCGTCGCCGATGTGTTTAACGCTCACCACCGCAGCTTCGGCTTGCTGGCCGGCTCCGCCGGCCAGCCTCAGCAGCGGCGGCGAGTGTTACAACCACCTGCTCCGCAACTCGCGTGCCGCCTCGCCCCTCCGCGCCTACGCGATTTTAAATTACACTCTAGGGGTAGGGCAGACAAGACTGCGTGGGGTCGGATTACAGCGATTCGTTTCTGTCACTAAAACCTAATTTTTAGCAAATGTTTAAGGACCAAAAATTTTATTACACTTATATGGACATTAGGAATAATACACATTATATAATAAAATACTTAGGATAATTGACTTTATGGCATATAAAATTAGAAGATTCAATTATTATAGTATTCGATATTATGACAGAACAGTTTTAGAAATAAAGATAATTATGTAAAACAAGATTTCGGGATTTTAAACATTATGGTAACTGAAGTTTATAGCAAACGTTTTATGGATAATGATTTTCGGACAAAATTTTTTAAGAGATATAAGGGAGTACCATCGGTTGAAACCCGCTTACCTCAATAACGCAGACTACAGTCCCTCCGGCGCAACAACGGGCGCAAACACAGCTCCGACGCCTCCGCTACCCACCGACGCCGACGAGAGAAAAACACGTTCCGGCCGCACCGTTCGCTTCCCGGATTACTATCGCCCGTAGCTAAGTAGCCACGGTCTCAGGGGGGGAGTAGTGTGGCGGTCATCGCTACTCCAGCAATTAATAACTTTAATTAGCATAAAATCGAAAATGTAAACACTCCACAATACAAGTAGTACATTTTATTTTCCCGTTACACAGAGCTGTCAAATCCGAACAAATGTCAGATCATAGACAACAACAGAAAACACAATCATTTTCTTTGGGTATAAATAAACTAACAGTTATTAACAGGAATATACACATTTATTTAGTTGCTATATTTATATCACACATAATATCTATTTACAAATTTAACAATACTAATAAATATTTACACTGAACAAAATATAAGCATACATTGTAATGTACTGGTGTGTACCTTTCCGAACGCAATTTCGGGCGCGTTCGGCAAAGCTCGGCCTCCGTCGGAGCATATGACTAGCTAAAAATCAATTAGGCATGGTCATTGAGCTCAGTACTCGTTTTGGCCTCCTGACCTGTACACGCTACATCTTGCAACCAAATCTAGACTTGTGTCGTAGACCTAGATCTCGCTTATCGACTAGATATCCTCTCCACAGCCTCGTGTCTGTGTTAAGTAAATTTTCCTCTGTCGTCCTAGATTAATTGTAACATTAAAGCTACTAGAAGTGTCGAGAGATTTATAATATAGAAATTATATTCCGGACCGCCGTTTCATTCGTCGTTCCCTCCATACACTTCACGTCTGTCACCACCGATTTTCTCAGGAACGGGTAAATCTAGCAAGTTGAAATTTATACCAGATACTGAAGTCTATAGTTCCCAATAAGTGTATAAAAATCAAGGTCCTGAGTCAACATGATAAAAAGATATGGGCAAATTTAGATTTTCGCGAAAACTTGTAAGTACCAAAATTAAACTTAATTTTCAACTTTTTTTAGTTTTCGGAATTTTCCCCTTACTTGTGCGGTAAGACCTTGCTTTTAACCAAAATTTACAGTTCTAGGTCAATCAGGAAGTACCCTACAGGTTTTGGGTCGAAAACTTAGATGGTAGTTCCCGTTGACCTGGAATCACGAAATTTGGCAAGAAGCAATTTCTTACAGAACATGTAAAGGGAAAAATCTGGAAACCGTAAATATGTAGTTTAATAACAAAATTGCGATTTTACTTTTACAAACTTATTATTTGCGGTTGGTGCAATAGCCGTTTCATGGGATCGAACAGCAAAGTAAAGTTTGTCCTTTAAAAAGTTTGTACGGAACCTTCGGTGCACGAGTCCGACTCGCTCTTGGCCAGTTTTTTTGTTATTTGTCTGCCCATTTCAGATTTAAAATACTCTAAGTAAAGCATTGTGATGCCTATACCCCGACTGAAGTCTTAAGAATTTAATAAAATGTGCCCGTAAAATCCTTCCTAACAGTTTTATTTCATGTTTGTCGGGGTTTTATATCATTTTTTTATAATAAACGTAGTAATGAAGAATGTTCTAGACGGATGGCTATAAAAATATGTTTAGTCATCCTGAAATGGAATGAAAACTTTGCCATTAAATTATACTATTATCGCATTTTTTTGTATTTTTACTTGAAGTTTGCCGTACATATCAATCGTTTGAATATTATAGTTTCTATAATAAAATAATATTCTTAGTATAAAAAATAACTTCTTGTGTTGTGATGTTCTTCTAAACCATTATATTAAATAGAGTTTGAAGTGTTTTTAAATAACCTGCTCCAATTATTCTAGATTGGCCCTAGTTGACTTAAGTTACGGAAAAATAAAATTTAAAAAAAAAATTAAAATAAATAACATAACATTTATTTATTTATTTAAACTTCATGTACAAGAGTGGTACATAGGCGGACTTAATGCCACAAGGCAATGTAATATCTGATTGTGTTCAGATATTACATTGCACCTGTAATATCTGAACACAATCAGTACACCAAAGTTTTCCCAGTTATCTAAATATTATTAAGTCCCATTTATGAAAAGGTAGGCTTACCTTTTATTTTTAAATAACCTGCTCCAATTATTCTAGATTGGCCCTAGTTGACTTAAGTTACGGAAAAATAAAATTTAAAAAAGATTAAAAAATAAATAACATAACATCGCACCTGTAATATCTGAACACAATCAGTACACCAAAGTTTTCCCAGTTATCTAAATATTATTAAGTCCCATTTATGAAAAGGTACCTAAGCCTATTGGCATCAATCGCTCACAAATTTAGAGTCCAGGCTACAACTGAGAAATCCCTGATAAAAAACCCAATATTAAACAAGTGCGAGTGGGACTCGCCCATGAATGGTTCCGTAGCAGTAAGTAACATGGTATAAAAGTGCTTGTAGTTCGTTGTAACTTTAATCGATGTTCACGACGTATTAAAAAAAACTGCTTACTAGATCTCGTTCAAACGAATTTTCGGTGGAAGTTTACATGGTAATGTACTATAACAGTCAGAAGTCGACTGCCAATCTCGCAACACAATGGCAAAGCAATATTAGTTGTACTTATGACCTTCTTCTATAAGAACGTTTGACAACACTTACACATTAGCAACTTGTTGCCCGCTTAAGATTGTTATTACAAATTTCAATGAGTTGTGTAAGTGATACAGTGGCCAAATTGGTTAGCACTGCGCCTGCGCCTCGCATGGCGAGTGTTCGGGTTCGAGTCTCACATCAAACATGAAAAACATTTTTTAAGTATTACATGTGAAATATAAATGCCGAGTTGTTAACAAAATATAATGTTAAAATATATTCCACAACTAAACGAAGATTCTTTCGTTTTACAATAATTTTCAATCTTAGCGTCGTTATTAAAATATGAGGGTAGATTTGAAACAAAGTGATAAGTTCACTTTGTTTCAAATCTACCTGCATATTTTAACTACTTTACTAGTTCACATAAATTATTCCACTATTCGCTGTTCTTGGTTGGTGAACATAGTTACGAGCGTTTGTGTTATCTTGCTGTTGCTATTTTAGTATTCTTCTGAATTCAATATGCAGGCTAATATTAGAATTGAAGCTAAGGCAAATATTGTGGCCCTATATTCGACTGGCCTTAATATATCTCAAATATCGAATGAAACCGGTTTATGCGTAAGTTTATTTTTTTAAAATTTTATGTGATGATACCTACAAAATATAATGGTAGACCTAAATCGCTTGTTTCAATTGTGTAATATAGACTTTTTTTTTTTTAGAGAGAGACTGTTAGGCGCTGGGTGAAGAGGTTTGAGGAAGAAGGTAGCCTTGTAACAATTATAAAAGTAGTTATTGATTATTTAAGACGGGTAGCGCCCTCTATTGACAAAATCGCGAACTAACAGTGAATAGTTCCAGTTAATTGTGCAGTAGTGATGGGAGATGGCGTTAGGGAGTAGCATATTTATTTTCTCGATACTTTAAATTCTAAATAAAATATAATAAGTACATAGATAAAATTCAAATAATTAATTGTGAAAGATTTCAGTTGAATTGGGTTTAATTATAAATAACACATGGTCTAAAAGGCAAAGGCGTAAAGGCCTAGGAGCTGTGTCAGAGCGTTTTAATCGGATGACGTGGAATTTTTGCCTTCGTTTTTTTCTTGGAATCTGGACACGCGATTAAGACGCTAATTGTAAAAAGACAATAAAAAAAGAATTAATTAAACATCTAATGACGCGGACGAGGCGTGGCACGTCGGCTAAGATGAAAAAGTATTAAAGGAACCGCATAAATGCGTATGTATCAAGAATTATTACCTGTTTTGTTGTAATTACATAGCGTCACATTAGTGTATTGAAAGTGCTCATGGATTTCTTTCTGACATTGTTCTCAGGGTTCCATCCATTATTTTAATTATTAATTAAATAAGAAAACGTCTTCTCAACGCTTAGCACTTTGATATGGAATAAGATAGGACCAGCTCTGGTTCCAAGCCACGTGTAATATTCTACAAGTCACACAGGCTGCGAATGCTGTCTCCGCTACATATCCACGGTTCGACCTGGATAGATGGTAGTATGTTCTACCTGAAGTAAGTGTTATACTTATAACCTAACATTGTAAGGAAGCTTGACAAGTGCTATGATCCTGTACTCATTGAAGTGTGCATATTAAATCGCTGAGAAGACGGAAGCATCTCTTTTATTTCAATCAACACCTCATGCGAACAGAACCCGTTAGTCTCATGGCAATCTACGCTGGCAGCTGGTGGTAAGAGACATATGGACCTTACAAATGGACGCCCAACGTGTCGCATGAGGTCAGATTGGAATCTTCACTTCAAGATTAAGAGCTTGATCTAACTTAATTTGATTTAACTTAGTGATTAGTAATTAGAGTCATTTAACTTAGTACATTTTTCTGAATTTGAGTTTTCAAAATTAGTTGATAGCACATGTTAACATTTTTATTAAAAGGTAAATCTTTCCACATTAGTGATGTAGTAAAGCTTAAATTTATAGACTCCTCTTAATCAATTATAAAGTCATATAACTTTGAAACATCAACACTGTGTGTTAAAAAGTAAGGTTATCCCACATGTCATGTTAACATTGTAAACTTGTGCAACTACTTAAATGGATCAACTCTAATTTAATTTAATTCACCTTGATTAATGTAAAATTACTATTTACATTCACTTAACTTAAAAATAGGATTCAAAATACTTAACAAAGACTTTAAATATTTTAAATTCAATATGGATAAGACAATCTGGATTGACTATCTTCGTAAAGAAGAATTATTACATGAGCTTAAATATTTTAATATATCCACAGATGTAAAGGCGACCAGGGATGTGCTTCGCAGGCAGTATCGCAGTCTGTGTGGATTGTTTAGGAGAGGCAGCATTAAACCAGAGGATTATGCAACTCCAGTAAGTGCAGAAGAGGTACGCTTATGCTTGGAACCTATCGAAGAGCTGTGCCTATTACATAGGGATTTAACCGAGGGAGATAGCTCCACTCTTAAGCGAATATTAGCTCGTTCGCAATATTACTTGATGAGAATTTCACGCGTGAAAGATAAATCACCGGAATTAATTGAACTTAAGAATAAATTGGTAACGTTGATAACATCTTTAGAGGATGGCTCTGATGAAGAGGAGATGCAGTCTACTCATGATCCCTCCTCTGAAAATGAATCCGCAGAAAAAACACAATTAGTAGTTGTTAAAGATAGACCAATTAATCTGTGTTCTTTAAATTTAAAGTAAGATGGTAAACTATTTCGACATTCAAAAAATAAATATAATTTAACATCACAATACACTTGGAAACAAGTGATTCCCAGTGATGATGTGGGACCTTTATTAAAACAATTTCGTGATGATCCCACAGGCGCCCACTTTGGAATATTTAAAACTCATAAAAGATTAGCATTACATTATTTTTGGAAAAATATGTATAAAGATGTCGAAAATTACGTTAATAATTGTCAAACTTGTAAAGAGTACAAGCCGGTAAATTCATCGAGACCTGGTTTAATGGGTAACCCTAAACAGGTTACAAAACCATTTGAAGCGATTTGTTGCGATTTGTTAGGACCCTTTCCTGTGTCCACTAAAAGGAACACAAATCTCTTAGTATGTTCAGATTACTTTAGTAAGTATGTTATGTTGTTTCCTATACGGAACGCCACAGGCAATGCTATTGTTAAAATTCTGGAAGAAAAAGTGTTTCTGGTGCATGGGATACCGAAATTTGTCTATGTAGACAATGGTCCGCAATTCATTTCAAAACAATTTAGAGATTTAATGTGCAAATATAATGTGCCTAATATTTACTATAATCCTAGGTATCACCCGCAGGTTAATCAGGCAGAAAGAGCCATTAGAAATGTTCTGTATGCGATTGCCTCATATGTGAAAACAAATCACAGGCAGTGGGACAATCACATACCAGAAATTCAGTGTGCACTGAACACCTCAGTTAACGAGTCAACTAAATTCTCACCTTACTTTCTTGTACATGGAAGAGAGATGTTTGTAGATGGTAAATTACATAAAGACTCTGAAGTGCCACAGCCTGATTCAGATCTATCAACTGTAGACCCTAGAATTCATGGTGATAACTTAAAAGAACTTAAATCAATTTTCCAGGAGGTTAGTAAAAATTTGAAACTTGTGCACGATAAAAATAAAAAGCACTATGACTTAAGAAAGCGACCTTTAGAATTTAATGTAGGTCAAATAGTCTATAAAAGAACATTTACTTTGTCGGATGCTAGTAAAAACTTTACTTCAAAGCTAGCACCGCGCTTTATAAGATGTGTTATTTCAAAGAAACACTCACCTGTAGTGTATAGCTTAAAAGACATGCAGGACAAAGATTTAGGTAAATTTCACATTAAAGACATCTTAAAATATGAAGACTCCTAGTTTTATACATTGTTGTTGTTAATTCAATATTTGCACGAAATTAGCAATAGACGTGCAAATATTTAACTTGAAGAGGGATGGATGCATGTTGGTAGGGTGAAAGGTTTTTTTTTTTTTCTCAAAATTAAATAGGTATACCAATTTTATTAATAAGGAATGTTTGCAGACGTATGTAAGGAAACACAATGATTGATAAACTTGGTAGTGTTCGAATGGGACTTAAAAGTGTCACCACCTAACGCTTAATAAAACACATATCTACATTAATTAAAGATAGTGTTTACTTAAATACATCAAGTATAATAACCTATACTTTATAACTTAATACTTAATAAAACACCTATCTACATCAATTGGAGATAGGGTTTACTTAATAAATTTAAAAACTTAAATAAGTATTTGCCTATACTTTAGCTTAATACTTTGTAGATAACACTTATCTAGGTTTCAAGGATAGTGTTTATTTAACTTAAAACTTAACTTAATTAGGAAATTAATTAGACTAAGGCATGCTAGTTAATAAAATAATTATTTAATTAGTTGATGTCTGCAGAGAGTAGCTACGTGCTATATATAGATAGGCAGACAGACGCTTATTATTATATTAGTTTAGTAGATAGTTTAAGGCAGGAGCAATCAATGTACGAATTTGCCAAATAGGTTTTGTTTCGGAATTGTGCTACTAGCCATTAGCATTTAGCAATTTAGTCTGTAAGTCTAAGGCATTTGGTTTCAGACTGTCTCAGTTTTCAATAGGATGATTTCGAGCTTTCAATACACATGATGAAAAAAAAAATTTTTTTTTCTCAGCAAAAAAATTTTTTTAACTGGGGAAAGATGTATTGTAACAATTATAAAAGTAGTTATTGATTATTTAAGACGGGTAGCGCCCTCTATTGACAAAATCGCGAACTAACAGTGAATAGTTCCAGTTAATTGTGCAGTAGTGATGGGAGATGGCGTTAGGGAGTAGCATATTTATTTTCTCGATACTTTAAATTCTAAATAAAATATAATAAGTACATAGATAAAATTCAAATAATTAATTGTGAAAGATTTCAGTTGAATTGGGTTTAATTATAAATAACACATGGTCTAAAAGGCAAAGGCGTAAAGGCCTAGGAGCTGTGTCAGAGCGTTTTAATCGGATGACGTGGAATTTTTGCCTTCGTTTTTTTCTTGGAATCTGGACACGCGATTAAGACGCTAATTGTAAAAAGACAATAAAAAAAGAATTAATTAAACATCTAATGACGCGGACGAGGCGTGGCACGTCGGCTAAGATGAAAAAGTATTAAAGGAACCGCATAAATGCGTATGTATCAAGAATTATTACCTGTTTTGTTGTAATTACATAGCGTCACATTAGTGTATTGAAAGTGCTCATGGATTTCTTTCTGACATTGTTCTCAGGGTTCCATCCATTATTTTAATTATTAATTAAATAAGAAAACGTCTTCTCAACGCTTAGCACTTTGATATGGAATAAGATAGGACCAGCTCTGGTTCCAAGCCACGTGTAATATTCTACAAGTCACACAGGCTGCGAATGCTGTCTCCGCTACATATCCACGGTTCGACCTGGATAGATGGTAGTATGTTCTACCTGAAGTAAGTGTTATACTTATAACCTAACATTGTAAGGAAGCTTGACAAGTGCTATGATCCTGTACTCATTGAAGTGTGCATATTAAATCGCTGAGAAGACGGAAGCATCTCTTTTATTTCAATCAACACCTCATGCGAACAGAACCCGTTAGTCTCATGGCAATCTACGCTGGCAGCTGGTGGTAAGAGACATATGGACCTTACAGCCTGAAGAGTCGTGAGAGGAGCGGAAGACCACCTCTTATTAGCCAGCCTCAGCGACGTTATATGGTAGCTGAATATGAGACGAATGGTTTCATCCCAACAACTCGTTTTGCCGATGAGTTCGGCAGAATCAGTGTGAATATGTGGGGGTGGATAAGTGCTCAAGGGCCCGGTGGATTAAGTTTTATATCGACGCGAGCCAACAGTGCCAACTATGTGGAAGTGCTGAATGATGTAATGTTGCCTACGGTGCGTAATATCTACCCCGCAGAAGACTTAGAAGAGATAAGTTTTGTGCAAGACAATTGTCCTATTCACCGTGCCAGCATTGTTCGCGAATGGTTTAGCAATCATCCGGAAATTAAAGTTATTCCTTGGCCAGCTCGGTCCCCTGACTTAAACCCTATAGAAAATGTATGGGGTTTAATGGTGCAAAGATGGGAAGCTCGGGACGAGAGATGCCCTGAGCTACTCAAATCCCATTGCATGCAATTATGGGATAGTTTGCGTGGCACAAATGTCTGTGCAAATATTGTGGCGTCTATGCGTCGACGTCTCATTAGCTGTACCGAGGCTAACGGAGGTCATACGAAATATTAAAAATCCTAAACAGGTAGGGTAATTTTATGTCAGGGGACATAGTAACCGTAACTTAAACAAATTAGTATTTATATTATTGTAAAATTGAGGTTAAGTTTCAATCCTCTTTTCATTGAGAAAATGAATAGTTAAATTTAACCTCTTAAATGATGTCAGAATTTTCATAATATCTATATTATGTAACCTTAAATATGATTTTTAACATTCTATACTACAATAATAACATAAGTAAGTGTAAAGGACTTCTTTTATAAAAAAAATAATAATATTACTTGTTTGTTTCATTTATTATCATTATTGTAATAATAAATTACCTTTATAATATATTTATTATAATATCTATTTGTTCAAAATAACTTACAAAAATAAATTATTAAACATAATTAAATAAAACATAAAAAACCGGTCCATCTTGGATTCGAACTCACATCAGCTATCCCGATCACACTAGCCTCGTTACCGATCTAGCTAATGTTAACTTACGCAAACTTGTCAAAATTTTGCATTACTATGAAAAAAATAATCAGACGGTGATAAAAAGAAGTTACTGATATTGTCATCCTTGTCTAACATTGACCACATCTATATTATTACTCGTAGCGATGCTACACATGTTAATTTGTTAGCGTTGGAACATCACTCACACGGATAAATATGCGTATGTGTGTATAGGCGCCGGAGCCCGTTTATCGCAAACGATAATGTGCATTGCGGTGGAAGTGGAATTTTGACCTTTGACTGTACATCGGATACATTTTACCACTTTAGAAGTGTCTCTCGCGCAAACTATTCAGTTAAGAAAAAAAAATGATATTAGAAACATCAATATCATTTTTGAAGACCTATCTTTATCACGGGTTTGATGAAAAATTTTTTTGAGTTTCAGTTCTAAGTATGGGGAACCCCCAAAATTTATTACTGTTTTTTGTTCTATTTTTGTGTGAAAATCTTAATGCGGTTCACAGAATACATCTATCTACCTATCAAGTTTCAACAGCATAGTTCTTATAGTTTCGAAAAAAAGTGGCTGTGACATACGGACGGACAGACAGACAGACATGACGAATCCATAAGGGTTCGCTTTTTTGCCATTTGGCTACGGAACCTTAAAAAAGGATTTTAATATTATTTTATTTTATTTTATTTATTAAATACATTCAGGAGTACATACAAGTTCAGTAAAACTTTCCATTCACAATCCTCGATTTGCTGCAGTCCACTCCCGGCAAAAATTATCGGAATAAACACAACGTAACATGGCGAATGACGCGACAATGGAGGCGGCAACAAAGCGTCCTTTGTTCCGTTCCATTGTCGCGCCGATGGAAACATGTTGCCAGCGTGTTTTCAACGTAACGCGTCTAACTTTTTTAAAAGGTAGAAAATTGGAAGCGCTCATCTGACGGCCATTGTGGGAGCTATTTATTATCTAATAATACTGTCTGTTGGGTTTTATTTTGAAAGGTAATCTGTGGGGATTTGTGGAACTGGGAACTTGCGTTCAGTTTCTCATTCGTTAGTATCGTTCATAATTTTCATCATAATTTCAGTCGAAAGACTTCCACAGCTGGACATAGGCCTCCCCCAAGTGTCACCACATTAACTGATCCCATGCCGATTCCATAGACCAGGTAAGCTGTAAATATCAACAGCCAACAAAAAAAATCGTGAGAAATGAGGAAACAATTTTTATTGAGCAGGTTTTTTTCATAAATCATTGTTGCCGTTAATAGTAACCAAACCGAAACAAGATAATACATATTTTGACGCATAAACCGATCGAACGATTTAAATCCTTAAAGATAAACTACCTACTAGGTACTATCGAGGACACTCCCGCCTGACCACCATTAAGCTCATTTTTGCTTGCACTCGCATGAGCAACATAAAAACGCTCTCTAGCCCCGCCCGTTGACTTTGTGTAGAAAAAATGAATGAAAAGATACCGAATCGGCCGAGCGCACTGACGACGCACGCCAAACGAGAGTTATTGTTATTTTGCGCGCCAAAGTTGACGCTTTCCTAATAGGCCCAAACTTTAAGGGGGCGTGGCTCGGCGCCTCCGCATGATTTAAGCAAAAATATTTTAAAATGGGCAGGCGGAAAAGACCCCCATAGTACCTACTAAGAATTGTGAGAGTTGCATTCATGCTGTCGATACTTGTGAGCTTTACTTTACCGTGAACATCATTACATTCATTATTCAACCTGTAATTACTGTAAAACACGGTACAGGCTTTCTGTTAAATAATTATTATACTTTGGTAAATATGCTTTGCGTTTCAATGTTCACATTCCCCGAATACACCTACAGAGTCGCCTTTTACACAAACAAATTGTTTCCAGAATAATTTTAATTACTTTTAGCGTAATCAGGCTATAGTGCTCACACTGGTGACCGCTATGCACCACGCGGGAGCAGTGAGGATTAGTGGATGTCATATGTTTGCAAAATTTTGGTTCTAAGCATGACATGCCAGTTTTCTCACGATTTTCTCCTTCTCTATTTTGAGAGTAGTGATGATATAATTACAGCACCTGACTGGGTTCGACCAGAAACTGGACTGATGACCGATACCAAACGGAGATTGCCGATCGGCACGAGCCATTTAGAAGCCGAACATATTATTATGTGGTGACTAGCTTATGCCCACGGCTTCGCTCGCGTGAAGTTCGGTAACTGTCCCAAGGGATCATACAATCGAGTTACACTACCTATGTGCCAAATTTTATCCAAATCCATTCAGTAGTTTTTGCTTGAAGGATTAACAAACATTCATCCATCCTCAAAACTTTCGCTTTTAAAATATTAGTAAGATTGTTGCAGGTCGCCTTGTTGTTAAAAAAATACAGCTGAATCGAATGTGCCGACTTGAAAGGAACTATTCACTATTGAATGAGGCGACATAGTCGACACTGCTAATGGCGGCAAGCGGTATGGTACTTAGACTTTTTGCTAAACCCGAGCGAAGCACTGCTATTAGTTAGTTCATTAATCTTTCCTTACATATTAATGAGGGTATTTTAATTTTAATTCCGTTAATGGAATTTGTGTTAAAAGTTTTCGAGTGAAAAGGTTTCAACGTAGCGTCGACTAAAGATGATGGCGGACAAGCTGATTGCAACCTTAACTTTGTTGGGTAAAGTTTAGGTTTGGTTGAAAACCGTGATGTCATTGAAGAAATTAAGTGGCTTCCTTAATAAATAGCCACAGATTCCGTGTAGGGAAATGTTTGGCTACAGACTGTAAAGAAAGAAGATTACATTTTAATATTTAAAAACTGTTAAGTCTTTGCACCAGGGTAAATTAACCATTTTTGACAAGATAAAGTGATGGATGTGTTTTAACGGACCGTACGTAGATTCAAAATCAAAATCAATGCATTTATTTCAAGTAGGCCGGTTACAGGCACTTTTGAATTGTCGAAATAAAGATGAAAATTAAATGTAGCTACAGTCCCAGTCACAAGACATAAAAACTGTGAAAGTACTGTAGTTGCCCATTCCCTAGCGAAGATCTCTATGGAGAAGAACGGGCAAGAAAAAGAAGAACGGGCAAGAAATTGATTTGGACTCAGGCAGGCACTTCACTTTGTGTAATATTTTTCATCATCTCTCAAAGCGATGAAGGTAATGTCCAGCATCGTTAGGAAAACGGCATGTCTCAAAATCAATTATTCCAAGACAAGTGTAATTCACTAACTCCGGGCCAACGAGATGGATCATGGCCCACTCCTTCTTTCAGTGGTGGGCTGTGTCCCAGCAGTGGGCATATTAAAGGCTGATTATCAAGGCAAATTAGTCAAAAAGCATTTTTGTCAACTACAAAAATACCGAGGGATTACCAACCTGCTTATAAGAAGGTTTCTTATCCATGATAAAAAAATAACCACCTCTATCCAAGAAAGAAGGATACGTTCGACCCTTTTTAATCTAGACCCGCAGACGGTTTATATTACTGAGTCCAGCATAGAGGTGCAAACAGCCTGTGGAAGTTGATAGTAGTACAATTAATTAAAGTTTAAATAAAGTTTTTGGATAGCCTTGAAGCTTTGAAACCTTGAAGCTTGGTTAATCTAATCTAATCAAGAGCGAGTCGGACTCGAGGGTTCCGTACAAACTTTTTAAACGACAAACTTAACTTTGCTGTTCGATCCCATGAAACGGCTATTGCACCAACCGAAGTTTGAAATAGTAAAATCGCTTTTTTTTGTTATTAAACTACATATTTACGATTTTCAGATTTTTCCTTTTATAAGAGCTGTAAGACTTTGTTTTTGCCAAATTTTATGATCCTAGGTTAACGGGAACTACCATTTATAGGTTTTCGACC
This sequence comes from Xestia xanthographa, assembly GCA_905147715.2. Classification (NCBI taxonomy): domain Eukaryota; kingdom Metazoa; phylum Arthropoda; class Insecta; order Lepidoptera; family Noctuidae; genus Xestia; species Xestia xanthographa. The sequence continues at coordinate 29,909,517 of LR990653.1, read as the reverse complement.
CAAAACCAATAGGATACTTCCGGTTGACCTAGAATTGACAATTTTGTTAAAAGCAAGTTCTTACAGCACAAGCTAAGAATTCCAAAAAATAAAAAAAGTTACAAATTAAGGTAAATTTTGGTACTTGCAAGTTTTCGCGAAAATCTAAATTTGCCCATATCTTTTTATCATGTGGACTCAGGACCTTGATTTTTATACACCCAATAGGGATAAACCTCAGTATCATTCATGTTTATTTTTTAGGTTTAAATTTCAACTTGCTAGGTCCACCCATTCCTGAGAAAATTGGTGGTGACAGACGGACGGACAGACGGATAAGAAACTGATCTTATAAGGGTTCTTTTTTTACCTTTTGAGATACGGAATCCTAAAAATATAAAATATAGGTTAGATAGAGGTTACAGCCACATGTCGCCAGTTATGTTTAAGTCCCGTGCAATAGGGGACGAGCCAATTGCCATCAACTGGGCATAAATCCCGACTCAAGGCTGCTACTGACAAATCCTGGTATAAAACTTAGCGTTCTTTAGATTCACAGAGCTTGCAATGACGTCATCACAAGAGAGCTGTAATGAAAAAGCCAGATGGCGGTGTCAGTTCTGATATTGGTCACACGCTCAAACATAAATGTACACTTCAGCTAAATACACGTAAATAGTCTCTCAGAACACAAAAACGAATGTTTATCCAATAGAAACCTTGAAAAAATTTTAACTATTTTTATCTTCCGTATAATAAACTGATAGGAATTTGTTGCTACGGCGTAACCGCTGTTGCTACGCTTGCTACGCTTTCGTAGCAATCAGCTACGCGTTGAGTAAAGGCTGCTACCCACTTTGCGGTAGTAATGTGGAAGTAATTAATTGCTTCGTGTTACTGCAATCTCTATTCTCCTGTTTATGTGACAATTTCAATGGACGACGGCCCTAATCGTTCCTTAATATGGCGTTGAAAGTGCGAATTTTGAGAAAGATAATTAATTTTACGTTATGAAATAATTGTAACATAACATAACGCCTGTAATCCTCAAAGGGTTAGGCACCTCTGCCTAACCCTGTACCCAGTTATGATTAAGTCCCATGTAATTTTATTTATTATTATTATTATAAGAAATTTCTTTTGGAAAAACCCAATAACACTGCCCGACCCGGGAATCGAACCCAGGACCTCATCAGCAGTCGCGCTTGCGACCTCTGCACCAACGAAGCAGTCACGTAACGTAATAAATGTAACGTTAAGTATCATAAAAATATGTTTAATATCCATTACTTTAATTAGTAAACCTGACCTTTCGACTGCAAAGCTACATTAAAATAACTTCAATCATTAACATTCAATGAATATTCTATAATTTCAATTTGCCTTAGTAATATAGCGTAGTATCTTTAGCTAACTGAAACTGAAAGTAATCAAACATTTCTAATGATTGTATTCAGATATCCAGATGTTTACTTTGAGAACAATTGATTTTAATTAAAGCGTGTTCGGAATATTAACTAGTGCATTGACATTACTCATAGCAGAATTGGAATTATGGTTTCTCGAACTGTTATCCAAACTTTGAATTTAGATGTAAATACGTATGACCTTTTTCGCAGAAAAACAAGTTAGTTAAAAACTCAAGTTTATTATATGCGTCTATTTTATTTTATTTGATTCTTTGTTATGATCTCATTTGCGGGGTGAACATGGTCAGATACTGCATAGCACTCTGTCCCACCGTTGGGCAAAGGCCTCCCCATGGCTTTGCAATTTCATTTGCAATTTGCCCAACCAAAAAATATTTAACATAATACCACTTTGTTTAAAACAGACAAAACAGGATCAAGATCAAAATCAAACAGGATAAAAATTACAGTTTTTCTACTTGGCGTGTCGATGGCAATCTAAATTGTGTCGGCCTAGTTATTTTTCAAGTAAAATTGGCTGTCATAATTCACCTTAAGTGAACTTCACCGACCACAACAGAACATTACGGTCTATCTCAGTGATTCATCGCAATAGACGTATCACTGAGTACTCGCTATATTCGAGTTCTCGACGTTTTATCAAGCTTATCTAATCAGTTAATCTAATGTACGAGCTTCTTCGACCTTTATACGGTCTTTAGTTTTTATTATTTTGTTAAACCACTGTACTAAACTTTTTAGGACGTACTTACAACTTAATTACACAGAAATTGCGAGACACTTTTGATCTTCACACTGTTGAGTTTTAGTGTCAATCAACAAGAAGTATTTAGTGTCTACATTAAAAAAATATGCAAAAACGAAATACTTTATGTCCGTCATTATTACTAACTACCTTATTCTCGTATATTGCAGACAAGACTACACACGTTGGAAAAAGTGGCAACACTGCCCGAGTGACATGTCAAAATTTTGTTCCGTATTTTAAAATTAAAATTGAGTTTCGTCGCGGCACTCGTGCGAGCGAGTCGTGTAACAATTGTTTACGTCGTGATCGGAGCACTGATAAGCAAGTACATACTAGCTTAAAAAGGTGCGGCACGTGGCCGGCCGACCGGCTACCTGCTCACTGACGCAGATGCGACGCGTTTACGAGTACAATGAGTGATACTAATGAGTCTAGTAATGACATAAATAATGATCCAATGAATGAAATTTGTACCTTAAATGAAGATTCAGACATTGTAGATAGTGCAATATTAACCAAAAAAAGAAGAAAAGAAAGCAGTGATGAAGAATGGACAGAAGTAAAACGAAAAGACAAAAAACTGAAGGAAACGGAAAAGATAGAAATATATATATCTAGCAATGAAAAACTACCAAAACAATTTAGTCTAGCTAAGATGTTTAGAGATCAGAATATAAAAGATATTAGCAGGGTAAAGTTTCTTAATCCCTATCGAGTTCGCATAGAACTGACTTGCGAAATTAGCGCTGAGAAATTAGAGACATGTGAATTCTTTATCGATAAGGGATGGAATATTTACAGAGCAATGGAAAAGAATTTGTCATACGGTGTAATTCGAGATGTTGACTTGGAAATGACAGAGGAAAACATTTTAGAAAGTATATTGTGCCCTGAACCAACCAAACTTTTATCTGTACATCGGTTGAACCGCAAGAACTTTGAGGAAGAAGGGTGGACACCCAGCGAAGCGGTTCGTCTTTGTTTTAAAGGTCCCTATTTACCACCTTATGTTTATACTAACGGCTTAAGAATAAATGTAGAATCATACGTATTTCCAGTGTCTCAATGTTCGCGTTGCTGGAAATATGGTCATATACTGAAAAAGTGTCCTAGTACGAAAGTGGTGTGCCCCAAATGCGGAAAAAACCATGACAATTGTGAAACCACAAACATGATATGTGTTAACTGCAATGGAGGACATATTTCCCTCTCAAAAACATGTCCAATCTTCTTAAAAGAAAAAAGACTAAGGGAGCTCATGTCCGAGTTTAATTGCACTTATAGAAAAGCCTTGACTATTTATGTCCCTAAAGACGAACCAACTCTCAAGGAAGTGAACATGGAAAGAAAGGATACTGCTATACAGCCAGCACTCCAAACCGTGGATATAGTGCCTACTCCAAGTACTAGTAGTCCGACTTATGCTAAAGTGACAGCTAAGGCACAGATACATAAACTTAAACAAAAGACAGACTCTAAACTGAAACAGAAGAGAGAAGAGAAATTAGACCTGGAGTCTATAGAGTGGAGTAAAACGGAAGTAGAAGAATATAATGAAGCTGAGACAAAAAACTCGAAAAAAACAGAAGAAAAACAGAGAGATGTCAGTTTCAAGGAATTATTACAGAGATTGAAAGAAATAATATTCATGAAAGGAAGCACTATTCAAATGATTTGCAAAGGGGTACTGAAAACTTGTATTGAGTGGTTAATTTTAGTAGTAATTGACAATGTTGCAGATTGGCCTGTTCTTAAATTAATTATTGATTATTTCTCAAATGGCAGATAAATATACAAGTATTGTTAAATTAAATATTATCCAATGGAATGCACAAAGCATCAGGCCAAAGTTATGTGAGTTTGAGAATCTGTTAATACAAGACAAGATTCACATTGCAGTGCTAAGCGAAACATGGTTACAACCAGACAGTTATTTTAAAGTTAAAGATTACAATATATTTCGCAAAGACAGAAACGATTCATATGGAGGCGTAGCTATACTAACACACAAGTCAATTAAATCACAGATTTGCCAAAACTTTCAAAATTCTAACTCGGGGATAGAAATAATACATGTTAAAGTGTATAACTGTAATCAAATTGAAAACGTGATATCGATTTACTGTCCACCTTCTATAAATACTAGCCAGTCAGACTGGGATCAACTATTTTTACAGGTAAATAGCAAAACCCTACTTTTGGGTGACTTCAATGGACACCATACCAATTGGTCCAATAAAATAGACACGAGAGGTAACCAAATATTTGATGCACTTATTGGTAGTAGCTTTGTTTCACTAAACAGTGGCGATCACACGCGTATTAAGCTAGTTAATGACGTTTTGCAACAGTCGTCCCCCGACATTTCGTTAGTATCATCCGATATAAGCCTAACTTTAAACTGGAAAGTGTTGAAGGAGACATTGGGAAGCGATCATTGTGTTATTAAAATTGCAACATACTTTGAAGCCACTAATGTTTACATGTCTCGTCGAAATTATAAAAAGGCTGACTGGGCAGGATACCAAAAACTTTTAAATGACCTTTTCGATAAATTGATACTACCAAATGATTTACAAAAAGGATATGATTTATTTATAGACTATTTAGACATGGCTGCAGACCTTTTTATACCATATACTAAAATTAATATGAACCCAGAAAGAAATTTTACTCCTAAACCATATTGGTGTCCCAACCTGTCTAAAGCGGTAGCAGAGCGCCGTTTAGCGCTTTCCAAGTTTCGTCGCAACCCATCACCAGATAACCTTACAATCCTTCAAAGTAAAATCAGTGAGGCTCAACGAAACATACGGTGCTCTAGAAATAAGTCATTTCAGGGCTTTTGTTCTACTCTTGATCAAACTTCAACTCATAGTGAGTTGTGGCGTAAAATGCGATGGATTAAGGGATATAACGCACCAAAATCCCATATTGACAATATTAAAGCCAGCGAATTACTATGTAGTTTAGCCCCAGATTTCGTGTCGTGTGACAACCCTTTATTTACATCGGACAATCCAAAACTTGAAGTACCTATTACAATCCAAGAGCTCAATAAATGCCTAAAAAGTAAAGATACAGCCCCTGGCTGTGACAAGATCTCGTATTCTATGATAACATACTTACCTGAGAACGGGAAACAAATTCTACTCAATTTATTTAATTTGTTTTTAAGATACTCGTTTGTACCCAAACAATGGCGCGATATAGTGGTGGTGCCGATTCCTAAACCTGGACGCGACCCTTCTTTGGCCTCTTCCCTTCGCCCGATAGCTATGATCTCGTGTCTGTGCAAAACTTTCCATAACATTCTACTCAATAGACTAGAATGGTTTATAGAAAAGAACCGTATGTTAGACCAGAATACCACAGGATTCAGAAAGTGCCGATCGACTTTGAATAATCTCACCAGTTTAGTTTCGAGGATTCAAACAGGTTTTTCTGAAAAACAAAAGACTGTATGCTGTTTTATTGATCTGGATAATGCTTACAACAATGTGGATGTACATAGCTTATTACGTATAATGGACGGCATAGGTGTGGGACTAAAAATTTGCAACTATCTTTGGAACTTTTTACAGGCAAGAAATTTAAGAATCCAACTTGGCACGGATTCACTGAGTAGAACTACTTCTCGTGGCTTGGCCCAGGGTGACCCTTTGTCACCACTGTTATTTAATATAGCTACTATTAATATATGTAAAAAGATAAATAACGTTTGTATTTCGCAGTTTGCAGATGACTTTGTTTTATATTTCACTACTAACAATATTTTAGAGGCAACACATAAACTACAAATGGCTTTGAATTTGTTTAGCAAATTAATCCAAGATATAGGTTTAAATATTTCAGCTAGTAAAAGTAAAATTTGTATATTTAAAAATGGTTTCAAGAAAGATACTATTGATATTAAAACAAATAATAGATCCCTCCAAGTAGTTGAGAACTATAAATATTTGGGATTGTGGTTAGATAGATCTCTAAGATGGTCGAAACATATAAATGAGTTAAAAGAAAAATCATCAAAATTCCTGAATGTGTTTAAAATACTAACTGGCCCAGGTTGGGGCATACACCCTAGCCATTTACGTCGTTTATACATTGCCATTATACGCAGTAGAATAGATTATGCTAGTTTTTTGTACGATAATAGTTACCAATCCCATCTAATTAAATTAACCAAAATCCAAAACCAATGTTTGAGAGTCATTGGAGGTTTTATTAAAAGTACACCGATACACGTAATGGAATGCGAACTCCATCTGCAGCCGTTACATGTCCGTAGATATTACTTGGCTGGAAAGTATTTTTTGAAGCTCAAATCTTTTGTAAATGGGGACACTTGTGAAATTGTTACGAATCTTAATATTTGTTGCCAAGATACTTATTGGAGACGCAAAAAGAAACCACTGATAGCTCACATGTCTGAAACATATAGTAACATATCAGTCCACTGTAATGAGGTATTAGGATTATTTTCGCTTAACACGTGGCTAAGCGGTGTTAACTTGTCTTGTACCATCAAACCACAAATTAAAGAGATTACCGAAGCTAAGAAAGCATACAATAATACTCAACTTCGAACTATTTGTAGCAATTATTTTGACAAGAGCTATTCTGGTTATTACCGTATTTATACGGATGGATCTAAAGTCCGAGCTAATGTTGGAGCCGCGTTTTACGACCCCCTAAGTAATACTGCCTGTAAGTTTAAACTAAATTCAAAAATTTCTGTCATGCATTCCGAATTAATCGCTATCTTTGAAGCTATATCATACCTTGAATCGGTAAATTTTCAGGATTCCGTAATATATTCTGACTGTAAAAGCGCACTCCAACATTTGGTGAAGTGTTTAGGTGAGTCTGGTGGCTATCCGGTAGCATACCAAATAATAGATCATATAAGTAGACTAAGATATAAAGATAAAAATATTGTTTTACAATGGTTGCCTTCCCATATCGGCATTGGAGAAAACGAAAAAGTAGATAATTTAGCCAAACAAGCATGTTTTGAGGGGGTGCCGTTGGCATATAAACCCTACTGGACGGAGATTTTAGGTGAAGTTAAATTGAAATGTTTCGATATTTGGAAAGAATATTTTGACGAGAAGTCATTGACCAAAGGTATTTGGTATCGCACGATGCAACCCACTATCCATAACTATCCTTGGTTTGATAATGCCGATATGAGTAGGCAGGAAATCGTGACAAGTTTGAGGCTTCGCTCCGGACACATCCCATTGAATAGTTTTGCTGCATTGATGGGCAAAGTTACGTTTCCAAACTGCACAGAATGCGATAAGGTCGAAGACGTTACGCATATTATAGTGGAGTGTGTCCGGAATGAGGCCGAAAGAAATTTGATTCAAAACAAATTTAATATAAATATTCACGAGTTAGGAGCATGCAATATAATTCTAGCTTTTCCAGCTTCTGAAACTGCTCGAATTATATATAAATTAGTTAACTTAGGAATTAAGCGTAGATAGTAAGTTTTGCATGTATAAGTATAGTGTTCCTATGAGGGTGACATGTTCGCTATGTGAACAAACCCTCCCTAATAAATAAAGATTAAAAAAAAAAAAAAAAAAAAAAAAAAAAAAAAAATTAAAATTAAATAGTAATTAAGTTAAATTAAGGTGTAATCATATGTAATATCGTATTTTAAATGTGTAAATACCCAGGAAACATATTTTCCTGTTAATTAATAAAGGATTCGGTTGTACAGCGACGAAACGACGTTACCGGTAACCTAAAACCAACAGCTGATGTTCGGACTACGGATTTATACGGGGAGTATTTGTTTACTTTTATATTTAGAATAGCACACAATCGTCCCATAATCGTAACTTTACAACACGTCCACGCCAATTCTAGTATAGTTTTTGTTTTTTTTGCTAATTTCCTTCTAAGGTTCTAGATTGCATTGTTGACAATTGTCATTTCGTAAAAAGTAAAACTTTAACGATTTATACTTGCTATCAATCTTTTCAATATTAGTTAAATATTAAGTTCGTGATAGTTATTTCATTAACGTCTTGAAGTAATATTGTAATAATCATAAGTTTTTAGTCCAGGCAATCTACCCACATGAAAAAGTAAAATCTTAAGAAAGTAAAATTCTCATTGAAGCAATAAAAATAATTATTCAGTAAGCTAATTTAATTATTGTCAAGCTAATATAGCAGCCTACCTCATTTCTTTGAGTAACACAAACTTTTTCCCTGTTTTTTCCCCTTTTTTATCTCTAAATTCTCTTCATTGGTCTATCCTATTAGTTCTCACCGTTTCTTTATTTACAATTTTCAGTAACCAATCCGGAAACCATGCCTGTGATGACCCGTAAGGCTACTGCTCAAGATATGGAGCTAAAATTGAGAACGGCCCTCCAAGAACTTAAGGACTCTAAACTCCAATGCCAGCAGCTGTTGCAAGAGAGAGAGGACAGTGAGGAGGAGGTCATTAACGTAAATAGCAAAAACTCGAGCTTAAAACGGGAGCTAGTAGACCTTCATCAGGAATTCTTGAATGTTGTCAATGAACGGGATCAACTAAGGGCGGTCACGGATGGGTTCAACTCTTGTAGCAACTTGTATGAGGAGGCTTTATGTAAAATTAGGGACTTAGAGGATGAATTAGTCCATGCAAATGTCAAACTTTTAAATTTGAAAAAGGAAAAGGATCATACTCAGGCTATGGAAACTGAACATTTGTATAATGAATTAGTTAATACAAATTGCAACCCTCATTCCATTATAACAATAGACCTTACAGAGGACTCCTTACTAAAGCATAACTTCAGCCACAAAATTAGTAAAAATAAAATTAAGAAATATGCACGATTAAATAGAATAATTAAAAAATGTAATAAATACAAGAAACAACAAAAACACCTTTCCAAAAATATTCAATTAAGGAAAGAACGTGTTTCTCTAGTTAATAAATTAAATAACTATCAGATTAAATTGGAAGATAGTACAAATATTTATGAAATTGACACTCAGCGCTTACAATCAGAAATACAGGCTCTTAATAAGTCACTAAAATCTTTATGTAATAAATATGAATGCTCGGAAAATCAAATTAAAGAGCATATTCTTGCTACAAATGCATTGGTAGACAAAGTGGACTCGCTGACTCTCAGCAACACTCAGTGTACTTGTCAGAGGGAATCCAGCAATGATGCCCTCCAGCTTGAGGCAACGGAGGACCCGTCCCTAGCTGTGAGTACTCAGGACTGTATTTCCACCCAAGATACAATACCTGACTTAGGTAATTTGGTCTCACCTAATAGTCTTGGTTCTAATCTTTCAGTTATGTTCTCTGATAGTATAGGTAGAGGGTTAGGGAAATTGATCAGTAATAACCTGAGTTATTGTACCCAAAATTATTGCATGCCAGGATCAACCTACAAACAGATTATGGCATCAGTAACAAAGACCGTTTGTGATCCTAGTACCACCATTACTATATGTGTTGGTAATAGTTCTAAGATTAAAAAGGAAGACATCACTGACTGTGTTTCAGAGTTGTTAAAGTTAAATTGTAACAAAATAATATTGTGTGGTTTTCCATTTTTTGAAAATTTGGGTAATAGAAAAAATAATTATATACATATGTTAAATAACCATGTACATTTTTTAGTAGGTCACTATAGTGACAGACTTATATATCTGGATATCAACACTATTGTTGGTAAACTGAAGTCGACACGGGGTAAGGTGTATCTACCTATTAGATGTAGACACAAAATAGCTCGGCTATTAGCTTATAATATTCACACAGACATAAATAGTATGTCTAAGTTTAGTTCTATTATTAACACTGCGACTATTAGTAGTAATACTAATATACAGGTGACTTTCAATGAATATAGCACTAGTGCTATAAATGTTTACAAACATTGTACTGAGGAGGATCCATGTGTCACCGTGGAGAATTCTCAATTAGGGTATATTAGTATTAGTGATAGGGTCTTGTTGTCTGAGGATGGTACGGGTGTCTCCAGCCTCACTCCAAAAATTAATTTAAACTAGGAAATGAGACAACAGGAGGTACGATTAACAATATTGTTAATCCTACCAACGTATCTTCTTGCACTCAATTAGTTAGTAAAAAAGGGCCTCAGCAGAACACTTTGAAATTATTCCACCAAAATATCCAAGGCATTTCTTCCAAATTATTAGAAATTGAATTGTTTTTAGAAAATAGTAAGTTTGACATTATATGTTTTACTGAACATTGGCTTAAGGATTACCAAATGCTTATCAATTATGAGAACTATATGGTGGGTAGCTGCTTTAACCGTAAAACTATGCTTCGTGGAGGTTCCCTAATATTAATAAGAAATTGTTTTAAATATAAGCAACGTAATGACATAGTAGGTCTCTCGGTTGAACATTGCGTTGAACTGTCCTGTGTTGAGCTAGATAAGCATGTAATTGTGTGTGTGTACAGACCCCCAAACTATCAAAACTTTTCTTTGTTTGAATCAATAATGGAAGATGTGATGGCAAAACTTGCAGTCAGTAATAAATCTATAATTATTTGTGGTGATTTTAATATCAATATTTTAGAAGAATGTGCAAATAGCAGTCGCTTATTAAATCTTTTTAAGTCATTTGACTTGACCAACACTTTTACAGAACCTACTAGAGTCACTCCATCTTCTGCTACTTGTATAGATAATATTTTCTGCGATTGTGATTACTTAGAGAAAGCAATAGTAAATTGTCTACCCTCTGACCATAGTGGACAAACTGTAACCTTCAGGTGTAATACACCCCCATCGCAAAAAGTTCAAATTAAATTTAGACCTATAACTTCTAGCAGATTAAATAGGTATAATATTTTGCTACAGAACAAGTTAAGCGTTATGGGCCTTGATGATATTAATATAGATCAATTGTATGATCGTTTCTTTTCAATAGTTCACACGGAATTCAATAAAACTTTTGAAAAGAAGACAAAAAGTATTTGCCCTAAATTCATATTTAGTGATTGGGCAACTAGAGGTATCAGAAAAAGTAGGGAAAGACTATTTGAGCTTTATGGCCTTAAGCCTTTTATAAACACTGAAACTTTTAACAAGTATGTTGCTAAGTATTCAAACATTTTTAGAAATACATGCAGGGTTGCTAAAGCACTGCACATTAGCAACAAGATCAAAACAGCAGAAAATAAAATAAAGACAGTTTGGAAAGTTATAAATAATGAGACTAACAGGAAGAAAATACGTAACACTAGCTACACATTAGATACAGCATGTGGTCCTAAAAGCTCTAATCAGGAAGTAGCTCAAGAATTTGTAAAATTCTTTACCGATATACCACAAAAAACAACGGAGGCTCTTATTTCCTCACCTGAACTCTCAATTGGTTTATTAAAGGCGAATGTGTCTGGCTGCCTGGTTGAATTTAAATTTAAACACATTAACCCTATGATTGTTATTAAAACTTTCCGGCAAATAAAGATCAAACTAACCGAAGATCTATGGGGAATGTCTGTCAAAGTTTGTACATCCATACTTGAGACTATAGCCCCTTACTTAGCTTTAATTTTTAATTTATGTGTAGACCAAGGAGTTTTCCCTGATTTAATGAAATACAGTAAAGTCATACCTCTTTTCAAATCCGGGGACAGTAAAGATACTAATAATTATAGACCTGTATCCGTGTTACCAGTTTTTAGCAAGGTTTTTGAAAAAGTAATGCTTAATCAAATGCTCTATCATTTTAACACCAACAGAATCTTACATGATCAACAGTATGGCTTCACCAAGGGACGTTGTACAACTGACGCCGGTGTAACCTTATTAAAGCACATATATACTGCGTGGGAAGAGTCTCAAGACGCCATAGGAATTTTTTGTGACCTCTCCAAAGCGTTTGATTGCGTAAATCACGACACATTACTTTTGAAACTTGAGCATTACGGACTGGGTAAACTTGCACTTAGTTTGGTAAAATCTTATTTGAATGATAGACAACAACATGTTCAAATAAATGGTGTTAATTCACAGGGGTTAAAAGTAAAAATGGGGGTTCCACAAGGCTCAATATTGGGTCCTTTCCTCTTTCTAGTATATATAAATGATCTACCCTATTTACTGAAAAACCAACCTCAAAATATGGTGTTATTTGCTGATGACACTTCCCTAATTTTTAAGATAAATAGGCGGCCCCAAAATCTAGATGACGTGAATAATGCCCTACTTCAGGTCCAAAATTGGTTCACAGCAAACAATTTGGTATTAAATGAAAAAAAAACCAAATGCATAAGATTTGCTTTACCGAATGTTAAAAGTAGTGATTGTGATATAATATTGAATAAAGAGAAACTTGAATTCGTAGATAAAACGGTTTTCCTGGGGATTACGCTTGATTCAAGGCTACAATGGGGTTCTCATTTGACATCTCTTGCGGGGCGGCTAAGTTCAGCAGCCTTTGCCATTAGAAAAATCCGTCAGTATACTGATGTAGATACCGCTAGACTGGTTTATTTTAGTTACTTTCATAGTATAATGTCTTATGGCATTTTGCTGTGGGGACGGGCTGCTGATATTGAGTCTATATTTATTCTGCAGAAAAGAGCCATCAGAGCCATATATAATCTTCGTAGGCGCGATTCTCTAAGGGAACTGTTTAAGGATATTGGCATCATGACGGTACATTGTCAATACATCTACGAAAACATAATGTACGTCAGAAAAAATCTGCACCTTTTTGGTAAAAGGGGTGACAGACATAATTACAGTACTAGAAATAGGGACCAACTAGTTCAGCCAGGTTTCAGACTCGCTAAAGTAGACTCATCTTTCATGGGGTACTGTTTGAGATGCTATAATAAAATTCCACAAAGTATTCTTGAACTGAATGAGACGAAATTTAAAACATGCATTAAACGCACACTATGTAAGCAAGCATATTACAAGTTGAGCGATTATATCGATGATAAAAATGCTTGGCTCAATGCTGGTCCTGCTCCACATGGACAGGGGCGCATAAATTGATAGCATTAAATTGTATTGTTGGAGCTGCTGAAGATTGTACAACTATCTTTGCATTGTATAGAATCAATCTCTTTAGTATTATATAAATGCATAGCCCATATTGTGTGAGTACTATGTACTAGAAAGCTATCATTCACTGGAAACCTACGTCTTTTTTTTGACTTGAATGTGCCCTGGCGGTTTGGAGTATGTCATGCTCACTCTATTGTCTCGCTGATGGTGGCGCATGTGTCGGATCATTTAGTTCCCTTCAAAATGGTTGAGTTGAATGGTGCTGATCCATGCGTCATGTCCGTGAACGGGCGCTGTCAGTTGTGACTGGTCATCTCTTGGTTGCCATGGCTTATTTGAATGAATTATTTTGAATTGTATTTTTTTTTTGTTTGTGTTTTTTTGCTGTGGACACTTTTACCGTGCACATCTTGCTACATTGTTCTCACATAATATACCATCTCAACGTGAATGATGTAACCAAGATTTTGTAACAATATTCTGATTTAAAAGAGTGTCCATGGAGTTTCTTGCCCATTCTTCTCCATAGAGATCTACGCTAGGGAATGGGCAACTACAGTACTTTCACAGTTTTTATGTCTTGTGACTGGGACTGTAGCTACATTTAATTTTCATCTTTGTTTCGACAATTCAAAAGTGCCTGTAACTGGCTTACTTGAAATAAATGCTTTGATTTTGATTTTGATTTTGATTTTGACTATTTAAAAAAAAAAAAAACAGAATACTTAACCTTACCTTATTTAAAAATGCAATAATATATTTTTTCTACTGCCCGTGCTCTTGAACTGCTCTTAAAGTGTGCTCATCAATCTCAAACCTACCATTACAAAAAACTCCATTAATGCGACCGATACCTTCTATCAATCGTCTCACCTAAAACTGTTTCCATTCTAAAAGCGGAAAGACAGACTGTCCAACACTATGAGTATAGTTCAACCCTATCTGTCAACGTCAAAAATATATTTTATCTATGGTAATTAGTAGCATTAAAACTCCAGTCGAATAAGCACGTCTTTTATTCAAAATTACAAGAGAAAATCCCCAACACACAACAAGAGACCTTATATCATTGAAAATATGGTCCATTACGACCGGATAGTGAATCTCGAGTGTCGCACGTGCGCGACAAAAATGGCGTGTGAACCGGCCGGTTTTCCAAAGTGCATCCATTGAGTTTTGAGAACATTTGTGGATTTACGCATCTATTACGACTTCTAACAATATAATCAGTGTTATTTGAGCGAGTTGAGATTACGAGCACTATTATTTGTTGGGAAACAGTGTTGAGTTTGAGAGTAGAACATTACAAGTACAACATCACAATGGCAGTTTACTCAAATCAAAAAGATCTTATAGAAAACATGGAAAAAGCCGGAATCAACTACAAAAAGACACCTAAGGAGAGAAATAAGAAAGCTTATGTAGAAACACGGCTGGAGCTACTCGAACAAATGTGGAAAGAATTTCGAGATGGACATCGAGAAATAATCGGATCGAGTACAACCGCAGACATGTCACATGAATATTTTAGTGAAAACATGTACGACACCGCTGAAGAGTTATACATACAATATAAAACTACACTTGGTGAAGCTCTGCATACATTTGAATCAAAACAGCTCACCGTGCCGTCAAATAGTTCTAAAGAAAATACCAAAGAGGAAAGGTCGAAAAGCAACTGCGATCACAGTGAAGTTAAGTTGCCGCAAATTCAATTGCCCAAATTCTCTGGAAAATATGAGGAATGGCAAACATTTTATATGTTTACAACACTTATTGACAATAATAACAGCATATCATTTGTCCAGAAATTGCAGTATTTAAAAGCTAACCTTTCCGGTGAGCCTCTACTTCTCATCGAACAATATACTACCACAGAGGCCAACTATGAGGAGGCCTGGAGGCAGCTGGTGCGGCGATACAATAACATCAGAATAATTTGCAATTCAGTGCTAAAGAAATGGTTTGCTCAAAAGAAAGTTTCTGAATCACCAAGTGCAGTTAAACAACTGTTAGATAACACAACAGCATGCCTAGCAGCATTGAAAAATATGGGAATAAATATTGAGACCTGGGACGTCATCATTGTGTATATTGTGTTATCTAAATTAGACACAGAATCTGTGAAATTGTGGGAAATGAAGAACAGTACAAGAGATGATCTACTAACCTGGGCAGAGTTGCGACAATTTCTAGAAGGAAGATATAGATCCATGGAAATGGTTGATGCAACCACATCGCAAGCAGCACAACAAACTAAATCTGCTAAGGCCAAGGCGTTCCATGTGTCTAATACAAGTGAGAAAGCAAAGCCTAAGTGTGCACTATGCCAGGAAGAGCATTTTCTATTTGGGTGCAAACAATTTACATCAATGGCACAACCAGAGAGGCAAGACTATGTCCAGAAAAATAAACTTTGTTTTAATTGCCTTGGGTCATCACATGCTGTAGCAAAATGCCGTGCTAAAGTGAATTGCAAGAAATGTGGGAGAAGGCATCACACATTACTACACATTGAGAAGCCAACTGCACCAGTCACTGAGTCAGCGGGGTCAGCGAGCCATTCACAGCCAGCGGGTGAAGAGGTAAATGTGGTTGCAAATCATTCAAGAGGAAGTCCAGATAATATTGTTCTATTAGCTACTGCTCAAGTCAAAGTGTCTAAGTATAACCAGTGTAATGATAATATTGTAATTAGAAGTTTAATAGATCAAGGCTCCCAGGCATCTTTCATATCAGAATCTCTTGCTCAACTGTTAGGCCTGGTCAGACAACCAGTCAATGGCTGGATGTCAGGTTTAGGAGGTGGTCGTATTATCATTAAATACATGGTGTCACTTCTTCTTCATGTCTTCACTTGTTCTTAACTTCATGTCATAACCGGAATAATGTTGTAAAAGTCACTGCATGTGTTTTAAAATCACTTACTACATTTCTGCCGTCAGCTGACCTCAATCCTCTGGAGTGGTCAGAAATTGAGGAGCTACCGTTAGCGGATGTTGCATCTGGTCATTCTAGCAAAGTGGATATAGTATTAGGAGCAGATGTTTATGGTCAGATTTTACTGGATGGAGTGCTCAAGCATCCTACTAGCAATGTAGTGGCACAGAATACAGTGTTCGGGTGGATTCTGTCCGGTGGACTGTCACGTAAACTACCTGCTTCAAACAACAGTATTATTAGCTTGCATATTAGTAGTATGACAGAAGAGGATATTCTCAAACAATTCTGGGAGATGGAGAATGAACCTCAACAGCTAGAGCGAGAATTAACAAAGAGTGAGAAGCAATGTGAAGAGTATTTTGATAAGACTACAGTAAGAGATGAAGAGGGAAGGTATGTAGTCAGATTACCCTTTGCTACAGATGATCCTCAGTGTTTATACAACAATTCCATGGAAATTGCATTGAAAAGATTAACATTTCTAGAGAAAAGGTTATTAAAAAATGTTGAATTAGGAAAAGAATACAATAATGTCATAAGTGAGTACTTATCTTTAAATCACATTTCAGAAGTTCCGGAGAATGCCATAGCCAGTAAGAAGTCAGTTTATCTTCCCCACCATGCTGTAGTGAGAGCAGATAAAACAACTACAAAGGTCCGGGTTGTGTTTGACGCATCTTGCAAGGGTGATAACAACAACTCGCTGAATGATGACCTGCTAGTAGGTCCGAAACTACAACAAGATCTGCGACATATTCTTATGAGGTGGAGGATTCATCAGGTGGTGGTTATTGCAGACATTGAAAAAATGTACAGGATGGTGTGGGTAGCAGACGAGGATACTGACTTTCAGAGAATACTCTGGCGGGAACATGCATCAGGGCCAGTCAGACATTTCAAACTACTACGCCTTACCTTTGGTACTGCCTGTGCTCCCTACTTGGCGGTTAAATGTTTACAACGCCTGGCTGATGATGAACAAGATAAGTACCCATTAGCTGCACAAATCGCAAAGTTAGATTACTACATGGATGATTTAATGACCGGTTTTCAATCTTCCGAAGAAGCTATAAGACTATATGAGGAGATGAACAAACTCATGAAAGCAGGAGGCTTTTCTATGCAAAAATGGAACAGTAATAGTAAGGAATTTTTAAATCATATTGGGATAACTGAAGATCAAAAACAAGACACTAAAGAAGTTAAAATCAACAATGTGATGAAAGTCCTTGGCATAGGATGGAATAGAGAGACAGACAGCTTTGTTTACATTCTTAACTTACCTGAAGAGAAAGAATTCACTAAAAGACAAGTTGTTTCAGACGTAGCACGATTATACGACCCTCTAGGTTGGATTGCACCCGTGGTCATCGTCGCAAAGGTATTTATACAGCAGCTATGGAAATCCAGCCTTGGTTGGGACGACAAACTATCAGAGAATCTAATGAGGGAATGGTTGTCATTTCGAAGCAGTTTACTAGAGTTAAAGGAGATTCAAATCCACAGGTGGGTTGAAACAACCGAACATTGCAAGATTCAATTACATGCTTTTTCAGATGCTTCGAAGACAGCTTTCGCTGCTGCAGTTTACATACGCATAACAGACAAGAATGGCCAGGTATTTGTTCATTTGCTTACAGCAAAAACTAAAGTCGCTCCATTGAAAGAGATTTCGATACCTAGGCTTGAGCTTTGTGGAGCTGTGCTAGCGGCAAAACTTGTGTGGGAGGTGTCTCAAGTATTAAAGGTGCCCAAAGAAAACTTATTTGGGTGGACAGATTCCACGATAGTACTTGCTTGGCTTAAGGGTGGTCCAAGTCGATGGGCTACATTTGTAAGTAATAGAGTAACGGCAATTTTAAACATCTTAGAGTATGAACAATGGGGTCATGTTACATCTGAAACTAATCCAGCTGATCATGCTTCTAGAGGCTTGACTTCAAAAGATTTAACAAACAACTATTTATGGTGGAGAGGACCACATTGGCTGATAGAAGGAAAGTTTTGTTCAGAAGTTGATGTTGAAGATACAAGAGAAGAAGAAAAGGCTAAAGTTTTTACTGTTCAGTCTGAAGGTGACGAGGAATTTGTCTGGGCGAAATTTTCTAATTTATATTCCACCTTAAGAATAATTGCTTATTGTAAACGTTTTAGCCAGAAAGTACCCAAAGAAAAACGTCCACATTACCCAAAATTTATTTCAGCAGGTGAAATAAAACAAGCACTTTCATTTTGTGTCAAGCAAATACAAGAGAAATACTTTTCTGAAGAAATCGCTCAACTGAAGACCCGAGGAGTTGTATCTAAGAAAAGCAGTCTCCGAACTCTTCATCCTATTTGCGACGAGAATGGAATATTAAGAGTGGGCGGCCGTATTGCTCAGTCCAATGCCCTGTATGACATGAGACATCCCATGATTCTGCCAGCTAAATGTCATTTTACTCGACTTGTAATCCTAGATGCTCATTACAGAACACTCCATGGTGGTCCACAAGTCATGTTTAACTTTTTAAGAACTAAATTCTGGATTGTACGAGGAAAGTCTGAAGTGAAGAAAATATTTCAAGAATGTGTGAAATGCAAAAGGTATTCTGCAAAACCCACCAACCAACTGATGGGTCAAATTCCAGAAGTTAGACTAAAGCCGAGCAAACCCTTCAAATCTACAGGAGTCGACTACGCGGGTCCAATTAATATACGTTTTTCACCAGGTCGAGGAGCAAAATCATATAAAGGCTACATATGCCTATTCGTTTGTATGGTGACTCGCGCAGTACATCTCGAGGCTGTGACGGACATGACAGCGAAGGGATTCATTGCAGCATTCAGACGATTTGTGGCCAGAAGAGGTCGTTGTCAAGACATGTACAGCGATAATGGCAGTAATTTCGTTGGTGCGTACAAGTTACTTCAGGACATGCTTAACACTTGTAAATCATCTTTTCCTACAGAGATAGCTGAGGCTTTAGCGCTAGAAGGGACATCCTGGCATTTTATTCCCCCTTACGCCCCGAACTTCGGAGGATTGTGGGAGGCTGGCGTGCGCAGTACTAAAAATCACTTGCATAGAGTTATAGGTACTAATACACTCACATATGAGGAGTTATCAACTGTTCTTGCTCAGATAGAAGCATGCTTAAATTCTAGACCGATAGGTGTTCTAAGTGATAATCCTGACGACCCACTTCCCCTGACACCAGGTCATTTTCTGGTTGGAGAACCTTTAGTCAGTTTAGCTGATGATAACCGTAATGATCGACACTTAAATAACCTAGATAGGTGGAAATTAACACAAAAAATTGTTAGAGATTTCTGGAATAGGTGGTCTAGAGAATATTTAGTTACCTTAAATCAGCGATACAAATGGTGTTCTCCTAAAAATGAGCCTAATATTAATGATGTTGTACTATTAAAGGAAGATAATCTTCCTCCAGCAAAATGGCTGTTGGGGAGGATTATAGATAAACATCCCGGTCCTGATAACTTGACCCGGGTTGTTACAGTCAAATGTAAATCTGGAACATTTAAGAGAGCCCTGAATAAAATATGTATATTATGTAAGTCTTCCTAAAGTATTTGTAATAATTCTTAATTTGTAATAGTTACATACATAAATAGTACTTAAGTTTAATTAATTGGTTGTAATACTTGCGCCAATATTTTGTTTTACATACTTACCTGCCTTAACCAAACCTGAAAGTGTAATTTCATTTAAGTTGCCATGGTGGGCGGTAATTTAATAGCTTTATGTTGTTATACTATTGGAATGATATACCTAGTATAGTTTCTTTCATTTTAATATGTACTTGTTCAAAGTTTAGTATCTTAATAAACTTAGTTGTGTAAGTTCAGAACTGTGTTCTATGTGAACTACAAGCTCTAGGTAGGAAACGAAAACTGTTTTAAAACTATTATAGTGTTTATAGACTTTCAGTAATTACATTACCTATTAAATTTACAGTCCGCTTAGTGTTATTAAGAATCTAATGTTTGTACCTACCTACTTAGAATTAGAAGAGAATTTAAGTTTGATATTATGTTTATCCTTTAGATTTGTATTATATAGAGTTAAGAACATAGTTCTTGGTGGGCGGAATGTCCAACACTATGAGTATAGTTCAACCCTATCTGTCAACGTCAAAAATATATTTTATCTATGGTAATTAGTAGCATTAAAACTCCAGTCGAATAAGCACGTCTTTTATTCAAAATTACAAGAGAAAATCCCCAACACACAACAAGAGACCTTATATCATTGAACACAGACACTTTAAAATTCCTCCAACTTTCACCACTGAGCACTGCTCAGAATGATTCCGCAATTTTTCCCTCAGTGTTGCCTCACGAACTTTTCTAGCGTATGAACTCATTTTACCGCTGGCAACTCCACCGGCTTCAAAAGTGCTGTGTAGTTCTTTTCACAAAGAAAGTAATATAGTTGTTTAATTTTCTCAGTTTTATTGAATGTCTGGGTTGAGTTTTAAAATAGTTACGAGTCTGAGATTTTAATGAGATGGACGTAAAAAATTAAGTGTTCAGTTCTTTAGTGGAGATCTTTTAAAGCTTTCTTGTTGAAGTAAAACAGAAACGTTTAATAGTGGCTGTAGTATAGTTGTGAATTTATAATGTGATGAGAAAATTACCTTTTTAATGAACTAAATAGGTAAATTTCAATGTACTAATCTATACTAATATTATAAAGAGGAAACCTTTGTATTTTTGTATTTTTGTATGTTTGTATTGAATAGGCTCAAAAACTACTGGACCGATTTCAAAATTTCTTTTACCATTACTTAGAGGGATTCTTCCGAATCCGTATAGGCTATATTTTATCACCGTACTCCCACGGGAACGGGAACTACGCGGGTGAAACCACGGGACGTCAGCTAGTAACTCATAAAATAATAAAAACAACGTTACATCTGTCTGTAATTTACGATATTGACAATTTTATAAAGCCTTTAGACTATTTTGTTCCACTGCAGCTTGGTGTCTACTTTTTACTACTTTGTCGTTTTCATTTTAATAATTTGATTAATAAATGATTAAATAAAGGCAATCAATCCTTTGGGTTTGTGACTTCGAAAATATATTTTATCATGTTACAAGTTTTATTGATATGGGATTTTTTATTCGTCCCATCAGAAGAAAAAGGGAACCCCTTTCTTACCCCTAATGCACGTATGGCCTTCTTCATACATTTCTTATGATCCCTCTCAAGAGTGAAAGACCTCTGAAAGCCGCTTACTTTTGGGCGTCTTTGATCTGCGCCTTGAATTGCCAAAAACGTTCAGACATTTATGTAATTACTGGTTTTTGTAACAGTTTAATTCAATGTTGGCATTTTTTTAAATTAGTAGTAAAGCGAAACAAGTCCAACGCGTTATTCTATAAACTTTAATTATACAGAATGACAAAGAAAATCGATCTATTCCTTGAAAGGCATCAGTTAATTACATTATGGATGGTTTTCGAACTGTATCAGTTCTGCGATTTTTAGAAATTTTGTTTGGCAACGCTTTATTCCTGTTACTGCGAAAATATTGCGAAATAGTGGCAGAAAACCTTTGCACTAGTATTCTAGTAACATTATAAAACTTAACCAGTATCTCACCTTTAATCTTAAATATAACAAAAATGAGATAACAAAACGAGTTTGTCTGAAATCGTAAACGCATAAAAGCGGGACAATGAAAATATAACCGGACAATACAACGCAAACCACCTTTCGTAACACTAAATGCATTTAATAACGAAAAGCACATTTTATTTAAACTTCAAACCGAAACTATTCTGCTCGCTTTTAGTTCCACTCTCATTACACATTCGCCCGATGAAATCCTCCGCAACTCGCCAGAATTAGTAGCAAACTAGTGTACAAAGTACGAAATTATTTCTCATCAGTATCGAAATATGGTTGTTGCAAATATACGATTGTTTTGCGACACTTCCATTATTAATTCCACCGGGAGTTCGGAATTATTCCCAGTTTAAATATACGATAGGAAAATAGCAATAGTTTGTGTGTAAGTTTCGACTGTCATTTGGAGTTTGGTGTGCTGTGGTTACGTGTTCCCGATAAATAAATGTACGGGATTTAAATGTGTACGGAAGCGAGATATTTTTGAAACATTGGGTCAAGCACGAACGCGCAAAATAACCATAGAGAAGGAAGAAGACGTAAAGAAGAAGAAAAGAATTAAAACATATTTATTTGTCACAGAGATGTCACTATTTAACTTAGTTTTTAGTTTCTTCCTGTAGTTATATGGGTGATACAATAATTTGTTCTTTATTGCAAAATTTTAACCAGACAGCTAAAAGGTAGTTTGCAGTTTCGATTAAAAAATCATTGCAAATTATTACATCATTAGTTTACGTCGTCTGTTCGTGTTAGGACTTCGGAATTTAAACTCGTACGGTATCCCGGTATTTTCAAAATAGATTACATGTAGGTTCAGTGAAATTGGCCCGTTTTGTCACAAGCGTATCTTGTTGTTTCAGAGCTTGTGTCGTCGAAATAGCTGTCATTGAAACCAATTCCTCTTTTTTGTTCGGGCGTTGCTTATAAGGAACTAAAACAATATTTAACGTATGACTGCTATTTTCTTCTTTTCTATAGTAACCTTTAAGATAGCTTTAAAAAACAAGGATGAAACTAATTTACGAACTTACACATATCTCATTAAAATTAAGAGCTTTTTAGGACATAATAACTGAGTCGTTTTCTTGTTAGTTTTCTCCGTTGCTGCGTTTCGTAGCTACCACCTCGAAAAGCTTTGACGGAGTCACTGACGAGCTGCTTCTGCCCCTCTTGAGCTACAAGAAATAATTAGGTAAGATTATGATAAATTTTTACCGTGTGGTATCCAGCAGAGTAGAATAGAACCAACTCATTACACTCACAGGTGTCGTATAAGGCGACTAATGTCTGAGGCAGAACACCTTGCGCCTCCGTAGACCAGAGAATGGGCAGCAGCGTTTTCTGTTAGTCTTTCATCACTGCGATCTCCAATCCGCCTGCCAAGCGTGGAGATTACGGCAAATTCCTCTCATCATGGGAGAGGCTTATGTCCAGCAGTAGACGTTATTGGCTGTTGTTGTTGTTGTTGTATGATAAATTTGAAAAATCGCTCACAACAAATATCAGTTCGCATTAATTCTCAGAAAATTCTAAGATGTAGTTAAATTCAATATAATAAAACTGTAATTCTTACTACCTTGCTATTTTTAGCTAGAACGCTATTCGCTAGTATACCGTGCATATAATTATATGTAAAGTATATGTAAATCTGTGAACTCGTAGACTGAAATGTAGGCAGGCATCAAATTGAATGTGAAAACCGCCCGAAGTACCTGCAGCCAATTTGAATTTTAAAATAACCGCCACTTTATGTATTATAATATTTTGAAAATATAAAAACTGATAATCCACTAGTATGTTTGAGTTTCGGCCAATTTAAATCTCTAGGTAATGAATCGAAGTTAACTTTAAAAATGGCCAATATTCTTCGACTTTTTGATTATTTTTGACTGAGTAGGTACAGTCAATTTCACGATGTAGGTACCCCCTTGAAAGCACCACGTTCAAACCCAACTGGGTACCCAATTGATCTGCATCAATTGGGTACCCAGTTGGGCTTGAACGACATGATACACACGGCGACACTACAAGCTACGTATATATAGGAACAGTATATCCTGAGCTCGCTTTGTATGAGCTTCCCGTACGATGAGAAATCAGCTTAATTTGATTTTGCATACCTTGAATGGTCGTCATGCGTACTCATAAATTAGTAGTGGCCCAGTGATTTACGAGTTGTGGATCCGATCCTGACAGGCGCTGTCAAAACTGCTCTCAAAACAATGAAGAACAACATCGCGAGGAAAGTCTTGACTTGCATAGTTTGGTAAATATTATTACCAAATACATTATTTTAAGACATCGTCATAATCTTTAAACTGCTACAATTAATTCGTTGCCTGGCTTTGAGATCATAATACTTCCCAGTAATATTGATGGTGCATCTTGCAGAAACTCCAGCAAGTGATTGATTACACTCGAACAAGTCTTGAACGTCGAACAACTCTAGTTTAGATTGACGTAAGGATATCAATATTCCGCAGTAATTGGATTTAGGTTGGAGGTCAGACAGCACTAACTAGTTCGATTGATGCAGCCTAGTTAGAGGAAACAAGACTAGTAGAGGGAAAAGGATTATGTTTAAGATTCAACAGAAAATGAATACAACACAACACCACGCCTATTATAACTGTAAAGGGTTAGGCAGAGGTCTACGTACAGGTACACTCTCACATTTTTGTTATGTTTAAGACAAATGGGAAATAAGACAATATTAAGAGAGATCAGGAATTGAGAAAATTCTGATGAAAAAAAAAGAATACTTTGTCAGAGATGGGAATCCAACTCAGTATCATGCTTGATAGTAATGCAGGCTCACCAACGAAGCAGACTTCAGAAACAGTGGTGTCGCTTCTGTTGTGCACAAACTAAACTTAATTTAGGCTATTGCTATATTTTACTTTCTAATAAAATGAGAAAGACACGGACGTCATTTAGAGCTGTCAAATTTAGTTGGAACTAATATTTCCATACAAATGAAGAGTGCACGTAAAGACAAGTCGACTAAAAACACGGTGAAGCGCAAGGCATAAACTAGTTTGACATCTCTTACTTAGTTCGTAGCTAGAGCCGTCCTTTTCTCGCACTGCCTTTTAGTAAAAGATAGCAATAGCCTAAATTAAGTTTAACTCAAACTCAAACTCAAAGCATTTATTTCAATTAGACCATTAAGGCACTTTTGAATGTCAAAAATACAGAAAAAACAAAGTTACAGTCCCAGTCACAAGACATAATAACTTGAGAAAGTACTATAGTTGCCCATTCCCTAGCGTAGATCTCGATGGAGAAGAACGGGCAAGAAACTCCATGGACACTCTTTTAAATCAAAATATTGTTACAAAATCTTGGTTACATCATACATGTTGAGATTATACATAAGAATAAGAATAAATTTATTGAATCATTGTTACAATCATTTTCTTAAACTAACTTAGCACTTTGACAAAATCGTAACGAGTAAAATTTTAACATTAATATTTAAAAAACAGAGGTCCCCAAACTAGGCTGCGCCTGTATCTTGGGGGCCGGAGTTGCGTTTACTTAAAATTAAAACACAATCATATAATTTTTTGATGTGATACATGCGACGTAAGCAGGTAAATGAGAAACACCTTTTTACAAAAATAAAATGATATTACATTAATAAAAAATAATAAAAAGAATTGTGTGTGTATGTGTGAATGCGTGTGTGTGTGAGTGTACATGCGTGTATCTGTGAGTGTATGTGTGTGTGTGTTTGCAGATGTGTGGATTATTTTATTGTTTATAGTTTATTTAGCTTAAAATCTCTTCTGTCTCTTCATATGTCAGTTGGGCACACCATTTTGTAATAGTTTTTTTGCAAGAAAATTTGCTCATGTATTTAATGTCGCAGCTTTTGCTGATTCTATTATAAATATGTATATGCGAGTAAAACGGGCATCGTCTGGCTAAGAGGCTATTTGCTTCGGGAAGGGGAATGTTTAGGACACGTTTAGAGATAAGTTTTTCAAAATCGGATCAATTTTTCAGTGTTTTGTGAACAAGTAATGTTGCCTTTAGGATAAATAATTGCCGCACTCTTATGACAGCCAACTCCTTATAAATTAGGTCTGTTGGGTAGCGGAAAGGTTTTTTTAGAGCTACTTTTATAACAGCTCTTTGAGCTCTTTTTACTTCTATAATAGTGCTTTTCCCGGCTGCTCCCCAAACAGAAATCCCATATTGAAGTACTGACTGACACAGAGCAAGGTAAATTGTGCGTAGAATTTCAATACGTGTACAGTCACGTATTTTTTTCATAACGTATATCAGTTTCCTGACGCGACCAGAAAGCAGGTGTAAATGTGATTTGAATGATAGGTTTTCGTCTAATGTGATGCCAAGGTATTTGATTGAGGCAGTGTGATCAGACCGCTTACACCTTGTACCTGCTTAGTTATAACTAAGCAGGTACAAGGTGTAAGCGGTCTGATAACCGCAGCAAGTATGGTATTTAAGTATAAGATGACGTGGAGGTCGAGAAGCTATTGTTTTGAAGAATATAATGAACTTAGTTTTTTTTTTATATTCAGAGTCAGGAGATTTGCGTCAAGGGCTTCAGAAACAGTTAAAAGTCCGATTTCTGCAAGGCGGTATACTTGTTCCCAGGATTTAGCGTGGAAAATTATGACAGTGTCGTCAGCATATGATATTATTTCGGCGTCGTTGAGTTGCAAGTCTAAAATATCATTCATGTGGAAGGTGAAGAGAGTTGGGCCGAGTGTGCTGCCCTGTGGAATTCCAAAGGCAATGGGAAGCATGTCACTCGCGTGTTCATCTACTTTGACTAGCTGTTTCCGATTAGATAGGTAACTCGTGAACCAATCAAGGGCCGCCCCTCGTATACCTGCACATTCTAGTTTTCTTAGAAGAAGTTCAATTGATATTGTGTCGAAGGCCTTAGCCAGGTCTAAAAAAACTCCTATGGACTGTTCTCCTTTTTGGGTGTAAGTAGCAACTAAGTTACTCAGTAACGTAGCCGCGTCTTCAGTTGACCTTCCTCGCCGAAATCCGAACTGTTTGTCTGATATCAACTTGTGTTTTTCGAAAAAATTCACTAGCCTGTTGTTGACTAATTTCTCTAGTACTTTGGACAGAATGGACAGAAGTGCGATTGGTCGATAATTTTCGGGTAAGTCTGTAGGGCCACTTTTGTGTATTGGTCTGACGGAAGCAACCTCCCAGCACTCCGGAAAGGTTCCAGATTCTAGACTTAGATTAAATATGTGGGTAAGTGGTTTGAGGATTGCGTTTTTAATTTTTATTATAAATCTTGTAGAGATACCATCAAATCATGGTGCGCTGTCAATTTTAAGTTGATGAATATATTTAGTTATTTCTTCTTCGTCTGTCGGGTGAAGAAAAAATGAGTGTTGGAAATTTTCTCGAGGTTTGTATTTTTTTACTAGGGATCCTTGAGTCTCAGAAATTCGTGTTAGTATTAGATCAGATAGATTTTTTCCAATCGAGGTGAAGTAGTTATTGCAGTTGTTAAGTGAGTTGACTGGATCTTCCGAATTGGAAATTAGTTGGGATGAGTCACTTCTTTGAATATCTGGGCTATATATTGACTTGAGAGTGTTCCATAGTTTTTTCGGGTCCTTTCTACTTTCAGTTATTAATTGGCTATTGTGCTCTGTTTTTAGGTTATGTAAAAGGTTGTTGCAATAATTCCTATACCTAGTATAAACCAGTTTTTTTTATCTCATCGTCTGGGTCAGAATTTGAGGCTTGATGAAGATTGTCTCGGTGCTTAATGCACCTCATAAGACCTGGATTGATCCAGGGCTTAAGATTGAATCTAGTTCTGCTTATTTTAACTTTGTGCGTGTGTTTAATTCTTAGGTTAGTGATAATAGTTATAAGTTCGTTTAAAGAGGATTTGGCACAGTTAGAATTGAGAGAAGTAGGTAATTAAAATTAACCGTGGCAGTTTAGTTTGTGCACAACAGAATAGACACCAGTATCTACTTTAAATCAGAGTCTTAACTAAATCCAAATGAAACAGTACAGCCTAACATTAATCGAACATCGGAACACCATGTTGAATGTAAAGCAATTTGTTTAATTGTATAGTACACACAATTTAACCGGGCCGGGTGAATGCTAATGAGTCATAGATGTAGGTACATGTACCATCGAGGACACTCCCGCCTGACCACCACTAAGCTTATTTTTGGACGTCTTTCGCCTGAAATGATGACGATAATGATGATATGTATAGTACGGTGACAATTACATAGAGAGGTACAATATTTAGAAAAAACAAAATTACAAAAGCTTGAAAGTTTAAAAAAAAAAAACATACTCATCATCTGCCTCGCCTTTTACCAGTTATGTTGGGGTCAGTTTCCAGTCTAACCTGATGCAGCTGAATACCAGTATTTTACACGGAACGACTGCCTATCTGACCTCCACAACCCAGTTAGTACTGGGTAAAACGATACCCCTTGGTAAGACTAATTGTCTGACTTTCGGGCCACTGACTACCTGCAAAGACTGTCAAAGTTCTACAAATGACAGCTGGGACCAACATGCTATCCAAGGCATACAGGTGGTCACTCATCATGGATCAACCTCAAGCAAGCAAGGTTACCCTGAAGATTGACCTGAGTGGCTGTTATTATTTAGCCACTTCAATCCATACTAATAATATAAATGCGAAAGCAACTGTCTATCAGTCTGTTACTTTTGCGGATTTCCACCAGGCTTACGGGTAGATCAGGGGTTCTGAACATAGTATACGTTTTAAGCGGATGTACGGTCCCGTGGTATAGTTTAATGCAGTTTCGATTTGTACATACAATGATATAATGATATAGTACTAGAAAGTACTACTTTCACGGTCGAGATTCTGCAGCACCTATAAAAAACCTAGTATTTTTCGATGCAGCTTTAAATCCTAAAAAAAAATCCCTTTATTTTCAATTCATGGGCATGTATTATTATAGCCCTACCTCTCTCCTAAGCCTCTTTATTATACTTCAGATAAATCCGGTTCCACGCGTAAGCGGATTTCAATAACCTGGAACTCCGTCTTTTAAGAATACAATCTTTATTCAATCAATCCCTTGAACCCTTCACCCACCTTTAGATTTTCCTTATATTTGCTTTCTGGGATCCTTTCTATACACATTTCTGGTTTTACTCATCATAATCCTTATTGCTTAGGTTATAGAATCTGGACCAATCTTTTTATTGGAACCAATTTTGTAAAATAGGGGTCTATTTGAAATCAAATTGTTACTATGACCTGAAAAGTAGGGTGCATTTATTTTCTGGTATTTTTTGACCGTCTCACTGAATGATATTGTAGCTAGTACGATACTTGACCAATGTAAAAGATTTAAGGTCAATACTTGAATGTAAACACTGTCTAGTTTGGCCAGTATAGTCCTGGGTTCGATTCCCGGGTCGGGCAAAGTGTTATTGGGTTTTTCATCAGGATTTTCTCTGGTTGATGGCAATAGGCTCGTCCCATAGGTAATACATGGGACTTAACATACCAAATGTGGGTGTACCATGTATATGAACTACAATTCAGAGCGCAGTAGAAAATTCTGAGTCAAACTTATCAAATTATTCTTAATCATTATTTATTTGATTCCTTGAGTGTGAATCTCTCTAATCTTGTGATTGTCGGTCGCCAAAATTTACTTGCTAGTAACTGAAGCTTCTCGTGTCGTTAGCTAACCGACACGACAGCAGATTACCACAGAATTAATAATCTACGCAAATAATGACATCATCAATATAGACTGCGACCGCAGCACAGATTTGTTCACGTTATTGATGAACAATAAATCCAAGTACCTTCAATAATGATTGACAGTAGCGCCACGGTTCGCAACCATGTCGTGCCTCAAGATACAAGAGGTTAGCGGTTTGAAAATAGTAATACTCTGATACAAGCTGCAAGGCATAATTGAATAGTTTATTTATGATGCATTGTCTTTAATAAGCAATGGTACATCATCATCTGCCTAGCCTTTTCCCAACTATATTGGGGTCGGCTTCCAGTCTAACCGGATGCAGCTGAATACCAGTATTGTACATGGAGCGACTGCCTATCTGATCTCAATGATACATCATACTGTTGATTACAGAAAATGGTTTTGGTGATATATCTAAAAGACAACTGAAATCATGCAAAAAGAGTCACGTGGCTCGTCGTAATAATACTATTTAAGCAGTTGAGCAAATATTTTCTCCAGCAACAACAATGAAAATCGTTAAGATTCAATTCTAAAGATGGCCTCACCAGTTAACTGCAATGACAAAGCACAGATCAGAGTCACCGCTGGTTTCTTTAAAAACATTGCAATTACAATCTAGGAACTCAAAAAGACTATTCAAATGGTTGATTTTTACAAAGTCATAACGCCAATTCACTTTTGACTTGTGCCGCATCACAAGCAAGCCCGGTAATCACATGGATCATTGCGTAGCTAACTCATCAGCCACGAATGACGAACTGGGGATCCCGCCGCGTCATCTCCCAGATACACATGCTTTTGTTTTGGAAAATCCTTTTTTTCGCTTCTCTTGTATAGAAGTTACGAAGTTGGCCAATTTGTTGAATGGAAACTATTCTAGAAGTTTCTGGGCCTTATTTGTTTTTGGGATAGAGGGATCAGTGTTCCAAGATTTGATGTTGTGGGTGTCTTATTATTTCGTATAGTTTTCTTATTATTTTTGCCCACTGTCATACGAACCTATATTATTTTGATGAAGAATTTCCTTTAGTTACAACAGATATTATTGATAAGTTTCGTTAGGGATATACTACTACTACAACAGCCCATAACGTCCACTGCTGGACATAAGTCTCTCCCATGATGGGAGGAATTTGCCGTAATCTCCACGCTTGGCAGCCGGATTGGAGATCGCAGTGATGAAAGACTAACAAGAAACGCTGCTGCCCATTCTCTGGTCTACGGAGGCGCAAGGTGTTCTGCCTCAGACATTAGTCGCATTAGTCGTCGTTAGGGATTTAAAGTTCCATAAATAATTATGAATTATTTCATTCTAAACATCTTTCTCCGGTCAGTAGTCGCAAACATTTGCGCTACGACTAGTTTAATTATTTTCTTGAATTAAGTAAATTCTCTTCTCCCGTGTCTGTCTAGAAATAAATTAATTTAAAAGAAACACTGTCTTACAAAAGGTTTCTTTCATTTGCAGACCATTTTAGACAAACACTTGGAATTTAATTTAAATACAAGATCTACGAAAAACAAAGTAGTAGTAACAATAAATGTACAAAGTTGGTGGAAAACAAGACAAGTGAGTGAGAGAGTAACAGGATAACATACCTCGAAAGGAGATAACAAAGACGAAAGTGCATATCCTGGAAAACTGCTTTGTTCCGAAACGAGGCAGCACACGGTAGGTAGTAAGGATCTACAGACTAGTTTAGAATATTTGTATAACTAAACTGACTAAATGTACTAGGATAACATAGGTGCCAACGTTTCGTGTCTTTGCCTTTCTGTTGGCAGTCACTTTTTTCTGTTCCTAAACTGTCTAGTTCGTCCCGCCATCTCCTTCGTGGCCTGCCGCAACCCCGCCTTACAGGGCACCAGTTTCCTGTTATTTTGGCCCAGAGTTGGTCCGACATGCGGCAGACATGTCCTGCCCAGTCCCATTTGAGTTGGGCAGCCCTTTGAGCCACGTCAGCTATATATGTTTTGGAGCGCAGTATTGTGTTTCGAACTCAATCCGTTAATTTGACACCTAGTATACTGCGCTCCATTGCTCGTTGGCAAACCTTGAGTTTGGACTTCTGGATGTTTGTCAAAGACCAAGTCTGTGCACCATAGGTTAATGGCAATGGCAGACGCTATAATTATCTAATCATACATGAAATATATATATATATATATGTAGGAATGGAACGCGACGCAAGCATGAGATGTGTGAAAGAGACATAAGTGTAAGAGTGAGGGAGACAGGTGATGTATGCTAGAGATGATGTGAATGTTGAGGAAGGAAAGGGAACACAAGAGAAAGGGGAGAACGACGCGAAGGTGTGACGAAAGACGTACGGTGTCCAAAATTATAAAAGTTGTATCTAAAATAAAAGTATATTAAACGATTACGCATTTATTTTGGCTCAAGAACCTGATCCCACAAATTTTGGGGGCTCGTCCGGGATCAGGCCATTAAAAAAGGCGTAATACGACAAAGTACCTAGGTACCGGCGCGGCGAACACGTGCTCGGCTAAGAAGAAAACGGCCGAAGCAAGAAAAGACGATGGCTACAGCAGACGACAAACAAACAGCAATGGGCTTCGGGCTCGCAGACGGAATAACCGGCATAGGGAAGTTCAGCGGCGATGACAAGACTTATTCGTCGAGCAAATGGGCGCAAGATATCGACGACAACGCCGAAATTTTCCAATGGACGGCTCAGCAGACTTTAATTATAGCACGTAGAACGCTTACAGGAACGGCGGCGTTATGGCTAAGGTCAGAGAAAACTTTCAAGACTTACGACGATTTAAAAGCTGCCGTCATCAAAGAATTCCCAGATTCTGTCAACGTAAAAGAAATGCACGAGTTGATGTCTAGCAGGAAAAAGCAGAAAAATGAAAATTATTTCCAGTACATGTTGACAATGAAGGAATTAGCACGGCGGGCGAAGTTTCCAGACTACATTGCAATACAATATATTGTGGACGGCATCGAAGATTATGAATCAAATAAGGTAATTTTGTACGGCGTGACGACGTTCTCGGTGCTGAAAGAAAAGTTAGCTTTATACGAGAAAATGAAAGCCAAAGCCGGGGAGCGTCTAAATAAAAGTGAGCGACCTAAAAATCAAGCAGTGTCATCATCAGCGACGGGCAGCCAAAGGCGTTGTTATAACTGTGGAAGCGTCGGGCATGAAGCAAGTGCATGTCAAAATGGTGTAAAATGTTTCAAGTGCAATAAGAAGGGCCATATTTCCACGCAATGTAAGGAGAAGGCAGAACAGTCATCAAACTCAAAGCAACATGGCGGCGGTGAAGCGAAAACTCACGAGCAAAAACGAACGTTGTGTGTGACAGACTTCACTTCAAACGTTGGTGAGGTTGGCCAACAGGACAGCGATGACAGCAGCGGCAAGATGGCGGAATATACACCTAACATTTGCACGAACTTCGTTAACAATAATGGAACTCAGATTGAGATGAAAACAAATGCGAAAGTGCAACTTGAAAATGCCTGCAAGATAGTAATTGTGAATAAGTGTGAAGTGAACGCGTTGATTGACTCTGGCAGCGAAGTAAATCTTATGTCGAGTGAACTTTATGTGCGTATAGGTGCCCCGAAGGCTGAGAAAACGGTCACAACGTTTGCAGGACTAGGGTGCAGCAAAGTGACTGCAACAGTAAAGTTTACGATTGATGTAAAGATAGATGGACACGATTATAGTGTTAAGTTTTATGTTGTACCTAGGGATGCTATCCCTTGTAGAATAATATTGGGTCAAGATTTTCTTAAAGATGTGTTTACTGTGTTGTCAAAGGGGTCAATAGTTATAACCCCAAGTGCTGAAAACTGGCTCAGTAAATTAAGTTGTTTAGTGTGTCATGATAATTCTTATGTTTTAGGTGAGATTCAAAATGAAGAGGTAAGGCGCCAAGTTATAAGTTGTGTGAATAGTTATAATCCTGTACAAACCAAGGATGCTCCTGTTGAGCTACGCATAGTGCTTAAAGATGACATACCAGTGGCCCAGCGTCCAAGGAGAATATCGTTGGCTGAACAGGTGACGGTAGAAAAGCAGATATCAGAGTGGCTCAGAGAGGGGATAATCAGAGTAAGTTTTTCAGAATATTCCTGCCCTTTGGTGCTAATTAAGAAAAAGGATGGCAGTACGAGAGTGTGTGTAGACTACCGATCCATTAATAGAAAGATAGTCAAAGACGAATTCCCACTTCCCATCATTGAGGACCTGATAGATAGACTTAAAGGAGCTCGAGTATTTAGTGTGCTGGATTTAAAGAACGGATTTTTCCATTTAAAAGTGAGTGAGGATAGTATAAAATATACTGCTTTCGTCACTCATCATGGGCAGTACGAGTTCTTAAGAGCTCCATTCGGGTTGTCAGTGTGCCCGAAATATTTTATGCGTTTCATAACTACAGTGTTTCAGGAGCTGATTGCGAAAGGCATATTGGTGATTTTTATTGATGATTTGCTAATCCCCGCCTGCGATGAATTCCAGGCTTTGGAGCGTCTTAAGGAGGTGTTAGCAGTCGCATCACAATATGGACTGCAAGTGAACTGGAAAAAAGCACAACTGTTATCCCAACGTGTAGAGTATCTTGGACATATCATTAAAGATGGTCAAGTTCAACCTTCTAAGGAGAAAACTGAAGCCGTAGCCAGGTACCCAGAACCAAAAACTTTAAAACAACTCCATAGTTTCATAGGACTAACCTCCTATTTTAGGAAGTATATTAAGGACTTTGCTCTCATAGCAAAACCCTTAACGGATTTGTTGAAGAAAGATGTAAATTTTGTCTTCGATGACAAACAAAGAAGTTCATTCAATATGTTGAAGGATGCATTGGTGAGTAGCCCAGTGTTAAGGATTTATGATCCTCAGTTGCCAACAGAGCTACATACTGATGCCTCTTCAATAGCATACAGCGCTATACTACTCCAAAGAGATTGCACAGGTGGGTTGCATCCAGTATATTACTTCAGTCGCAAGACTAATGACGCAGAGAAAAAATACAGCAGTTACGAGTTAGAAGCATTAGCTGTTATCGAAGGGATAAAGAAATTCAGGCATTACCTATATGGTAAACATTTCAAGATTGTCACCGACTGTCAAGCTTTTCAGAAAACCTTAAACAAAAAGGACCTAACCACTAGAGTAGCACGGTGGG
This sequence comes from Xestia xanthographa, assembly GCA_905147715.2. Taxonomy (NCBI): domain Eukaryota; kingdom Metazoa; phylum Arthropoda; class Insecta; order Lepidoptera; family Noctuidae; genus Xestia; species Xestia xanthographa. The sequence continues at coordinate 29,874,842 of LR990653.1, read as the reverse complement.
TATTACTACTAGAAGAGTATGACTATATGATTGAGCACAGACCAGGTAATAAAATGCAACATGTAGATGCCCTGAGCAGAAACCCATTTGTTGCTGTCGTCGAGTTAAGTCTTCATGACCAGGTCAAGCGAGCACAGATATTGGATGAAGGTATCAAAGCAATTATTGAAGTTTTAAAATTACAATCATATGAAGATTACATATACAGTGATGGTTTACTATATAAAGGACCGGATAAAAGGTTGGTGATTCCTAAAAGTCTAGAAGTTGAAATGTTTAGGAGGATTCATGAAAAGGGTCATTTTGGAAAGAAGAAAATGATGGAAATATTAGAGAAAGACTATTATATCAAGAATTTGCAGAAAAAAATAGAAGAATTTATGTTAACATGCATACCATGTTTACTGGCAACTAAGAAGGAAGGTAAACAGGAAGGTTTCCTCAATTGTATAGATAAGGAGAGCATTCCTCTGCACACAATTCATTGTGATCATATAGGACCACTTTCGGAAACAAGAAAGCTGTACAATCATATTTTAACCTTGGTTGATGCCTTCACAAAGTTTGTGTGGTTGTTTCCAGTAAAAGGAACCACCAGTAAAGAGACAATTGACAGAATTATGATACATCAACAGACATTCGGTAACCCTGTACGTTTGATTTCAGATAGAGGAACTGCATTTACAAGCAATGATTTTAAGGAGTACTGTCAAAGTGAAAACATTCAACATATTACCATCACAACAGGTGTTCCAAGAGGGAATGGACAGGTGGAGAGGATACACCGAACAATAAAAGCAGTGTTAACGAAACTTTGTATTGCAGATCCCTCACAGTGGTATAAGCATGTCAGCAGTGTACAGCGTTCTCTGAATAGTACCTACCAACGAAGCATTGCAACTACTCCATTTCAGTTACTGATGGGCACCAAGATGAAAACCAAGGAAGATATTGAAATATATAACTTGATCCAGCAGGAAAACCAAGTAAATTTCTTACAGAATAGAGAAGAACTTAGAATGAAGGCAAAAGAACAAATTCTTCGAGTTCAGGATGAAAATCGAAAGACTTACAACCACAGACGAAAGGAATCCCGTAAATATAATGTTGGGGATATAGTTGCCATAAAGCGTACACAGTTTGGTACAGGCCTAAAGTTAAAGCCGCAGTATCTAGGCCCATACAAAGTAACCCAGGTAAAGAGGAACGATCGTTATGATGTAGAGAAAGTCAATTCTATGTCGGAAGGTTCACGATTGACGTGTGCTTCTGCAGACATCATGAAGCCATGGCCTGGAAATTATGGTAATTGATTAGAAGATAATTATGTAGTTTATTTACTTTGTTGTATTGAGCGTCAGTAAGCACTTTAGGTTCCTCCAGATAAACTTTACAGGAAGTCTTGACCTAATGTTATTGTTGTATCTAGTGTTATTTTGTTTTCAAGTTAGGTAAGATGTACACACCTAAGTTTCTGAGAAATTCTTATTTATTATTTTTATGATGCTAATTGCTAATGTTATTGTTGTATCTAGTGTTATTTTGTTTTCAATTTAGGTAAGATGTACACACCTAAGTTTCTGAGAAGTTCTTATTTAGTATTTTTATGATGCTAAGTTTACGCCATTGTGTCAGGATGTTTATTTGTTTATGAGTTAGAGTCACTAATTTAGGTAGAGTGTAAGATTGTTATTCTGAGAAGTTAGTTTTCCATAATAAGTTGATGTTAAGTAGTTTCTTTGATCTGTTTAATTTAAGAGATATTGCTGTAGTCCATGTATCAGTTTAGTTTTATTAATTTCCACTGTGTTGGGAGATCAGACTGGGACAGTCTGATGTCAGAATGGCCGAGCTGTAGGAATGGAACGCGACGCAAGCATGAGATGTGTGAAAGAGACATAAGTGTAAGAGTGAGGGAGACAGGTGATGTATGCTAGAGATGATGTGAATGTTGAGGAAGGAAAGGGAACACAAGAGAAAGGGGAGAACGACGCGAAGGTGTGACGAAAGACGTACGGTGTCCAAAATTATAAAAGTTGTATCTAAAATAAAAGTATATTAAACGATTACGCATTTATTTTGGCTCAAGAACCTGATCCCACATATATATATATCAAGAAATCTAATCTAATCAAAAAATCATACTTTTTGACGAGTTTTGCGAACATATTGTATGGAACAGCTGATTTTTTTTTCGCGATTCAGGGTTTGGTCCCATAGTAAAAGTTGTTTATCATGTTGAGTACAATGACCCCTTAAGAGATTTCGTGCATGAATAATAGATCTTATACATATAGGTACCGTGAAGATGATATCCACAATCAAAACGACATTTTCTCCAAGCAGTTAAACTTTGTTTTAATTACAAAGTTATGTTACAAAACAAATATCAAACAAGTGCTTTTTAGTGTGCTAAGAATGGCACCCTTTTAGCGATATACCCTTGACCTTTAAACGATTTAAATTTTTATCTGTAAAAGATTTAGGAGTTGTTTGTTCGACAATTTGATTCTGATGTTAAAATAAACGAGATTTACCCAAATCATTTGTTTATACCTACATTATCATAAAAATATCATGACCTTTTATTTTAGTAAACTGTTAAGGACAGTAAAAATACCAACATTCAAGAACTTATTTCTTAACCTTTTGATTAACCTTTGGATTCATTAGATTCTAAAAAAACTTTATAAAAATAGTTCTAAGTTAGATTACAGACTAATGTCTGAACTTCTGATCTAAACTTTTTTCGTTGACTTAGTAAAAGTTATAACATAACTTTTACTAAGTCAACGAAAAAAGTTCATAAAAGTTCTGAGTAGATTAACGCCTAAAAGGCTTAAAGGGCTAAAGTTGTAATGTGTGATGACAATGCGGGTAGTGATTAAATGTGACTGCAATGTGACTGATTATTCTTTTATGGGATATCATTCTAGAAAGGACGAACAGAGAAATAATCGAAAGGAACAGATAATGGTGTGCACTTACACTGACATAAAATGTTGTTATTTTACTGAGGTTTCAATTTAGATGACCCTCAAAAATAGGATTTATTATTATTTTGATAGCTTGGATTTTTAAGTGCAGAGAAACATAAGATACTGCAGAAGTATAGAGAGGCTTATCACCATCTGTCTAGCCTTTTCCCAACGATGTTGGGGCCGGCTTCCAGCCTGACCTGATGCAGCTGAACAATTGGAATCCTATTGAGACGTTACACTTGTACCGACAGCCACTAATTAGATCTTGCAAGTAGATAACGATTTTATTCGAACACTCCCATCAATTAATGATAAGTTAATTTAACAGTTTTGAGTTAGTGTCAATAAAAAAAAAGATAAAGAAAGTGCTAAAATTTATAAACAATGAAAAACACTAGAATGAGCAAGGCCAAAGGAAGTCCTCAACGAAAACATTACCTCCTTAATAAAACAACAATTAAACAAGACCATCGCTCCATCGCATCTAAACAATTATTTTTATATTGTAAAGGGTCCTTCACACGAGTGTCGTAGTACGTCGTCACAAAGAGCCGGAGCGCCCGTCTCCCTTTGTTGCGACCGTGTGACGCGGCTTTTGACTGACATAGCTCTGAGAAGTGGCGCGTTATGTCTTCATATAAAATATTCGGAACAATGCACTCTGTGTTGTGTTTTGTTTTGACTAGTACGTCTGTGTTGTAGGTGATTAGGAGGTATGGAGATGATTGTATTGTAAATAATTATTTTTTGAAGAATATGATAAGCTTCTACAAAACATGCCCTAAAACGGCAAAACTTGGCAAATAGATTGATGATGTCGCCTTTTTTGGGACAATGCCAGTTTCGCTTAGAATGATAAGCAAAGGAAACTATTTAAGATGACCTCCAACGAATCAGCTCCCCTAGCCAAGTTGACAATCTACAATCGTTAACGCTAGTAGAAAACTATTCAAATGAATGAGAATGACACCACCTCAACGTTAAATCACGTGATCAACACAAACGAATAGAAAATTCGTAGACAAGTTTACATCGTTCAAAATGATAGAATAGAATGTTATCGTTTCTACAATGTTGATCGCTATACTCTTTAAAGTGTAGGTTTTTTTCTACAGACATTAGAGAACGAGCGATCGAATCAGTCGTGTCAACATGGCTACTAATTTAGCGCTTTCCACAATCGCTTACGCCGAGGCTTTACGATTGTAGAAAGGGAATCGCTACGAAACGTTTGTAACTTGGCTAGGGGTGCACGAATCTGTTTTTTTTTTTTTGGAAAACAGGAATTAATGTTCTGTAAGTTCTTCTTCTAAGCGTGTCAATGGCAATCTAAAAAAAGCGACGCAGGGTGACCCCATTAGCTAAGCTAATAATTATTTTTTCTTCTGTCACAATGATTGAGGAAATCACAAAGAGTGCCAAGTTTTGACCATTTAACCTTGACTCTATGCCCCAGAAGGGTTCCGTGGGACCTTCCGACACATCTCGTTGTCACGATGACGACATAATAATGAAAAGACATAACAATAACTATCAAACTTATCGTTCAAAGTACAATCCACCCCCGTTTGTTACCAAGGACGTCCTACGTTCAGGAACCGTTTGAACTTCAATTAGCAAGAAGCCTGGCAATTTGAATGTGAGTTTCTGAATCAATAGCAACCTAAGACTTAGTAAATGGGTAGGTTTAAGTCTAACAAGTACCTATTCTTAAAATATTTGGCAGTTTTGTTAGTATAGCTGACCTGGTAATTGCTTCCTTTCACTTTTGACAAAAAAATACGACAAAACGATGAAAAGTATTTTCTGAATAATAGTTATTCTAAAGGTAAAAACTATCTAACATTCCCATTGGCAAAAAAATGTGAGTGTCGCGGGATCAATTCCCGCCGGAACAAATATTTGTGTGGCCTACAGGTAGTTGTTCCGGGTTGCTGTCTGGGTCAGGTGGCTGTCTACGTTTGTGAACGCACCCATGATACTGGAGAAATTCCTAGTTAGGGCCAAAGTTAAAAAAAAAATACTACGAGGACTAATTCAAAGCGCTGATTAACGCAAGAATAACGACATTATCAATTTTAGAAAACCATTTTTTTATTTTATTTTCTGTCTGGTTTTAAATGTCAATTTAAATTATAAATATATTTCAAACCTATATAACTTCTTACGTGCAGCCTACCGCACATGAGTGGCAACACTCTTAACTTGAGCTGGCCTGGCTTGATACAGCGTGTCAATAGAATAAGAGGTCGAGAGAAGCTTCTACTTTGGTGTTTGGTTACCACAATCGTGCGGCCTCTTGTGCCAACCCAATTCACGTAACGTTCTCGATTTTGAATATCAGTTTCCAGGGTCCAACGTCAAGGCACCGTTCTTGTTAAGACCCCTACTGTATAATACTGTACTGTATGTGCTGTATAATATCAAGGTACTCAATTGAACAAGCAATGCCACAATATCTTCAATAGCTTGTACGGAAACACATCAAACACTATTCAAACAGCTCATACAAGCCGATCCATCCATCGGCCATTATATGTGGACTAAGTTAGAATTCAGTTGGACAAGTAAACTTGGTTATACCTGTGCTAAACTATGCTCATGTTTGTAAGGTAATACCTTGTTTTCCATAAAATTGTTATTATATATATCTATAAAATTATTTTATATTGTTTTTCATAATCGTCACCACCACCAACCGTCAACCTCATAATATTTACTTGCAATATTATCATTATTTTATACTAATAACGCTTTTCATATCAACTTATTAGTCATAACTTTTATTTGTCATAAAATAAGTCTCCATAATAACATGTGTTATAATCATTAGTTTCTATAAATGTAACACATTACATAATCGATACTTGACATAAGCAACATTTAATATAATTTAGAAACGTTTATTGTAAAATGTCAATTTGGTCTGTAATAAAATAATTTATTAAAGCAAACAATCTTTAGTACTTTTGATGATTTTAGTACTGTTATAATTAAATCTCCTAATTTTACATGACATTAAGTCATATGTTCTAAGTATTGTATTATATTATGAATACGAGTATTATTCCGAACTTTCATTTATACATTGTTAGTCCTAAAACATTTTCTTTATGTTAGGTTTTAGTGACAGCAACGAATTGCTGTAAATCCGACTTCACGCAGTCTTGTCTGCCCTACCGCTAGAGTGTAATTTAGAATCGCGTAGGCGCGGAGGGGCGAGGCGGCCCGCGAGCTGAGGAGCAGGTGGTTGTAACACTCGCCACCGCGGCTGTGGCTGAGCAAGCCGAAGCTGCAGTGGTGAGCGTCAGACACATCTGCGACGATAAGCTTGCGTGGGACCGCCAGAGCCCCGCAGCCCTGGAGCCATAACAGAAACCATGCTGGCTGCATGTTGCTTGCTCGCTTGCATGCTGCATGCTTACTTGCATGCTGCATGCACGCTGCACGCTTGCTGCATGCTTGCTGCATGCATGGTGTTTGCTTGTTTGCATGCTTCTTATGGGGAAATAACAACCACATTATGTTCATAATCAATTGTTTTATAATGATTGACGCTTTGATTGATTGATTTTCTGCCTTTTAATGACAATCGATGTGAAATGTATGGCCAAAAGAAGATTCTGACTGTGAATTTGCATTGCGCTTGTACTGAACTAGCATTTTTGTGCTAGCATGGCAAATGAATATTATGGTGAATAAATGTTATGAAAAACGACATTATTGAAAATGAAAAATATAGCAAATAAATTTATGGATTAAAATTATTATGCCACTTGATCGATTATTACCAATGAAATAAGTAAAACTGATTTTATGTAATTTCACGATTGTGGCAGCTGAAGCGTTATTTTTAATGAAATTATGGTAAACACAATATTATGATATAAAAAAAAATTGCATTTTAAATTATGGCAAACATTAATAAACCTGTTTGTACAAAACTTGTGTTTTAAATTAGTTTGGGATAATAAACAGCTACAATTTATAAAACATATTATGTGTTGTCACAAGTAGGTATAGTTGAGGCAGTAAATTTGACGATGACGGATGCATGTTCAATGAGGTAATGTGATATCGATGGCCCCACCGAATAAACGTGCAAGAGTTCTTACACGAATTTTTTTTTTCTGATTTTTCGTTTCTTTTGCCCATCCTGCACCTACTTAATTTTTTTTTATGAATTTTAGACTGAGAACACGCCTATTATAATAGTAAATATGTTTATTCTAGGGAAATAATTAATTTTAAAATATATCAATAATAGTTTATGCTTCTATTACATGCTTTTTGAGTCGCCAGGTACACAAGAATAAACATATTAAAACTTAAAGACCATTGAGAAGTTTTGGGATTGTTTTCGACTTTGGGTAATGTATTCTTACACGTTTATTCGTGTAGAAATGTACGCAAATTTGATTACTAACGTTTTATTCCACAAAATGTAAGTTTGAAAATAAATAAGTTATTAAAATTAAAGTATTGTATTGTCTCTTACTATAATTATTTTTTTCTAAAATTTGTGTTAAAGATTCAAACATTAATATTCTTTGCATATTATTTTAAGTATATAGCTAGTAACGGTAAATAAACAAATGTTTACGCAATAAATTCTATTGGAATCGTACGTAACGCTAGAAAGGGGTAGTTACAGGGGTAAGATGCGAGTGAAATTAAGTGACTAGCTCGGAAGGTCAGTCTTGCTGTGATTCAAATGTTTGTTTTTTATTTATGTATAACAATGAGAAGGTATCAGGATACTTCTAGTCGCTGCAAAAGGATATTAGAATTAGCAAACTGTCAACGAAATGAAGGAGCAGCGTGAGATGATCCTGCAATCATCAGACGAGGCGTGGAAGTACCGGCAGCTCAATAGACGGATCTCTAAATCCTTGAAGACCGACCTCCGCCGCTCTAATACCGAGCGTATTAAAGACGTGATCGAGCGGCACAAAGGCTCCAAGGTATTTACAAGAGATCTGGGTTGTGGGCAGAGCCAGCTCACGAAACTGACGACCGACGATGGCAGGATCTTATCCGCCAAGCCGGAGCTTCTGAGGGAGATCGAGAGCTTCAATGAACAGTTGTATAAGTCAACCAGTAAACCCGTTGTAGATCTAGCAAACAACCCAAGAGCTAGACTGACCCAACACTGTACCGAAGACATCCTGGACATCAGCCTGAACGAGATTAGGATGGCTCTGAAACAGCTTAAAAACAACAAGGCATCGGATGATGACGGAATTGCGGCCGAACTGCCGAAGGCGGGTGTAAAACCGGTACTTAAGGCCCTTCAGAAGCTGTTTAATTCCGTCATACTCGAGGGGAAAACGCCCAGGCATGGTACACGGGTGTGGTGGTAATCTTCTTTAAGAAGGGCGACAAAGCCCGGCTGAAGAATTATAGGCCAAGCCATGTCTATAAGTTGTTTTCAAGAGTCATCACGAATCGTCTCGCGCGCAGGTTTGACGATTTTCAGTCTCCCGAACATGCCGGTTTCCGAAAAGGCTTTAGCACCGTGGATCACATACATAGAATACATACGCTGCAGCAAGTTATGCCGAAGACCAAAGAGTATAACCTGCCTCTCTGTTTAGCGTTTGTGGATTACGACAAAGTGTCGATTCGATCGATATCTGGGCTGTACTGCAGTCTCTCCAGCGGTACCAAATCGACTACCGGTACATCGAGGTGTTGAAGTATTTGTACAAAAACGCCACCCTGTCAGTCCAACTTCAGGACCAAGCCTCGGAACCTATCCTTCTGCAGCGAGGTGTGAGACAGGGAGACGTCATATCTCCGAAACTGTACACCGCTGCACTGGAGGATGTCTTCAAGGTTCTGGACTGGAGAGGGCTAGGCATCAACATCAATGGCGAGTACATCACTCACCTTCGGTTTTCCGATAATTAGTGGTCATGGCTGAGACCATGTAGGACTTCAGTACAATGCTCGATGACCTCAGTAGAGCTTCCGAAAGAGTGGGTCTTAAAATGAACATGGACAAAACCAAGGTCATGTTGAATGTCTATGTAACACTCACTCCTATCAAGATCGGAGACACTACAGTAAAAATTGTAGAAGATTATGTGTACCTTGGACAAACGGTCCAGTTAGGTAGGTGAGGTCTAACTTCGAGAAAAAGGTCAATCGTCGAATCCGACTCGGCTGGACAGTGTTCGGGAAGTTGCACGGTATCTACTCGTCCAACTTACTGCAGTATCTCAAGACGAAAGTATGACCAGTGAGTTTTGCCAGTGATTACATACGGGACCGAAACGTGATCGTTCACAATGGGCCTTATCAGACGTCTGAAAATCACCTAAAGGGCAATGGAGAGGGCTATGCTCGGAGTTTCCTTGCGTGGTCGAATCAGAAAAGAAGACACGCTGAAGGTTACCGACGTAGCCCGAAAAATTGCTAAACTTAAGTAGCAGGCAGCGGGCAGGGCACATTGCTTGCAGAACGGATGACCGATCGGGCCGAAAAGTTCTGGAGTGGTGACTGCGAACCGGAAGAGGTTGCGTTGGAAGACCTCCCACTAGGTGGACCTATAAACTGACCAATGACCGATGACGATGGCTCAAGTTGCGGGAATCCGTTGGATGCGAGTCGCACGGGACCGGTCAATGTGGTGTCACTTGGGGGAGGCCTACGTCTTTCGCCTGAAATGAGGATGAATGACTCCATTTCATGCACTGGTCAAAATCATAACCGATTTGAGTTTGTCATGTTGTCTTTAGCGTCCAAGAAATTTAACATCAAAATAACTCATCGATTTTTAGAGAAGGGTCATAGCCAATCGGAGGGTGGCTCTATGCATGCTGCTATCGAGCGTTCAAAGAAAAGACATACTATAAACACTCTCGATCAAATGTATTACTTGATAGAGAATGCAAAAATTTACTGGGCAGGAAGACGAACCGAGAGGTGCAAATCATGATAAGGACTAACTCAAGAAGGCGGCCGCGGCGGGGAAAACCTACAGATGCTGAAAGCTTAAAACGGGCGTACACTCCCCACCAGTTACCTACTCCTCTATTTAAGAAAAAATTATACACATTCCTAATTAAAAAATGTTATTACAGTGTAAAAGACTATCTAGAAGAAAAAGATATTGTATTTTAATTATAGAATTTATTTGTTCAATACTTTTATGATGGATAATATAATTACTATGACATATGACATTATTAATTTGCATGACATTATTATTACTTATAAATTACTAATTCAAATTTAATTACGTGTTTAATTGTGTGTATATTGACCATCTTTATCCTAAATGACATTGTAACTTAATAACCTCTGAATATGAATAAATTCTAATCTAATATAAAGTTGCTAACATAATGTTCCTAACACATTTGCACACCTTGCATGGTTATAATACAGTGTACCTTATGAACCGTTTGTAACATCCTCTGAACCTGTGTTATGCAAATAAATGATTTGTATTTTTGTATTTGTATTTGTACTCGACCTGATTTAAGGATTTGATAAGTCTGTGTGATTCAGGAGCAACACCAAACTATCATCACAGTTTTTATAAAAAGCTACTGCCATTGACAAACTCCATCTCGGTTTGCAATGACAAGGAGGAAGAGGATTAGGGTTTCTAATATTGCATTTCGTTTTTTTTTTTTTAAATCAAGTATTCAAGAAGACTAGTACTTTGTTTTCACGTGGTTATACATAATTATGTTTTTTAATTCTATTTATATCTTTATTTTATTTCATCCTTTTACAGAATTATTTATATTATTATCCCATGCATTAACAAAGATGTATTACATAAATGAAAACTGATCTTATTAACACTAATATAACTGTATACGATCTTTCCAATCATTAATAGCAGAACATTGTACTGCAAACAAGCGTGTAAATAGTTAAAGCTAGGCTCAAAAATAAACTTGATTAACGGAGAATAATAGTGTAACATTACAGTACGTTTTATTCGTTGTGTATTATTACACGAATAAACGTGTAATGACATATTACTGTGACCTAGTCATGCAAATTTCACAAGAGTAAAAAAATAAATGGTTTTTCATGAATTTCCTGAAGTTCGTTGATGTTTAAAAAAAAGTAAATATACAAATCTGTAGTTTATTTTTTACCTATAATTCGATAATACATTATTTATACCTATTTACAAAATTATGACCGTTATTGAAGTTTGAACGTTTTTATTTTTTGCTGAAAAGTTGACATTTTTCTCTTACACGTTTATTCGGTGGGGCCATCGATGACGATTATTTGGATAACGTAGGCACTAACACTTGGGTTCCTGAAAAAATATTGAGTAAAAACTACTGTCAGTTTATTAAAAACCTCAAAAACCTTACTCTTTTGTACATAAATTCAAGTTCAGTACGCATTGGCCTCTAATTATATTATTGACGCGTATATCATTTGTTTCGTCATTACCTCTGAATACCGGGAATTGTATCGACGATTACTTCTCTATACATACCGCCCCAGTATTGGTATCTACGTAAGAGGAGGCTAGACTAGTCTTAATTACTTTTAATCGGGCATCGTTTTCAATTATTAGCAGTGATAGGAATAGGTAGTGCTTATTAGCCTAAACTTCGAAGAAGAACAGAGAAAAGAATCGGAGACTTCCTTAGACTATATTTTATTATGCGACCGCGGCGAGTTTTTTTTGTAAATTCTAAGAGTGCGTACTTAAGAGAGCGTATCATAGTTTTATGATGAAGAAGTCGTTTCCAAAATGTTCTTAAAAAGAAAACTTTCAGAAATGTTGATGGTTGTAACGACTGTGTTATGTTGTCTCTAGTCGCAAACTTTAGGTAAACATAGACCAATTACTTATTCCAAATAACATTAATTTTTGATGTACTTACGTGATGTCCCGGAAAAAAATATAGTCTAAGGAAGTCTCCGATTCTTGTCTCTGTTTAGGCTAATAAGCATTACCTATTCCTATCACTGATTATTAGATACGTAACAGTAATTATTTTCGTCGTCAGTGACCAACGAATGGCCGATGAGGCTAAAACGCTCTTGATATGGCCCACATCTATGTCAACCAACTTCTTGTTCTTTATCGTGTGGTTATTGCCTAACCTGGTGTCAGTTTTTATGCTGACGACATGGCTTAACATGCCGTCGAGAAATATCTCTCAGACATGCTGGTTTTCTCACGATGTTTTCTTTCACCGAAGCAAGTGAAAATAATACAATACGCACATGAATCCGGAAAATCGGAGGTGCGTGCCTTGGGTTTGAACTGGAAACCCATGAATTGGTCTGACGGTCACACCACTAGGCTATCACGGCTATTAACAACCTACGAACTACATTGACGTCCTCGCGCGATTAATTTCTTTAAAGATACGTCACAATAAGTAGCTTACTAGACACAACCACTCTGCACCCCTAGCCAAGTTACAAACGTTTCGTATCGATTCTTTTTCTACAATCGTAAACGCCTCGGTGTAAGCTATTGTCGAAAGCGCATTAAATTGGTAGCCAAGTTGACACGACAGAGTCGATCGCTCGTTCTCTAATGTTTGTAGAAAATACCTACACTTTAGTCTATGGTGAGCGTTCAGACTTTAGCGATCAACATTGTAGAAACGATAAAATTCTATTCTATCATTTTGAACGATGTAAACTTGTCTACGAATTTTCTATTCGTTTGTGTTGATCACATGATTTAACGTTGAGATGATATTATGTCATTCCCATTCATTTGAATAGTTTTCTACTAGCGTTAACGATTGTAGATTGTCAACTTGGCTAGGGGTGCAGGTCGGAGGATCCTATCTTTTCTACGGTCTATGAGGAACGTTCTGTCCAGTTCATCACACCTCTAAACTGGCTGAAGTGCTGGCAGCTTACTAAAATAGCGGAGTATTAGAAGGCCTTTTACAAAGTGGACTGACGACCTGGTGGTGGTGCTGTTTGCAGGTCCGGTCGATGTGGCGATCTTGGGCTTTTGTTCAGCAGTAGCATAATGATGACCTGGGAACTAAGCAATGTGTACATTATTCATTTCAAATTCAGATATACAGGAAATACAGATTCAATCATATAATTTTATACATCCTTAGCTTCAATTCAATACAAGACACAGCACAACATCAAACAGTATCACAAACACACGAGCTTAATCTGTTGTACCACAACACTTAATGTTGCACATTGTAGCATACACCCGTGAGTTGTAAGACGACCACAGCACAAACCGATGTCTCAATCGCTACTATACACTTCAATATGAACAGCAACACACAGAAACCAATGGTAAATAGAACAAGTACCTATTCGAAGAAGCGACACTTTTATTGACTAGCTATTAGTTGCTTTTCTAATTGAGCGTGTGAATGAATAAAAAAGGTAAAAATATAGTATCATGCCTGTATTTCTTTGAAGGTTAGATGTGTAGTTATAGTACGCCTACATTTTGCCAGAATGAATTCCGTATTGGTTTATTAATTTTCCGTTGACTGGAAAGAACAAAAGAGGGAAAGATGAGAAAAAGGATGATTGTAGTAAATACAATAAACTTTATAGTAGTTTAGTGGATTTCTGCAGTCCACCGAAGCGTTAATAACATTAGTTCATTGGACTTAGTAGTTTTTTTCTAGCTTGGACTTTTCCACTCCTCCATATTTGAGTCGAAACAATACCAGTGTTTTTTCGTCTTTCGGCGACATCGACATAGTTTCGCTCCTACCCGATTTTAATTTCTATGACCAATGCACGTTACGTGTGTCAACCGCAGTACGGCAGGTAATATTAGCTAGATTTGCACTGAGCAGTCAACTGGCTAACTGAGTGCTGAGGCAATGGTTCCCGTGAATTCGATATGTGCACGATTGGCTGTCAGTCTTACTGTGGGTTAGTAATACAGTGTGTCTTTGCAGGTTGGTCTTGGCTTGCAAGCATTGGCTTTGAAATGTGAATGGTGTAGTGATTGATGGAACATAATTATCAACCGTATATCAATGTACATATTAGCTATATTGTCAGGGCTGTTTTTGTTTCTGCCTCGTTGGTCTTGTGGTAGCACACTCTACTGTTGATGTCCTGAGTTCAATTCCCTGGTTTCGCAAAGTGTTATTGGGTTTTTTCATCAAGACCTTCTCAGCAGTAGCCGTGTGGTATCCGGCAGAGTAGAATAGAACCAACCCATTACACTTACGGGTGTCGTATAAGGTGACTAATGTCTGAGGCAGAACACCGTGCGCCTCCGTAGACCAGAGAATGGGCAGGAGCGTTTTCTGTTAGTCTTTCATCACAGCGATCTCCAATCCGCCTGCCAAGCGTGGAGATTACGGCAAATTCCTCCCATCATGGGAGAGGCTTATGTCCAGCAGTGGTTATGGGCTGTTGTTGTTGTTGTTGTTTCTCAGCAGCAGTCCAGATTATAATGGGCTCGCCCCCTATTACACGGTACTAAAGCTAAACTGGTGAAAAATGATACTATATGTATAAAGCTCGATTACCACTCACTGACTGACATAATTGTTCTCCCAGATGGTGGATGGGGAGGTGGGTATATTTTGACAGATTCGTAAACAAGTAACTCCCGCGAGTATGGGAAAAGTGCCAAACCTCCCCTTTTCGCCCCCTTTCCTCCCCCTCCCAATCGTATCTCGGAAACCAAGAGACTTGGAACATTTTTTTTTTCGGATTCGTTTAGAGGAGGCTCGGAGAAGTAAAATCCAGTTTTCAAAGTTGACCCTTTTCCCCCCTTTAGGCGGATCTCGGAAGTTGAGAGACTTGGAACATTTTTTTTTTGGATTCGTAAGAAGGGGCCTAGAGTTAGTCAAAATAATTTTTCAAAACTCCCCACTCTCCCCCCCTTTACCCCTCCACCCATCGTATCTCGGAATATAGGACACGTAGCGGCTTTTTGATTTTTACTATAAATTATTATTGAGGAGCGTTTAAATTTGTATACGGAGGGTATCCTCTCCTCCCCAACCTCCCCTAAAAATAAAAGGGCTATAACTTCGTAACGGTCAGAGATAGCCATTATGTGTTTGAACAAATATTATAGTAGGCGTTGAAACCTGTCTGGTGGTAGGTAGGTTCTGAGTGGAGCGAACCTGCGAGACCGAGTGGAGAGAAGGGGGGAGGTGGCGAGCGAAGCGAGCCGGCGACCTCCGTAGCGTAACGAAGGTCGAGTGGGTGAAGCGTAACTCAGGGCAACGACAATTAAACTTTAGGGTAGTGTTTTTTAATGGGTCTGAGTTTTCAAATAAGGTTTTTTAGAGGTATTTTTTTTTAAATTGGTTTTTAGAATGTTTTAGGGGTTCTTAAGGGTTTTCATACTGATATAGGGGTAGTTGTAACGGATTTTCTAATTATTTTAAGGATTCCTATGGATTCTCAAAATTTTATAAGGGTAAGGCATACTTCTCAAATACACGACGACACGCGAGCTGCGCGCAGCTCGCGCACCCACGCAAATACTAGTGGTATATATAAAGGTGTATTACTTACAGTGCTGTACACTATGTATACCTCACCCTATAGGGAATACAGGGTTAATATTATTTTGTGTTGTAATTTTTCGCCAGGTTTGATTCCTGATATTGTTTTAGTAGGTACGTATTTCCAAAAATAGACCAATAAATAACTTTAACTACTTTCCCTACGATTTTTGCATCTAAAAATAAATAAATCCCACTCTGAAAAGATGTTTTGTCATGTGACCTCAATAGCTCTACAAAATCCAGTCTTCCGCAGTATATTGTAACAAACCTCTTGGCCATCTGCCGGATTTAATCCCTCGTTGTTCGTTGAACCAGAAAACTGTCAATTCAAAGAAAAAATAACCTGTAACTTAAGCCGGAACAGAAATGTACCCAACGAACCTCAACCGGAGACCTTCTCGTACGAGGAAAACTCTAACATCTCAATATTGTATCAGAAACAAGAATAACACAAAGGTACGTTTACACGGAGAGAGTTTTGTGACTGTCAATAAGCGAAAATGTCATGGCGTTACTAGCAAAGCGAGAAACTTCAGGCTATAAATATCACACTCATTTGTTTGTTCTTCTCATTGACACCTGGTGTCTGAATTGAAAGACATCATTGCCAAATCTTCTTCTTCTCAAATATGATGACTGATTTTGTCCAACCAATACATAGCAAACCGTGTATTCGCGTGAGAATCACTTCTATTAGAATAACGCCTCATGACGTAGCCGATGCTTAAACGAATGAGGATGATAATCGCCTGCGAAGTTTGTCACACGAGAAACACATCTCGTGTAAACACACCTCAATAATTTGTACAACCGAACAACACTTAAGCTTTTTATATTCCAAATATTTCAGAGAAAATACTCTCCAATAAATATATAACAAAGAAAATGAGTCTTTCATGTTTCGGGAATAAAATTCGGCTGGTAGACAAAGGGTTAGGTCCATATTGTAGTAATAGGAACCGATTGGGGTCAATTGAGTTATTTCTTGAATGTCATCTTATATATGTACTCCTTATGAACCTATTGGACCGAACTAAGTGTGCTCGATAGCAGTGAGTGAATGGATATTAGTTGCTATATGTTTTGGAGATTTCGGCTTTGATGAACTGTATTGATCCGATTTGCTCGGTAACGCGTAGTCATCGATCAATGTCAAGCAAATAAAGGAGACTTTTTATTAGTTTAAGATATCAAAAGTTACAGGACATTTGATATACTTTATGTGCGTGTAGGGTATGTATACTTATAGTATACTAGTATGATCATGTTTGTTGAAGGACCAATACTCTATGGTGCAAACGATTCCTGGAGAGAAGACCGTGTACAAGTGTAGGACACCCTCCAGATAGATGGACCGACGAGTTTTATCTGGGATAGGTTGGCTGACAAAGACCGAGGACAGGTTGTTGTAAGAGGCCTGCGTCCAGCAGAGGACTGGTGAAGCAGAGCTATATATCTATCTATCTTTTAACTAGGAAAATAAATGTGAGTCGTCCGGCGGCAAGATGAGCAGACGACATACACACATCAAAAAAAGTTTGTGATCACTAGCATAAGCTAATATAATTATTTAAATTGAACTTTATCAAGAAAAAAACTTTGTTGTGTGTTTTCTTTAAATAGAAATACCCTGTTTGAAATTAAAAATAAAACTATTTTTTATCTACACTTCTACTTATATTATAAAGAGGAAAGATTTGTATTTTTGTGTGTATGTTTGTAATGAATAAACTCAAAAACTACTGCGCCGATTAAAAAAAAAAAATTCTTTCCCCATTAGAAAGCTACATTCACTCTGAGTAACATAGGCTATATTTTATCCCCATACTACCACGGAAACGGGAAGGCGTGATGTCCGCTAGTTTTTTTTATGAAAACGTAACAAAAAGATTTCGAATTTTCAAAGTGATCATAAACTTTTTTTGATGTGTGTAGTTGCAATAGGGGGGAACAAATTGAATTAAGCTGGCACAGAAACGTGGAGATTGGCATTATAAAAGAGAGGCCTACACCCAACAGTGGGCGAATTCAGGCTGTTGGTGATGATGATACAAAACTCTTGTAGTCTAGGTAAGTAGTAATACTGTCGTAAGTTTTTGCTAATCTTCTGTAGTTGAATGAGTAAAGACAGTCGAACTACAGGCAACCGATCAACAAGTACTGGCAAATAAAATAACTCAGTACTTCAGAACTCATACGGTGTGGTGGTAAGTAGAAAAAATAATAGGTAATTAAAAAACCCGACTACGTAAAAAATAACTTTAGATAAAAACTGAAAAGAATAAAACAAGTCAGGTGACAGGACATATTGACTGCAACAGTCGGGACCCATATTGGATGTGATGATTTTAGTCTAGATTATTTAATGGGTCCCGACTGTTGCAGTCAATAAGTCCTGTCTCCTGAACTTGTTTTTTTTTCAGTTTTCATCTAAAGTTATTTATTACGCAGTCGGGGTTTTTTTTTTTTATATATATTTTTTTACTTTACACTTTTTAGTAATTTAGATATACCATTTTAAAATCCTCATGCTGAGCCCTTTATCAAGCCGTTCAGGCTGCAGAGCGTGCCAAACATTTGAATTTGGCGCCAGAAATCCGCCATTTTGTTTTTTTTTACTTTAATTTAGATATACTCAGTGTCACTCTCACAGTAAATACGAAAGTAACGACACCTCTCAAGCTAAAATCCATCGAGCCGTCCAGGCTGCAGAGCGTGCCAAACATTTGAATTTGGCGCCAAAAGTCCGCCTCGGCTCTATGGATTTTAGCTTGAGAGGTGTCGTTAGATTCGTATTTACTGTGAGAGTGACACTGAGTATATCAAAATTAAAATAAGGTAGGTACCGCACACCTGCGAGATATCAAGTAACGAGTTGCTGTGAAACAAAATGCTACCGTAAGCAAATTCTTAGCGACGCACCAGGAGCTGTTATCAGAAATGACGTATTCGGTCATGTTATAATTAGGATGTACAATAATGTAACAATGTTTCACAAAAAACCTAAAACAAAGGGGGGAATAGTGTAGAGGAACGCTGACCCACGCACTGTATGTTTGTTTGTACTTGCAAGTGCAGCGAGCCAGTTCCCCGTACCTCACAATACTGTCCAAATGTATTTCGGTCCTTGTTAAGTATTTCAATATTTTAATATATACCGTGTGTAAATTAAACATATAACAGAACTTTGGACCTTTTAATTCTCACTGTACACACTCCTAAGAACATTACACGCATCCTCAAAAACTTCAACCAGTAACAATACATAGTTTGCACTTACTAGCTATCAGAGCTAAGTTATGTTTTTTGTATATTCAGGTTCTAGTTTGATTAAAATATCCGTTTAATAAAGTCAACCCTGAACTGACAGTTTTATCTTAGAATTTAATGTTAATTGCAAAAGTCTCCTTTAATACTAGGAAATCAGCCCTACCATGACTTGCTGACTGGCTAATATTAACTTATACGCCATCAGCGAAACTCAAAAACCAACAGCAAACTTAAGACCTCACACTAAAAATCCAACCTTACGATCACGTTTCCGAGGCGACATAAAGATATTATTAAGTATGTAAATACCACCCAACCAGAAATGAGCAGCATACCAAGTTCAGAATCAGTACGTGGGACCCCAAATGAGGGTCTGTTTACTGAGGACCTTGCCATGTCAGCGGCACCTATCACTCCCTTCTTTATTGAAACCTCTGACGTCAATGTGGACGTGGGTGCAGAGATCGGCCACCTTGCAAAACCACAGTTCAACCTAGTCTTGCAAAACTTAAATTGTAAATTCTTGGGAAAAATTACTAAGTGTGGGAGGCAAAATTAGGAATAAGGTATTTTGAGGTTTGTGTTAACCTTCGCGTGGGTAATAATGAGGGTAGGGGTTCATTCGAGCCGAGTCAGGTTTTGAGAAACGCATTGTCAAAAATATTAGTAGGTACAGTACAAAAAAGAGTTAGGTATGCAGGCTAGCAATCTTCTTACAACTATTATAAATCCATTGAGTAGTTTCTGCGTGATAGAATAACAAAAATCGATCCTCACAAACTTTCGCATATAAAAATAGTAGTAAGAATATTATTAGCTTGCATACTTAGCTCAAAAGAGTTAGGTATGAAAGCTAGCAATATTCTTACTACACTACTTCTTAGGGAAACGAAAGTCTGAGCTAGTTAGTAGTGTTGTTTTTCTTAAATTGGTTACAATAATGATGGTTCAAACATTGATATTTATTAGATTACGAGAAGTCACAGCGTTGGAAGGCCTGTGAACGTCCAGAAGGTGAACCGATGACCTGGTGCAGGAATCAGCTGGATGCGAAGAGCGCAGGACGGGTCGATGTGATGATCCTTGGTGGAGGTCTATGTCCAGCTGTGGATATTTATCGGCTGATATGATGATGATGATGCAAATACGTATAACTGATATTCTCTCGAGTAAAACCAAAGTAAAAGGGGCAAAGTGGGGTGGAGTAGGGCTCTAAAACCTTATGTTGCTGGACATTACACACAGCGCTATCTAGTGCCACACTAAGCAACGAGGCTTGTGTCGTGACCACCAGATAGTTGATATACTAAAAATACTAAAATTTTGTAAATACATACTTAATATACATATAAACATCCATGACTCGGAAAAAAATGTCCATGCTCATCACACAAACATTTGCTCTTACCGGGATTCGAACCCGGGACCCTAAGAACGTAAGGCAGCCTCACTACCGCTGCGCCATTCGGGTCGTCAAACCTTAAATAACATAATTATAATTTTAACATTGACACACCAAAGAATTTATATTTCCTGTCTATTGGAATGAAACTTAGCGCTCCGCTATAAAAATACCTCCGTCATTTAAGTCATAATCACAAAGCCAAAATCAAGTACAATCCAATCATTCAACAAAACAATTTAATAGTAGGTATAGTCGTAAATCATTACATCACTTGACGAGCCCGTCGACGTGAATAAGTTAACTGCCCCCAAGGGTTGGTAATTAATCGGCAACCCGGTGGCGGCGGAATGACGGCGAATGACGGAGCCGAAGTGGGCACGAGTGGCCATATAGCCTTGTCAAAATAATAACGGTACGAGTGATTAATTTATGACGTAGTCATAAAATTATATCTGATGACTGATTTGTTTATTTTTATGTAACTAGGTCCTACACGCAAAAAAAACATAGATATTGCACTATTGCAATTAAGGTAAGGATTGAAAAATATAGGCTTAGCAGCCTTTTTTTGCTATTAAGTACTTTAGTCGGTTTTGTTTTATCGAGGTACTGTTTAATAACAAATGTCCTTATGTTTTATAATGCGTAAATTATATTGACTGGAACACAATTACAGCTACTGGTCACTAATTTACTTTTGTATCCAGGAAGCCAAATGTTAAAATAGCCGAGCAAAACATACGACAGCAAGTCAGTGATAACAAAATCAACCTAGTAACAAAGTTTAAGAGCCTATACTACCTCAGATTAGCAACTCTATTTGTGGTGGTTCAAACTTCGTTTGTAATTCTGTTAGAATAAAGTTCTAATCAGCTTGCACTACAAAGCGGTTGTTACGTCAGTCACTGCGGCCGAATAGTGCGAAATGAGTGGTTTTTATTCTTTATAAAATCAAATTTTCGTCATATGGAAGAAATAAAAAACATAAGACCTGCTTTATACTTAGTTCCGTTAGTATGCAAAGTTTCATGATCTAATTTGAAGTACTTTTTGAATACCAGCGGTTTATTGTTCGATTTGGAGGTAACTTTAGGATTTTTTTTCTATTTAGAAAATTTTATGAAATCGTGTTTTCGCCAAACATAAGACCTAATATTAATCCTCAACTTAACCATATATTTATTTCAAAATTAATGCTGCCGTATTTTGGGCGTAACGGAGGACCATGCTGAGCCATTTGAGGTAGTATAGGCCCACAATTCTTCAGTTACCCAAAGAAAACAACACAGTATCCCTTGACAGATATCCTAACATAGAATTCTTATAAGAACCTCAAAGAAAACATCATTATTTACATGCAAGAAAAACAAAAACGTGTAACTGCTGAGTGCTGAGTTAAAGTAAGTAACAGTGGTGGTTATACCAGTAGTACAGTCGCAGGCGGCATTGGATCGATTATCGTCGGATCACGTCTTGTCGAAGAGCCGGCTTGTACTGTACACCTGAACGTTATTGAGGATCACGTTACGAGCGTAGGCGAGAAATAAAGGGATTATTTTTGTAATTATTTTTCCAAAAAATAACATACTACACTACTAATACAACAGCCCATAACGTCCACTGCTGGACATAAGCCTCTCCCATGATGGGAGGAATTTGCCGTAATCTCCACGCTTGGCAGGCGGATTGTAGATCGCAGTGATGAAAGACTAACAGAAAACGCTGCTGCCCATTCTCTGGTCTACGGAGGCGCAAGGTGTTCTACCTCAGACATTAGTCGCCTTATACGACACCCGTCAGTGTGATGGGTTGGTTCTATTCTACTCTGCCGGATACCACACGGCTAAAAATAACATGTTTGGTTTATTTTTAAATGCCACGTGATTGTGGGTGGTTATCAATATGATCATTTTGCGGTCGTTATACTTAATTAGAAGCACTAGTGTGATAAATATAATATTATAGGCTAGTAGATGATTTGGCATTTTAGCAAACACGAAAATACTTCTTCAAGAAGTTGTAACAGTAGGTAAATGTCATTATTTTTTTCTTTATGTTGCATAACGTGACCAAAGTACTTTTTTTATCCACATAACCATAAAATTTACCTGGTCTTCCAATTTATTCGTAAAATAATAATGTCGCATTTTGTGTCTATCTGAAATCGATGTGTCAACTAGTTTAAAAATCCGTTCTAATATACATGCGAAGTACCTAGGCGCTCGTCAACAATATAAAAATAATTTGTGTGGTTATAATACTACAAATAAAAAGCCCGACTACTGAAAAATCACGCACTAATTTGAATTCGGGGTTTACAAGCTCAAATCGACACCTCCTATTGTTAAAGTCGGTTAAAATTTAGCTTATGTAACTCAGGTCATAATAATGAATCGATTGACACCTTATTCATGAAAATCGAATGAATAGTTTATGCGCTACGGAGGAACATACGTAAATACAAACACATACATACAATCATAACCATTGCTTTTGGCTTCGCCGTAGTCGGGTAGAAACAACGCTAGGCGCTTACCTTATGCAAACAAAACCAACACTATCAGAATACACTTCACAGCAATCTTAAGACTAGCAAGTTCTGAATCAATATCTCGTCGGCTAAGTCTGCTTAATTCATCACGCGCCACGCCGAGTAGGCGACTCAGGAATACAAAACTAATCCCGTTTCGGGTTAGCCCTACATAATAATACCGGTTTATTGACGTTAACTTATAGGGTTTGGCGTGTGTCTCTAAGTTCGTTATCAAACGTCTACAGGCTGTCCTCGTTATTCAAATTAATTGCTAGTTTAAACGGTAGGTACATTGAAAGGGTTTAAATTATTCGGTGGAGTTCACGTCTGTTTGGGTAGCTGGGTCGATCAAGTGTTAGTGAGTTATTGAGGTGAAATAAAGTTATACCTGTTCGTAGTTTAAAACTTTAGCTATTATGTATGTCACAAAAATTAAGATTAAATACCTAAAACTTTGAAAGGTAAAAATACAAACCAAAAATCAAACATAATCACAAATTGTTCCAATACCAGACACACTTTTCCTGCCTGCCTAACTGTGCCTGAATATTATCAACTAACAAGCCTTTTATTAGAAAATCATCAGATATCGATATCAAACAATATAAAAGGCACGTCACTATTCGTTCCAAGCTCATCAAAACAACTAAAACCCTTTCCCCTAACCCCCCCCCCTCCTCCCCGACCCGGCACGTCAACTTGTAAAGAATCCACAAAAAACAATAATAATAACAGCCCTTATTTTAATAATATGTAGGAGCAATATTGTGTCAAACGAAGAAAAAAATTGTCCTAGGAAAAATTTAATATCGACAAGTCCCTTTGACTGGGGAACTGTAAAGAAATTCGCTGATTTCCAAAACTTACTTCTTTTTGTGTACAAATTGAAATATATTGTGTTCAACAGGAAGATATCAAACCTTGAACAACAATATGTGGAGACAAAGGGAACGAGGAAAGCATTATTATTTTGTTGAATAATGTGAAAAACTTTCATATTCCCTCATATTTTGAAGAGTAATCAAACCTGTGGGGTTACTATGACGTCTTAACGCAGTACCTATTGTTTTATGGTCATTCTGGTGTGGGAAAGAGACAGACCTATTCAGGGTGTCAAGTCAAGCGCCATCTCTTTTCAATTTTAGAATAAGAATTAAAGATTACTGTTTTATGAAGTCATGGTAGGCCACATAGAAAATGAAAGATTGAAATGTTGAAAAGAAAGCTAGGTATTTAAA
Organism: Xestia xanthographa; assembly: GCA_905147715.2. Taxonomy (NCBI): domain Eukaryota; kingdom Metazoa; phylum Arthropoda; class Insecta; order Lepidoptera; family Noctuidae; genus Xestia; species Xestia xanthographa. Next base: position 29,850,936 of record LR990653.1, on the reverse strand, counting down.
TACTTTGCAACATGTTTAATATTTTAATAATCAATTAGGTATCAACTTTAACATGCAAACAGTAAATAGCAATCTAACCAGAAAACAAAAACCAACAAATAACTTTACTGTAACTTAAAACTTAAATCACTAAACATCAATAAGTGGGAAATGAACTTTTTTCTTTAATTTTTACTTTGATTCTTCTGTCTTTTTCCAGCTACACGGCTGGACACATCTGTAAGCACTTTTGCCCCACATTGTATGGTACCAGCATACTTTAGATTTTGTGGGTGACTGGCTTGCTGAACGACCCACGCTCGGCGACCTCGAACGACTCTGCCGCTTAACAGACTCTTCCAACGCCACGACTTGCTTCCCTATCTCATCTATACACTGTTGTATATTATCTACGGCTGTATTATGAAAAGTGAAGTTCTCAGGTCCTTTACTTGCCTCCATAATCTTGTCTGCGAGCTCAGCCAATTTTGAAAGCCTCACTTCAGACCTACCGGCCAAAATCTCTTGGCAGTGTACTGGCAGCTGACGTAACCACAAATGAAGCAAGAATTTGTCTACTGTAGCAGCAGGACCGGCTAGGCTCTGCAGGTGACGGTAGAACTGAGAAGGTGTCCTATCTTCAATCTTTTCCTCAAAAAGTGCCCGCATCCTCTCACTTTCTGGTACTTCAAAACGGCGAATTAATTCTTCTTTTATTTTGATGTATTTTCTTGTAAGAGGAGGGAAACATACTATATCCTTTACTGCTTCCATTGTCGGTTCGTCTAACTGACTAATAACATAACTGTACTTCAGAAGATCATCTTTAACACCAGCTACCTTAAACTCTGCTTCTATGACAGTGAACCATAAAGTTGTGTGAATACCCTTCCAGAAAGGTCTCTCTGTTAGTCCCTGCTGCAGCTTTTCTACTTGAGTATTGTGTGACATGATTTCTGAAAAGATTAAAAAAAAGTTAGCCAGGTTGTAACAACTCACGTCGTCACGGGAAACGGATGTTGATTAAATAGTAAGGCCTCAGTAATCGTTCATGACTTAATGCTGATCATTGTACCTACACACATAAATAAACACATTACATTGTCATAGGCGACTATAGGCTAGTTTCTACCATCAATAAATTGCAAATATATCTATTTAGTCCAGTTAGAGCATTGGAAAATAATGGACACGTACCTATTTTTATGTTTTTGTAAATCAATGAATATTGACAAAGATAAAATGCATCAAAACTCGGGATTGGGGGCTCGTGATATCAGATCGCACTAAAAATTATACTAATTTTAAAAGCGTCGTTTCTTCGTCAGTTTTGGTTTACGTAAGAAAAGAAAACATATGGGTCAAATATTTTTTGATAATCTAACTGACGGACTAATTAGATTTTTTCAGTACACAAGCCTATTGCATTAGTGAGCTAAAACCATAATCACACTTATAATAACTTTCCCACTGCTGGGATACAAGCCTCTCTGCGAAAAGGCGTGGTATGTTGTCCACCACATAGGTAGGGTACACCAAGTCCGGGTTGATGGATTTCACATGTCTTTGAATTATTATCCTCACTGATTTGAGAAGCGCGTGAATAATAATAATAATAAATTCGTATTCGAAATAAAACGGAGGTGATCGTAGCAAGGTGTTCATAACTCAGTAAACTTCAGTACATAAAAATATAACTTGAGATGTATTTCCCACTATCACTTCGCCCTCGACTTCGTCCGCGAAAATTGTGATAGCTCGGCTAATTTTCATGATATCAATATAATTTATAGCCTATGTTATTTGGTAAAGATGTAGCTTTCTAATGGGGAAAGAATTTTTAAAATCGGTTGAGTAGGTACTTGAGTTAAATCGTAACAAACACACAAACAAAAAATTCAATCTTTCCTCTTTATAATATTAGTTTAGATATCAGCACACTTATTTTAAAACCTGTGCACAATACCAAAATAAGCTCGTAAGAATATAGATTAACAAAAACTTACTTGATATCTGCTAATTTCAGCTCCTTCTACATATAATCAAACTGAGTTGATCTTTTCACAGATTTGAGGCTCTGAATATAAATATTTGAACACGGTGACTTTTCAGACTGCCCAAAAAGACGTTAGAACTTTTAGAAAATAATGTCGTTTGGTATTATAGTGGTCGGCTCACGAACCGGTCTGGGACTGGGTCTGGTTCGTTCGGGCGTTCGGGAATCATCGGTTACAGCGGAATGAGTTTGTGCACCGGTTGGGTTGCCACTGTCAGAAATTAAATGTCCAGGTACATCTGGGACACATACATTAATAGAATTATGTATGTATTTTTGATGGTAAGATAGGATAGCTTTTTTTAAATCTGAACCTAATTTTTTGATATAAATTATTAGAATATTTTAAACTCGGTTTTAATTAGTAGCAGTTAAGCGAGCCTTAATACTAATAGACGTAGATATTAAACTTATCTTTATTTATTTTGTCAACGTTCTTATCATTAAAAGGTATTTCATATCTATAAAAAAGGCCATGAGTATTATTTTCATGCAGTGATAAGTATTTACGTGTTGTTAAAATATTTTCTAACCTGGTAACTCTGAGCACCAAGTCATCGTAAAATTGCAAACTCACAATATACTCTTGCGCTCCTCGCACAGATGGCTGGCTTTCACACATTTGCACATGTAAATAAAAATGTAACAGTGTGAGTGCACACAGTGACTAATCATGACCGGCAAGCATCATATTATTCAAGCTATGGTATCTTAAATGAGGGTAAGTTGAAATAAATCTATGTTGGATTGAGATAATTATGTTGCGAGAAGAATTAACAGTTACCTACCTACTGTCTTAGATAAAATTAAGCAATTTAAGTATTTAGGTTTAATAGTAGATTTTACAACAAGTGCACAAAACGAACCACTTTAGGGCTGATAGTAATGTCGAGGATAAAATGATTTTGTGGACGAGTTATAAACTCTGCTTTTCACTTTGATTGCGAGGAAATAAAACAGTAGTATAAATTGAAGAAATTAATAAACGCACGAAAAAACAAGGGCTGTTTCCCGCCGCTTTATTTTTTTGAAATCTTATGACATTGATATTAGGCTTGGGCTGCAGACCTGTACAGCCTACTATTAAATTAATTTTGTAATAATCATTTTCTTAAATTAATTAAATAACCTACCGTAGGTACTTGAATTTAATTTTTTATATCTTTTATGTCTGAAAAAAACACATAAGGCAAATAAATTAAAGTAAATATTATAAAATAACAGAAAATAAACTTTTCACTTCTTATGCTCTGAAAGTGCTTGTTTGTGCAGGATATAGGCTGCACAAAATCGAATTTTGTGCACAAGGGCATTAACGTATCTACTCATAAATATATATTAAGGCAAAGAAAATGGGCCATACAGCCAAACGCAATAAGAAGTTCATAGATAGAATTTGTTACCTGCCCAATCAGTGCACGCAATTTGTCACAAATCGGCCAGTAGTTCTTACACTTGTGGCTAATACATAATCAATTTGACTCTACTAGAACTGACAATGACTCCATATTCAGAATATTAAATAATCAAACTTCAAGATATTTTATTAGAGTACTTTTAAATTAACTTTCGCCTGGACGAATACTAATAACAATAAATGGAAACATTTTGCAAGATTGCTTGAATCTGAATGTTAGTGCAGCGCGATCGTCGAATGTTTTTAGGTTGTTACCAGTCTGAAGAGTAGTTACTGGTTACTTTAAAATAGTAAAGTAGAAGCTTCACTTTCTTGAAGGATCCGTAACGCTACTACCAACTAAAGTGGTAAAAGTTGGTTTACTTTTGGAAAAACGTTGCCTCACACCACACTAGGAATTACTTCTCCTGTATCGTGGGTAACAAACGTTTAAACCCACATTCACAGACAGGCAGACCCGGAACAACTACCTGTGAGCCAAACAAATAATTGTTCCGAGTGGGAATCGAACCCGAGACACTCACCAATCGCTCAACCACTACACCAACCGTCATCAACTCATCATCATCTGCCTAGCCTTTTCCCAACTATGTTGGGGTCGGCTTCCAGTTTTACCGGATGCAACTGAATACCAGTATTTTACATGTAGCGACTGCCTAACTGACCTCCACAACCCAGCGAGTACCGGCCCCGGGTAATACGACAACTAACCGCGCCAATCGTTCCGTGGTAAAATAGTATTAAAGTAGTATTTCTTTTTAGATCCCTTTTAATAATTAACGCTATCCTGTGCGGTCCTTTGCGGTATAAATTTGGGATTACCCGTCAACATCACACTGTTCGTGTTTGGCGTTCGACGGTTAAAATTAAATGCACTATTAAACTGCAGTGTGAGGCATGTGATAAGAGCACGTGGAAGGAATTGGGGGGGGGGGGCTTTGCCCAACAGTGGGACAGTACAGGCTTAATCTCTCTATTGTTTATCTTGACGGGGCGGGGTGTCTCAGCACAGGGGTTTTTTATTTATGTGTTTTATATGTTATTATTATGATGAGTGTTGTCCTTTGTAATTGTATTTAAGTAATAACAATATAGTTTCTAAGTTTTTGTTTACTAACCCTTGGATCTAGTTGTCCTAAAATAAAAATATTTCTGTTGTATTTAATTAAAAAAAACTGCCAAATGGTTCCAAAACAGTAAATGATCGATTTATGAAACCCTAAAAGAATAGTCCCCAGATTATTCTTAGAACGTGGTAGGTATATTAACATAAAGGTACTACTTAAATCTTTATAAGGATAAACAACCAGATCCAAATTTATGCAAAATAAATAGATTCCTAACAAGTCAGAAATAGTACCTATTGCTGATTTCAATCACTTAGCCAGAGTACACCGCGAGTCCACAGCGATAGTTTTTTTTTTTTTCCAAAGAACTACGACCTAAATCTAGTTTACGGTACTGAAGGAAGTATTGGCCTATATTTTTTCTTCAAATCCCAGAAAACTTCAATTGACATAATGTGCCGCTTGTAAAATACCGTTGACAGGTTAGCACTATATACCTAGACAAGAAAGTCAAATAAAAACATGTAGAATTGAATCTATACATATAAAAGCAATATTCCGTAAAAAAAAAAATTGGAGGTTTTTTTTTTTTATGTGAGTAGGATTCATACACTAAAGGTTGTATTTGGGGACCCCCTTTAATTTTTTAAACTTTATTTTGTTGTTGCTATTGCGGCCATAGTAATACAATTTATGAAAATTTCAAATGTTTCGATTGTCTCTCATTACGTATTTCTCATTAATTCTCATTAATTATTAGATAATATAGCCTTGTCTGTCCGTCTGTCTCAGGGCCCTATTGGGTACTAATACCTAATAGGGTTCCGTTGACACCCTCCTGGTACGGGACCCTACAAATGTAGCAAGAAAATCATCATGCAAGTTCTAGCTGCAGCAAGGGTATTGCCGTAGGTAGTGTGGAAAAGAACATAATTATCTAACACTGTTTTAAGCTTTCACGGTTCATAACTATCCTACTACAAATGTCACTTACGGGATATCTTCCGTGATTATTATTTTTATTTTTTTATTTTTTGAGTTTTCAGTTAACCCGCGATCATGGCGCTTACAACAGCGTCGAAATATCGGGAGCTCAAAAAAAAAAAAAAAAAATCACGGAAGATATCCCGTAAGTGACATTTGTAGCATAATTATCTACTTATATTAAAGTAATACTAAGGAAGATGTCTCTGTAAGATCTCTCTAATTCCTTATCGCAATACGCCAACATACTCAAAGTTGGTATTAGGCCGCCCCACGCGAGCATTCGGTCGGGGACACGTTTATTGAATTAAAACTTTCCTCGTTACTCTAGTGTGTAGATAGATGACTGATTACACGGAACTACGCGAATCGTCTGTGAATCCTATGAAACTTTTATGTTGACTCGGCTTTATTTATTTACTTTACCAGGAAATGTTTGGGTATGGTAATTAGTTATTTGTTTATGTTAATTGGTTTTGCGTTTATCTGTATAACATTATGTTATGTAGGAATTGGTAGGTGTAAGTAAGTTTACCTTTTGAAAGGTCTAGAATGAATACCACCACCACAACCATCTGAATAGGCACATTAAATCGTCTTCGTTTAGGTATAGTCAAGAGGCACAAGCGTTTGTCTTTTGTTTCCTTCCTCCGTGTAAGTACAGCAATCACGACGCGACGACGTCGACGCGGCGACAACGCTGTGTGTGTGACTTGTATATTATATTATTATGCTCTTTACACTTTCGTTCATTTGTTTTATCCACAATTATTATTAGGCTTGAATTCTTGTCGCGCTGACGGTCGGTCGCGTACGGTCGAACGTGACGTCAGCGACAACAAAATACGGCTGTTGGTTGCCGCTGTTGTCGGCGTCGCAGTGTGGTGCTATATAGAACACAATGTATACTCGTACGCGACCGCTCGTGCGCGACCGACCGTCAGCGCGACAAGAATTCAGGGCTTACTGTCGCAAGACGAGACAGTGTTTGTTCCCGCAAGCGCCTAGAGAAACATTCATAGCTACAGTTGAGGCTGCGTGGATTATTGCTCATCATTTTATTTTTTAATATTTGTCGACCGGCTACCTACATTATGTAATTATCACTCATTAAATTTGCACGTACACATCAAGCAACGTATTTTTCATAATTCCCGAAATTATACCTGGATCAATCCCGCACATGGTCCTTCGAGCCGGATTGTGGAGATTTGAAGAATATTTACCCCAATCAGCGAATTGTTTAAAAGGGATTGAAGAGAATTGGTGGACATCAAAAATCATAGTCGACGCCCGGTGTGGCCGGTGAATTCTGCTACGTCATTTAGAAGAAAATTGGAATTTACGTGGTCTGGATGCTTAATAGCTGAGAAAAGGCGTATTTATTATTAATTTTGGGTACCCAACACTCTATGTAACAGGTATAATTAGTGTAAGTTAGCCGTTAATAGCCAGGTTAGTACGAAATACCTCTTGTCATTTTTCTTTGTTCTGTGAGTGGTTACAAATTGTAATACAATTATCAACTGATCAGTAATTATTGTTAATTTTAGTTATTTACACATTGTTAAAGAGTAGTTCTTTGTAGTAACTGCATTATTTTACTTTACGGTGTAATAATTTTACAGTTATTAAGACAGTTACGTAATCACGTTAGTTAGCACAGATAGACAATAGAAATATTAAACGTACAATAAAACCGTCAATACGTATAGTTTATTATAAATTCTTAATTATTATTTATGTAAATTCACTCTATAGTTAGTGTATTTATTCGTGTACGTATTTCAGGCTGCATCATTAATTGTAATTGTATTTAAAACGTTGCTATAACTTTATTTATATACATTCCAGGTTGATTGCACCAACTTACGCAATGCCAGAGGTTAGGGAATTAAATAAGGACAATAAAGATCTCGTTAGGAAACGAGCGAGTTACAAGGGAAAGGTGACAATGTTCTCAAACTATTTAAATTGTTTGGATCCCTCTTCTTTGAGCCCTGGTGACGACGTAAGGTTGATTGTGAGGTTTGGGGTATTTTTGCTATTTTTGAATAAAATGACACGACTGTTTCGTAGCTCTGTATTGAGGCAACTAAAGTACATGATACGATCAAACATACCGCCCACCAAAAGGACCCTATGTCCTTTTACAAATACAATTAATTGGGCTTAATAACTAACTTATTGTTTCTAAACTTAACAATTTTTCAAAGTAAATCTAACAAATTCTTAAAGTGGACTGTAATGTAAAAAAAAAAAATAGGTTTTCACATAGTAAATAAGTGCCTACATGTCTGCTTACTACACATTTTAATAGTACATTACCAAGTATTATGTATGACTCATTAAGGTAAGTAGGAACCTATCTGTTTCACAATAGAATTAGTTATTAGCTGTAAGTATACATAGTTTTAAGTAATAGCATGCAGGTGGGAAGGTGAGTACATCATTGTTATTATAATCCAGTTTAGCAATGCTAGGCTATGCTAGGTTCAATCATCGAATGGTAAGTATGTGTAATTAGGTAGGTACATAATTATCTCAGTAGTAATTAAGTTTAGTAGTTTATGTAGATACATTTAGTTTTATTTAGACCTAAGTACATAATATATCATCTTTAATAATGAACAATGATATGTAATATCATGCAGACTTAAATTCATAAGGTAAGTAGTATACATAAAGATAAGCAAGTATATAAACAAAACTTGTTTCAGTTAACTAACAATTACTTAAGTGTCTTTAGGTAGGAATATTAACTTAGATAAAGGTCTTTTTAATTCACTTTGTCCTTTACACTGCACTGTAACCACTCTCACTAAATTGTCTTTTCCAGGATGCAGCGTTATAATTTTTCCCAGGAGCCATTTGGTAGGAGGCAGACCCTCCTCCTTGATGACCACAATGTCTCCCACGGTAGGTGACTGGATAGCCGATTGCCACTTGGTCCGTTGTTGCAGAGTGTTTAAGTATTCTGAATGCCACCTTCGCCAGAAATCTTGTGTCATTCGCTGTACTAACTGCCATCTAGTTAATATACTGATTTTTGAGTTTTCATATTCATAATCAGGAACACTGAGTAAGGGCTCACCTATTAAAAAGTGCCCAGGTGTGAGTGGTGACATCGTCTCAACAGTATTGTCCAGCTGGCATAATGGGCGGGAGTTGAGACAAGCTTCTATTTGTGTTAGCAATGTTGCCATCTCTTCATAAGTAAGTTTTGTGTCTTTGCTAACTCTTGCTAGATGTCTTTTTGCAGCTTGCACTCCAGCTTCCCAGAGGCCTCCACAATTCGGCATTCGAGGCGGGATAAAATGCCACGTAGTTCCATCGGTTGCTAAGTGTTCGGAAATTTCTTTGGAAATGCTGTTTTCACCTGCCTTGAAAAGGTCTTTGAGCTCCCTTGCGGTGCCAACGAAATTAGTGCCGTTATCGCTGAACAGATGAAGACATCGACCTCGACGTGCGACGAATCTCCGAAATGCAGCCAGGAATGCTTGAGAAGTTAAGTCTGTTACGGCTTCCAAGTGTATGGCACGTGTAGCCATACACACAAATAAACAGATGTACCCTTTAGTAGCATGATGACCTCGCCCTTTTGATGTTCTCATTAATACTGGACCTGCATAGTCAACTCCACTGCTTAGAAATGCCCGCTGTGGACTCACCCTAACAGCTGGCAATTCACCCATTAACTGGTGGTTTATCTTGCCTTTGTTCACAAGGCAAACTTTGCAACTTCTTATGCATTTTCTTACAGCTGATTTTAAGTGAATTATCCAATAATTACTTCTTATGTATGTCATCATAACTTGTATACCACCATGTAAAGTTTGTTTGTGTGCTTCGTTAATCAACAATGTAGTGATATGTTGATTACTTGGTATTATTATTGGATGTTTGGTTGTGGCTGGCAAATTAGCGTTTTGTAAACGACCTCCAACTCTCAGCAAGTTGTTTTTATCTAAAAATGGTGTCAAGCTAATTAGTGAACTTGATTTTCTCACCCTACCATTTTTCTTGATGTATTCTATATCTCTTTCGTAGATTAATTGCTGATAGTATATTATGCGCCTTTGCAAAATTATGCTCATTTCATTCGTAGTTAAATACTTCTCTTTGTTTTTATTGTTCAATCGTCTGCAATAAGCAAGTACTCTCTTCATTCTAGTCAAATTTGAAAATCTTTCCCAAATTGGTTTTTCTTCCTTTTCTTGGATTTTACTTGTAATAGTACAACAGGTAATTTTTAACTCTAAATCTGTCTCTGTATTTTCTGACCTTCTCAAATGAACTTCTTTTTCTGATAGCCATTCTGGCCCCTTCCACCACATCTTCTCCTCTTTCAGGTCTGATAGAAACATTCCTCTGGATGCTATGTCAGCAGGATTTTCTTGTGACACGACATGATGCCACTGTATGTTGTTTGTATTGTCTTTGATTTCCACCACACGATTTGCAACAAAGGTCTTCCATTTTTGAGGTTCACCATGAAGCCATGCCAGTACTATCGTTGAGTCTGTCCAGCAGTAGGTTTGGTTATATGGAATTTTCATGGCTAATGTGACTTGTTTTAGAAGCCTTGACAACAAAAGAGCTCCACACAGCTCAAGCCGAGGTAGTGATACTGTTTTCAATGGAGCAACTTTGGTTCTTGATGCAATTAAACTTGTGTAAACAGTACCATCCTGTTGTTTTACTCTGCAGTATACAACTGCTGCATAGGCTCGAGTTGAAGCATCGCTGAAACCATGCAATTGTATTGCTTTTATATTGCTGCTATAAGAGTGTAACCATCGGTTTAGACAAATTTTGTTGACATTATTGAAATCGTTTCTTATCTTCAACCAATCTGCGGTTAATTCATCTGATAATGGTTGATCCCATTGTGTGCCTACTAACCATAGTTTTTGAATGAGCATCTTAGCGAGCACAATGCTTGGCGATATCCATCCTAATGGATCGTAGAGTTTCTGTACATCGGACAAAACATTTCTCTTTGTTATGGTAGATGGGGGTGAAGAGAGACTGATTTTGTAGAGAAATTGATCAGTACCAAGATTCCATGTGATACCTAACGCCTTCACAGTACCATCTAGATTTATATCAAGTTGAATGTTTGAAGAAATGTTGCTTGGATCCATCGACTTCATCAATTCGATGTTGTTTGATGACCATTTTTTCAACTCAAAACCTCCCTTGCTTAACATAGCTCTGAGTTGATTGCTAGCATCGATGGCTTCTTTTACAGTGTCACAACCCGACATGACGTCATCGACATAGAAATCTGACAATGTAATGTCAGCAGCTATTGGATATCTATCTCGTTCTTCGTGTGCAAGTTGGATCAAGGTCTTCACTGCTAGATAAGGAGCGGAAGTAGTCCCAAAGGTCACGGTAAGTAATCTAAAATCTTTAATTTCTTCATTGCTATTGTTTCTCCACAGTATTCTCTGAAAATCAGCATCTTCTTTGTATAACATGACCATTCTGTACATTTTTTGTATGTCGGCAGCGAAACAAACGGCGTGCATTCTCCAGCGCATGATTATGCTTCGTAGGTCTTCTTGGAGCACTGGACCAGGTAAGAGTTCATCATTTAATGATATACCATTTGTTCCCTTACAGGATGCGTCGAAAACTATGCGGGTTTTCGTGGTTTCTTTATCTTCACGCAGGACTGGATGATGGGGTAAGTATACTGATTTTCTTGTATATATTTCCTTTTCAGGTACTTCTTCTATATGACCTAAGTTTTTGTAGTCTTCTATAACCTTTTTGTATTCTTCCTTTAACTTAGGCTGATTATTAAACCTTCTTTCTAAATGTATCAATCTTGTTTTAGCTATATCTCTTGAATTTCCTTCGGTTGATTGAATACAATTTGTTTTAAACGGTAGTTTCACTATAAATCTTCCTTGTTCATTTCTTGTATATGTTTTGTGATAAATATCTTCACATAATTGTTCCTCTTTTGTATTTTTTCGCCTTGTAGTTGTGTCTATCTCCCAAAGAGCCTTTAACATGTTCTCAACGTCTACTTGGTGATGCATGACAAGAAATGAATGTTCCTGTTGTGTTGTATCTATTTCTCCAAACAATATCCATCCTAAGGTTGTTTTCTGTGCACACGGAGACCCTGGCGGACCCTTAACTAATTTGTGTTCGACTATTCGTGCATATTCCTTTACACCAAGCAGCATATCTATCGGGCCTGGTATATTGTACTCTGGATCAGCAAGATCAAGACCCTCCAGAGGTGCTGCCAGTTGTGAACAGTCATTGTATGATGTGGTATTCTCGTGGTCAGTTGCTTGGTCATGACATAAGCTTCGACGTGCATGTTGAATTCTGGTTTCCCTCTCGATAATATGTTTAGCTGAACCACGTGTTTAATAGGTGTCTTCATAGAACCCACACCTGTCACAGTGCCTTCAATTGATTTTCTTTGAAGCTTCAATAATTGAGTTGCCTTTTCACTTATGAAGCTCGCTTGTGAGCCTTGATCTACAAGAACCCTTAACAGTGTCGCATGTCCATTTTCTCCTTTTACTTTGACTAGTGCAGTTGCTAATAATGCTCTTCCAGATACTCCAACACCAACATGAAGACTTGTAATAGCCTCCTTGTTGTCTTCTTGTTGAGACGTCGATGGTTGTATAGGTTGGTTAGGTGTGGACTCTGTAGGACCCTTCGAAGCCTCTGATTTGTGGAGTAAGGAATGGTGACGTCTTCTACATAGGCGGCAAGTTACTGGTACCTTGCATTTATAAACTGAGTGACCCGGAAACAAGCAGTTGAAACAAAGCTGTTTTTCTTTTACATAGTTGTTACGTTGAGTAAGGTCCATTTTAATAAATTGTTTGCAATGACATAAGGTATGCTTTTCACTACAAAGTACACAGCTTTTTTCTTTAACAGCACTCACGGCATGATAGGATCGCTCCTTGACTGTACGGTCTTTGTTACTTACGGGTTGTATCATTTCCAGAGTTCTAAATTTTGATTCTAAAAATCTTTTTAAATCTGCCCAAGGTGGTATCTCCTCTGACCCGTCCTTATAGGCATAAGTTTCCCACTCTTTATGTGATTCCTGGTCCAGCTTCTGAATCACCAGAAATATTATTAATGGATCCCAGGAATCGGTGTTAATTTTCAAGTTTTTTAGGTTATTTATGCACTCTGTTGTAGTATCTAATAAAGTCTTCACACTGTTAGCTGTTTGCGTTGTGATTTTCTTTTGATAAAAAAGTCGTTGCAAAACAGAAAACACAATAACACGTTTATTTCCGTATCGGTCTTTTAACAATTGCCATGCTTGATTGTAATTACTGTCCGTAACTTGAATGTGCCGTAATATTATTTCTGCCTCACCCGTAACACTAGATTTTAGGTAATGTAGTTTTTGAACGTCACTGATTGAAGTATTATTGTGCACAAGTGATATGAACATGTCCTGGTATGTAGGCCACTCCTCGTATTTTCCCGAAAAGGTTGGTAATTGAATCCGAGGCAGTTTTACGATCGAACATTGCCCTTGACCACCAAACGACGATGAGTTTGATGTTTCCATTGATTTTTTGCTTTGTTTGCTGCATTTTGCTCAACATGTCTGTCATGTCTGCTTGTAAGCAAAGGTACAGGTCTTCAACGACGAAAAAGTCTTCATTGAGAAAGTACGGGATTTCTCCACGCTTGTCTCTCTGAGTACATTGTGTCAACATCTCATGAGCTTGCTTAAATGAACACCAATACTCTTCAATGCACTTCAATCTAGCCCTTATGTAACCGTCCGTAAGTCTCACTTTAGAACACTTCTTTAAGTTCACTTGTGTTTTTTGTATCAAATTTGCCACGTCTTCTAGTGTATTCAAATATTTTTGTTGCTCCGAAGTTAAAGTAGCCATTATAACGTTCTATTGTGTACGTATTGTAATCTCACTAAACTTGCGTTATGAATAGTCAACCACACTTGTATATAATAATCTAAGTTCATATAAAAACTTCACACTTTTGCGTAAACAAGTCGTCTTCTTATCTCTGGAATGCGGCCTTTTGTTCTCAGCTCGCTCGGCTACCGATTCACTAATGACCCACAGGTGTGCCAGGTACTGATTATGCGGCTCGATTTGCGACCATATGGTGACGACGTAAGGTTGATTGTGAGGTTTGGGGTATTTTTGCTATTTTTGAATAAAATGACACGACTGTTTCGTAGCTCTGTATTGAGGCAACTAAAGTACATGATACGATCAAACAAGCCCTACTGAGGTAAGCGAGTTGCAACTACGTTTTACTAGACTCGAGGCATTGTATGCCCAATATGATGAGGTGCAATTATTGCTGGAGTGTACTACTGATGACTTGGATGGTCAGATGTCGGAACGCGCAGAGTTTGAATCCCTTTATTACAAAACCCTAACTAAAGCTCAACAAATGTTGCTTGATAATAGGAAAGGAGATTCGAATGATAGCTGTGACGTAATGTCGCGTTCTAGCAATCATAAGTTTGTTAAATTACCGACTATTCAGTTGCCGAAATTCAGTGGTTCCTATACAAACTGGTTAGAGTTTCACGACACATTTATTAGTCTTATCCATTCAAACGATGATATGGATGAAATAAATAAATTTCACTATTTGAGGTCATCCCTAGAAGGGTCTGCTGCTGTGGTGATCAACTCAATTCAGTTTTCATCTGCAAATTATTCGGTAGCGTGGAAACTTCTGTGCGAGCGGTTTGATAACAAACACCTACTTATCCAACATCATGTTTCTGCATTATTTCAAATCGACACCCTTCAAAAGGAGTCATCAGTTAATTTAAAAGGTTTACTTGATGTTGTTAACAAAAACATACGAGCCCTAGAATCCTTAGATGAACCTGTTAATCATTGGGATACTTTACTTATTTATATTGTCACACACAAATTAGATAGCAAAACTTATCGTGAATGGGGTGAGTATAAGGGCCGCCTGGACAAGAATTGTAAAGTTACGTTTGAATTATTTATTACTTTTATTAAAAACCGTGCTGAGATATTAGAAACGTTCGAATTGGAAGCTTCTACGAATACTAAACACTCACACACAAGTAAAAATACAAACAAGGTTAGGTCAATGTTGGTGCAGGATTCTAATAAAAATAATTCAGGTGAAAGTTCAAGCAAACAGGATGATGGTGTTTCAAACAAGCCTAAGAATTGTGTCATGTGTAACGGTGATCATAAGTTATGTAGTTGTCCTCAGTTTTTATCGTTGAGCAATGAAGCTCGTTTGCAGTTATTACCTAAATACAAAGTTTGTTACAACTGTTTTAATCTGGGACATTATGCAAACAACTGCAAAAAGCCAAGTTGTAAAATATGCCGTCGTAAACACAACACTATTGTTCACGTTGATAAATCCTTGAAGTCGGACGCAAGTGGTACTTCTGCTAGCAGTGTTGTTGTTGACACGAATGGCAGTGCGACTGTCTCCACTCAGCCCACTACTATAGGTATAGGTACCGGTGTGTCGCTGTCCGCGAGTGTTCAACACGGTGACGTGTTCTTGTCCACTGCACTCGTCAAAGTCATGGGTATTAATGGTCAGCAATATGTTGCTCGTGCTGTGCTTGACAGTGGCAGCACGTCATGTCTCATGACTGAGAGGTTATACCACCAGCTAGGTTTGACTGCTAAGACTGTTAACAATTCTATTATAGGTATTAACAACTCATCATCTTTTATCAATAAAATGTGTTCTGTATCAATAAAATCTTTAAACTTTAGTATGAATATTAATTGTTTTATTCTCCCATCCATCACAGATAGGATTCCAAGTAAACATGTTAGCTTGTTAAAAATTAAAATTCCGTCTGATGTTTGTCTCGCAGATCCCAGCTTTTACTCACCCGCGCCTGTTGACATGTTGCTGGGTGCTGACATCTTTTGGGATTTATTGGAATCTCAAAGAATTAAGCTAGGTGATGGGCAACCAATTCTTTGTGAGACTAAATTGGGTTGGTTGGTCTCCGGCCCAATTAACAGTTGTATTGCGTCTAAAGTTTTAAAATGTAATTTTATAAAGGTGCGTTCAGACTGTGATGATGAATTAAATTGTAATGTTGATCAACAACTCACAAAGTTTTGGCAACTTGAAGAAGTGGGTACTTCGTCTCCGTATTCCTCGGAGGAGAAGCTATGCGAGGAGCATTTTATGAAAAACACTACTCGATTGCAAAATGGTCAATTTTGTGTGAGGATTCCTTTAAAATGTTCCCCGGACAATTTAGGCGAATCTTTGTCACGAGCCAAACATTGTTTTGCTTCTCTGGAACGTAGATTTAAATCTAATAGTAAATTTTGTAATTTGTACAAAGAATTTATGATGGAATATGAAACTTTAGGCCATATGTCTAGATGTAAAACTATTGATAATCAAGCGTTTTACGTTCCGCATCACGGAGTTCTGCGCGAAAGCAGCACCACCACGAAGTTAAGAGTGGTTTTTAATGCAAGTAGTGTAACCAATACTGGCGTTTCAATTAATAATATCCAGATGATTGGACCCGTGGTACAGGACGATCTTTTATCGATCCTGTTGCGTTTTAGACAACATAAGTACATTCTAGCTGCTGATGTTGAGAAAATGTACCGGCAGATAGTTGTTCATCCAAATGATAGGTATCTTCAACAAATTATTTGGCGTGATAATCCGTCAACTCCATTACAAGCTTATCAACTTAATACCGTGACCTACGGCACGGCCAGCGCTCCTTACCTAGCAACTCGGTGTCTTCGGCAGTTAGGGCTAGAGTGTGTTGATAAGGAGATTGGTGACGTTATCCTCCACGATTTTTACGTGGATGACTTGCTCACCGGAGGAGATGACATGAACAAGGTCAAAGAGTTGCGTCATAAAGTTACTTCAACTCTCGCTTCAGCGCAGATGAATTTAAGAAAGTGGAAGTCGAATGACATACAATTGGTATTGGTGGTGGTTCTGACTTTCCCCAGTCTTCACTGGATTTAAATGTTGGTGGATTTGAGTCAACCAAAACCTTAGGCCTAGGTTGGCAGCCACTGTCAGATTACCTTTGGTTTCCAATTAGTCAGTCAGTTAATTTTAATAACACGAAACGTGATATGCTTTCGATTGTTTCACAAGTTTTTGACCCGCTTGGATTGTTGGCTCCGTGTGTAATTGTTATGAAAATGTTACTTCAGAAGTTATGGTTGAAGAAACTGTCTTGGGATGAACAGCTATCACCGGACATTAGTAAGCTTTGGAATGAAATGATTATTAATTTACCTAAATTAAATGAAATTCATATTCCACGTCGTGTTTTAATTGATTGTCATGAGTTTTTAGAATTTCACATTTTTACTGACGCGTCTGAACGCGCCTACGGCGCTTGTTTGTATGTACGAAGCGTTGATAAGCAAGGACAGGTTTTAGTGCGTTTATTGTTAGCCAAGAGCAGAGTTGCGCCATTCAAGCCGACGACCATACCCAGACTTGAGCTATGCGGTGCTCTTGTAGGTGTTCGCATCTTTGAAAAGGTTGTGGCAGCATTACGAGTTAGCGCGTGGCGCACTTTCTTTTGGACTGACTCCACTATTGTTTTAGGGTGGCTAAAAATGTTACCAAATAAATTACAGCCGTTCGTGCGCAATAGGGTTGCCGAGATTATAGATAAGACCAGTGGCTGTAAGTGGAGACATGTTCCAACTGACCAAAACCCTGCTGATTATTTGTCTCGTGGATTAGACATTAATTTATTACCTAATTTAGATATGTGGTGGTCCGGTCCTAGTTTTTTAATGAATGAAATGTCTCATTGGCCTTCTAAATTAATGAACTTTAATAACGAAATATTGCCTGAAATCAAATTAGATGTCACCTTGCATGTTTTATTTAATAGCAATAAAATTGATGAATTGATTAATTTTACACGGTTTTCAAACTTTTTAAGACTTCAACGAACAGTCGCCTATGTTTTACGTTTTATTAGCGCTTGTAAAAAACAACCTATTCGTGGTCCTCTTTCTGTGGATGAACTAGAAAGGGCTTTAAACTTTACTATATATTTATCTCAACGACAATCTTTTAAGGACTATAAATTACTACTTAATAATAAATCGTTACCCAAGAAAAGTGAATTAAATAAGTTTAACGTCTTTCTAGACGAGAATAATATAATGCGGATTCGAGGTAGATTACAACATTCAGATTTTCCTTATAATAAAAAGCACCCGATTCTTATTCAATCTAGTCATCATTTTGCTAAGTTACTTTTTAATTATGAGCATAAAAGATTGTTTCACGCTGGCCCCCAGTTACTGTTGGCGTCCATACGAGATACGTACTGGCCCATTCGAGGTCGCAATTTAGCTAGGATGTGCTGTAAACAATGTGTTCGTTGTTGCCGATTTAGAGGTGAAACTGTAAGTCCTATTATGGGAGATTTACCACAGCAGCGACTTCTAGCAGGTTTTCCTTTTGAAAATATAGGCTTGGACTATGCAGGTCCTATTCAGTCAGCTGTTCGTCAAGGTCGTGGCTGTAAATTAGTAAAAGTTTATATAGCTATTTTCGTTTGTTTTTCCACGAAATCTATTCATCTTGAACTAGTCGGTGATTTAACAAGCAATACTTTCATTATGGCGTTAAAGAGGTTCATCTCACGTAGAGGAAAGCCGAGAAATATCTACTCGGATAATGGCACCTCATTTGTTGGTGCATCTAATGACCTTTCTAGGTTTCTTAAGGCGAATCGCGATTCGCTGTCCGAGGAGATGGCTCAGGAAGGAATTACCTTTCATTTTATTCCCGCATACTCTCCTCATTTCGCTGGCCTTGCGGAAGCTGGTGTTAAATCAACCAAGCATCACTTAGTCAGAGTGCTGGGCCTTTGTAACCTTACCTACGAAGAGCTATACACCATGATGGTTCAGGTTGAAGCTATTTTAAACTCCAGACCACTGACACCGTTATCATCAAACCCCGAGGATCTGACGCCGCTCACACCCGGACACTTTTTGATTGGACGTCCTATGACATCGCTGCCGTCACCTGATTACCGAGACCAGTCCATCAATTCTCTGACTCGATTTGAGCGTATTGAGCTACTCCGACAGCATTTTTGGAGCAGATGGAGTAAAGAGTACATCTCGGAGCTCCAACTTCGCATGAAATGGCGACTCACAGGCGAGCATGTAAGGGCTCCTTGAAGCTGAATTCTTTGGTCCTGTTAAAGGAAGACAACCTCCCCCCACTCAAGTGGAAAATGGGTCGGTTCGTTGCTACGTATCCAGGGACAGACGGCATAGTCAGAGTTGCAGACATCAAGACTTTTCATGGTCTGTTACGCAGATCATTTAGTAAGATTTGTCCGTTGCCTATATATTCGGAGTCTGAAGATTCTTAGTGGTTGAAAGGCAGGCTTTCAACGCCCGGGGGTATGTTCCCGCAAGCGCCTAGAGAAACATTCATAGCTACAGTTGAGGCTGCGTGGATTATTGCTCATCATTTTATTTTTTAATATTTGTCGACCGGCTACCTACATTATGTAATTATCACTCATTAAATTTGCACGTACACATCAAGCAACGTATTTTTCATAATTCCCGAAATTATACCTGGATCAATCCCGCACAGTGTTCCTTACGTTTGTCGCTCGTGGAAATGTGTAGTTTAGGTATGTCACCAAAGCGGATATTGGTGTCAATTCTGTTGTGCACAAACTAAACTTAATTTAGGCTATTGGTATCTTTTTCTCTCTAATAAAACGAGAAAGAGACGGACATAATTTCGAGCTGTCAAATTTAGTTGGAACTAATATTTCCATACAAATGAAGGGTGCACGTAAAAATATGTCGACTAAAAACACGGTGAAGCGCAAGACATATACTAGTTTGACATCTCTAACTTAGTTCATAGCTATAGCCGTCCTTTTCTTGAACTGCCTTTTAGTAAAAGATACAACAACAACAACAACAACAACGGCCCATAAGGTCCACTGCTGGACATAAGCCTCTCCCATGATGGGAGGAATTTGCCGTAATCTCCACGCTTGGCAGGCGGATTGGAGATCGCAGTGATGAAAGACTAACAGAAAACGCTGCTGCCCATTCTCTGGTCTACGGAGGCGCAAGGTGTTCTGCCTCAGAGATTAGTCACCTTATACGACACCCGTGAGTGTTATGGGTTGGTTCTATTCTACTCTGCCGGATACCACACGGCTAAAAGATAGCAATAACCTAAATTAAGTTTAGTTTGTGCCCAACAGAATCGACACCATTGGCTTTCAATGGTATTAAACGATCTGACTCTCTAAATGATAGTCTGCCTCGTTGGTCTAGTAGTTGCAATAGAACTGTTGAGCATGAGATCCTGGGTTCGATTCCCGGGTCGGGCCAAGTGTTATTGGGTTTTTCCATCAGGAAATTCTCAGTAACAGCTATAGAGTGAGTCTGGATTTGTGCACAGTTGATGGCAATAGGCACACCCCCTTTTATATGGGACTTAAACATAACTGGCAAAATGTGGTGTACCTACTAAGTATTAGGTACACGTTTGCCTAACTCTTTGGAGATTACAGGCGTAATGTTATCATCATCATCATCATCATTTCAGCCGAAAGACGTCCACTGCTGGACATGGGCCTCCTCCAAAGGGGGGTTTTTGCCATAATCGCCACGCTTGGCAGGCGGGTTGGCGATCGCTGTACGGTTGTTACAAAAGCACAGAGAACGCTGCTGCCCATTCTCTGGTAAGTCCCTTAGTCGCCTCTTACGACACCCACGGGAAGATATGGGATGGTGTTATTCTTTACGTCCGACACCATACAGAACCGCGAAATGTTATGATGTTGAGAAAATAAATAAATAAATATCGCTGGACATTACACACAGCGCCATCTAGTGCCACACTAAGCAACGAGGCTTGTGTCGTGGACACCAGATAGTTGATATACTACATAGATACTTTTTGTTTGTAAATACATACTATAAACATCTATGACTCTGTAACAAATGTCCATGCTCATCACACAAAAATTTGCTCTTAACGTTAATGATCTCAAAGTACAGAAAAACGCAGTCAATTACACAGTAAAGAATAAAACTATTCCTTAAAGCATCTTCAATCTTGAAATACCGCGCATTTCCTAAAAACAAACTCGGCAAGATCCCTGGCGAACAACAAAGGTTTTCATGAAAAATGAACTTGCATAGAAGTTGAGAGTCACTATAGATATCATTAACGGTAACTACTGAGTCACGCTGGTGGTTACGTGATGGTAGGTTAAGTAACAGTTCTTTCGGTTCGGAAGTGGATGGGTAGGAGTAATATCAAAAAAGTTGTTTGCAGAGGTAATTACTAGCGAATGCAGATCCGGTTCCGGTTCCATAGTAAATCCTGAGCAATCCCGGTTCTTGCTTATGAACTGGTACAGTATTACTTTAGTAAGCACAACTACATTTGACGACGCGATTGGCGCAGCGGTAGTGAGGCTGCCTTACGTTCTTAGGGTCCCGGGTTCGAATCCCGGTAGGAGCAAATGTTTGTGTGATGAGCATGGACATTTGTTTCCGATATTATGTATATTACTTATGTATGTATTTACAAAAAAAAGTATCTATGTAGTATATCAACTATCTGGTGGTCACGACACAAGCCTCGTTGCTTAGTGTGGCACTAGATAGCGCTGTGTGTAACGTCCAGCGATATTTATTTATATAATTATTTTGGCAGATATTTTTTGCAAGTCCCATGTAATTTGGGGTGACTTGTAACCAGCTATGATTTTTCAATATCCTTGTGTATGTCCTACTGGTGAGCAAAGGCCACCCCATATCCTTACGGGTAATCTTTTCCTGCGCCATCTCGAACCAGCCTTCCAATTATAAAATAATAAAGACTCAAAATTTCAGTCTTAATAAATAAAAAAAACACTAACATACCTCCATTTACTGATGTATTTATTTCAGATAGCTTTTTATATACATTCTGTCTGGCATCAGATTGTGACCTGAATCTGAAAGTTGTTGAGCGCCAAAATTGGCCTTCAGACTGCTAATGCTACTTTAAAAATCAAGAAGAGTACTTACGACTACCTACATCAATAATTCGACGAATTTCAACCAATATGTAAATGGAAGTTTCATATAAGATTTCTCACGTTCACGCATTTACATCGGGTTATGCAAAAAAGGTTGGTAACACGTGTTTTTCGTATGTTTCTAAGAAAATGGAAGAACGACCTGATTTTATAGGAAACTAAATTTTGCCCCTGGTTTCGCTTGGCTCGGCAATTATCTCTAGGGAATTAAATGCCGGGATAAAAATTATCCTATGTAGTTCTCACCTAGGTCATGGTCAATCTATCTATGTGATAATTTCATCCTAATTCGATCAGCCGTAGAGATAGGAATAGGTAGAAAAAAAGAAACAGACAGACACACACTGGAAGAATTACTTGTGCATTTATAGTATTAGTATGGAATAGCGTGTTCTAGTTTGTAAGTAGATGTTTTTGGATTTGTATTATGAATTTATTTATTGATGGATTAGTGTTGGTAGGTCAAGGTTAGGGAATTTTACATAGAGAGGGATGTTCCACAAATGTTGTTAACATAATAATTACCTCCGTTATTAACAAAATGAGATCGTTCCAAAAATCTAGTTGATATTTTTAGGGTTCCGTACCCAAAGGGTAAAAACGGAACCCTGTTACTAAGACTTCGCTGTCTGTCTGTCCGTCTGTCCGTCTGTCCGTCTGTCCATCTCTCCGTCTGTCCGTCTGTCCGTCTGTCTGTCACCAGGCTGTATCTCATGAACCGTGACAGCTAGACAGTTGAAATTTTCACAGATGATGTATTTCTGTTGCCGCTATAACAACAAATACTAAATATAGTCAATGGTACGGAACCCTTCGTGTGCGAGTCCGACTCGCACTTGGCCGGTTTTTTTACATTTTAATCGATACTTCGAACTTGAGACCTATGACTTGGCAGTCCGACGGTTACACCACTAGGCTACCACTGATTTTTCGGATTCACGTGCGTATATTATTGGCTTCGGTGAAGAAAAAACATGGTGAGGAAGCCAACATGCCTGAGAGATATTTCTCGACGGCATATAAAGCCAAGTCAGAGGCCCATAGGTGCCATAAAAACTCTGAAACTAGGTGAAGCAGGCACTAACCACACTATGAAGAACAAGAATCGATACTTCCATTGTAATAACTTACTACTATTTTATAAAAGCGAACCCTCTCAAGACTCCAGTTGATGAATAAGCCCAAGACTTTTAATAGGGCCTATTAACCTCAAATTAGCAACTCTATTTGTGGTGGGTCAAACTTCGTTTGAAATACTGTTAGAATAACGTTCTAATCAGCTTGCACTACAAAGTGGTTGTTACGTCAGTCACTGCAGGCCGAATAGTGCGAAATGAGAGGTTTTTATTCTTTTAAAATCAAATTTTCGTCTTTTGGAAAAAATAAAAAACACAAGACCCGCTTCATAGTTAGTTGAGTTAGTATGCAAAGTTTCATGATCTAATTTGAAGTAATTTTTTGAATACCAGCGGTTTATTGTTCGATTTGGAGGTAACTTTAGATTTTTTTTCTATAGAGAAAATTTTACGGAATCGTGTTTTCGCCAAACATATAACTTAACATTAATCCTCAACTTTACCATATATTTATTTCAAAATTAATGCTGTAGTATTTTGGGCGCAACGGAGGATCATGCTAAGCCGTTTGAGGTAGTATAGGCTCTTAAGAGCTGAACACATATTTTGATGTTGTTTGGTACACACGTAAACCGTGACCTGAGCTAGAATGTTGAAGAGTACTGTTTATCCCACCTCCCGCCTAAGACATCCATTGAGGATTTTCTCAAGAAAAAAAAGTACTTTCCAAAAACAAGCTGCCTGCAATAACTGGTATCAATGTATAACATACATTGTGAAAACCACCACAGACCAATAAAAACATCCACGAATAGATTTTCCAACAAATACAGTCTCGGTTCGTTTGGCGCACTATTTTCGATTCCTACCCTTTTGCCCAAATGGGCCCATGGGGCGAATACGTTACTTATCATGTTATTGGCCAGTACTGTGCTAAGGCCGACATAATATCCTACAAACATGTTGTGCCCTTTGGGGAAACCGCTACTTTCTTATAGGTAGCTGAATTACAATAGGTACAGAAGACCACACGTCACTCTGGAATGTAAGAAAAACTGACCTCTTGCTATTCTTCTTTGTTGAGTCAAACCAAATCATGAGAGCTGGTACTCCACCTCGCAAAGGATTAAACGAAATATTGGAAGTTGACGGCAAACCTTCTGTACTTAAATTGGGGAAACAGAAGTTGTCGGGTTTTCCTATGTTATATATTTTCTTCAGTCGCGGATAACTTTCGATTCAGAATTTTGATATTAGTTCTTCGTTTGAGGCAAAGATGGCACTGTAGTACTTTTTGTACTATGTAGCTGTAGTACCTTTTGTTAATCACGTTAAATGGGCTTTGACTAGAACCAAAGCCTCCAAAACTATTATAAAAGTTATTGAAAAAGGTCTTGATTAAAACCCTTTTCTAGTCAAAGCAAACTGTCAGATTGTTTCAAACATGCCACATGTGTAGTTACTCAAGGAGCGGGACAGATGTAGGAACGTTGTTTGTGTGGCTCCAAATTTTATTTCAATTTCAACGAAACACCCTCATCGACTCTGATTCTAACACCACTATCAAAGTGTTACCACCATTGTGCTGCTCACTGTACGTACTGGCAATGTTTATGTGCCTACCTACTTCCTACTTCGGACCATGTGGGTCCTAACATAGAGGCAGAGCCTTTTCTTACCCATGGGTACCATAAAAGATGACTTAAGGATTCGGACGACAATAGGTTTTCAGTGTGTTCTTACTAGTTTTACTTAAGGTAATTTATTTAATTTGAGGTGCGAGTGATTCTTTAAAATCTTTTCAAATTGTGACTAAAATCTGAACAAGAGTCGAACAGATTTTCTTGCAATAACCTAGTCAATTACTACCACAGTTATAATATTGTTTGCTTAAAAATGGTTTGTAGAAGTTCGTGTTAAAAAAATACCGAAGAAACTGACTATGATGAAAAAAACGTCTATTAATAAAAGGCTTTTAGAATCCTTCATTCCAGAACAATTTAAAGCCCACATCATGTACTTACATTAATCCAACAAAATTACAGTATACAGCCAGTAGTCAAGCAAATTATGTCCATTTTGAGCGCAATGCAACAATTTAGCGGCTATTTACGGCATTTTAACGACCCTCGGCTTAACTAGGATTTCCAGTTTAGGAGTAATTTCCTAGCGAGATGATTTAACGCTTTATCTGTTGGTGCTGTTGTTTATTTGTTGTTTTAATTCTGTTGTTCGTTGTTGTTTTAATTTTGATATGAGAGGCAGTGTTGATGATGAGAATTAACACATAACATGATAACACGGTGACTGTAATACTCGTAATACTCTTTGGGCTAATTAGAATTTGGTTAAGTTAAATTTACCTAAGTCTCATGTAATTGGGGACTATTCCCATCAACCGGGCGTAAATCCAGGCTTGGGTCTCAGGGGAACATAATTTATTTCTTTTAAAAATCACGTGTGTGGGTGGTATTCAGTGGTATGCTTGTTCCATTTCCATTCTTTTGTTTTTAGTTTCATTCGGTTGATGGACAAGTTGCCTCATGTGCCACCGAAGAATTCGTCGAAGTGGCGAAGTTTTGAACTATACTAATATTATAAAGAGGTAACATTTGTTTGTAAGTTTGTATGTAGGGGCTAATCTCCGGAAGTAATGAACCAATTTTAAAAATTGTTTCACTGGTAGAAAGCTACATTATTCGTGAGTGCTATAGGCTATATTTTATTCCCGTACTCCTACGGGAACGGGAAGTACGCGGGTGAAACCGCGGGACGTCAGCTAGTAAAATATAATATCGTACGACGACAGGAGGAAGAATAAGACTAACACAATTGTACTGCCATTATGATTATAAAATCCGTTTCATTGGCGCAGTGGCTGAACGCTACACTGCTACGCTGCGTGTCATGGGTTCAATTCCCACACGGAACCAATATTTGTATGGCCTACATGTAGTTGTTCCGGGTCTTGCTAACGTACAGGACATTGGACCAAGATTTAAAAAAATATCCGATTATGAATTAGATAGTACTTAGCTGAGAGCTTGAGAATTCGTGATTTCATAACACAAATTTACCTACCCTTATGGTACCTTTACCCAATTATATCAAAGCAAAGCCTTCCCAATCTCCTACATCTCGAGGCTATGCCAAGACCAACAGTAAACATCAAATAATCCAAGCTAACATTATTTACAGCGGCTCTAAAATAAACTTACCTAAGTAACTGAGCAATTTGAACCTTCCAAATATCAAGAAATTATCACTCCGCTCACTTCCGACCTCTAACTTAAATTATTGTTCGTAGGCAGGAAGTCATCAATGTCTAAATCTAAATTAATAATTTACAGCGGACTGAGCAGTTTTTGAATTCATCTGTTTATTACGTTGAAACTGTAGGTTTGTACAGATGAACAAACAGGCTTTATCATGATCAATAGGTTGAATTTCTACTTCAAAGAATATAATGATATAAGAGGAAGGCTTATAGGAGGAAGTTTTGAAATGGCGTCTGTTACAAATACCTAAGATGAAAGGGAGTCTACTAAGGTTCGGTGTTGCATTATGTATCTATGACTGGATTACGTATTATTGCAAAAAATAACTTGTATTCAATGTTTTTTTTCCCGCAACTTTATTCTAAACTTTTAAACTTATCAACAAACTATTTAAAGTCCACATTTAAGTTATTGTTAAACCAAAAAATCTCAACTATAGGACAAACAACGCCGCAGGACACTAACAGTCCCGTCCTGAATAAATCGTGATTCAAAACGAGCTTTCAGTTTGCCGACTTGGAAGTGGCTTAGATAAGTGATGGGATTCGTCTCTGTGAGAGGGTAATTCGGGAATTTTTCATCTTGAAAGCCAAGTTTGTGGTAAGCCCTCCGCAGACAAAGTGAAATAAATAGCTAGGCAAAGGATTGACATTCGGAGCTTACTTTGGACGTTATTTTGTTTGCAAATGTTGGGTTGTATAACTTGTTTATGTTGATACTTACAGACTTGTTACGATATTGTGGTTCTTTCTTCTTTAGGTTTTGGGCACAATATGAAGCAATGTACAAAAGCTTACTTGCAAATTGTAGTATTACTAGCCTACAATTTATTGTTTTGACCTTAGTACTTATGCATGTTTGATATTAGTATCTGTATCTCAATTTCGAAGGATAGCATAGAATAAATGAAAGGGTAATTACTTAGCACCTTTACTTTTACCTACATTGTGTGTGTTTTTTGTCAATAAATGCTCAAATCGATATCACTATTAGTAAATTGTAGAAGACAGAGTGAGATAAGACTTTATGAGACATCAGTATACCTAACACATACAGAAACAAGTGCACACTAATTGCAAACGTAACTTCCCTGCAGAAAACACTAAACATCCTGAAAACCCTGCAAGTTTAAATTCACACAAATCTTACTCAAAATTGTTTCAAAAGAAATGAAAAATGGGTTACGTGTCAGCTCCGTTTCGAGTCCTACTTAAACAGTAAGAAAAGAAATTGATAAGTGCATGATAAATTCAGCTGGCAACCGACCAAATGAAACAACTACGGATGCCTGCCTTTTATATTGTAAATCCTGTTTTTATAAAGCGATGCACGAGTTCCACATGGTGCGATAGGAGCCAAGTTTATGTATCCGTTTACACTGAGGATTATCATAAGAATACTGGTGGGTACGCCTGTCAGCGAGTGTGCAATGTTGCACATATCTACATTGCAATTGGTGAGGTTAGTCTTTTAAACTGATAGTAAGAAGGTGTTAAAATGGAGACCCAGAACTGGTCATATGAACGTAGATAGGGCACAAGGGAGGGTAACCAACGACGTGGTCCGAATAACCGGCAAGAGCTGGAAGCGGGAGGCCTAAGATTGGGTAAAGTGGCGTGTAATGGAGTAGACTACTCCGTACTCAGCACCGTTTAGGCGCAGAATGTCCAATTGGCAAAACGGCCAGCGGTCGAAAAAAATGTCCAATTCGCAAAATGTCCAATTCGCAAGCACTCCATAAGAACAGCATCTATAGAAATTTTGTCGTCTGTATACAATAGCTAGGTACAATAAACGGAGGAATATATCACTATAATCATAATGCATCGCACTGGTAATTGCAGTAAAGAGTAAATTTGTCAAAATAAAATAGCTATACATATTTCTAGAAAAGTTTTTGGATTTAATTTATGATCCATTAAGTATTCAATGTCTGAAATCAGAAAGCTTTGAGCTTCTAGACAGAACTATAATTTCTTAGAAATAGTATCTTTGTCTTTATTCCATGTGAAAGTAAACATATTATTATACGAATATTTCTCGATCCATAGAAACAGACCATTGAAAATATCGCTCCATTAGATGATACTTCAAAAAAACTCCAAGAAAGATCGATGTTCACAAATTAGCGTAACATTACACATGATCGACGTCTTTAAAAACCTTTTATGTTATACCTTCGATTCTGATGAATTCTCGAGAATTGATAGCCACTTGAATTGGGAAAGAAATACTAAGAAATTTTCTTTTGCAGTGAAGAGACGATACCCGCAATTACAGACACAATTAAAATAACAATGCACCGTGCCCCATCGGGCACGGCTGACATACAGGAGCGGGGCTCATGGCTAAATAATAACAGACTCGATTCGATCTTCTAGGTTAAGCAAACCTTGCTTAGGTTGGTAAGTGGATTGGTGATCCTCCATCACATACCGAGTCCACTCCGTGCCACGGAAAGCACTTTAAGCAGTTCCGGCTGTCATTTGAAGATCCTTGGTAGTCGTTACGTGTAGTCAGAAGCCTTAAAGTCTGACAACCAGTCTTGCTATCGTGCAGTAACTGGATTGCGGTGAGATAGGTTGAGGTTAGATAGGCAGTCGCTCCATTTGAAATATTGGTATTCAGCTGCATCCGGTTAGACTGGTGAGCATGATGAGCATAGGTACGTAATAGTTCAAAAGGTTGTTTTATTAATCAATCAATAACACAATAGTATCTGGCTGTCAACAAAAGGTCCCAAATAAACCGCATCAATAAATTATGAAACAAAATTCAAAATCTGGGCCATGGTCCCGCCATCAAATTCTATTATCTAGTGGTTGTTGTGATTTCCATTGGCAGATGGATTTATAAGCCCGGTTTCCCTAACAATAAGCGACACCTAAATAAGCAATATTGCATGGTTTTAATTTCAACTCCTAGTGCTGAGCCGAAAGTTTGTTTCTATTTGTTCATTTATTTAGGTGTGCCTAGTGTTTGCGTATCGAACACAAACTGCTGCCTATCCTATACAACCCGCGTTCCATACCATCATAATATTTAGGATAGCAAAACCACAGATTACCTCACATACTCTAAATAACTTTAAACTGCACTAAACAATTACCGAAACTATCCAACAACAAAACATCCACTTTTGTAAACTCATATAAAACAGTACCCAATTACGGTATAGTTCTCCGTAATTTTGTATTCGCATTTCTCACAACACGTTTGTCGGTGACTCGGTGTTCGGTATCGCTCGTGCACACTCGGCCCTGTCCCGATTATCCGCTTTATCTCGCCCTTCTCGCCCCATCTCGCCCCATCTCGGACCACTCGCCCTGATTACCCAGAATAATCGTATTAAACGCCTTTTAATTTAATGTTAATGTTGTTTACGTTCGTTCGTAACTGTTGTACGGTTGCTAACTGGGTAATATTGGAACAATGACGGTAATTATCGCGGGGAAGGGGTTTTACTAGCAAATGTCTGCCTACGTATATTTGTTGGGTTTGTGTGGGACTGTGTCGCGCTTGTGGGTGGAGTGACGTAGTTTTGGCTTGATTTAAACATCAATACATACAAAACATCATGATAAGATAATCAGCATTTCCTAAAACCAAACAATTCGAAGTCGTCTATAGTCCGCGCCAGTTTAGTAGGAAATAAAGGTCATTAACCCACATACATTTATTCAAATACATGATTCCGAAAACAGAAATAATGACATAAACTTGTCCCGAAACTACCTATAACGTGATCCTTGACTTTTTTATATTAATAAAAAACTTTTTTGCAAAAAATAAAACCGACTTCAAAAAACACAAAAAAGTGAAAAATAACTTTAAGTCAAGTTATTTTTTACTTTTTTGTGTTTTTTGAAGTCGGTTTAATTTTTTTGCAAAACAGTTTTTTTATTTTTCCATTTTTAGTTGTTATAATATTCTATACAAATGCTATGCATTTATTTAACAACATTTACAACATTAACATATATTATATATATATTATATTATTATATTATTATTATATATTATATATATATTATTATTTATTTAACATTTTATGCATTTTTTTTGTCAACATGTCATGGTAATAGTACCATGACATGTTGACATGTTAAGTTCCATTTATTGGGGATAAGCCTATGCTTATCCCCAATAAATGGAACTTAACATACTACAAATGTCACTTACGGGATATCTTCCGTGATTATTTATTATTTTGAGCTCCCGATATTTGTAGTATAGTTATGAACCGTGAAAGCTTAAAACAGTGTTTGGAACTTAACATACCTAAACTGTCGAAATTTGTACACATCTGCGTACCCCTCAGAGCATACAAGCGTGATGTTACGTCATGATGTTGTGTAAACAATAAACATCCAAGCGATTGCAGCAATCACGACCGATTTACCATCCAGTTTTGAAGATTTCTATTGTATATCTCCAAAGATCAGCATTAGATCTTCACCAAATTTAATAGCAACCATTTCAGGAGTATATTCTTTCAAATAAAAAAGAATTTTGAGAATCGCTCCACAAATCAAGGAGAAATCGGTGAACATACATGAAATTATACCACACAACTGAAGTAAAAATGTTCATAAAATGAAAACTACTAAGCCAAACCATGTTAAATTTTTATGGGACCAAATAGCAACTATTCCGCATCAAACTAAAAAAGAATCACGTAAATCGGATCATAAATAGCAGCGTAATCGGTGTACATAAATAAATAAAAAAAAAAAAAAATACAATCGAATTGAGAACCTCCTCCTTTTGGAAGTCGGTTAAAAAGGATTCATAATATTGTCGGGGTACCTACGCAGAGAATTTAAGGAAAGAGCAATGACCTTTAATTCCTACTTATCTGGCGCAGACTATACAACAACAACCCGCACTAGGCTAGCGTGGTGGATTGTGGCCCACTCCCTCTCGCAGATAGGAAACTTTTGTCCCAGCTGTGGGATGCCAAAAAATTGCTCCTATCTTCACGTATTTTAAACGGCCTTGTGATGGAAGGAATAAATAATCATCATCATCATCTCCCTGCCCTTATCCCATGTTACTTGAGGTCGGCCCAACACATTTTTTTTCTTCAGTTCTCCCCTGTCAACCGTCACACAATCATTTACACCTTTTTCCCTCATATCATTCCTCACACAATTCATCCATCGTTTCCTTTGTTCACATAACTCAAACAAAAATATTCGCACCATCGAAAACACAAAATCTTACATTAACAATTAATTTGATAAATCATGGCAGCCTTCATGTTTACGTTTCAAACTTAAAAGCGATACAACCTGCTCGAAAATGGCGTCGGCACGAAGAGAATAAATATTTAAAGACCCTAATCAATCGTGACGTGAGTTCTCTTCGAAAATTAACGAGATAACTGAGTTTGCCTTTGTTATAACATTATGCAAAATTGTCCAAAGTAAACATAATACATACGAGTGTATTTTGTTTCAGAATTTTGAACGGCGATATATTATTTTTGGTGTTTACGATCGTTCATAATGAAGGTTGGTATAAACCGTTGTAATTGCACGGTGTCCAATGGTTTTCTTTTAGATAATTTGTTAAATACCACGTTTATAGTTATATGCCAGATTTTAGTCACACAAAACTGATTATAAGGTCAGATTTTCATGACCCACAAACAAGCGAACGATATGGCT
This sequence comes from Xestia xanthographa, assembly GCA_905147715.2. NCBI lineage: Eukaryota > Metazoa > Arthropoda > Insecta > Lepidoptera > Noctuidae > Xestia > Xestia xanthographa. The sequence continues at coordinate 29,819,296 of LR990653.1, read as the reverse complement.
GAAACCTAAAGATCAACAACAACAACAGCCCATAACGTCCACTGCAGGACATTAGCCTCTCCCATGATGGGAGGAATATGCCGTAATCTCCGCGCTTGGCAGGCGGCTTGGAGATCGCAGTGATGAAAGACTAACAGAAAACGCTGCTGCCCATTCTCTGGTCTACGGAGGCGCAAGGTGTTCTGCCTCAGACATTAGTCGCCTTATACGACACCCGTGAGTGTAATGGGCCAACCCATTACACTAACGGGTGTCGGGTGTCCATTCTACTCTCTATTGGTTCTCTACCTAAAGAACAAACATACTATAATATCGTGCCTCTAATCTCCGAAAGGTAAAACAGAGGCGGGCCGTTTATAACACCTACATTTAACAAGTTATGCCCCATGTAATAAGGGGTGAGCCTATCGCATATCACCGAGCACCAATCCAAACACCGAATTGCAACTACGAAGTTCCCTAAGAAACAACCTAAAGATCGCACGACAAAAAACGAAGTTTTACTTGCTATCGATAAAAACCCAATATATTCGGAACTAGCTACTAAATACATAGTAGTTGTAAAGGCGTTCAATATGCATGGTACAGGTGAGTCAATAAAGTCGCGTTGTGTGTTCGTGTCGCTAAATATGAAAATGTTCTGAGAGCACCCTAACTGATGTTGAGAGTTTCTGCCGGGACACATGGGGGAGAATGTGATATTACTTTACATAGCATGACGGCTTTATTATTAGAAGGGATAGGCAGGGTATAACTATAATACAGCAGTGAAAAACTTGTGAACTGCAAAGTCATAAGTCTCGAGTTCGAACCTAAGACGCGCACTTCTGTTTTTTCGGAACCATGGGCGTATTGTATAATTATCACTTGCTTCATACCTTCATACCAGATCAGCATACCTGAGTGATATTTCTCGATGGCGTGTAAAGCCAAGTCAGAGGCCCATGGGCGATATAAAAACTCTGACACCAGAGGCACTAACCACACGAAAAAGAAGAAAGAAGAACTTCCGAAGAAGAATCAAAATGTCCAGAGCGCACCGATATTTAGCAATATTTGGGAGCAAGCCTATTCCACTAAACTTCATTCTGCTACTGGGAACTTTCTAATTCGCGACCGAATAACACTGTAGCTACTAAGCGCGAATTTCTCCTATAAAATTGTAGTATAATCCATAGCAATGATGATTCTGACAGTTCTTGAACGCAGTTTGTTGATCGTGTTCGGGTTCAGTGGTAAAATCTGCTATAAGCAGGAATTAAGCCCGGGACTAAACATAGCATCATAAAAGACGTAGGTAGAGGAATCAAATCTCCAACGTTCTGATTTCGGGCGGATACTCTGAATCTCAATTTTCCGATCGGACAATTGAACTCATGACCCTGCTGAGCAGTCATGCTTTTGACAAGAATATGAACGAGACGGTCGAGCATTTCCATAAAAACGGGAAATCCAATCCTTGTTTCTCCTATCAGCATCTCAAAGCCCAATAGCCAGCTAGCACGAGTAACCTCATCCTGTAAAACTTAGTAAGTGTATCGCTACCCTTCGATCGACAGCTAAACTTAAGCCGTGTTTTAGTGCCGATCTCTTCGCACATACTCGTAAACTGCGCGAGTTGTGCTTTATGTTACAATACTTAGGAAACAGAGTTGCAGGCTTTGTTCGTGTTTGTGGTTCGTGTTTTATAATGTTGAGGAATTTTGTGGTTTCTAATAAAATATGGCGAGCAAATATTGTTTTTGGAGCTCACGTTTTGTCTAAAAGCTAAAAACAACAGCCTACAGCGAAAAATGGCTAATTCGTATCGCACGAGGATACAGAGTTCTTTGAAGCAGCAACGGCGTTAGAAAAGTGATTTAGGAGACGGTTTCCAACCCTGGACATTATGGTAGATAGGCATACGAGGGTCTATAACCGAGCCATCCGTGCCATCCACCATAGTGGCAATGTGGCGTGCCAGGAATCGCTGTTGTAAGGCTGAACACGGCAAGAATGGCGACAAACGAAATCACTACATATTATTAAACAAAGTGGGCGCCGCGTCTGTCTGTCCCTTTGTATGCAACGGATTTTGATACGGATTTTTAATAGATAGAGTGATTCAAGAGGAAGGTTTTAGTATATAATTTGTCAAGCGGGCGAAGCCACGGGCATCAGCTAGTAACACAAATTCAAATTAGCAATGAGTAGCCAGGATGTCAAACGACGCATCATACTAACGCGTTATTAACTAGTTTGGGATTGGTTACGTCATGGACGACAGGCCTTAGAAAAAAGTGGAAAAAAGTATATTCAGAAGTTGATTCTGGGACTCACTTTTCGCTTGTCGCAAATTGACCTAAATCCGCCTTCCAAACTGGTCGAAATTGTACATTTTTATTCAAGTTAAATTTTATCTGACACAGCATTGTTCACACAAGTACATTGTGCATCGGCTTTTCGTTGATGAGATTTGAAAGAAAGTAAAAAAATATTTATTTATCACAGGGACATGACGTGCATAAAAAATGAAAACAGAAACAATAAATAATAATTAAATAATAATAATAATTTGGTGTTAGGTAAACTTGTTTTCAATACACTTCCTCGAAAACTGGTCCATAACGCACCACGATTAGGTACAACATGCAATGTATTTCACACACGTGCGATTATTTCCATTTTCCCGCACGTGTGCGAAAATGAAAATTGCCACAGATAACTATACCTGTACTTAGTCCAAAGTGGTTCAATGCCTATAGTGTGAGGTGAATGTTTTTTTTTAATTTCGGCAAAGTACCACGCGTCTTGACGGCATAAATATTTTTTGAATATTAAAATTGTGTTTGTAAATAGATTATCATAGATAAACATGATTATTAAAAACTAATAGTTACTTTTATACACAAATGAACATTTATTTGTGTTCTGAATTCAAAAATATAAAATAAATCTATTTTTTATATTAGGCTGTTTAGCGGCTTCATACCGTTGCCTCTCCTTCAACCTGGCGAAATCAAAGCGCGAAAAAAAAAAAAGAAAAAAAATCATAGTTTTTTAGTTCGTGACAAAAATATTTTACGTTATTTTATTTTATTTCTTCAAAAGTGTATTGAAAAACGTCGTTTGATACACGTGGACATTTGTTATTGCAATTCTCGGCTCAAAAACACCCTCGCCTACGGCTCGTGTGTTATAATTCCGCCTCGAATGCAATAACAAACTTTCTCCACTTGTATCAAAATGTACTATTTCAGTGTTACTGCCCGAAAATCCAAGAGAGATCTAAAAACTTTTGACTAACTGAAATGTTATTTCATTTCAATTAGTCAAAAAGTTGAAGCTAGTTGCACATTCCAAAACATGGATCTCACTAGACACACGGGAAAGCCACCTTACTAATCCAATTAGCAATTTTGTCATGATCACCATCTTCCTGCCTTTATCCCATGTTACTTGGGTTCGGCGCAAAATGCTTTTTTCTTATATTCTTCCCTATCAACAACAGTGTCTCAAGACGAAAGTCTATGACCAGTGTGTGTTTCCAGTGATTACATACGGGACCGAAACGTGGTCGCTCACAATGTGCCTTGAAGGCTGAAAGTCACCCAAAGGGCAATGGAGAGGGCTATGCTCGGAGTTTCCTTGCGTGATCGAATCAGAAATGATGACATCCGCAAGAAAACCAAGGTCACCGACGTAGGAATTGCCAAACTTAAGTGGCAGTGGGCAGAGCACATTGCTCACAGAACGGACGGCCGATGGGGCTGAAAAGTTCTGGAGTGGCGCCCGCGAACCGGAAGACGATGCGTTGGAAGATCTCCCACTAGGTGGACCGATGACCCGGTGAAGGTTGCGTGAATCCGTTGGATGCAAGTCGCACGGGACTGGTCAATGATGGCGACACTTGGGGGAGGCCTATGTCCAGCAGTGGACGTCTTTCGGCTGAAATGATGATGATGTGAACCGTCACACAATCATTTACACCTCTTTTAAATTTTTACATAGTCCATCCATCGTTTCTTTGGTCTTTCTTCCTCTCCCTCTCCATACGTCAATATTTAATTCAAAATACTCAATCCTTGCTTTATCCATTCTTGTTAGACCCACACATCCACCTCAACATTGTAATCTCCTCTACTTGCAATCCTTTTTGTGTTTTTATCAATAGGTAGTAATTTTATCAAAAGCACAAAAATCCCCCATAAAGTCAAATCATCAGTTCCTTCTCTAGTCCTAAACCAATCAAAGGGCGTGGGCAATGGGTCACTCGAATATCCACCCCGAAAGAGAGAAACATCGAAAAATAATAGCATATACAAACGTCCCTATTAAATTAAAACGGTTGGGCAAACATGGAATTTCATATTCGCGTGATTGAACCAGCCAAATGAAATGCTAGTACCGATATTACTACTTTTATTTGATTTTTCTGATATTATCGGGACTATGTAAAAGAAGAGTGGTGTGTACTGAAAAACCAATTTGGGAGAAGTTTGGTCTTATGAAGGTTTCTGAATTATAATTATCTCACACAGTCACACTTACATGTAAAATGATCATTTCACTTATGAATAGGTCGGTATCAAGTAATAACCTCTTTTTTAGTCTGTAGATTGAAAAACGCACTCGCAAACGCATCGTACCTACAAGAAAATAAGAGTAAGTAATCATCAGCCCAACATTTCATAAAAGGCAAATACTTTATTAATGAACGATAAAATTAATGGATACATCACCTTTAATTCAACAGCAAGATAGTAATAACAGGAAATACTTTCAGGTTAAGTTTCTGAACCCCGTTATCAAAATTGAAACGCACCTAACCTTTATAACTTTTAAACACAAAGAATAAAGTGTGAGGGATGCTCAAGAAAACCCATTAAAAGCGCTTTCCAAAACATTATATAAAATTAATATCCTTTCTTGTTTATTCTGGTTAATTGGTAAAACAAAAATTCATTATCTTACCCTCATAATTGATAAGAAACAAGAACAAATTAATGGGTGAATTAATCCAGTGACAGTTTAGAGCTCGAAGATAAATTAAAGCTCTGTGAAGTTGTTGTGGGGATTACCATGTTTGTACCACCATTTCGGATGGTTTCTGGTCCTTCGAGACCAACAGATGACCATAAACATAACATAACCTGTTGTACCTACCTTATAGTACACGCACATTTCGTCAGTTATTTAGTAATAGGGGGCGACCCTATTGCCATCAACCTTGCACAGATCTAGAATCCGTGGCTGCTACTGAGAAATTCCTGATGGAAAAACCCAATAACACTTTGCCTGACCTGAGAATCGAACCCAGGTCCTCATACTTAAAATGTCACTTACGGGATATCTTCCATGATTATTTATTATTTTGAGCTCCCGATATTTCGACGCTGTTGCAAGCGCCATGATCGCGGGTTAATTGGAGAATGCGGGTGGACGGAAAAAATTGTTAGGAGCAGACAAATCTGTCTACCCTCTTCCCAGGCCTTCGTGCCTGCCTGCCTGGGGGGCTTTTCTTCTTCTTGTCCCAGGTCCTCATGCTCGGCAGTCGCGCTTGGCCCACTAGGCCAACGAGGTAGTTAAGTTTATATTTTCATCGAAATTCGAAATGTAAAATGGACTGATGTTGTTAGAAAAACATTCAAGATAAAACAATAACCGTTGGGGCCGTCTCCACAAACGAGAGAATCGCGGCGATTCAACGTATTTCTATACGAAAATATCGCCGCGATTCTCTCGCTCGTGGAGACGACCCAAAAGAGAGTGTATAGAAAAACGTGGCAAGGACGATAATATCGCCGCGATTCTCTCGCTCGTGGAGACGGCCCAAAAGAGAGCGTATGGAAAAACGTGGCCAAGGACGATAATATCGCCGCGATTCTCTCGCTCGTGGAGACGGCCCAAAAGAGAGCGTATGGAAAAACGTGGCCAAGGACGATAATATCGCCGCGATTCTCTCGCTCGTGGAGACGGCCCAAAAGAGAGCGTATGGAAAAACGTGGCCAAGGACGATAATATCGCCGCGATTCTCTCGCTCGTGGAGACGGCCCAAAAGAGAGTGTATAGAAAAACGTGGCAAGGACGATAATATCGCCGCGTTTCTCTCGCTCGTGGAGGCGGCCCCTAATAAATGCGCCAGCAAGAGTTATTTCTAAACCAGAAAACTGACAGTAGCACTATGGTTATAATTTTTGTAAAAATTGTCATAACTGCCAGGATCAATCATTGTTGACAAATAACTTTGTCATAGTCTTTTCCCAACTATGTTGGGGTTGTCTTCCAGTTTTACCGGATACAGCTGAATACCAGTATTTTACATGAAGCGACTGCCTATCTGACCTCCACAACCCAGTTGTACCGGGTAATACGATACTCCTTGGTAAGACTGGTTGTCAGACTTTTTGGGCCTCTGACTACCTAACGTCTGTCAAAGATCTACAAATGACAGCCGGGACCAACGGCTTAACCGAGGCACGGAGGAAACTCGGTATGTAATGGGTGGTCACCCATCCACAGACCAACCTAGGCACAAATCCAGCTACGGCTTTACCTAACGATCGACCCGAGTGACTGTTATTATTTAGCCACGAGCTCCTCCATAGTACTGCAATCTTATTACAGGCAACAAACAACAAAATCTTTCAAAATATTAAGATTTTTATCAATAAACAAAAACATAGACGAATGGCTCGAAAACAACCCTTACAAATTCAAACAAGTACCAATATCTAAACAAATAAAAAGTAATGGCAACAAAGGTATTATATCAAACGTACCAGTCCCTTTCTAAGGTTTATCGGGACCAACGGGTGACCCCCGTCACAGTCTAGATCAAACGACTTAACATATTTACCAAAAATGTTTCAAATTCAACAATCCGATAACAGAAAACCACAATAATATCAACCTTACTAAAAAGTGTTAAGAGTTAAGGCAAAATGAAAGAGTTGAAAATGTAGACAATGTAGTAGGTGATATAAATCGAATTGCCAATGAAAGAGCGTTTCTCCCACATTCAATAAGTTATTTTTGTTTGAGCGATCACAAGTCATTGTAGAAAATTTGGACGTTCGCTGTGATTTAAAGGACCATTGTCGGTCGAGTCACCATTCATGGTACTCGAATCTGTCTCAAGAAAATATTGCCGGAATATAATAAATAAAATGTCTAAAGTTTACGATTTTTTATTTATTTAGTAATCATTATTCGCGCCCGATGCATGTTTAGGCAAAAACTCACGGAGATCTGATTTGGAACCTCTAATTTGTAGATTCTTTTGAATATAGACCATCAATTTTTTTTTCATGGCACAAATATCCTATACTTTCTTAATAACAGAATACTTCTACGTTGCGTGCCTTTTTAAGTCAATTGTACGAAGGGCTCTTAACAATTTTAGCCTGCAATACTTCAGCGTAGAATAAAAATTAAATTGCAGCAATTTTTTTCAGTTATTAAGCATTTACAGAAATCTTATTTGTTTCTAAAACGTAATTTAAACGAAGTAAATTCCGCGCTTACTTAGTGACCAAATTAATCAACATCATTATTAATTGAGCCCCTTTCCTAATCCATACCGACCAAAAGATTCGAAGTCTCCACGAAATACGTTCACCCCGAATTGTATGTAATAATATTCTGGTCGCGTCCCTGGCTAAAGTCACGCACACCGATGAAAGGCAGCAATGTATTGCTGCGCAATCTACGTTGTGATAACCAGTGGGCTCGCACGTGTAGACACGGCACTTTCGTTCTGTCCTTGGTCTGGTATTAAGATAATTTTCCTCGTGTTTTCCAACAGGCTGGCTGAAATGTTTGTGATTATCAAAGGAACAGAAATTAAGTGCAGCACAAGCTTACTCCAATCCTGATTTAAAAAATCAAATACTATTTGACTGTCTTGAAAATCATTCAACACTTACCGAGGCCAGTCCGTGGATGGGTGACGATCAACTATATCCCTGACCCCTTCGTGATTCAGAAAGCACGTTAAATGATCCTGCCCCCTATACAGGGTGTAATGTAAATGGACCGAGGCTGTCAACCAAACATTCTGTAAGTACATCAAAGTAAGTAATTCTACGCAAAAAATATTCCTGGGAAACGACTTTTTTATGGGGTGGACGCATGTAATAGTAAACGGGTTATGGGAGTATTTAAAGTAAAGTTATGACCTTAAAAACTAGTACCTGTTTGAAAAAAAACTTGTGAAAAAGTTGGAGCTTTGACCTCCAAAATCTCCGTAAATAGTAGGTTCCCAGGTATGGCCCAGAACAAATGATCGCAATGACGGGGAGAACATGTGCCTTTCGGCTTCGTTAATGGTCTACTTACACCCATAAGGTCTACTTTTCAATATATTTTTTTGCCTGATACCACCACCACCATTCATAGCACGGTCATGGTATGATACGCGGTGGGCAGACACCTTATGCCGTTGGTCTCGTCTGCCATTTGTAGGTCATTGATATTCAGTAAGATAATTATTATTATTAGTCATTTGTGTCCCACTGCAGGGCAAAGGCCTTCCTTCCCTCTTTCCACTTACCCCTATCCAGTGCTGATGTTCGCCAATCCTTGTGGAAAGAGTCGAGTTCGTCCCGCCATCTCCTTCTGGGCCTGCCGCGTTGCCGTTTGCTGCTGTTTGGGACCCATTGTGTGGTAATTTTAGCCCATAGCTCATCCGGCATGCGACAGAAGTGGCCAGCCCAGTTCCACTTGATCTTGGCAGCCGTGTGACCTACAATGACAATTTGAGTTTTGGAATGCAGTATCGAGTTCCTTATATGATCAGTAAGCTTAAGCTTAAGTAAGATATTAGTAACTAGTATTGAACTGCACCCAGTAAAATTGTAAAAAGGCTGGGCAGATGATAATTAACGTGTAGCGCAAATATACCTTGGCATATAAATTATGTACGAACTAAGAGTGAGTCTTGAGTTAAATATAATATTAAAACCTGGTGCTACGCAGGCCAGATATAAAGTAAGTAGCTTGCCTGAGCCTTCAAAATACTCTTTGAAGTCTCCCAAGCAATAAAACAAGACTTAATAAAACTAACCTTTACCATTTATTTTTCAATAAGAAGCCACAAAAATGGCAATCCCGTAAAGTCTTAGTGATTTATTCCTTCTTTACTACCTGAGCGAAATAGGTTGTATCCCAAATACTGGATAAAACTTTACTACCCACGGATTTGCGCCTTAGGTCAGGATAAATACTTCTTTACTGCTCAAATATTGGGTAGGAAGTCTGAAAGGTAATATTATTTTATTATTTACTAAAATAATATTATTATCTTTATTTTCCAATAAGGCCTATTTCAGAGTGAGACCGGCGCCGCTGGTCGCGCGTTTCAATAACTATAGACTTGTATGATAGCATTCACAGTTCAGCGTTGACCAGCGCTCGTTGAACAGTGAACGCTAAAATAGGCCTAAAGCTGCGTTTCCACCAAAAATGTGCTAGGCCGCTGGGCGGTGCAAGAATGCGTAGCGAGGCTGTACAACGGTTCGCAGATGCTGGTGCCAGGATGTGCAGCAGTCTCGTTTCAGACTGACTGCTTTTTTTTCGCTAGCACACATCCCTCGCACACATTCCTCGCAACACATACCTCACACGCATTTTTTCCTTGTTTTGTATATACCAAAACCTCGCGCCGCTGAGCCGTTTCCACTAGAGCTGCGCTGAGCGAGGCTAGGGGAGTGGTGGAGTTATTCTATTGGTTCTTAAGGCCCTTCTAACCCTAAAATTAGCAACTCTATTTGTGGTGGTTCAAACTACATTAGAAATACTGTTAGAATAAAGTTCTAATCAGCTTGCACTACAAAGCGGTTGTTACGTCAGTCACTGCGGCCGAATAGTCCGAAATGAGTGTTTTTTTGCGATTTACAAAAATCTATTGATTGGACTAAAAAAATAAAACACATAAGACCTGCTTTATAGTTAGTTCAGTTAGTATGCAAAGTTTCATGATCTAATTTGAAGTGCTTTTTGAATACCAGCGGTTTATTGTTCGATTTGGAGGTAACTTTGAATTTTTTTTCTATCGAGAAAAGTTTATGGAATCGTGTTTTCGTCACACATAGTACCTAGAATTAATTCTCAGCTTTACCATATATTTATTTCAAACTTAATGTTGCAGTATTTTAGACGTTACGGAGGATCATGCTAAGCCATTTGAGGGATATATAGCCCTTAACAAACACATCCCACGCTACGCATCCTTGCACATCTCTGGTGGAGACGCAGCCTAAATGTCAAACTATTTTATAGTGTCTTTCGGTCCTTCCTCTCGTTTTTTACTTTGTAATTGGGATAATTAAATTAAGATCATAGAGGAACTAGTCCTACAAAAACCATTTCAGTAGTTTATAATTTTAAAAACAATAACTCAAGAAGCTATTTAGAGCTTAATTAATTATGCTAAGTTCCTGTGGTCGTTGAACTCCGGGGGCCTATTAATGTAGCTGGCAATGTGACATATTTGTCAACGAGTTGAAACATTTTCGCGACAGTTGCTTTATTATGAAGTAGGTACGAAAACTGTGAAACAAACTTGGGAATTTGTCGGATTGTGGTCTGTCACCTGAATCTTTGTGGGTTTTATTAAATAACTACTAGCTTATGCCCGCAGCTTTGCCTGCGTGGAGTGTGATAATTGTCCCACGGGTTCATACTACCCGAATTAAAAGTATTCTATGTGTTGATCCAGGTTATAAACTATGTGTGTGCTAAATTTCATCTAAATCTGTTCTGTAGTTTTCGCGTGAAAGAGTAAAAACATCCATCTACCCATCCACACAAACTTTCGTATTTAGAATATTACCCCGTACTTGATTTTCATCATCATTTCAGCCGAAAGACGTCCACTGCTGGACATAGGCCTCCCCCAAGGGGGGTTTTTGCCATGATCGCCACGCTTGGCAGGCGGGTTGGCGATCGCAGTACGGTTGTTACAAAAGCACAGAGAACGCTGCTGCCCATTCTCTGGTAAGTCCCTTAGTCGCCTTTTACGACACCCACGGGAAGATAATTATAGGATGGTGCTATTCTTTACGTCCGACACCATACAGATAGTCTTGACAGTCTTGATTTTCATTTCTTGTATAAACATAATATTAAAAGTAACGTATGACAAAGATTGTGAAACAGGATCCCAGAAAAACATAATTTCAAAAACAAGGAAATCGTGCGAAATAACGGAATTAAAATATAATGCAGATGAGTAAACAATCCAATATCTTCAAATAAAACGGTCGAAATATCGACATTACACAAAATATTATAAACGCTAAAACAACGGTTACCAACAGGAATTTTAGGGAAACGGTCTTATGTTACGGGTGAAGTAGAAAATTCTGTTAGCGATAAGTCCACTCTAGTCAAGGAGAATAGTCAAGATGTCTGTTAAGAAGGTTAAGAGTTCTCTTAATTTAGTTTTAAGACGGGATGTCTATTAAGGAAATTATTATTATTCAAAGGTAGTATCCAGAAGTAATGTTTGTTGACAAAATTATTTCTAGTGAAACTTAGTTACACTATGAGAGCGTAGCAGCGAGATAATTGCGCAACAAGCTTATAATGGCAGCGCCTTTCTTATTGACAGTTCAACAACGTATTATTTACATTGGTAAACATACAATTTTGATAAACGGGTCACAAATTTACCTCAAAAACTTTTGAAAAGTGAGTAAGACAACTGGAGTGCAGGAAAACCCTACCAGACATACCTACAGAAAATGTGGTCATTTAAAATCCTAGCTGTATCCGCAACATGAAAACGCGCAAAACAATTTCGTAAATAACGCACCGTTTGAAATCAAAGGTACCAATACAAAGGTATTTGTCCGAAATCCAAGTAAATCCAGTAAGATTGCCCAGTAATCGTTGTATTGGCGAAAAATCTTCTGTCTAGATTCAAATCGGCGTGTCTGAAGCTTTTGTATTAAAGATAATAGGATTTTTTCTAACAAAATTATGTGTACTTTTATAGATATTGTATTGGCTAAAGAAATCTCTCTGATGGTATTGTACTTACAGACAAATAGGATTCGATTTGAACGCTTTCGGCTTGAGGAGTATTATGGATACAAATGTTTCAACATTTTGTTTCTGTAAGATATTGTTTAGATCTTTTATGATATTACTTAGGTAGGTATTTTGCAGCAACTCATGCGTTTGAAAGTGAGCATGCATTTGCCTTTGCAATCTTTGAAAATGTAACATTATTAGCTGAGATCTATAGACATAATTTCTGTCTCTTTCTGGTACTTGTAGTTTGGCAGTAGTGTCACCGTAACAAGCATTTCTGTACGCTTCGCCAAAGTACGTGCTAAGTAGTGCGTTTATAGATTTCGGCTTCAGATTTGACTGGTACTAATAAAACAGTCGCTATAAAGCCCAGTTGGAGACATAAGAGACTGCGTTTATCACAGGTTAAAGTAATGAGAGGTTTTCCTTTTGAGGTATTAAAAAAAAAACAAGTTTCCAAGAACTCTATAGATGGCACTGGTGGAACTGACTATGATAGTTAGTGCCAAAGCCAAAACGCTTGGAAAAAAAAAACATTGCGTCACGTCAAAAACGCTCGTTGACTGACACTTTCGTTTGCTTAACCTTCCAAATATAACCTAGTTTTCTCGTGCTTTGTTAAAATCAGTTTTTTTAAGTTCTGTTCCTTGCATTATCATACTAAGTTCAGCGCCATCTATCCAGCGACTAGGGAAGAGCTAAAAAGAAAATCCCTCATTGGAACTGCTGGCTACACTGAAGACTGACACTAAAGGCCCGGTCACACCGGATGCGTTGCGTGACGTGACGCGTGCACGCATCAGTTGTAATGTATGAAACTGTAAGAAAGATGCCAGACCAGATGCGTGACGTGTGCACGCGCGTCACTCACGCACGCAGAGCCGCATCTACTGGCAAACCGAGTCCGCGCGCGTGTGCAGAGGAATGGCAACGTCGCACAGCACTGATGACGTTGTATTATATGGCGCTCCCTGTTAGATGTCAGACTGGGCACGCACGCACGCGCAATGGTCATTGCTGCACGTACGCACGCATGGCAGGTTGTATTTATTTACAAACACAATATAGTTTACGAGTGTTTTTTTTCGCAATGGAGACAATTTTATAGGAAAAACTCATAGAATTATGATATTCACTGCGTTCCTCTCTTATATTATTAATATCATGGACTCAAAGTATTTTTGTAGCAGCAGAAGATTCTTGACATAGTAGCAACAATTACGCTTCTTCATCAGAAGAACTGCTGTTGTCTAACATCTTTTCGCCAAATGCTCTCAACTCAATATGGTTGCTGACAATGTGGCTTGTACGCGCGTGTTGCAGTTACCTGAGTGACGTGATGCGTGCGCGCGCGACTTGTGCTGCACCGCTCTTGGCCGGTGTGACAGGGCTAGCACGCGTGTATGAACATCACGTCGCACGTCACGCCACGCTACGCATCCGGTGTGACTGGACCTTAAAATGTTATTGGTCATTTATAGCCATGTCAACCCGCTGGAAGACGGGGTTGACAAACTCTCAGCACTGGTTGATAGCAAATACTAACTTGTAATCATTAAGTGTACAAGGAATGACTCATGAACTCTGACCTCACTTATGAACATGACAAGTTGTATGAACACTTGACTACTCAATGGTACATCAAACTTCTTCTTAAAAATCATCATCTTTGTTCCCTTGATCCTTGTAACTTGCAACTTGCAACATGTTATCCTCTTTCATTTCCCACTGTCAATTGTCATGCTATAGTTGGTGCCATGTAAGATGAGAATAGCGGTCATTGCCCTTTCCCTAATATCTCTTCGTACGAACCAAAACAAATAAAGCATGTATAGTTTTTCATTATAAAAAATATTGCTGGACATTACACACAGCGCCGTCTAGTGCACACTAAGCAACGAGGCTTGTGTCGTGGACACCAGATAGTTGATATACTACATAGATACTTTTTTTTGTAAATACATACTTATTATACGTATAAACATCCATGACTAGGAAATAAATGTCCATGCTCATCACACAAACATTTGCTCCTTCCGGGATTCGAACCCGGGACCCTAAGAATATAAGGCAGCCTCACTACCGCTGCGCCAATTGGGTCGTCAAAAAGAAATGTTAAAAATCACGATAGATGACGATTCCAGACTCGAACAGGATTATTTTTGTTTTCAAAGTTAAGAAGTTTAATAAATGTAGGTGGATCAATGACCGCTATTCTCATCTTAACTGGCACCAACTATATCATTGTCATATCAATTCATTCGTGTTTAAACACAAAACATAATTTAGCTAAACCACCTAAAAACACTAAAATATACCTTGTAGCAATTAGCAATCAAATTGAACGCAATGATAGCAAATTAATACAAATTATAACAAAATTTGGTGTAATTTGGCTCAGTGCGGCCGTTTGTCGTGTAATGTCTACGGTTATCGCTCGTTAGTGAGTCGCCATTGTCTGTAGACTTCATTAATGTACACCATTATAGCCTGAAATTGTAGGCGTTATTTAGAGGCATTTAGTAGGCAAATGAAGTGAGCGTGGGTTTGGTTCAGCTTTGTTCAATAAGTATCATCATGTAATTCTTAGCATGAACGTTCTTCATCACTGTCCTATTACTTTGTCTCTTTTTTTACTACACCTTAACGATGGCCACATGACCGATAGAAACAAATCGTCACAGAAAAACTTTCTTTGATTTTTCTATGAATCAAGTGACAGGTAGGTGATAGGATAGGACATTTCAAGCTAATTTTAATTCAAAAATTTATAAGGTCGACTGATCCCGCGGGATCCACCTGTGTGGGACCAGTTTACTAAACTCCCTTAGTAACACCGATGGCTACGAGACGTAGGTATGACTGACAGTTATGCGTAAGTAAGTTATAGAAAACGGGCCTTAGGGTGTGTTGTGTATCAGAGCCGCATCAGGTACAAACGCTAGCCTAACTCACGAGTATGAAGCGATATACTGGGTAATACGATACTAAAATCAAATACCAGACTGTCGGACCATGCCCAATAGAAGGTAATTTTTGGAACTCCTTAAGGGAGTCGATATACCTTTAACCAATGAACCCTTTTCTTCATTATAATTATATAACTTGAGACACGTGTAACCATCGCCATATTAAATCACATTTTCAATAAATAATTTTCTTGGGGTAGGTAAATAAAGCTCTTCGATAAAATGAGTAAATTCTCCTTCTGTAAGTTCAGAGAGAGGAAATTAATAATAATAATTAACCTGTTTAATCAACGAACATACAAAAATATCTTCTCGTTGAAAACTTGGATGTTAAAGGTTGATGAAGATTCACCTTCATAATATATAAAACATATCAAGATTTTGACTAAAACATTAGTAGTAATCAAGATTATGTGATCATCGCGGCGCGTGAACAGTATAATCGCTCCATTCCAATTGTTACTGCTTCTATTATAATTGTAAATCTGTCAACAGTCATCATCTTCCTTGTTACTTGGGGTCGGCGCAACACGTTTTTCTACCATTCTTTCTTGTCAACCACCACGCAATCATTGACACCTATTTCTTTCAAATAATTTCTCACAAAATCCACCCATAATTTCCTTGGTCTTCCTCTGCTTCTATTTATACCCTCCTACATCTATATTCATCACTTCCTTTTAGTCACACGCGATTCGAACCTCTTCATCGGCTCTTTTTTAAACGTGTTAAGTACTTTTAAAGGGATTAGCTACTTACCTGAAATTGAAAATATGCTATAAAAGTAAGACTCAAGAAAATATTCGATTCTCTCCAAAAGTTCTAAAAGAAGGCAACATAGAGAAACTAAAATTAAACAAGACTTAATTCCAAATCTAGCTCCAACTACTGACTCGAACTATAACAACTATCTTCAAAACTCTGAAACAGCAATTTCACCAACTTCTATACCTACGGGTCCTAAATGAAAATTAAATGAATTTGAAGTAAAATCTAGGTCACCCCAGATGTAGTTAACAGAGAACTTTTCCGCGAATAAACTCCTTAAGAAGCTTTGAACCAACAATTGTTAACAACTACGTAGGTTGTTATGAGTTCATTATGAGAGTCAATTTCAACAACTCGATTTTTTACCTAATTTCCATGGACATTTTCATTTTCAGGTTTTTTGAAAAACTTTAATAACAAAGCGCAACATATCCACATTATATATACATTTTCTGAAAGGGGATATTATAATTAAATTACTTAGAGAGTTATTTGGGCCACCGAAATTGGCGAGCCACAGAAATTTTATTATTGCCACCGAAATTGTATTGGTGACACAGAAATTCTGCGTTTGCACCGAAATTGTGAATTATTATATAAATACATTGTTTTTTAATAATATGTAAAGAAAGATAAAGTTTAATGTAAAAACTCATATAATACGAATATCGTCGTTAATATATGTATATATTATCGTTGTAATTATGTAATGAACACCTGCATGTAACCCATTCGGCACCCGTTGATACCGGAGTGCCTCCCTAATGCAGCTCCAGGGCATGGTGTTGAAGGCATTGGCGATGTCGAGAGACACCACCAAGACAACCCCACCCCGGGAAACCGCATATCCCGTCGTGAAGGCTCTCACGTGCATGATGGCGTCCACCGTAGAGCGCCCCTTGCGGAAACCAAACTGGTGTTCCGCAAGATCCGGCCCCGACCCCGCAAGGTGCTCGGCGAGGCGGTTTGCAATTACTCTTTCAAAGAGCTTTCCCACCTCGCCGAACAGCACCACGGGCCGGTATGCGGACGGATATTCCGCAGGGCGCCCCAGCTTCCGAATGAGGACCAGCTTTCCCGTCTTCCAACGAAGCGGGAACTGGCTTCTCTCCAAGCATGCGCTTAGGAGCCCCTCTAGTCGGTGCCCGAGAGCCTCCGAGGCCAGGACCCAGGCTTTGCCAGGCAAGCCGTCGGGTCCCGGGGCGGTATTTTAGACACTGAGCCTACGTACCGCCACTCTCAGATCTACCCCAGTCACTTCCGGAGCGTTTTTGTCGTCATCCTGTTGGTCCGCTTCCAGCATCGCAGGCGGCGGAGCCATAGACGGGGGGGATGTTCCCCTCGCAAAGGGAACATAGTACTCACCATGTCCTCCACGAGCTCAGGCGCGAGCCAGATCCCTGGCCCACGAAGAGATGCTGGGGACTCAACATCTGCGCACGTCGCAGATGTCGGACATGGCCTCCTGGAACCACCCTGCCTCATTGTCAACGTCGGCAGATCTGGCCGGTGATGTCACCTAGGCCTCCTCGAAGCTCCTCCTGGAAGCCTCGATCGTGCAGATCGAGGCTTCCAGGAGGAGCTTCTGGAGGATGCAACCCTCAAAGTTCAGTTAATCCAATTGAATGACTTTTTCAAGAAATAGTAATACAATTTTATTTTAATGTCCGGGGCTAAGGACCTAGTTCTGTCAAAGTAATTTCGGCATAACAAGCTCTTTTCTTTTCAAAAATCTTCATTAACATTAATGCAATAATTGATTGGTAAAATTTCTGTGGAGTCGTGTAATTTCCGTGGGCCACGAGATGCCACGGAAACCACAGAAATTGCCCCATAGAAATTGGAAACTTGGCTATTTTATTTTTTTTACAAGAAACTATCAAGGCTATGACTATTATTTTCTATAATATTAAATGTGTACCAAAGGCTACTTAGCATGCATAAAAGTGATACCTTTATTTCTTGCAAAAAATCCTTTTAAAACCTAATCACCGAAATTGCAAAATTTCGTTCCGAGTAAACTGAAATCACGTACTTATATTTTTGACGGAAAGACCTGGCGATATGGTGCACTACCATTCTTACTGCACGTAAGAGCACGACTGTCTCTTGCCGAGCAGAGATTTATTGTTCGTTTAAACTCATTGGTGGAAGCTCAGGACGGTGAAACAAAATGACCATAGAAATTAGTAATTTCGCTTGGACAAACCTACCATTGACATGTACTCATTCACTATGAGTCTAAACATTCAAAACTAATTAACGTCTTGTAGGTCAATCATTACTTAAAGCAATTAAAATACTTTTTCCTATATATGTTGGAGATTATCTTCCTGAGAGGTAAATTTTGTGTATGAAAGTGATTGTGGACAAGACACAGAAATTGATAATTCATCATTTACCGATTTTTTTCATAAAAAGTAATAGTCTTATAAATATAATTTAAGTGGCTTAATTTAGATTCATGTCACTTTAATTCTGAGAAAAAAAATCGTTGCATTATCTGTAAAGCAGCACTGCGATTTCAGCCTAGACGCGTAAATTTTTCGCCTGAGAAATTCACTCATGAAATGTTTGTCTAGTTATACGTTTAAACTGGGTGGAAACACCCTCATCACGAAGCCGTCAACCAAGCATTCTGTACATCAAACTAAAAATTATTGCTGGGAAATGACATTTTTATTTTGAGGTAAAAATCACGTTTTACGGTAAAACTCAATGTAACGCTCTCAAAACATTGTGTTGGTGAATTAGATTGAATAGTGTGGGGGTCATAGAGGTGTTTAAAGTGAAGTTCTTACATTAAAAAGATGTATTTAAAAAAAAAAACTTGTGAAAAAATTGGAACTTTGACCGCACTCTGACGCAATAACACAAAAACATGCCTCACTTGTTATTCTTCCATTTCCGAACTCCTTATAAAAATATCTCACAAAAAGCTGATATCATTTCCTAGCCAAAACAAAATACACAGACAACAAGATAACAAAACCACCTAGTAGTAGTAAAATATCATAATATAGGTACCTACACATCATCTGCCTCACCTTTTCCTACCTATTTTGGGGTCGGCTTCTAGTCTAACAGGTTGCAGCTGGATACCAGGATTTTACATCCACAACAAAATGAGTACTGGGTAATGTACCAATAACCACCAATATATGCATGTTTCTTGGATCTGTCTAAGGCGTTTGATCTAGTATCCTATGACAGGCTCTGGAATAAGTTAGGTGAAGTAGGTATCTCTCCAGAAATAATAGGCATTTTCTCATATTAGTACAGTAATCAGAAAAATGTAATAAAATGTGCAAATGTTTATTCGGACGAATACAGACTAGACTCGGGTGTGAGTCAAGGGGGTTTAACATCCCCAAGGTTGTTCAACTTGTATGTGAATCAGCTGATTGAAGGGCTGAGCAGCATGCATGTCGGTTGCCGCATAGATGAAGTAAGTGTTAATAATATAAGTTATGCAGATGATATGGTGCTGTTGAGCCCTTCAATCGGTGGACTCAGGAAACTTTTGAAATGCTGTGAGACTTATGCTGAACAACATGGTTTAAAGTACAATGAACTCAAGAGCGAGTTTATGGTTTTTGTTGGTAAAAACAAAAAACCCAATAGTGTTCCTACGCTGTGCCTTAATGGAGTAGTTCATTTGAGACAGGTGGCTCAGTTTAAGTACCTTGGTCATATAGTGACAGAAACATTAACAGATGACCAGGATATTGAAAGAGAGCGGAGGGCATTATCAGTCCGTGGAAATATGCTGGCTCATAGATTCGCTCGTTGTACAGTTGACGTTAAATAAACGTTATTTAAAGCGTACTGTCAAAGTTTCTACACAGGTGGTCTATGGGCCAGTTTCAAACAGCGGACCTATAATGCACTCAGAGTGCAATATAATAACATTTTCAGGACTCTGGTGCGGCTTCCGCGGTACTGTAGTGCTTCAGGCATGTTTGCAGATGCGCACATAGATGATTTCTATGCAATTATGCGTAGGAAAACCATGTCTGTGGTGCACAGTATGAGGGGGAGCCGTAACGGTATCCTGAGAATGATAGCTGATAGATTGGACTCGGCGGTCATGCGTCGCTTCACTAACCTGCATGTGACAGGTGCAGGTTAAGTGAAGAATTATATAATTTATTCCCATTGTGATTGTTATTTTTATTGTACTAACATAGTGTGTAAGATATCTGTTATACTAACCATTCACATTTGTTATTTTATTTTTTGGTACCTACTAACATAGTTTATAAGATTTCCAATATTAACCTCTCTATGGACTTATTTGTCTGAATTTTTTTTTTTTTTTTTATTTATTTATAATGTAATACGATACCCCTTGGTAAGGCTAGCTGTCGGACTTTCAGGCCACTGACTACCTGTAACGACTGTCAAAGATCTACTCTACTAGAGGCACTCGGTATGTAATGGATCGGCCTT
Organism: Xestia xanthographa; assembly: GCA_905147715.2. Taxonomy (NCBI): domain Eukaryota; kingdom Metazoa; phylum Arthropoda; class Insecta; order Lepidoptera; family Noctuidae; genus Xestia; species Xestia xanthographa. The sequence continues at coordinate 29,799,089 of LR990653.1, read as the reverse complement.
GCGACTGCATCGCACTCACAGACGGACTGTATCGCAGAAACCGCACGCAGTCGATATATTCAACTGCATGCAGTTGTACGTTCAACTGCATGCAGTTATCTTCAACTGCATGCAGTTATCTGCAGTCAGATCTGACTTTGTCTTACACTGAGTTCCTGGAATATTATCTGTGTCCTGGGCTAGATGCGTGGCGTCAACTGCGCAAAGTCAGATCTGACTGCAGATAACTGCATGCAGTCGAACGTACAACTGCATGCAGTTGAATATATCGACTGCGTGCGGTTGCTGCGATGCAGTAAGTCTGTGAGTGCGATGCAGTCCGTATGTGAAAGGCCTTGCTAAACTTTAAAGATCGACGCGTGTAGCTGTTATTATTTATCCACAACTCTACAAAGAACAAACACACATAACCCTTCTTCTTTGATAGTTGTGCAATAGTTGTTAGCTTTCGCCGTGATGTTAGCAACACGCTTGAACTAGCTATAAATTGAACACTGTTACGCAAGTCCGATGCCGATACAACCAGCGACGGCGAACAGTTTTTATTTAACTTTTATCTGTTTTAGAGTTGTCTCACACAGAATGTTTTTAAACTGGGGTACAATTTTTTTTGTTCCTAAATATATTCGAGTCTACCTGTATAACTGCAGTGTTGTAAGACTTCTCAAGCTACAGTTATTAACAAGGTTACAAACTATCCCAGCGTTGCGTTACGTTGATCGCTGATTTAGTCAATTTGAAGGAGTTATTCTAAAGTTGAGCTGGCTTGTCTGGGAATCGACCCAAGACTGCATGTTTGTCATGTCCACCTTGTGTTACTTCGAATTCAAACATAATTGCGAAATGTGGATATATTATAATTAGGCACATCTCACAATAATCCTTCAGGAATTACAGGCTGACACAATTTATCACAAAAATTTACATAAAAGGCATATTTCTACAATCATAAGTAACTACAACTTACCAACGATTACAAATGATTTGTCGCAAATCATAATATCAAACTTTAAGAAGTCAAAAGCCAGACACAAAACTAGATACAAATTCGAATCAGAAACAGCACATGTGAGCCGTCCCCAACACCCGTACGACAAAGTTCCACCCGTACGACACAGTCCGATGAACGACCGTCAATGTTTTATTGTCTTTTTTTTACGACAACTAGAAAACTCCGCCTTCAGTTCTTTGTGTCATATTCTTAGGGAAAACTTAATAAAATATATTTTTTCTAGTTTATAGTTGGTACGTGCCCACGACTTGGGTGTGTTACTTAAGTCTTGAAAGTTCAAGATATTGAGGTTATTTGGTTCAGAATATATTATTATCACGTAAGTTGCAGATAGAGGTAGTGCAGATAAAATAACATCTGAATTTAAACAGTTCTATACCTGTTTAAGACTTTCACGGTTTTTCACTACTCTTAAAGTACTTACGGGATAATATCCGTGGTTTTCTTTATTAATGAGTTCCCGATATTTCGACGCCACGGATATTATCCCGTAAGTACTTTAAGTGGAGTTCTATACCTTCAAAGACGTTCTGCAACCAAATAGAGGCAGAAGTTCGTGGCTAAATAATAACAGCCGATCGGGTCGATCTTCAGGCTAAGCTGCACTTGCCTCGATTGGTCCGTGGTTGGGTGACCACCCATTACATATCGAGTTTCCTCCGTGTCTCGGAAAACACGTTAAGCCGTTGGTCCTGGCTATCATGTGTAGATCTTTGACAGTCGTGACAGGTATTCAGTGGCCCAAAAGTCTGAGTACCAGTCTTACCAAGGGTTATCGTATTACCCGGGTTCGTCCGGGGTCGGGTTTGTTGAGGTAAGATAAGAAGTTCATGGAACTGCATCTGGTTGGACTGGAAACCGATCACAACATAGTAAGACTAGACAAAATGATGATGACGATGAGCTATTACAAAAGTATTATTTCCAACCGTACTAACACCTTTACCTCAAAATAAATACCCACCAGAAACTACCTTTACAAAATCACGAAGCCACAAAACCGTTCACAATGTTCTACCAGCTATGATTCCGAGAATTTGGGGAATAACTCCGGCGTATAATCCGCCAGTCAAAGGGAGCTGCAGTCACAATGCATTATGCAGGAGGCTTTCGACGCGTTTGACTCCGCCCCATTCTGTGCCTCTTTTTGTTCCAGTGGTCCAATTCGTGAGATTGAAATAAAGGAATCAGTGAGTTCTCAATACACCCTTGTATTGGGAAAGGAACAAGTGGGCTTTCTTCTTGGAATCAAACAAAAAACTTAGTTATTGGTCTGAGTATTTTAGATATGAACCCACAATTTTACAGTGTAACCTCACATACACACATCAAAAAAAGTTTGTGATCACTAGTTTATGCTGATATAATTTTTTAAATTGAACTTTATCAAGAAAAAAACTTTGTTGTGTGTTTTTTTTAAATAGAAATACCCTGTTTGAAATTTAAAAATAAAACTATTTTTTATCTACACTTCTACACTAACATTATAAAGAGGAAAGATTTGTATTTTTTTGTGTATGTTTGTAATGAATAAACTCAAAAACTACTGCGTCGATTTCAAATTTCTTTCATCATTAGAAAGCTACATTCACTCTGAGTAACATAGGCTATATTTTATTCCCGTACTACCACGGAAACGGGAATTACGCGGTTTCAACCACGTGACGTCCGCTAGTTTTTTTTTGTAAAAACGTAACAAAAAAGATTTCGAATTTTCAAAGTGATCACAAACTTTTTTTGATGTGTGTACATTTTTCGTTTAACATAAAACGGATGACCTGCTTACGAGTATACCGAAAAAGAAACACGAAATATAACATCACACTTGTAATCCCCGAAGGATTAGGCACTTGGCAGAGGTGTAGGTACGTACCTATATTTATACAACAACCATGAAAGTAATTTCATAAAAAACGAATAGCAATCGGGGGGCACGGCAGTGCCCCCCGCCAAGTCGAGCGCGAAGCAAACACTGCCGTACCATCCTTTACTGGAACCATTTCGCCGCATTTTCAGGCCCCTATTTGAGAACCTCTGGGTAAGACCAGAACGCAGAAATTTTCGTCATCCTGTAAGATATAATTGCATACTTAAAATCCAAAATTTCAAGTCTGTAGGTCATTTAGTTCCGAAGTTAAGCGAAAACAAAGTTTCGCATTTATGACACTCACTCACTCACTCATGATTATCAAAATAGAACTACTACTTCCCATAAACTCAGAGAGCTGAAATTTGGTACAGAGTTAGGGTTTAATGGCCACATAAAGGGAAAACTATAAAACTAGGATAATCGAAGATCTGGAGTACCTGGTGACCCTGATTAGAAAACACAAGAGCACAACCAAACTATTAGAGACCGACATACCGCCTTTACAAAAAATATTCAACTTGGTGGGCCGCTTCATTTGATGTCAAAAATCGAAGGTCTGAAGTATCTGATGAAGAACCCTCAGCTGGTCTCAGCTGTATTAGAGATATGGTAATGCCTCCTTCTACTATTGGTACATAAAAAAATCGACTGTCATAGTAAAAATCCAGCGTAGTGGGACACATCTTCTAATCTAATTTAATCTAGCCTATAGCGTCCCACTGCTGAGCGAATGCCTCCCCTTCTGCTTTTAATACGCATATAAATAAAATTAAAGGAAAACTCTGGATAAGACTAGACTGGCTTTTATGCTCATACTTACAAGTTTACAAGAAGAAATAGTCGAACGATTGACGATTTGTGGCTTGATAAAGCTGCGTATTGAAAAAAAACTGTGTCAAAAAGAAAATCTAATAAAATAAATCAATATGAACGTTTCTACAAAAAGAAGTGAAATCCCACCAAAAACATTCTGTAAAAACTAGCCAATTCTCGATGGAGCTGCTTGTTTATCTCTAAAAAATAATTAAATCTAGACAAAGTCGTGCCAAGTCTAAGGTTCCTTATTGCGATTTCTTAATTATTATCTATAATAATAACCCACACAAGGGTACAAAACCACAGGTGCTCCATGACACCATTGCACCAATCTGTCGCCAGAACCACTACCCATTGACGATGGAAAATTGCCAATTGGAAAACGTTGATTCAATAACCAGTCATTGTAAGCTTGATAAAGCTGCGTATTTCAATAATACTTATGTAAAGGCGAGCCTGAAACAAACAGTATAATTTATTTTTTCCAGTACAGACGGACTTCTAATCACTGATAGAACTCCGTCTGTACGTCTATTTTATGTTAGATCGGTGGTCGATTTGACACTCCAAAAAGAAGAGAGCAGAAGTCAGCATTGATAATGCTGAATGCATGTGTTGCACAATCAACAACAGCCTAAAATGAGACACTAGCGTCTTACCAATACCAGCATGGGCTATTATCTTGCTTAACAAACATAGGTAGTTACAACATATATAACATTACGTGTAAACAAAATTGACTTGTACCCACTAACGTATAAAGAATGTTCAACGGCCAAGTCACACAACATTAACTATAATAATAAAGAAATCGCAGTAAGGAACCTTAGACTTGGCACGACTTTGTCTAGATTTAATTATTTTTTAGAGATAAACACGCAGCTCCATCGAGACTTGGCTAGTTTTTTACAGAATGTTTTTGGTGGGTTATACCTACAGCTTTAAGCACTTATAAGCCTTGTAATTATAGAAACAATTAAAAAGGTATTGTGTACGTTCCGGCACAAAAGGGTTAAACCAAAGACCTTAACACCATATTCAAACAGAATCGGCAGAAATGACAGGAAAAAGTAATAAAGTAGAAGAGAAGTTTTCTTCATTTTTATCCATTTCTTCATCTTAAAGATTCCCGCTTCTTTCTTCATCCTTAAACCGTTGCCAAACAGCAAAATGGCTATAGCCTCGCATAGCTTGTTATTGTCGTAAGTGCCTCCAACTTAAAGTTGAAGTTCAAAGCTTCATTTTATTTTTAGATTTAAGCGCTATACGCCGCCTCCGCCGCTTTACACGTAATAACAGAAGTTTTGCAGCCATAAAAGTAAAGAAGGATGGAATTTTGATGAACTGTAAATCTTTGAATGGACCTTAGATTTTTAATAATGAATATTATATAGGTTAACTTTATCAACGAAAGAAGAACAAAACACGCGAAGTCATACAGTAACTAAAAGTGTTATTAAGTTGAAAAAAGTTTTAGATATAAGTTAAGTTTGAAGGTTGTATTTGATTTGAATTTTGAATACTGAAGAAATCCTTGCATGATTAGTGAAACCACGAGATTAAGCAAGTAAAATAACAATTTCTAGAGTGTAATAATGAAGCATTTGTTAATCAGTTCTACAATTAGCTTTTACAACCAAACCATCAACCAAAGTCGTTTAAACAAAAATCAATCTTGGACGTTTATGATAAAAATCAATATTGTCACGTCCATAAAAGGTCAGAAAGGGCTCTAACAATAAAATCGAAAGCAATTACAGAAAGTAAATTTTGAAAAAGAATTCACGACTTTTCTATCGAAAATTATAATGAAGCCCTGCTCTTAGAAGGGTAGAGTGTCCAATTAAATTCGATTAATAAAACAGGGTTTCAACAGTCTGTGCCTTAAGTTTGATCAGATAAAAGACTCGGGAGCAATATTTGGACGCGAAAATGTGATTACTCAGCCATTGAAATGACTTAAATTAGATATTGATTGGTTGATTTGAATTGCGTAGGGAAAGAGGTTCCGCTTTTTGTGGTAAAGGTTGCGAAATCAATTAGTACTTTTGTGTTGGTCCAATTTTAGATAGAAGTACCTCTTGAGAAGATTTAGAAAAGTATCTTAGGTTTTTGGCTTAGCTTTAATTTTATCTCGAATTTTAGCTCAACGTCTTAATGAATGAAATTAATGTGGAAATCAACAAAAAAAACCGGCCAAGTGCGAGTCGGACTCGCGCACGAAGGGTTCCGTACCATCATTTAAAAACATTAGACAAAACTGCAAAAAAATCACGTTTGTTGTATGGGAGCCCGCGCTCTGGGCGGAGCAGGAGGGAGTGTCAGACTTTTACTGACTAAAACCCATCCATGTTCCTTCATCGCCCTTTGTGTTCCGGGGCCACGGTATCTCTTTCGAACAGTCCCGCAACCCCGGCAGGATGGGAGCCCCCCCTTAAATATTGATTTAATTCTGTTTTTAGTATTTGTTGTTATAGCGGCAACAGAAATACATCATCTGTGAAAATTTCAACTGTCTAGCTGTCACGGTTCATGAGATACAGCCTGGTGACAGACAGACGGACAGACGGACAGACAGCGAAGTATAGTAATAGGGTTCCGTTTTTACCCTTTGGGTACGGAACCCTAAAAAACCTTAAGAACAAAGAAATATAATAAATTGTACATGGCCCTTGCCAACTTGGTCCATTGTCCCAGAGTAGTCTGCTACATCGAAGCTTAATTAACGCAATATTCTGAACGGTATAAATCAAATGAAGTTGGCCCCTGTTCTCACATTATTTTCACTTGGCCCCTTAAGGCCACAGCATTTTTTTCTTTCTCTCAAGAGTGATAAATGGTTTGCGTGAAAAGGCAGAATTCTGTTTTGAACGGTGAATTATTATGATCGCTCGATAGCGATGCAGGCGATTTCCTTGTGCTTACAGAGAGTGAGCCCACTTCGTAGCAGATAACATCTTACTGCGGAAATTGATTGCGGCGTTGTGGACCCTATAGGACGGTCAAGTAATAATGGCACTAAGAGTAGATGTTTGATTCCCAAACATGCAATGAGAAATTATGCCAAGGTGTTTTTGTAGCACGTCGACACATTTGCTACTCAAGATCAAAGAAAGAACCATCTCGATGTAACTGTTAAATAGGTACTTCAGGAGGTGGCTTGCGATGCGGATTGCTCTAAGATGACGCATGAATCACTTCGCGGTAACTCACGGTGTTCTCTAAGCAATTTCTATTTGTTTTCTCCGGAGTCGCTGACGAAACCGTCGCTTGAGGTTCTAGTTCGTGTCCTAGCGTTGTAATTATTTTTTCTTAATTTAACCGAAATCAATTCATTCTACAAGCTTCAGCTCGGTTAATTGGAATTTCGTAATTAAGGCCATTCAAGGTATTAAAGGAATCAAATCTGGGACAACTCCGCCCCTAATAGTAGTAGCTAACTGGCAACACTGAATGTGCAAAGTAAACATCAGCTCCACAATTTTATATCTTTATATTATGTAAAACCAACTTATTCCATACGAAAACAGTGTAAAAACAAAGTAGTGTCTGATTTTGCTGTGATATCGTTATTCAACAAAAACATTACGTCTAAAACAATTACGAGAAAAGTGTACAAAACCAAAGTGTGAAGAAGAATATAAACATTACGAAGTGATTTCGACTAGTACGCAGCGTTTTCTAACTTAATTTGAAAACACTTAGTGCTCCAGGATATCAATAAAGGCCGTAAGTGCTAAAAAGAACATTCAAACAAAAAACAAATAACTGTTGGAAATTTAAAATTGTGCTAACAATACAAAGACTTGTGTCAATACCGAACGCATAATGCCATCTATCTATCTGTCGAAGTAAATTCTGTGTACCAAAATCAAAATCAAAATCAAAATCAAAGCATTTATTTCAAGTAGGCCAGTTACAGGCACTTTTGAATTGTCGAAACAAATATGAAAATTAAATGTAGCTACAGTCCCAGACACAAGACATAAAAACTGTGAAAGTACTGTAGTTGCCCATTCCCTAGCGTAGATCTCTATGGAGAAGAATGGGCAAGAAACTCCATGGACACTCTTTTAAATCAGAATATTTTTACAAAATCTTGGTTACATCATTCATGTTGAGATGGTACATTATGTGAGAACAATGTAGCAAGATGTGCAAGTTAAAGGTGTCCATAGTAAAAAAAAAAAACAAAAACAATTAAAAAATAAAATTATTAAATTCAAAAGCCGTGGCAACCAAGAGCTGACCAGTCCCAACTGACAGCGCTCGTTCACGAACATGACGCATGTATCAGCACCATTCAACTCAACCATTTTGAAGGGAACTAAATGATCCGACACACGCGTCACCATCAGCGAGACATTTGAGTGAGCATGACATATCTCCTAATCGCCACGGCACATTCAAGTCAAGGAAAAACGTAGGTTTCTAGCGACTGATAGCATTCTAGTACATAGCACTCACACAATATGCGATATGCGGCTATATAATAATAAAGAGATTGATTCTATACAATGCAAAGATAGTTGTACAATCTTCAGCAGCTCCAACAATACAATTTAATGCTAGCGACTGATAGCATTCTAGTACATAGCACTCACACAATATGCGATATGCGGCTATATAATAATAAAGAGATTGATTCTATACAATGCAAAGATAGTTGTACAATCTTCAGCAGCTCCAACAATACAGTTTAATGCTATCAATTTATGCGCCCCTGTCCTTGTGGAGCAGGACCGGCATTGAGCCAAGCAGTTTTATCAGCGATATAGTCGTCCAATTTGTAATATGCTTGCTTACAAAGTGTGCGTTTAATACATGTTTTAAATTTTGTTTCATTCAGCTCAAGAATGCTTTGTGGAATTTTATTATAGCATCTCAAACAGTACCCCATGAAAGATGAGTCTACTTTAGCGAGTCTGAAGCCTGGCTGAACTAATTGGTCCCTATTTCTAGTACTGTAATTGTGTCTGTCACCTCTTTTACCAAAAATATGTAGATTTTTTCTTACGTACATTATGTTTTCGTAGATGTATTGACAATGTACAGTCATGATGTTTATTTCCTTAAACAGTTCCCTCAAAGAATCGCGCCAACGAAGATTGTATATGGCTCTGATGGCTCTTTTTTGCAGAATAAATATAGACTCAATGTCAGCAGCCCGTCCCCATAACAAAATGCCATAAGACATTATACTATGAAAGTAACTAAAATAGACCAATCTAGCAGTATCTACATCAGTAAATTGACGGATTTTTCTAATAGCATATGCTGCCGAACTTAGCCGCCCCGCCAGAGATGTTAAATGAGAACCCCATTGTAGCCTTGAATCAAGCGTAATCCCCAGGAAAACCGTTTTATCTACGAATTCAAGTTTCTCTTTATTCAGTACTATATCACAATCGCTACTTTTAACATTCGGTAAAGCAAATCTTATGCATTTCGTTTTTTTTTCATTTAGTACTAAATTATTTGCTGTGAACCAATTATGGACTTGAAGTAGGGCATTATTCACGTCATCTAAATTTTGGGCCCGTCTATTGATCTTAAAAATTAGGGAAGTGTCATCGGCAAATAACACCATATTTTGAGGTTGGTTTTTCAGTAAATAGGGTAGATCATTTATATATACTAAAAAGAGGAAAGGACCCAATATTGAGCCTTGCGGAACCCCCATTTTTACTTTTAAACCCTGTGAATTAACACCATTTATTTGAACATATTGTTGTCTATCACTCAAATAAGATTTTAACAAACTAAGTGCAAGTTTACCTAGTCCGTAATGCTCAAGTTTCAAAAGCAATGTGTCGTGATTTACACAATCAAATGCTTTGGAGAGATCACAAAATATTCCTACAGCGTCTTGGGACTCTTCCCACGCCGTAAATATGTGCTTTATTAAGGTTACACCGGCGTCGGTTGTACAACGTCCCTTGGTGAAACCATACTGTTGATCGTGTAAGATTCTATTGGTGTTAAAATGATTGACCATTTGATTAAGCATTAACTTTTCGAACACCTTACTAAAAACTGGCAACACGGATACAGGCCTATAATTATTTGTATCTTTACTATCACCGGATTTGAAAAGAGGTATGACTTTACTGTATTTCATTAAATCAGGGAAAACTCCTTGGTCTACGCACAAATTAAAAATTAAAGCTAAGTATGGAGCTATAGTCTCAAGTATGGATGTACAAACTTTGATAGACATTCCCCATAGATCTTCGGTCAGTTTGATTTTTATTTGCCGAAAAGCTTTAATAACTATCATCGGGTTTATGTGTTTAAATTTAAATTCAGCCTGGCATCCAGACACATTCGCCTTTAGTAAACCAATTGAGACTTCAGGAGAGGAATTTAGAGCCTCCGTAGTTTTTAACGGTATATCGGTAAAGAAATTTACAAATTCTTGAGCTACTTCCTGATTAGAGCTTTTAGGACCACATGCTGTATCTAATGTGTAGCTAGTATTACGTGTTTTCTTCCTGTTAGTCTCGCTATTTATGACTTTCCAAACTGTCTTTATTTTATTTTCTGCTGTTTTGATCTTGTTGCTAATGTGCAAGGCTTTGGCAACCTTGCATGTATCTCTAAAAATTTTTGAATACTTAGCAACATATTTGTTAAAAGTTTCAGTGTTCATATAAGGCTTAAGGCCATAAAGCTCAAATAGTGTTTCCCTACTTTTTCTGATACCTCTAGTTGCCCAATCACTAAATATAAATTTAGGGCAAATACTTTTTGACTTCTTTTCAAAAGTTTTGTTGAATTCAGTGTGAACTATTGAAAAGAAATTATCATAAAATTGATTTATATTAATATCGTCATGGCTCATAACACTTAATTTGTTCTGTAGAGAAATATTATACCTATTTAATTTGTTAGAAGCTATGGGTCTAAATTTAATCTGAATTTTTTGCAATGGTGTATTACACCTAAAAGTTACAGTTTGTCCGCTATGGTCAGACGGCAGACAATTAACTATGGCTTTATCTAAGTAATCACAATCACAGAAAACATTATCTATACAAGTAGCAGAAGATGGAGTGACTCTAGTAGGTTCTATAAAAGTGTTGGTCAAGTCAAATGACTTAAAAAGATTTAATAACCGACTGCTATTTGAATTTTCTTCTAAAATATTGATGTTAAAATCACCACAAATAATTATAGATTTATTACTGGCTGCAAGTTTTGCCAGGACATCTTCCATTATTGACTCAAATAAGGAAAAGTTTTGATAGTTTGGGGGTCTGTACACACACACAATAACATGCTTATCTAGCTCAACACAGGACAGTTCGACGCAATGTTCAGCCGAGAGACCTATTATGTCGTTACGTTGCTTATATCTTAAACAATTTTTTACAAAAATTAAGGAACCTCCACGAAGCATAGTTTTACGGTTATAGCAGCTACCCACCATATAGTTCTCATAATTAATAAGCATTTGGTAATCCTTAAGCCAATGTTCAGTAAAACAAATAATGTCAAACTTACTTTTTTCTAAAAACAATTCTATTTCTAATAATTTTGAAGAAATGCCTTGGATATTTTGGTGGAATAATTTTAAAGTGTTCTGCTGAGGCCCTTTTTTACTAGCTAATTGAGTGCAAGAAGATACCTTGCTGTTGGTAGGTTTAACAATATTGTTAATGGCACCTTCTGTTGTCTGACTTTCTAGTTTAAATTAATATTAATATCTGGAGAGAGCCCCGAGACTCCCGTGCCATCGCCAGACAACAAGATCCTATCACTAATATACCCTAATTGAGAATTTTCCACGGTGACATATGGATCCTCCTCAGTATAATGTTTGTAAACATCAATAGCACTAATGCTATATTTATTTAAGGTCACCACCTGTTCATTAGTATTATTACTAATAGTCGCAGTATTTACAATATAACTAAACTTAGACATACTACTTATGTCTGTGTGAATATTATAAGCTAATAGCCGAGCTATTTTGTGTCTACAACTAATAGGTAGATACACTTTACCCCGGGTCGAACTAAGTTTATCAACAAAAGTGTTGATATCAAGAAATATAAGTTTGTCACTGTAGTGACCTGCTAAAAAATGTAAATGTCTATTTAAGAAGTGAATATAATTGTTTTTTCTGTTACATAAATTTTCAAAATATGGAAAAGCGCACAATATTATTTTATTACAATTTAATTTCAACAACTCTGAGACACAATCAGTGATGTCTTCCTTTTTAATCTTTGCACTATTACCAACACATATAGTAATGGTGGTACTAGGATCACAAACAGTCTTAGTTACAGATGCCATAATCTGTTTGTAGTTTGACCCTGGCATACAATTGTTTTGGGTACAATAACTCAGGTTATTACTAATTAATTTACCTAGCCCCCTACCTATACTGTCAGAGAACATAACTGAATGATTACAGTCACGACTAATAGGAGAAACAAAATTACCAATCTCAGGCAGACTATCATGCAACTCAGGCTGTACTACGTGTGAGTAATCTAATGTAATATTAGTTGTTTGTTGGTTTGATATGCTGTCCTGAGACAAATTCTCAACCTGGTATGGGTCCTCCATTACCTCAGGCTGGATAGTATCATGGTTGGTAACTGTCTGGCAACTACATTGACCCATTACCAACTCATTTGCTGCATAAATATGTTCCCTAATTTGTTTCTGAGAAATCTTATACCTACTAGAAAGGGAACTTAGTGATTCCTGAAGTACCTGTATTTCAGACTGCAAATGCTGAGTATCAATTTCATAAATTTTTATACTGTCCTCTAATTTTATTTGGTAATTATTTAACTTATTAAGTAAATCAACACGCTCTTTCCTCAGTGGAATAAATTTGGAAAAGCGTTTATGTTGTTTCCTAAATTGATTACATTTTTTAATTATTCTGTTTAATTTTGCATATTTTTTAATCTACTATTGACTATTGACTAACTAATTTTGTTCGTTTCACATGTTTTGGTTATTTTCATAGCAGACGCTTTAGTTTCCGATATTTAATTGTTTCAGGATTTTTTAACTTGGACATAATATATTTGCTTGGATTGCATCATCTACCATCGATTACCCAGCGCCATCTATTGCCAAATAAATACACTTCTACTAACTATAACGAGGAACAGATGGCAGCACAAGTTACTTTAAAACCAAACATGGAAAACAAAACAATTGTATTAAGGTGCGAAGGATGTCACCAGGATATAGCCAATAAAACATATATAGTTTCCAACGAATGTGGCCAAAACTACGACCTAGAATGTGCTAACATCCCCGAAAAACGACTTTCTGACTGCAAGAAAATGTGGAAGTATCCTGCTAGCACAGCCAAAACACCAAGAAGGAACAATGAGAACATTCCAGCATGCTCTGCTTCAACAGGGAATAATAGAACTTCCTCCCAGGATCCCAATGTCACTCTGAGAAAACCAATTCCAACCGGCAGACAACCATCAGCTGAACGGAAAAGTAGTGATGTCTCTTCACTATATGAACTATCCACATTTGATATAGGTAAGCCGCTTAGGAGACACGATAAACACCCAGGCAATGCCATCAACCCAAGAACGAGCATCCGCGCCCACATTCACACTTGATCAACTCGGCCAACTTTTGGATAAAAAACTTGAGAGCAACGAAAAGAAAATAGTTACAGTAATCAAAACAGAACTAAAATCTCTGATACAGGAAGAAATAAAAATATTCATGGCGAATTTAAGCACTGAAATAACAAACAAACTTAATAATGTAACCACGGAACAACACAAACTAAGCAATGACATACAAAGCATAACAGGGAAAATACATAATTTAGAAAAAGAATGCGACCGCCTAAACAATGAATTAAAATACCTACAGAACCACAGCAACTATAAACCTAACTACAATAATAACAATTCAACACTAAGAAACTAGTTTTATATGGACTCGAAGAATTTAACTGGGAGACAGAAGACGAAGTCTACGACCGCATCCTACGCATCTTCTATGATAATTTGAACTTAGACAATTTAGAAGGACATATTGATGAACTGACACGGCTAGGGAAACAAGGATATCGCAGACCAATCGTTTTAGAGTTAATTAGCAAACAAATGACCAGGTACATCCTCCAAAATAGACAATTTCTAAAGGGATCTGGAGTTACGATTGGCGAATTCCTGGAAAATGAGGCTCTACAAAAACGAAATAAACTGAGGAAAATGTTATACGAAGCAAGACAGGAGGGTCACCATGCGGTGATCAGAAATAACCAACTCATCATTAACGGCCAAGCACAAAATAAAATGGAAACTGAAGACTCACCAAATACACAAACTACGGCCCTCCCCGAAAAAGGCCCGTGTACCAACAAAGGAAATATGACAGTAATTAACAACAACGACTTCAACAACTCCTTCAGGAGCAACTCTGCCCACAGCTCAGCAAACCGTTCCTTTCGAAACTAAATACAGTATTATACTTCAAAATGTACAAAGCATAAAAAACAAGACACATTTACTAGAAAACCTACTTCAAGAACAACAATACCAAGCCGTATGCTTAACTGAAACTTGGGTCACTGATAAACAACACCCCTACGTGCAAATCGACGGCTACGAGGTCGCTGCGGCATACTGTCGCCGACAGCGCCGCGGCGGTGGCGTCGCTATCCTGCTGCCAACCGGAACTACTTATACTGAGAGGTCAGACCTTAGAGACTTAACAATAGAATATGTCATCGAATGCTGTGCGGTAGAAATTAAACCTAATATACTTCTCATTACCTTGTACAGAACGGACCGTAAAATAGACCAATTTTTTATATTTCTACAATTGTTACTCCAAAAACTAAAATCACACCACTATAAAAAACATATAATAATAGGAGGCGACTTTAACCTTAACGCAGTCTCGAGTTCCAAACACTATAAAAAACTCACAGCAACCATGCTTGAATATAATTTGCATCAAATTGTTAATAAGCCAACTAGGGAAACAACCACGTCATCAACCTGCATAGACCTAATCTTTACAAATAATAAAAATGTATCGCTATGTGTTGAGGATAAAGGAATCTCAGACCATAAATGCGTAACTTATAGCTTTGAACTGTTTTCTAGGACACGAATTAAACCCATATATAAAAATATTAGACTAACAAATCACCTAAAATACTACATACCTTTCAAGCTTAAATTAAGAGACATAGCCTGGGAAAACATTCTAACACCCACTAATAAAATAAACGACAACTACAACCTCTTTGAAGACAAATTAAAAGAAACCCTAAATACCACTATCCCAGTAAAACGAATAAAAATAACAAATACCAAGCATAAGAACTACATAACCAAAGGAATAAATAAATCTTGTAAACATAAAAGACTTTTAAAGACATTAGTAAATCAATCAAAAAGTAAAGTACTAAAACACCATTACAAAACATTTTCTAAAATTCTCAAAAAATGTGTAAAGGCTTCTAAAAAACAAAATTATTCACAAGAGATGGAAAAATAAAAAAATAAAACAAAAACCATGTGGCATATAATAAAACGCATTTAACACAAAAATCTAAAAATATCTACACTGAAAACATGGAAATAAACATAAATAACAATCTATCAAACTGTCCCTACACTATTGCAAACAGGTTCAACCAATACTTTGCTTCCGTAGGCTCCCCAAACACGCAAAACAACAGTTCGCGGACAGCCAATGACCATGAAGTAATTACGCCCGCCATTAACTCCATGTTCCTAGAACCCGTTACAGAAAACGAGATATTTGAAATTATTCAGAACCTCCCAAACAAACACAGTTGTGGCATCGACGAGATACTCCCAACATTAATAAAAGCATGTATCCAAGAACTCACCCCTCCCCTAACATACCTTGTTAATCAATCTTTTGAGGAAAAAACATTCCCGTCCCGACTAAAAATAGCAATAATTAAACCTATACCAAAAAAAGGTGGAAATTCCAACGACCCTAGTCAATACAGACCAATAGCAATTCTTCCAGCATTCTCAAAAATATTTGAAAAAGTAGTTACTAAACGTATGTGTAAATTCCTAGAAAAATACGACATACTCGACAACAACCAATTTGGATTCCGGACAAACCGATCGACGACCCTAGCAGTATATAAATACACACAAGAAATACTTACTTATATCAAAGATAAAAACTATGCAATAGGCCTCCTACTTGACATGACCAAAGCGTATGACAAAGTATCTCACTCGATCCTATTAACGAAATTAAATGGAGTTGGCATCAGGGGTGACGCACTTGACTGGTTAAAATCATATCTAGCCGATAGGAAACAATATGTACAGATAGAACACCTAGATGACGACACGTGCGAGCTACAAAACGTGCGCTCGAATGTATTAACCACAAACTGGTCTATCCCACAAGGTAGTGTAATAGGTTGTATACTTTTCCTTATCTACATCAATGACCTGCCAAAAATATGTGACCATCTATGTGTGTTATTCGCTGATGACATCTCAGTGCTCTTTAAAAGTCCTACTAACAACCTACAATATAACTCCCAAATTATCGAAACTTTTAACCTAATAAAATGTTGGCTTCAGAATCACAATCTCGAAGTAAACAACAAAAAAACTTAAATCATACAATTTAAACCCTACCAAAAACAAAAAAATAACTTAAAAAATATAACAAACGCAATCCAAATTGAAGAAGTTGAAGAATTCAAATTACTGGGTACTACATTAGACTCTCATTTAAATTGGAAAAAACATGTCGAAAAAACTAAAATCAAACTGTCACAATTTTCATATGGACTTAGTGTGCTAAAATCGAACACAAAAACTCACTGTGCTCACTGCATACTATGCATATGCCTACACTACTGGGGACACAGTGTAGATGCGAATGATTTATTCATAGCACAAAAGAAATGCATGCGAATATTATTCCAAATAAAACCTAGAGATAGCTGCAAACCCCACTTTATGAAAGAAAAAATGTTAACTCTGCCCTGCATTTATATATTAGAAACTAGCTGTTGCCCGCGGCTTCGCCCGCGTGCAGTTCGGTAACTGTCCCACTGAATCATACTAAAGGGATAAATAGTGTCCTACATGTTAATTTAGGTTATAAACTATCTATGTGCCAAATTTCATAATCATCACAATTTATTATTATCATCACAATCACCATCACTATCACAACCACCATCACTATCACAACCACCATCATTATCACAATCACCATCACTATCTCAAACACCATCATTATCACAACCATTATCACAATCAACATCACTTTATCAGTCACCATCATTATCACAATCATCATCACAATCACCATCACTATCACAACCACCATCATTATCACAATCATTATCACAATCATCATCGCAATCACCATCACAATCAACATCACAATCCCCATCACCATCGCTATCACCATCACAATCACCGTCACTATCACAATCACCATCACCATCACAATAACTATTAAAATCACTATCACAATCACCATCATCGTTATCACAATCATTATCATCGTAATCACAGTCATTATCACACTCACCATCACCATCACTATCTCAATCACCATAACAATCACAATTACCATCACTATCACAATCACAATCACCATCACAATCCCCATCACTATCGCTATCACAATCACTATCATAATCACCATCACCATCACAATCACCATCAAAATAACTATCACAATCACCATCATCGTTATCACAATAATTATCATCGCAATCACAGTCATTATCACACTCACCATCATTATCTCAATCACCATCACAATCACCATCACAATCACCATCACAATCACCATCACAATCAACATCACAATCACAATCACCATCACAATCACCATCACAATCACCATCACAATCACAATCACAATCACAATCACAATCACAATCACCATCACAATCACCATCACAATCACCATCACAATCACCATCACCATCAAAATCACCATCACAATCACCATCACAATCACCATCACAATCACCATCACAATCACCATCACAATCACAATCAGTCACCATCACAATCACCATCATCATCACAATCACCATCACAATCACCATCACAATCACCATCACAATCACCATCACAATCACCATCACAATCACCATCACAATCACCATCACAATCACCATCACAATCACCATCACAATCACCATCACAATCACCACCACAATCACCATCACAATCACCATCACAATCACCATCACAATCACCATCATAATCACAATCACCATCACAATCACCATCACAATCACCATCACAATCACAATCACCATCACATTCACCATCACAATCAACGTCACAATCACCATCACAATCACCATCACAATGACCATCACAATCACCATCACAATCACCATCACAATTACCATCACAATCACCATCACAATCACCATCGCTATCACCATCACAATCACCACCACTCTCAGAATAACTATTACAATCATCATCACCATCACAATCACCATCAAAATCAGTATCACAATCACCATCATCGTTATCACAATCATTATCATCGTAATCTCAACCATTATCATCGTATTCACAATCATCATCATCACAATCTCCATCCTCGTCATCACAATCATTATAATCGTAATCACAATCATTATCATCGTAATCACAATCACTATCATCTTAATCACAATCATCATGATCACAATCGCCATCACTATCTCAACCACAATCCTTATCACAATCACCATCACCATCACAATCACCATAACCATCACAATCACCATCACTATCACAATCACCATCACAATCACTTCCCTCGTTATCACAATCATTATCATAGTAATCACAATAATCTACATCATTATTACAATCACCATCACTATCACAATCACCATCACAATCACTACCCTCGTTATCACAATCATTATCATAGTAATCACAATAATCTACATCATTATTACAATCACCATCACTGTCACAATAATCTACATCATTATTACAATCACCATCACTGTCACAATCACAATCACCATCACCATCGCTATCACCATCACAATCACTGCCACTTTCACAATCACCATCACAATCACCATCACCATCACAATCACCATCAAAATCACTATCACAATCACCATCATCGTTATCACAATCATTTTAATCGTAATCACAATCATTATCATCTTAATCACAATCATCATCATCACAATCTCCGTCCTCGTTATCACAACCATCGCTATCACCATCACAATCACCGACACTATCACAATCACCATCACTGTCACAATCACCATTACAATCACAATCACTATCACAATCACCATCATCGTTATCACAATCATTTTCATCGTAATCACAATCATTATCATCTTAATCACAATCATCATCATCACAATCTCCGTCCTCGTTATCACAACCATCGCTATCACCATCACAATCACCGACACTATCACAATCACCGACATTATCACAATCACCATCACTGTCACAATCACCATTACAATCACAATCACTATCACAATCACCATCATCGTTATCACACTTATTATCATTGTAATCACAATAATTATCATCGTTATCACAATCATCATTATCACAATCATCATCATCGTAATCACAATCATTATCATCTGGATCTCAAAATAAATGCCATTTTCGCAATCAGCACCCCTGATAATCTCGGTATCGACACCCATATTGATTTTTAGACATTTCAACCCCATCGCACCCCAACAGGGAATGGTAGTATTTCAGGTCTGCCACATTCAATCTTAAAATAGTTGTTTTTGTAATACACCCGACCCAATTCACCATAAAAACAATACCTATGTTGAAGTTCAGGCTTTGTTACCCCATTTCCCCCTTTAGGGGTTGAATTCTGAAAAAAAACTGAAACACAAACGTTAACTCATTTATCGATAGGAGTACTCCTGTTAAGTTTCGAATAAAGTAGTCTAACTAATCTTATTTCCCCACGTAATATTTGGACTCCCGTTCCAACCCCTAAGGGGGTGAATTTTGAAACATCCTTTCTTAATGCACCCCTTAACCTCATAGAGAACCTTTGTGCCAAATTTGGAATCTCTAGACTCAGCGGTTTGGGTTGTGCATTGATTTTTATACTTTGCCACCCCATTTCCCCCTCTTAGGGGTTGAATTCTGAAAAAACCTGAAACCCGTTTCTACTCATTTATCAATAGGAGCGCTCCTGTGAAGTTTCGAATAAAATAGTCTAACTAATCTTGTTTCCCCATACAAACTTTGGAGCCCCGTTTAACCCCTTTAGGGGATGAATTTTGAAAAATCCTTTCTTAGTGCACCCCTAAACCACATAAGGAACCTACTTGCCAAATTTGGAATCTGTAGACCCAGCGGTTTGGGCTGTGCGTTGATAGATGAGTCAGTCAGTCAGTCAGTCAGTCAGTCAGTCAGTCAATCAGTCAGTCAGTCAGTCAGTCAGTTTCTTCTTTTATATATTTAGATGGCCACTTTTGTTAAGAAAAACCTAAAACTGTTTAATTTTGATAAGAACGAGCGCCGCAAAACCAAGTTAATACTCCCAGCACCTAGACTACAAATGTACAAAAATAGCCCAGAATATCGTAGCATACAGATATACAATAAATTACCAGAAAACGTATGGTCCACGAGAACAGTATGTGTATTTAAAGCTAGACTAAAGTCATTGCTCGTAGAAAAGTGCTATTATAGTATCCATGAATTTATGGAAGATAAAATGTTAAAATAGAGCCATTTTGCTATAGGTTATTTTTATGTAAAAAAAACTATTTGTGATTATTTATTATTTTATATGACATGTTTTCGTTTAGTATTAGTTTATGATTTTAATTTCTGACATTCGATGAAGCTATGGTACGACATTTTAAGTGATCGAATTGTTTATTTTTATTATATTTTTATTTGTATTATGTTGACATTGTATATTTGTGATTTTATTAATTTGTTTTGACTTAGTGATGGTATATTTTTCTATTATTAATACTCAAGTTATGTTTTTTGTTTAGTTAATTAATTTTATTTAATTAATTTGAATTTTAACACTTTCAGACAATAATTGTTATTAGTAAATGAAATGAAATGTCAGTTATAAATTTAATTCAATATTAGTTATAAATTTAATTCAATATTAGTTTATTCTAGTTATCTGCAATATTAGTTTTTAGTTATCTTGCTGCGCCCTAACAGGGTCATGTACTCACTAGTTTTTAAGCTTAGCATGTGAAACTGGTTGTGTACATTGTGCATTAATAAATAAATAAATAAATAAATAAATCAATAAAATATTCTAATCCGTCATCAACCCAAACATTTCTACGAAGGAAAATATTCTCATTTACAAGCAAGTTATTAATATTATAGTTTAAATGAGCTTCAGGAAAATCTAGCTCTGTTTTCCTTTGAGGTCAAAGCTTTCAACCTTTCATTTTATAAGTGTAATACTTATTTACAGACAACTTTTGTGAATACATCCAGGTATTGCTTGAATGAGTATACATTCTTGTTCAATTAATGTGTAGTGGAAAATAATGAATGAACGAATAAAATGTATCAAAGTGAATGAAGCTAATGAGTATATTACAAACTTAGTGTTATGTGATTTTAGCAACCATAGGAAACGTCTTGAGTTTCTTTAGTACTAGCGGACGTCACGCGGTTTCACCCGCGTAGTTCTCGTTCCCGTGGGAGTACGGGGATAAAATATGCCTACGTTACTTGCTGATAATGTAACTATCCATTGCTGAAAGATTTTTTCAAAGCGGTCTAGTATTTTTTAAGTTTATCCGTTACCTACAAAAATATAAAAATACAAATCTATCCTTTTTAAAATATTAGTATAGATAATGTTTTAACCATAGGTCCACTTTACGAGTATGTAAGAGGACCATCTCACGGGCCCAGTATGTGTGTGTGGGTTGGTGAGGTCACAAGTCACATGTCTTCGAATGCCAGACATTCGAAGACATGACGGTTTCCTCACAATATTGAGTGTACGTATTTAATCGGAAATAATTATGTAAGTTTTAGACTTTAATGGTTTTTCACTACACTTATAGTACTTACGGGATAATATCCGTTATTTTCTTTTGTTTCTATGAGCTCCCGATACAACCCATAGAAACAAAAGAAAATCACGGATATTATCCCGTAAGTACTTTAAGTGTAATTTTGTAAGTGTTATCAGTACTTTAAAACTCAAAATCAAGTGCGTTAGTAATCAATTCGCTTTACTCACCGTTGGTCAAGTACACACCCTACGTTAGCGAATCACAATCCATATTTCACCAACATAAGCGGATAAAGGTTGTATATCAAAATGAATTGTTGTGTTTTCGCACTCAAAACATACTAAATAAACAACACCAACGGACATAAGTACTAGGGCAGCAAAATTTATAGGCCTGACTGCGTGGCCAGGCCGTAACTTAGGCCAGACCCGCAAGGCCTAATAACTGAGATGGAAGCATTGTTGTGTACTGAAATACGAGTCCCTTTACGGTTCTAAAATCTTCCAGAAAAGTCGTAAAGAATATCCTTGAATATTTTGCTGGTCATAGAGAAAAAAAAAGGTAAGTGTAGACGGTTAACGTTTTTGTCCAGATAAACTATTTTTGACCCAAACTGTGTTATGACCTGTGTAGGTTCATGGAATACTTGAGAATAAATGAGTTTATATAGCAGTATTATTCAAATTAAGATTCGAAACGGAAGCAAAGAATGCATAGGTACACGTGAATGCAACAAAAAACTCGTAAATACATTTTAACTCGATTAAGGATCCCTGAAATAATTATTTTTACGAAATGAATATTGGCCTACTAAAAATTGCATTGTTTATTACGATTATTATCTTCTTTTTTATCTTTTCTACACATTAGTTACATTTTTAAATATTTCTTAAAATAAAATGATTATTATTTTTAGTGTTTGTTTCCTATTCAAACGTTATGCATTAAATGAATCGGAACAAATTACTATTCCGCGTGTACCTAATCAAAAATTTTCATACGCTGTCAGAATATTTCGATAAACGAAAAACATCGCTGTTTAAAAAATCATACCAATTCTTGAAAAGGATCCTATTATATTCCGGCATTGTTTCAATCAGAGATCAGAAGCGAAGATATTGAAATATCCTATTATGTTCTTATTACGAGAAATTATTTGCAATCAAGTATATTGACGGGTAATCGATGGGAAATGCTGATGATTCAATATGGTGATAATCGACAATTTTGATTGCTGAATTGATATTGGAGAAATTTTTTGAGTTGTTATGGTTTTCTTGGCATTTTCTGATTGGATATGAGTCTCTTTATGTATAGAAGAAGCGTTACAAAAACATGTGATGTTGAATCCGAGTAAACTGGGACAAGAGCAATAAGATTATGATGTATGAGTCTCTCATGCATGGCAAAAGTTTTTTTTTTATATTAAAAAGTTTCAAAGATTTTGCAACCCTTAAATGTGTGCTCCGAGTTCATAATCAATCTACTTTTACTGTCAAAGAAATTTCAAAAACAATTTTAATATTTAGAATAAATTGTAACATCATTCAACTCAAACACAATTGTTACCGAGAATAACCTAGAACCTGTGTGTTCTGAGAGGTCCTTACATGATTATTATGTTATATTGAATGGTAGCTAGAAACGTTATTCGAGCGAAATGCTTTAAAGAGAGTTTTACTCTAGTTAGTTTTATTTATTCGAAAAACATATCTGGAAGATTTATAGAGAGGTAAAAAATTTGTTAAGATAAGTAGTTTTTCGTATACCTACTATTGCACATTCCTTGCACAGTACAGATGGCTGGGATGCAGATGGCAGTAGCCGTGTGGTATCCGGCAGAGTAGAATAGAACCAACCCATTACACTCACGGGTGTCGTTTATGGCGACTAATGTCTGAGGCAGAACACTTTGCGCCTCCGTTGACCTGAGAATGGGCAGTAGCGTTTTCCGTTAGTCTTTAATCACTGCGATCTCCAATCCGCCTGCCAAACGTGGAGATTACGGCAAATTCCTCCCATCATGGGAGAGGCTTATGTCCAGCAGTGGACGTTACGGGCTGTTGTTGTTGTTGTACAGATGGCTAAGTAATAACAGCCGGACGGGTTGATATCCAAGGTTATGTCAGGTAAATGGATAACCATCCACTATTATACCGAAATATGTAAACTTTTTTTTTAAAGACCAAAATGTACAATATTTCTTGCAAATAAAGAATCTTTAATTTCCTCCGTGGCTCAGAAAGTACGTTAAGCCGTTGGTTCCGGCTGTTATTTGTAGAACTCTGACAGTCGTTACACAGTCGAGTCGTCTGATCTCTGCTAGTCAGTGGCCCGTGAGTCTGACAGCCAAGGCGTACCGGCGCCTTAGTACTAACTGGGGGTCTAAAATGGCCGCTTTAGTAGAATCCACGCAGAATCTTAGTATGAATCACGTTAAAAATTTAAAATTCTTAAAATGGACTTTATGTTTATGATTATAAAGTCCATTTTAGGAATTTTAAATTTTTATCGTGATTCATATTACGATTGTGTTATAGCGGCCATTTCAGACCACCTGGGTTGTGGAAGTCAGATAGGCAGTCAGCTGCATCCGGTTAGACTGGAAGACGATCCCAACATACTTGGGAAAAGGCGGGACATATGATGTGTACAGATAGGTAAGACTTGTGGCCATTGCTTTAAAAGCGTGTCATATATCTTTTCACCGAGATTGACTTTTTGGTAGCAGTTATCGCTGATAGAACGGCATTTTATCTAGACCCTATAGGACTTAAAATAAATAAAACATTTCATAAAAGAGAAGAAAACACCAATAAAACAAAAATTGCATATTTCAAAAAATGCTTTACTGAATCAAATTGACAAAAAATATCACTTATCACCAATACTCTTAAAAATACTAAAAATATCAACATCTATCACAACGTTGGTCAAGAAATCCAAGAAACCAAATTCAAAGTCCAATAAAATTTATCTTTGAATATTTATAAAGATTAGCAGGGAGATGAAATTGTATTCCTTTCAAAATATCATTAGGTAAATGCATTTGAATTTAAAATAGTAGCAAAAAACTTAAATGCTTCTGTTGATGATGAAAACTTAAATCAAGATTATGGTATTTCTCATTACTGAGAAATAACTAGAAGCTATCAGGAATTTAGTAAAAGGAAAATCTAGGTTAACCATTCTGAATTCAAAACCGCTTGCAAACTAGCGTTTAGTACAGAACTATGATAAACAAGATTTCGTTAAAACCTGACTTAATTTACATCCTCTTCTCTTCTGTTACTCTTAAGATGATAATTATAATAATAAAAGAACGTGTTTTCTAACCCTAATTTACTTATTCTTCTTCTGTTCAGTCTTGGATGTTTCTGCTTTGATATTTTGGATAATCTCAGGAATTTCCTCGAGCAATACTTTGCTGTCAATAAGATCGGGGTTCTCGGCTAGAATGGCCTTGCCTTCAGCAGAGTCGAGGGTTGGTGCTTCTCCGTGGTAGGTGTCCTCAGTGTAGGCACGATACGTTTTCCTCATTGTGCCGTGTAACTGTAAAATAAGATCAGGATTAATAAAGTATTTAAACAATTGGTATTCTTAATATCGTTAAATTTCGTCAACAGTCTGGATTGAACATCATTTTTTTCGCAGAGTAAATAATGAAAACAATTTTTTCTTCATTTTGAACACAATGAAGAACGAATTCTTGTAAAATTGGTTGATTTATGACTATCAGTTTGAATCTTATAATCCTAATGGCACAATGCCAAAACAAAATGCATTGTCATTGATTCACAAAACGAAGGATAATTCAACGTGACTTTGACTATCATAAATAATGAGCCAATTGATTAGATTTGCAAAACCTATAGTCCAAAGTGTTAAAAACTCTGTAAGTATTTCAATAGTTTTATGGAATAGTCAAGTAACTAAATAAAGCAAAATAAAGTTGTGGTTGCACGTAATCCTTTAAAAACAAGTAGCTAAGCAGTTTTGATCTAATTGTAATAACTATCTATAATATGAATCAACAACTTGTTAGCCATTGGTCTTTTAGCAGTTAAGAAGAAGAATATAATTGTCTAACTTACTTTATCCCAAAGAGACATGTTAAAACCGAAGTTGCAGTGGAAGAACTCATGGTGTTGGTCATGGAACTCCGCATCAGGCTGCCACGGCTGCCACCATTGAGCCTTGAAGTTGATGCCGGAATGATCGATGATACCGTGCACGTACACGTAGATAGCCACGGCGTAGAAGGGGACTGAAATTGTAACAAATAAATTATAAGACAAATTTTATGATTTGGAAAAAAGCAAATAAGTCAAAAAAGAAGAAAGCAGCTGTCTTTGTGACCTTTAAATATATTAATCCAAATTGTATGTATTTCAAGTCAACAACAACAACATTTCAAGTCGACAAAAAAAACTTGTGACTATGAAACAGAAAACAGTTTAAATATCGGCATCGGTTATTTTATAAAGAACCGTATTTTGTAGTACAGTTTAGCACGGCTTAGCTTAGCACTAATATTATATAGGTTATAATTTACGCCAATGAACTGGGAAGAGGAAGAGTGGCAGGCACATGGTCAGCTGGACGTGCATAATCTCGAACGGGTGGATGGCCGTGACGGAGAAGGCAGTAGGCTGCTTGTACTTGTGATGTAGCTTGTGGAAATGCTTGTACAGCCATGGAGTGTGGTACAAACGATGCAGGATGTACGTCGTGTAATCCTGCAAACAAAAGTCATAAGTATACTTTACTCAAATACTTACTGATACACGAGCAGAGTATTATTATACAAAGTATATTCCATCTAATCATATTTGAGCGATGTAAAATGAAGAAAAATATGATGCTTTTCCTGTTTTCAAAGAAAGCGATATTCCATCAAACAATCTCTTTACACACTTCTGTGATTATGGAAACAGGTAAAATATTTTGATGAATCTATTCATGTTACCAAATAGAGTAGTCCAATTAAAATGATTACTAACCGAATATAAGAAGATAACAGGGAACTGCAAGAAGAACCAGAACCATCCATATTCATCGAACTGGTAGTAGACGGTGGAAGGGTTTCCGTTGTAGATGTAGCAGGCGAGGAAAGCGGAGAAGCTCCCAGTGATGACGAGTGAGAGGGTGCCCACCATAATCTCGTGGCGTTCCAGCTCGGGAGACAGCCACTTGTCCGGCTGAATCTTCCACTCTTTGGCAAGATGCCTTCTCTTCATGTAAAAGTACCACTGAAAGAAGATAAACCAATTTATGATTCATGTGTTTTCGCAGTGTGGACAACAGTTGAAGTGGCCACAGCTTTATCATCTTATTTCTTTATAATATTACTGTGGCAAACCCTACTATAGTGGAATTAAAATTGTCATTCAAAGAAATAACTTGTACTAGCATAGCTATTTGGTATAATATATAGTTTTCTTGAAATTGGAACAGTTTCTGCTAACAATTTTAAAGATTTCGCGTAATAACTGTAGACCGAAATAAGTGAAAGATTGCTGGAGTAGGAGAATCTAAGCTAGCAACTAGAAACCACGAAATATTTATTGTGATATTATGTTGTGTAATTTAACATAATTCATTGTGTAATTAAATGCCGTCATTCTAATTATCAACGAAATATAATGATAGTCACTAATCTCGTAACACGAGTGCGATTAAAATATTTCCAACATTACTGTGAGTGGCTATCAAAACACGAAGTCACGTTAAGACACAAATGCTCCAAACGTCTTAGTCATATCAACAGATGTTCACAACTTTGATAACTCTAAGTACGTATGTGATGAGAGTCAGGTCTACAAATTCTTCAACAAATTTCTGATTACCTAAAACGACAGATAACAAGCGGATTGTTTCATATCTCAGTGACGTAAATATTAATAAGTCAAAATTATTAATTACCAAGGAAGCGAGGGATTACAGATTTTATTAGATAATTGCTTTTGGAAAGGGGAATCTTGAACAGATATTCTAAAAGGCTATTATTATTACAATCATGATGAATAGAGGATATTAAAAGGAATAAATCAGAAACAGGTTTTACTAATTAAAGCTGATTGAACTAATTTTTCCGTTGATTGGCAAGTTATTTATAGCACTCAAATCTGCACTGTTAAGCAAACCTCAGCCACTGAGGTTTAATAATGAGGTCATAAATGAAAGGACCTGGACTGGACAGGGTCAGGCTGGGTACCGTTACCCAGCAAATAAATCCTTTCACAATATTACAGTCGTTGAAGCAAAATTATAACGAAATATATCAAAGTCAAAGCTACTTGACTTGTAACAGGACCTTCTCGGAAATACTCCCAATCATTTGTCCATTTTAATTCCAATTAGACATTGATAACACTTAAAACGTTCATAATGTACGGGATTCAAATCTCATATAATTACTAAGCACGGATTTAAATTTCCCCGGAAGTTTCCTAGACAAAACCAATTTGTGGTGGTCCATAATGTTTTCAAATTGAAAGTTTTCAGACTAAACGTGTGTGAAATGTTAATGCAGCGATTTCCAAGTAGATTTAGTGGAATTAAGCTTTGCGATGTTCAAATGTTTTTGTTATGTAGTCTGCGAAGTTTTAAATTTGCTTCCCAGGTAAAATTGGGGATTACCTGACTTAGATCGCTTTAGAAAAAGGTCACAAGGGAATTTGAATTCTGTGGTTACGGCCGTTTTTACTGGATTGTAGCTTAAAGTATATTTTAGGTTATTTGATTATAAATTGACGATATAGCTCAGCGATTTAATTCATAACAGCACACTTAAACCATTATAGCATTATTAAAGGTGAGATGCACGGCGGAAAATTCCTCATTCTTTGTTAAATTGTGTTGTGTCAGGTGGGCTACCATTCGACTGTTGATATCAGGTTTCGATTGGTCCGAATAGTGACGTCATAAAAAAATAATTCCTCACGCCCAGGGGTATCCAAAAATACCACATATATGTTCCGGGATTCTTATTTGTTTTCGAGTTATGGGCTTCTTGAAAATTATATGGGAACCGCTTTAAAAACAACGATCTTTATCTCACAGAGTGTGAGGAATATAATATTGACGTCACTATTTGGACCACCTTATTTATGTATAACCCTGATTGCGTGATGTAGGATAGTGCGTGACGTCAGTTATGAAATATATGTTTGCCTGTGGCATTGCAGCTACTGCCACAGGTGTGTATTCATGTGTATATCTCTTTACTGTAAATATACTGTAAACCCACTTACATGCAAAAATCCTCCTATCAAGAAGTACATGCTCATGGACACAGTATGTGCTCCAATGAAGATGGTGGTGAAGTTTTCCATCTTCAGGTTTCTTGAGGAGAACAGCTCCAGAATCTCAGACGTTGTATTCGTGCTGTTGTTTGTGTGACCACTCCACTGTTTCAGCGCTGTCACTAGGATTACCACCCATTCTCCTGGAATCAAAGAAAGATTTGTAAAGTTAATACATGTCGCGATAATGTTTACTTATAAATTGGAATCTTTATTCTCTTTAAATGGTATGATGATTATTAAGGTTTATTTCTTTATTTATGTACACACAAAATACTAACAGGACATTACATCCCGCTCTGGGCGAAGCAGGAGGGAGTGTCAGACTTTTACTGACTAAAACCCATCCATGTTCCTTCATCGCCCTTTGTGTTCCGGGGCCATGGTATCTCTTTCGAACAGTCCCGCAACCCCGGCAGGCATCGGTCCCTACGGACCCGATAGAGGAGCTCAAATTTAGTGCTTATTTCATTGTGTAGACTGATTTAAATTAATCAAAGTTTGATAATACCAGCAATCAATTACTTGTTAAAGGTATGACATAAAAAGGAAAATCGAAAGCCGTTTATTTTCACTTTTTAATTATTTTCATGGGTATGTTTCCTAGAATATAATTTCCTATGAAAATCTCACAATAACATCACCTTTTTTGCTCGTAAATATTTTTTTACCGAGCAATGAATACTTTTCCAGTAGGTACACAAGAGCCCTAAAAAAAACATTTAATACAAAAAAGCCGCTTGAAATGGCTTTGAGCTATTTAATAGTCCTGGTGAGCCCATACGAACTAGCCAGCCAGTCTGTAGTACAATGAAGCCAACCATTTTTCTACAGACTTTCCTAGTTATGTTTGTTGTAGGTAAGCGAAATTCTCAAATCAAATACTACAAACACAAAACAAATTCACACAAATCTACTTCAAAATCATCAACTAAAGAATCTCATTTTGTTAAGTTTTCCTTTACAATGTTTTTCGTAAGCAACAAATCATTGTGAATTATTTCGACCACTTTAATAAAACTAGCAAAAGGCATTCAATAATTGGCAGTTTATTTACAGTATAAACAACTCTTGAGGTTTTGTGATTAATTTACTCAACAACTTAAAACCCATTCGTATTTTATTATTCGTATTATATTATATTCAAAAGGAGGAGCTCGTGGCTAAATAATAACAGCCGCTCGGGTCGATCGTTAGGTTAAGCCGTGCTTGCCTAGGTTGGTCTGTGGATGGGTGACCACCCATTACATACCGAGTTTCCTCCGTGCCTCGGAAAGCACGTTAAGCCGTTGGTCCCGGCTGTCATTTGTAGATCTTTGACAGTCGTTAGGTAGTCAGAGGCCCAAAAAGTCTGACAACCAGTCTTACCAAGGGGTATCGTATTACCCGGTAATAACTGGGTTGTGGAGGTCAGATAGGCAGTCGCTCCATGTAAAATACTGGTATTCAGTTGCATCCGGTAAAACTGGAAGCCGACCCCAATATAGTTGGGAAAAGGCTAGGCAGATGATGATTATATTATATTCAAAAGCAATTGCAAACTTGTTTAAAATTTAATAGATAATGATCCGATACACAATGTATTATTCTATTAACAATTAAGCTTGGAGGTTTTTAACACAATCGTGATAAATACTAACTACACTATCTTTCAACGTATCAGTAGGTATCCACATTGTATTTGTGATAAGTATTTTCATCACTTGGGGGGGCCTAGGAAAAATTGGGAACGATAACGTGACGGCTGACATGTCGACATGAAAATGAAAACACAAACATGTTTAGCATCGCTACCAAGTAACTTAGAACAGGGATGAGAAGAGGACAAAGGGAGACTAACTGACAAGGTTTTGGGGAAGGAAACTCACGACCACTGATTCTATCCTAAACACTATAAAATCGAAGGTATTATTGATACTGTTGGCGCCCCTATGCTCAACTGCTAAGCATATCTCGATGAGCTTGGAACATGACAGGGAGCAAACATATCGTAAATTTCACAACATTATAGACATTTTTCTCTGGTCTCTTTCCACAACACACGACTGGAGACATGTTACAAATTCATAGTACGTAAGTAACTATGAATTTGTAATATGCGTACCGTGCTGCCGTGCTGTGCAATCTACCCTTGAGCAGACAAAGTCTGTATGAAGCAATGGATTTGTGTTTATTGATACTCACTTGTTTATTTATTGATATAAAAGTTTGGAAGATGAAGTCATGCTGCGTCGAACCCAAATGAATTGTAATACCCCATGATAGATAGATAGGGCAAGAAAATGGTCAATAGTCCACTTTAAGGACTAAGTGTGGAAACCTATACCCCATGATAGATAGATAGGGCAAGAAAATGGTCAATGGCCCACTTCAAGGACTAATTGCGGAAACCTATACCCCATGATAGATAGAGCAAGAAAATGGTCAATTGTCCACTTTAAGGACTAATTGCGGAAACCTATACCCCATGATAGATAGATAGGGCAAGAAAATGGTCAATGGTTCACTTCAAGGACTAAGTACGGAAACCTATACCCCATGATAGATAGATAGGGCAAGAAAATGATCAATGGCCCACTTCAAGGACTAATTGCGGGTACCTATACCCCATGATAGATAGAGCAAGAAAATGGTCAATTGTCCACTTCAAGGACTAAGTGCGGAAACCTATACCCCATGATAGATAGGGCAAGAAAATGATGATGATGATGCTTCACTTGTTTCAAGTTCATAGATTGGTTGTCCTTTTTGTGTTTTAAGTATAATTTCGAGACATCATTATTTGTTGTGTAATTTCATCAACTCGAATACCAATGTCAAAGATAGCGTATCGAATTGATCAATTAGTTCCATTGTCTTGATTACAACATTGTAATGCTTGATTATATTGTTGTCAAGAGAATGTATGGAATAACACTGTTTATTTAAGTGCTAAAAAACTTATTACCTTGCTTTTTCAGTGGCTTCATCAGTGTTGATCTACCTTCTAAAGATCAATATATGAAACGATCTTTTG
Source organism: Xestia xanthographa (assembly GCA_905147715.2). NCBI lineage: Eukaryota > Metazoa > Arthropoda > Insecta > Lepidoptera > Noctuidae > Xestia > Xestia xanthographa. The sequence goes on along the minus strand of LR990653.1, from coordinate 29,767,055 downwards.
CCTTTGGTAGTGAGTCGGAGATATTGTTGGTAACGTCAGACTTTCATCAGGATACGGGATGTAGTCCTATGTAGAAGGATAGCTGTCGACCAATTCGACCCAAGTATCACAGCAGTCGTTTAAGGGCCAAGTTCACCGAAAAGATAACAGTCTGATTATCTAAAAACAGCTGTTTAAAACACATTTTTGCGCATGAAAATGTGTTTTAAACAGCTGTTTTTAGATAATCAGACTATTATCTTTTCGGTGAACTTGGCCCTAAGACAGCTACTCAAAAGCGCTTGGTCTTGTTACGTGCACTAATAAATTCTATGTGAGTTTGGTGCTACATTGTAACTTATCACGTCTGCCAAAATTTAATCAAGTGTACTATAGGTAACACCTGAAGATCTACAGATTAACCGTTGATTCATGTTTTTTATCAGAATATCATTCAACCTACGTCCTTTACATTGTCTCACTGACGACTGTTTTAACTATCTAATCATAATTATTTTAATACAATAGACATGATTGACTGAAGTAATTTATGGCTGCAAGCTATATTAATTTTGCTCGACCAATGACATTTAATTTAAACGTTGCAAAATTAATCAATGTTAAAACTGGCGTATACCACTATGCAGAACCTGCGTGATTAGTGGTCTGCACTATTCATTATTGTTATGAATATAAATTGATATTGTCACCAGTGATTAAAACTTTGCTAATGGATACCTATTGACTGATTTATATAGGTACTAATATTATAAACAGGATTCATGTGCATATTGGAAGATTATAAATAGGTTAGGTTTGTATGTTTGGATGGAAGGGATATTCTTCGTTACTACTAATCGGATTCTAAATAATTATTTAATAAATAAGAACACATAATATTACAACACGAATGAAGGCGTGAGCAATAGCTAGTTTTAAAATAACCTCAAAACAGGTAAACGATTGAAAGATTTTAAGCTACATGAGCCCCAGGACAGTCAAGAACACACTGGTCAAAAAAAGATATAATAAACGTCCTTTCATAAACAAAAGCTGTCTATAATGCCCCTCATTAGAGGTGTTCAAGAGAGGAATAAGGGAACATTTCCTGTCAACTTGATCAATATGTATGTATGTAGGTTTATATATATATATGATTTTATAGGTATGTATGTATATACTGTATGTATGACGTATATTATATTGTATGTTTGTAGTTTAGTTTATAAAATTAATTAATTTTAGTAATGTTATTGCACATTCATAAGTGAATCCTCTTCTGCAAATCTCGCTATCAAAATTAGGTTTGCTGTAAGAAAACCCAATTCTGGGTTAAGCTCGCCTTTGTACATAAGCTATATAATTGCAATTTTATGTATATTTGATTTTTTTGTGTGCAATAAAGAATAAGAATAAGAATGCAGTTAAACTGGCACCGATAAAACTTAATCTAAACCTTATCAACTTCGTGAATAAGTACTGAATAGAAGTAGAAAAATAAAGCAACATACCTCTTAAAGTAGCTCCGAATGTGAACACAGCGAATGTAGCAATAAATGTAGTGATGAACTCCGGTAATCTCTCGAAGAAATTCTCCAAATTGTCACTGTATTTTTCTATCCATTTGACTCCATCTGTGAGAGGCTCCCATAACTTTGGCTTTTTCGCATTTTCTATAACCTTTGCCGCTCCATTTTGCTTGGCCGCCTTCTTCTTGGCTTGTGTACCTGCCATCCTGTAATCAGCATAATCATGATTATTAGCAAGTTTTAACGTAATCCCAGATTGTGAACTAATAAGAATAGGTATTTATAGTTACAAATGATTTGAACTAAGGGATTAATTTTATAGTGTTATCAATCTAATGATGCCTACTGCCAAATATTTCAAATTGTTTGTTGAATAATGTATGGTGAATTAATTTTATTCTCGTCTATTTACCAGTAGGCAAAAATGTATCACCTCTTTCTCTCACCTAATATCGTGCGTCCTTTTATTATGTTTGTGGTGAAATTTTACCAGATCATTTAATATACGACCGAGTCTTTTCGCTCTTTTTATAGATACAAAATCAAATGTAAAAGGCAAAATTATACGGTTAAAATCACCTCGCGATCCAGGAACGGTTAAAAAATGAATTGTGTCTCAACGATTCTCTGAAAAAGTGATATATTCACAATGAAAAAGAGACAAATAAAATATGAACTGTATTTTGATGCCAGTAATGATGACTGTTAAATTAATGACCGATACAAAGAAACTTCACTTAAAGAGACTGTCCAGAGTGAAGGTCTATCGCTGAAAGACCGAGTTCAGAACTCAGAAATCCTGTAAGACTAAAGTCCTGGATGTTGAATTACGGGTAGCGGTTCAGAATTGGCCAGGATATTTGGCGAGACGGAAAGTGGATGTGGAAGCAAACAAGCAAGTGGAAAGAGTCCTCACTGAATGGTTACTGATAGATGGTAGGTTTTTGCAGACCATCAATCAGAAGGGTGGATGACATTCAGTAAGACATTCATTCCGGTAAGACCTGGTTGAGACTTGCGCAGACCAGAGACGAATGGCACATAAGGGACGAGGCCTATATTCAGCAGTTAATGAAACAAGGTCACCAATTATGATTATGGCTCATCATTATAAATTTCCTTTACTCCGGGACTAACTCCGAAATCGCGAAATAAATCTGCAGCTATCCAGTACATTTGTGTTCAATTTCGTCGAAAAAAATATTGGGAAAAACATTTTGCGGTTTCAGAATTGGTCAAAATGTTTTAGAACTCGATATTGCCAATATTCTTTTAAAAAAATGGTTTTAAGTGGCTGTCACAACTTTGTTTGTATGGAATAGTTTGTTAAAACTAGTTTTTATAATGATTAATGGTTCATCATAAAATCCAATTCCAATAAAAGTGCAGTTGAAATGAATGGACCTAAAGATCTAAAGATTGCCAGATCTGCAAACTAGTAAAACAGGAGACCCATTAAAATAAAATTGCCAAACAGCATAAAATATTTTATGAGAAACGTAATTTTATAGCTTATTTAGAGTAACTCTAACTAAAATATGCATGTGTTATAATACCCTGGAACTCAATTTGTTTTCGATTGTTAATCTTTTCGAAAAATATTACAACTTCAACCATTTCTATTTAATCAAACAAGAAGATGAAGCTACAGTCCAGCTACAGGATTATAAACTGTAGTTGCCCATTCCAAAAAGTACAATACTTAGGGAAAAGAATGGGCAAAATATGCCATGGACACTCTCTTTGCAGTTTAAAATAATGTGGAGTTAATAAATAAACTCATTATGCAATTTCTATCCAAAGAGTTGCTCACCTTTGGAGTAGCTATGGCACAATGTTTAAGGCATAGCTACTGGGTTATTTATACAATTAGTAACAACTCAAAACAAAGGAAAACCAGTGCGTGTGTACTGAAAACTGTATTGAAATACACGTACCTACAGATTCCGATAAGAAACCGTCCATTAAAAAAAATAACTATTTACTAGTTAAAAGTTTAATTAATTACTATTACTATTGGAGAAAAGAAGTAAGTAACTTTCGCAAACAAAAAGAACTTGGTTCTTCAAGTGAAAAAGAAAACACCAAGAAATGACATGTTTAAACCATTGTGTTCCTCAAAATATGAATATTGCGCCGACGATATTATTGCCATCGGGGGTAAAACTTCAATGAGGCTAGCACAGGACCGTGGTGATTGGCACAAACCAAGAGATGTCAATAGCCAGCAGTGGGTGATGATGGGTTGAGGATAATGATAATGGTCAATACCATCCAGGTAGCAAGGCAAACATCTCTTCAGTTTGTAAACTTACCTGTTCTCTTTATATTTTCAGTACCATATGAAACACGTCTTTTTTGCACTAATTATTATCACCAAATGAACTTAAACAATCGGACTTTTTGCAAACTGGTGACAGATAAACATTCAAGCCAATATATAGGTACGTGCGTATAATTAATATTACACTGATTATTATTCAAATTATCTGATTATTATTTGCTACCGATTAACTATTGAGAGATGTTTAGTTCCTACTGCGATTATCTTGTATGTTTTGGTCAATTAAATCAAAATCAAAATCAAAGCATTTATTTCAAGTAGGCCAGTTACAGGCACTTTTGAATTGTCGAAACAAAGATGAAAATTAAATGTAGCTACAGTCCCAGTCACAAGACATAAAAACTGTGAAAGTACTGTAGTTGCCCATTCCCTAGCGTAGATCTCTATGGAGAAGAACGGGCAAGAAACTCCATGGACACTCTTTTCAACCGACTTCCAAAAAGAGGAGGTTCTCAATTCGACTGTATTTTTTTTTTTTTTTTGTGTTTGTTACCTCAGAACTTTCGACTGGGTGAACCGATTTTGATGATTCTTTTTTGTTTGAAAGCTGGTGCTTTCCGTGTGGTCCCATTTAAATTTTGTAAACATCTGATGCTGATTTTCGGAGATATACAATGGAACTCTTCAAAAATAGACGGCAAATCTGCCGAGAATGTTGCAATCGCTTGATGTTTATTGTTTATACCACATCATGACGTATCATCACGCCTGTATGCTCTGAGGGGGTACACAGATGTGTACAATACACCCAGATTTCGACAGTTAGGTATGTTAAGTTAGCGCATTCGTGTTCCGCGCGCGCCTCAAAAGAGATGTCAGCAAAAGGGACTGTTCTAAAGAGATATTGCGGCCCTGGAACACAAAGGGCTAAGAAGGAACATGGATGGGGTTTAGTCAGTAAAAGTCTGACACTCCCTTCCCCTCCGCCCAGAGAGGGAGGGGTCATCATCATCATCAGCCTATTAATGTTCCCACTGCTGGGATATGTCCCAGCAGTGGGAACATTAATAGGCTGGTCTCCTCTCTATGAGAGGGAGGGGTAATTTGATGATTTCCCATCCGAAAAAAAAACAAGGTATGTTAAGTTCCATATATTGGGGATACGCCTATTACCATGACATGTATTGTTAACAATGTCAAATAAATTTATGACAAGTATTTGTTTGGGAACAACTAAAAATGGAAAAATAAAAAACTTTTTTGCAAAAAAATAAAACCGACTTCAAAAAAACACCAAAAAGTGAAAAATAACTTTAGCTTTAGAAGTCGGTGACAAAAAAACTAAATCAATCAAACAAAGATCACCAACTTCTGAAGCTAAAGTTATTTTTCACTTTTTGTGTGTTTTTTGAAGTCGGTTTTATTTTTTTGCAAAAAAGTTTTTTAAATCAAAATGTTGTTACAAAATCTTGGTTACATCATTCTCATCATTCTCTTGCCCTTATCCCAATTCATTTGTGGTCGGCGCAGCATGTCTTCTTCTTCCATACTTCTCTATTTTTCGTCGTCTCATCAGACACTTCTTTTCTTGCCATATCATTCTTTACACAGTCCATCCATCGTTTCTTTGGTCTTCCTCTACTCATATACCCATCCACATTCATACTCAAAACTTTCCTCACGACATTTTCCTCATCCCTCCGCATCACATGCCCATACCACGACAACCGATTACCACACAACTTTTCAGTCACCGGCGCCACTTTCAGACTTCCTCTTATATACTCATTTCTTACTTTATCCATTCGCGTAACACCACACATCCCCCTTAGCATCCTCATCTCCGCGACATGCAAATGCCTTTCATTCATCCCTTTTGTGGCCCAACATTCTGATCCATACAAGACAGCAGGTCTAACCACTTACGGTTACATCATTCTATAAGTTAATAATATACCTTGAATTTAATTTCGACATTTTTCATGGAATAAAAACTACAATAAATCAACAACATGGTAAAAATACCTCATATCGTGCCGCAAAACGCGCATAACATTTTGCATGAATCGCTTTGTGTTTGAACAATATGCTTAACCAATATTTTGACTTTCATCAATTCAGAACATCAAGGGTTCACTGGCACCACCAACACCGAATGCGTTTAATGCTAAATGTACTCAACACATTGATCGTTCTGTTCCTATGAACCGTTTCAAGATAATCCGGAAACAATGATGTTTTTAAAAGTCTGGCAGTAAACACCATTCGAACAGAAAAAAAAAACCGGCCAAGTGCGAGTCGGACTCGCGCACGAAGGGTTCCGTACCATTATTATCAAAAAAAGGGCAAAAAAATCACGTTTGTTGTATGGGAGCCCCCCTTAAATATTAATTTTATACTGTTTTTAGTATTTGTTGTTATAGCGGCAACAGAAATACATCATCTGTGAAAATTTCAACTGTCTAGCTGTCACGGTTCATGAGATACAGCCTGGTGACAGACAGACGGACAGACGGACAGACAGCGAAGTCTTAGTAATAGGGTTCCGTTTTTACCCTTTTGGTACGGAACCCTAAAAAACGGCCAAGGACGAGTACCATCGTAGTAGGGGAGCCTCCTTTAACTTTTAATAATGTTTTATTATTTGTAGTTATTTATAGCGGCAACAGAAAAAAACATTCTGAAAAAAAAATACTGTCTACCTATTACAGATCATGAGAAACTAGTAATAAAGTCCCGTTGGTTAACCAATAACAGACACACGAGTCCATCAGTGGTTACGCTTTGCTTGCCGAGAACGGCTTGCGGATGGGGGTGAGCGTCCATTACATCTCGAATCCCTTCTGAGTTCCGTGCCTCGGAAAACCCGTAATGATTTTGGCCCCGTTTGTCATTTGGTAGAATTCAAAGATACCATGACGTCTTACAGGGTAGAATGGAAGAAGAAAACGAGTTGCACCGACCCCAAGTAGAATGGGACGAGGGCAGAAAGATGATCATGGTCCCGGCTGTCATTAGGATCTTTCGACAGTCGGATAGTTTTAGGCCAATTTCTAAGCGAATCTGCGCCGCACGCGCATTGCACGGCGTAAGATTCGAAGACCTGTAGTAAATAGGCTCGTAACATGCTTATCAGCGTTCTGTGTGCACGCGCGCGCTCTTGTTTTTTGCAATAATGGAAATAGGTATTTAAAGTTTCGTGAAAAAAAAATGAGCTTTGATTTCATTATTTCATTTTTCCACCATAGAGATGTTTTTAATTTTACACTTGTGAAATTTATAACCTTAATTATATTTATCGGTCGCCTGAAAAATATAGTAAATAAACTTATTTCAGGTGGAAACAATGTGCCTGACTCTAACCGTTGGGTCATGCCGGTTTTAATATACTGTTTTGGCATGCTCAAATGGACTCAGACCGAAATCGACGCCTTGGATAGGAGAGTTCATACACTGCTGACAGCAAACCGGATGCACCACCCACGATCATCGGTTATGAGACTGTACAACCCGCAAAAGTGCTGGGGTCGAGGCTTTTTAAATGCGAAGACCCAAAGTCTGAGTTTTAAGTAATATTTTAGGAGATGTAGTCACTAAAGCTAAGCTAAAGCTACCTGGTGCAAGAGAAATGACCGCAAGGAAGTATGGCGAAGCCAGGAGCATCACGGGTGCTCCTAACGAGCTCTTCGTGGGCTCCCGACGGGTTCCTTATTCCTCCACATCACATGCCCATATCAAACCAACCCATTATCACAACTTTTTAGTCACCGGCGCCACTTTCAGACTTCCTCTTTAAGAGGGCCCTTCCCGGCCCGCCTTTAGTCAACGCGAGCATGGTCGAAAAGCTTGTTGTTTCATCCAGAGCCACAGCGGTGGTATTCTTTCAACTCCCCTGTCTTACCTAGCCCCGAACCCGCACTACTTGCCTCCCGCGTACCTCATACCGCCTAACGCGAGGACATTGAACGAAAAATATTGTTCGAAAATTTATAAAACTTGTTCCAGAAAATACGTGTTTTTGAATTAGTCTTACAAGTATGTGAAATAAATATTTGTTATTTAGAATCTTCACTACATTTACAAGGTTTCTAGCAGGATGCTTTCTTTACTTTTACAATTTATAAGTACATTATGAACGGCCAAAGTTGAGGTAAAAGTTGTGCAAAACCGCAATTTTTGGAGGCTTATACTGAATTTGTTTCTACAATTTTTTATTTTCTGCTTCGATAGAAGCCTAGATATAGTCCACAAGATACGTATTAGTTAAAAAAAATCAAAGATATATGTCTAACAACGGCATAAACACGCACAAGCTATTGTCAAAATTCTCGCTAAAAGTATGGCGGGTTAGCCGCTCTTAAGTGCTCATTTCTTATTTTATCCATTAGCGTAACAGCACAAATCCCTCTTTTCACATCACAGCCACATGCAAATGTTTTCATTCATCCCTTTTGCAGCCCAAAATTCTCAGCCATACACCATTGTTTTATAATTCTTCATTTAAAATTAACTATGAAACAGTCGACTGGTATCAACTCCTTTATAAAAATAATAGTTTTTAGATTAATACAAAAAAAATGACAAAAAATAAAACCAGTAATAAATAGTTTGAATTTCGCACAATTTTTTTTTAATACAAAATTAATACTGGGGAATGAAAACAAATCAACAATAAAAACTGAAAATGACATGTTGACCAGATCAGCTGATAGACGCGCACGCCTGAAGCTCTGCCTCGCCGTCGCTGGAACCCCATCGTCAGTGCTGTAACACTGTGGCAGTTGCGTCGAGCTCGAGCGACGAGTACACTACGTCACCACCGACTGGCAGGACACCGGTCACCGGATGGTTAAAGACCTCGAGGCGGGTCAGAGCCCATTCGTCCCCTAAGATTCGCACCCTGTGCCCACTCGTCCCCTGGAACTTTTGAGGGGCCCATTCGTCCCCTGAAGAATATTTATTTTTATTCATTCTTCTAATATAAGTACATGTATATGTGTATACTGCAGCTTGGTAGTCCTGGTAAAGTCGCGCAGAAAAGGGTAAAATAAAAAATATAGTAATTCGGTAGATATCATGTTTATTTCAAATAAGATTAAGTTTAATAAAATGCCTCTAGGCTCTAGGCATTAAGTCAGTCTTCAAAATAATTAATCAACTTTTGGTTTCTTGTACATTTGTAAATATTTAGCAAAATATATGACAACTATAATATCTTTATGCAGTAAAATAAAACTGTGTAACTATTTAAATAAAATCCCAGTAATAACTGAATTTTAGATTAATTTACATCCAGTGTACAAACAAATAACCAAATATCAATACCAATATAACAAAAAAAACAATTAATTGTTAGTACTTTGTACAGTCAAAGAGATCTACAAAATAATGCAATATCACAATAACTTTGTATAAAAGTAATATAAAAAGTAAAATCAGTCTTTATCAACTATGTAAAACCAACATTTTTACTAACTACAAATACACATGCAAAATCACAATGTCCTAGAAACTAACAAAATACAACTCTTTTACAAAAATCAGCCTTGATTGACCATCATATAAATCAACATTAAATATAAAATATGCAAAAAAATAGTCACAACACATATATAGTCAGTCAGAACACATCATCATCATTCTCTTGCCCTTCTCCCAATTCATTTGGGGTCGGCGTAGCATATCTTCTTCTTCCATACTTCTCTATTTTTCGTCATCTCATCAGACACTTCTTTTCTTGCCATATCATTCTTTACACAGTCCATCCATCGTTTCTTTGGTCTTCCTCTACTCATATACCCATCCACATTCATACTCAAAACTTTCCTCACGAGAGTCAGAACACATATCAACAGTAAATAATCACTTCTTATTTTCTTGTATATTTACCAACTACCTACATGCAAAATCATAATAACTTAAATCTAAAAAATTATAACAGTACAAAAAAAAGACTCAAATCACAGTAATTATTGAAGACTAGATAAATCAACATATTTTTTTTTGTATATTAACTTACATCTAATAAATTATAACTAGAAGTACCTACAAAAAAATTGGCTATAATCACCGTATTTTTTGTACATTTACCAACTACATGCAAAATCATAATAACTTAAATCTAACAAACTATAACTACAATAACAAAAAATGACTAAAATTACAAAAATTATTGAAGATTAAACAAATCAACATTATTTTAGTATGAAACTAATCTTATATAATTGTTTTTCCATTTTATATTAAAAAAAATCTATAGTAAATAGTGAAGTATAAATTCTATAATTCTGTGAAAAACCATCAATATAATACTAATCATATTCCAGGATTCAAATGAGATAATTCGATTCAATTATGTTAAAAATAATATTATTATAATATTAACAGTATTGTTTATTTCGTTAGGCGAACTTCATTTAATACATAAAAGACCAAAGACACATTGAACAGTCTCGTATTCGCAGTCACTTTCAAGAACCAATATGTCACCGAGGCTGCCATAACATACAAACAAAACACCTTATCCATTTTGTAACCCGTTTTTAGGGTTCCGTACCCAAAGGGTAAAAACGGAACCCTATTACTAAGACTTCGCTGTCTGTCCGTCTGTCGGATGATGTATTTCTGTTGCCGCTATAACAACAAATACTAAAAACAGAATAAAATTAATATTTAAGGGGGTCTGTGGGTTGCGGGACAGTTCGAAAGAGATACCGCGGCCCCGGAACACAAAGGGCGATGAAGGAATATGGATGGGTTTTAGTCAGTAAAAGTCTGACACTCCCTCCTGCTCCGCCCAGAGCGGGAGGAGTTATTTGATGATTTCCCATCCGAAAAAAAAAAAAAAAAAAAGGGGGGCCTCCCATACAACAAACGTGATTTTTTTGCCCTTTTTTTGATAATTAGTGTACGGAACCCTTCGTGCGCGAGTCAGACTCGCACTTGGCCGGTTTTTTTAAAAAAAAGCCATTCGTGAGACGAGAGACAATATTACATCGTAAGCCTATCGTCAGGTTATATTATTATCATGACGGATTATCATTGATCATAGCTCTTTTTTCAATGATCTGTTATGATTTATTAAATTAATTCCGTTAATAAACTGTTCACAAGTGTACAATGTTAACCGTTTCTTATGTAAAATATAGCTAATTTTATCTCAGGGGACCAATAGGCACCTGAATAGGTGCCGAATCTTTAACTTATATTGTATATATATTAGAGGGGACGAATGGGTACCTTAAAAATAATATTTTTTGTTAAAATATTAATTGGTCCCCTACCAGGAGACCAATGGGCGCCTATATAGGGGCCGAATCCACAACTTTTATGCTGGGGTACGAATTTTAGGGGACGAATGGGCTCTGACCCCTCGAGGCCTCTCCGGCCTCTCTAGGTACCAGATTCCCTTTAGTAAGTGAATGCGAAAAAAAAATTCTAACTGGTTTGTTAACAATTTCATCAAATTTGGGCCGGTCTGTCAAATTTGATGATCAAATTTGATACTCGTAATAGTAAATAGAATTGTAGGTAAGTTATAGATTTCAATATTTTGACTTTTGACTGTTTTATAATCATCGCCGATACTCCTTGATCTATAATTACGATAAAAATTATCACAGAGAAGATAGATAATTACCATTATATCCCTTTATAAAACTGTCATTAACTGCAGGTGTTCCAAAAAATGAAACGTAGGTTACTACTAATCGATCGATCATCATAATAAAAATAAATCTACGATGAAATCTATAGGTAGGTACCTACCTATAAACCAAGTAAACAATTAATATTTTGCAATATAACCTATAATAAAAGGTAAATAAATAGATGGTAAATACCTAGTACCAGCCTGTTCAATAACAGGCTGGTACTAGGTATTTACCATTTGCCCTGGAGTGGGACAGTTCCCACTCCAGGGCAAAGGCCACTTGAATACAGAGATGCCAAACATCATGTTCAAGGCAGTTGCGTTTGAGAACCTCACGTCCCGGCCGCCACAGGAGACGCCCCGGGCTTCACCTTCACCGTAGGCGCGTGCCTGCATGTAGACGGAGAGCTATGGGCTAGCTCGCCATCCGTCCGTATCATAACGACAGGCCGTGACGACGTTGCGTTCGTGTTCCACGCGACTTAAGGAGATATCAGCAAGGGCCGATGCCTGCCGGGGCTGTGGGACTATTCGAAAGAGATACCCCACGGTACGGGGCCACCCCCGGAACAAAAGGGCGATGAAGAAACATGGATGGGTTTTAGTCAGTAAAAGTCTGACACTCCCTCTTGGTCCGCCCAGAGCGGGAGGAGTCATTTGATGATTTCACATCCGAAAAAAAAAAAAAAAAAATGAAACTTTTTTGCAAAAAATAAAACCAACTTCAATAAAAAAACAAAAAAGTGAAAAATAACTCTGGCTTCAGAAGTCGGTGACCTTTGTTTGATTGTTTTAGTTTTTTTGTCACCGACTTCTGAAGCTAAAGTTATTTTTTGTTTTTTTTTTGAAGTCGGTTATATTTTTTGCATTTTTTTTTTCCATTCCAGTTGTAATGTATCCTATAAAAATATTTGCTATGCAAACCTTAATTTGACGTGAGCCCAACAAAAGGTAACTGCTGTAAATCATTGAAGAATTCCGTCTCCATAATCAGACCTGTAATGGCACTTTTAACCCATATGAGTTGGTGGGCAAAGGTCTCATCAATAAAAATGAATTAAGTCCAAACACAAGGTAGCTACTGTAAAATGTTGAGGAGTTCCCTTGACTGTCCTTCGACTTCAGCATCAGACCCCTAATGACAGTCACAACTTATCTAGGTGTAAAGTTCTTATAAATACAAATTAGTCAAGCCCAAACACCAGGTAATTGCTGTAAATCGTTGCGGAGTTCCTTCGACTATATACAGGGTGGAATTTTGTAATGCCACCTGGAGGGAAAGTACTCTTAATACCGGAGATAGCAAATTTTACTCAAAGGAAACATTCCTTCATTTTTAAAAAGAAATTAATCTGCATTCAAAGATTTTGAAAATTTGCGTGCCACACTCGGGAATCGAACCGTCTAAATTCCAAAAAAATAATACCCTGTACTTTTATGGCACCAATCGATAGGGTCAATCATAAGGATCAAATCCCTCTAACAAACATGATAAATTAAAAATGAAAGGAAAACCATGAAATCTTAAGTTATAAATTCAATGGGATAAATTCAATAGGTACGAAGCACTTTAATAAAATGATGGACCTTTACAATTGAAAAGAATAAGATTGCAGAAAAAGATTGCAATTTGCATGTGTTTGTTTGTGCAAATTGCAATATTCCTATGTAAATAGTTCTTCGTCATTTTAATTAATAAATGTCGCCAAAAGAGAATTGTTTACTATGTTCGTAATTGGATGGACCTTTGACTAAAAGTGCTTTATCTTATCCCATTGAATTTATAAGTTTAGATTTCATAGTTTCCCTTTCATTTAATTTATCGTATTTGTTAGAGGGATTTGATCCTTATGATTGACCCTATCGATTGGTGCCATAAAAGTACAGGATGTTATTTTTTTGGAATTTAGACGGTTCGATTCCCGAGTGTGGCACGCGAATTTTCAAAATCTTTGAATGCAGATTAATTTCTTTTTAAAAATGAAGGAATGTTTCCTTTGAGTAAAATTTGCTATCTCCGGTATTAAGAGTACTTTCCCTCCAGGTGGCATTACAAAATTCCACCCTGTATATAGTGTTTTAAAATACTTAATGAAAAAATTAACAAACGCACTAGTCACCAGTACGATTTTCGAAGGTTTTCCTCGATTTCTCTAGAATGCCATCATCAGACCCTGGTTTCCTTATCATGGTACCACCCTTGGGATATCTCCTTTCCAACAAAAAAATAATTATCTAAATCAGTTCATAAACGACGAAGTTATCCACTCATAAAAAAAAAGGTATGTAAAAGTTTATGTTTATCCTGTTGAAAATACTAATGTAGAAATACAAAAACCATTCTATTTTATTTATCTTTAAGCTTTCTAATCATTTCTAAATCCAATGTGATTGACTATTAGTGTCCGACCGAAGGTCGATTTCTGGCCGAAACCGAAGCCGAAGCCGATTAATCGGCTATCGCCATATAACCCATTTTACTAACCCTATGAATTTCAGTTCCTTCAAGATTGGCTAAAAGTGTGTGGAAGTTGTTACAAGGTAATATTATGAGATTCAATAAGTTATTATCAAGTGTTATTATGAAGACCCCTGCCCCCCGCACGTCGTGTCTTCCATCGCACTCTCACGTATTCGTAGTAGCAGTTCGTTCGATTCCGGCGAAATTTAAAAACCTTCGGCTTCGGCCAAAACTTCGACCTATTTTATTTTAATAATAAGCAAAGTATTTTTTTTTTTTGGTCGAAGCCGAAGGTTTGGCGTAAGCCGAAGCGAAGCCTAAGTTTTGGTTGGAAACTAAGTATTGATTAACAAACATTTAAACATAAATAAATATTATCGGGCTATTAAATTAAGTCAGATTTTGCTTTGGTTTTCCAAGTTATTTCCATTAGGAGAATGATATCAATGCCTATTGATAAATAAGCCTACACTATCATTTAATTGAGAATAGGTATTTCAAATTTATAATTAGGTACTTACCTGTACCTATCTAATATTTTAATAACGCGCAATCTGATTTTACGTTCTATGTATAACAGTCATTATCAATAGAGGAAACAATACCTAAACCTTCGTAGGTAAATATTTCAGAAACGTGTCCAATATCGTTGTGATTAGGTTGAAGCCTAGTGATAATATTTTGCCTAGTTGTCAAGAGGACTGGTTCCAACAAAGGGATATTTTTTCAAGGGTACCTAGATTATTTAACTTACTATTCAAACACTTGGCTTTTTCAAAAGTTTGACATACCTACTCATCCACATGAACATACCTTTGCAAACTAAGCTGCCGAAAGGTAGGTAGTTACTGATTTGATAAATGGGCACACGGGAAATCTTTTTTTTTTTAATTCAAAGTCTTGACTTTCAAAATTAAACAGCTAAAAAGTTCAGTTGATCATGAAAACACTATAAAAAAATTCAACCAGGCTTTAGTACAGCGCCATCTATAAACCAGTTAAAGTATGAATTCATTCAATGGATAGGTAACGTTCTGGTGGTAGTAGTTACTCCTCGTTCTAAAAGAAAGCGCTTTTCTAAAGTTTTATTGACTTAATTTTAAATGATTTGCAAATTTTCAAATTCCTTAATTTGAAAGTGTGCAATTTAAACTTTCTTGAAATTTATTAAATGCAAAAGCAGTTTAACAAAATGTTGATCCAATACTATGTTTTCAGTTTAGCAGTGACATCTATGAACCAGTGTAGGAATCTCTACAAACGTTGCGTGGCCTATATTTATTGAAGTTGGCGTTCAGTTTGATAGATGGCGTTGTTTAAAGTTGATAAAGGGGTATTCACCTTTTTCAATACCTGCACCTGAAAAAGCGGCCAGACGTAGAACGGAGGAATCATATCTATAAGATGAGCCTATGATCTTGGTGTTATATTGTTTGAGTACCTATAGCCTGTTTCCGCGTTAAAGAAACAACTACCTACCTTGTACCATTAATATAGGTTTCCATTGGTTAAAGAATTTTTTAAATCGGGTTGATGAAAGGATTGGATATGTATGGTACCTCGTACAGGTAAAGTTTGGATGTCGCACAAAATCTCCTAAATATTTTCTCTGGCATCCAATCTTTACCTGATCCTAAGATTAGTTGGACAACACTGCACTAAACAAGTTCTCTTATTTCTTTTGCACAACCAAAACCCAACTATTCAATTATCAACACAATAAGTTAGAACTGCCTCGTTGCAGTTGGTGTAGAGGTCGCAAGCGCGACAGCTGCTGAGCATGAGTTCCCGGGGTCGATTCCCAGGTCGGGCAAAGTGTTGTTAGGTTTTACCATCAGGAATTTTATAGCAGCAACCACGGAGTCTGGATTTGTGCCCAGTTTATGGCAAAAGGCTCGCCCCCTATACATGCCCCTTACATGTGACTTAAAACATAATTGGCGACTTATGGGAATACTATTCAGCTCTTCGTAACCCTTTGAAGATTACGGACGGGATGTTCATCATCTGCCTAGCCTTTTCCCAACTTTGTTGGGGTCGGCTTCCAGTCCAACCGGATGCAGCTGAATACCAGTATTTTACATGGAGCGACTGCCTATCTGACCTCCACAACCCAGTTAGTACCGGGTAATACGATACCCCTTGGTAAGACTGGTTGTCAGACTTACGGGCGGGATGTTAATCTATACATTTATAACAAAACAGTAACGAAAGAAAAACTGTACATTGAGAATTTTCAAGAAAAAATAAGTTGCTTTTGTTAGAAAAACGTAACTGATGACAAAAAGTGACTTTTTAGAATTTTTGTTGGTTTGTCTGTCTGTTTGTCTGTGTGTATGGTACGGCTTCACGCCAAAACTACTGGATAGATTGAATTGAAGTTCAGCAAAAAATAACATTCTTTGTAAACCACTCTTCTCTCCCTGACTCTTCCCTCCGCGCACTCGATCGGTTTGGATGCGATCTATTTCGCTGTCGATTTTAATTACGATTTTCGTGTTCCGTGATCGATTCCCGGCTCGTGAGTTGTTCCTAGTTGTGTACTATTGTGCTAAGTGCTGGTATCGTAAGTTTTTTAGTGTTTTTACGTCGGTTTTACTGGTATTTTAGTTAATTTCGTTTACTTTCGGTGAGTACATTTACTTTTTTTGGTGTGTGGGTACCTCGAAATAATTTTATCGTCCGTTAATTCTGTTACCTTTCTTACGTTCTAATAGTTTGTTTGAATTTCATAATTTATAATATGTTATCCATTAATGATGACCCGCCTGACCGTGGCAGAGATGCATTCCATACACCCGGGTCGCCGACGACCTCCGCTAGTTCAACAAAACGTTTGTTTCGCGAAATGTCACCTTCGTACATATCGCCCGAGGAAAGGTCAAAACGGCTTCACACATCCGACTCAATTGAGAAACCTTCGCCAATATTAAACGTCAGTACTGCGAGCAATGACAATTACTGCGATTTAGTCTCACAGGCGTCTGCATTTCTTTCTAAAATTAACGACCTTGTTAATGATCAAGGGTCCCGCATTAATGTCGCAAATAAATCCGCTATCATGGACATGACTCAGCGCGTAACGGCCATCGTTTCTTTGTTAGCCATAAAATCATCCTCCAATGAAACTAAATTAGCCAATACGAAACGCGAATTGGATATAATGAAATTAAATCGTAATACTAATAATGTCAATACTAGTGATTGTAACAAATCTTCGTATGCGGATTCTTTGAAACTTCGTCTACCTAAAGTTGCGCCAGCCGTGGAGTCCCGCGTTCCCCTTCCGTGCGTCGTCGCGTACCCTACAGCTGACCGGTTAGCCGATTACTCGTCATCGTCCGCGACTAAACAAGCGCTTATGAAAGCGATTAAGCCTAGTGACGACGGATTTCAAATTGTAGGCGTTAAGAAAACCGCGAAATCTGGCGTTGTATTACGTGTCGCTAATGACAACCAAATAAAAAAATTGCAATCGGTCGATGCTATTAGGTCCGCCGGCTTAAGACTTGAAAAACCGAAAGGCCGAAGGCCTCGTATATTAGTTAAGGACGTCCCATCCTCAATGGAAGACAATGCTTTTCTGCACGCGTTATACCGTCAAAACATTAAAGACGAGCTGCCAATAAATGAGGATGATTTTATTAAGTCAACTAAAATTATTCGTAGGCGTTCCTTAGATAACGGTCGCAAGTGGATAGGCGTTGAAATCGAGTCCACAGTTCGAAAACATTTAGTGTCCACCAAAGATAAATTATTTATTGATTGGGCGACTTGCCGTTTCATCGATGATGTCGAAGTAGTTCGTTGTTTACATTGCCAGCAGTTCGGTCACGTTAAGAAACACTGCGTTAATAAATCACCTACCTGTGCTAACTGCTCGGAAGCACATGAAACAAATAACTGCCCGCACAAGGATAATTTAAATTACATACCGACTTGCGTGGCGTGTAAACGTTTTAAAAAACCGTTTGACCATCGTTGCGGGTCCCCAGAGTGTACCACTTACAAACTTAAGCTCGAACAGTTAATCCTCAATACCAACTACTAAAATAATGGATAGTTTAACTATAGGACAATTAAATCTCCACAACGATAGGGTGGCAACCTCTGAATTAGACAAATTAATTATCGATTATAACTTAGACATAGTACTTGTTCAAGAACAATACCAGAACGCTCACTTACGTCACAAAGTAGTTCAGCTGGACAGCAAAGCACGAGCCGGAATTTACGTGGCGCGTTCTTCTAACTTTACAGTAACGTCTTTGCGTAACCTCATGACGCCCCACTGTGCCGTTGCGGAAGTCTCATCAGCTTCTTTTAAAGTTTACGTTGTGAGCTGTTACTTTCAATACTCAGACCCTGTTGCACCTCATATACATAACCTCCGTCACGTCTTACAGTCACTCGCGGGCAGTAAAGTTATCGTTGGCGCTGATGTTAACGCGTCATCGTCTCTGTGGTATGGCAAGGTTAGGTCAACGGATTTCGACCGACGTTGTGCTGTTGAAGATTTTATAGCAGAAATGAACCTATCAATTCATAATACCCCTGATGCACCACCTACTTTTTGCAGCCCAATGGGCGAATCTTGTATTGACGTCACACTTTCTAGTGCAGACGTACGATTGGATAGGTGGCGTGTCCTACCAGATGCGTCTTGTAGTGATCATCGCCTGATCGTGTACGAATTTGTTCCGAGGTCTACTCAAGGTCCATCTCATATCACTGGTAATTTTAGATATAAAAGTAAAGGCGCGAATTGGGAATTCTTTGGCTTGCTTTTTGCGTGTCACGCCAAAGACTTCACTCGTGATGGGCTGTCAGCTGAAGAAAGTGCTGAAATTATGTCAGACACCTTCACTTACTGTGCTGACATCGCCATTGGTCGCGCATCTATGACCAACATCCATAGATGTGATTGGTGGTGTGACTACTTAATTGAGCAGCGTAAAAGCTATCGCCGAGCGCGCAGACATTTAAACAAGCTTAGAAAACAAAAGGTCACCGGAGACCCACTTAACTTTGCTTTAAATGCATTTAGAGTTGCCAAGTCCCGCTACAGAGCATCAGTGGAAAAGTCTAAGGGTAATTTACTGCGAAAAATAGTAGAAAAACTAGATAAAGAAGGTCCGTGGTCTCCTTTGTATCACGAGTTCAAAGCTAATCGATCAGTCGACCTGGCGTTTGTCCAGAACATTAAAGTAAATAATAGACACACGACCGGTATTGAGGAAACAACCGACGTTCTATTAAATAGTCTGATACCTGATGATTCGCCAGTAAATGACAATGACTACCATCAGCAGATCAGAGCGTGGGCATCTGTGCCACCTGAATCACCAACGTCAGACCTTCCATCCATTGACGAATTCATTAATCTTGTCAGGAAACTGCCTCTTAACAAATCATCAGGTGAAGATAAAATATCTAATCGGATGATAATAGAAGCTTGTAAAACAGCGGGTGACGCCATTTTATCTGTTTTCAACCGATGTATTGCGGATGGCGTTTTTCCTCGTGTATGGCGACGTGGCTTTATACGAATAATTCCAAAAAGTGGTGATAAGCCACCAGACGACCCTAAGTCGTACAGGCCCTTAACCCTACTGCCATCTTTGGGAAAACTCCTGGAGCGCCTTATCGTTCCACGTTTGCTGCCAGACGGGCCAAAGTTTCATAACAACCAATTCGGTTTCACCGTGGGAAAATCTACCGTAGACGCGGCACTTTCTGTTAGAAAAATTGTTAATAACTCGGAACACAAGTACGTGGTTGGAATCTTTTTAGATATTTCCGGGGCTTTTGATAACGCATGGTGGCCGATGCTACTACTTAAAATGAAGAATCGCGGCTGCTATAAAAACATATATAATCTTGTTTATTCATATTTTTTAAATGGTTCCGCGAAACTCAAACTCGGACATCATTCTATGTCAAAGTCCCTTACCATGGGATGTCCTCAGGGCTCGGTAATCGCTCCGTATCTGTGGAATTTAGGTTTCGATGATTTTCTCGCGATTCCTCTCCCACCCGGCTGTTCATTAACCGGTTACGCGGACGACGGCCTGCTGCTCATTCAGTCGAGTACTCGGGCTGGAGTCGAGAATTTAGCTGACACTTGCCTACGATTAATATCTCAGTGGGGCGATCGAAACCGTCTGACCTTTGCACCGCAAAAAACGTATCAACTAATTTTAAAAGGTAATCTTAAATCCTGGCCTAGTATTAAATTTAATAACGTTCCCGTGAAAAGAAAGCAGTCCGTGTGCTACCTTGGTTTGGTCTTAGAGAAGAATTTTTCATTCATAGATCATATAAAAACTGTCGGTGAAAAAGCTAAAAAGAACTTTTATGCCTTAACTAGAATATCCAAATCTACGTGGGGTCTGTCATTTCTAACTTTAAAGACCATTTATGGGGCTACCTATTTGGGGTGTATGTGCTACGGGGCACCTGTTTGGGCCGATAGGGCCACCATAGGAGCGGTACGACGTAAATTGCTTCAAAGCCAGCGTTTGGCTTTGATATTCTTATGCAAAGCGTATAGGACGGTTAGTACTGAAGCCTTACCGGTACTTGCAGGTGTACTTCCAGTCGATCTTGAAGTGCAGCGACGGGCTGCAATGTACTATAACGCGCGTGAGACCACGGACGCAGACTTTTTAACCCTACGTGACCGTGATAAGATTTCTAGATTATTCAAACCACAGACCGACGTCTGGGAGGAACTTTCGTCTGAATGGCAATGTAGGTGGGATAATTCCATCAAGGGCCGACACCTCCACCAGTTCTTTCCATCCGTTCGTGAACGGCTGGCCAGGACATGGCTGGAGGTTGATCACTGTGTTGCTCAATTTCTCACCGGTCATGGTAACTTTAAGAGTAAATTATTTTCCTTCAAGCTTGTTGACTCGCCTCTTTGTCAATGTTCCACATCTGACTGCGAATATGAACAATCAGCACATCATATTTTATGGGAGTGCAGTCTTTGGCAGAATGAACGCAATATTATGTTGGATAGTGTACAGGTTACATCCGGAGTTATTTACTACACAGACCTTGTAGAAACTAGAACAAATTTCCGTGCGTTCAAGCGTTTTTGCCATACCTATTATTGGAATCAAATATAACTGCTCACAACTTAGGACCCATTAATGTTAATATTTTATCCGTGGTGCTAGGCAACTGGGCCTATCCCAGTTGTGAACGTCCCTTTGTGCCTATTGGCCTTGTTTCTTTGTGTCTCCTGCTGATATGGAGGGAAGTGGAAATTACAGATTTTCCTACTCCTCCGCTATACTTTTCTGATTAATTTCGTTGCGGGATCCAAGACAGTTAAATTCATTCTCTGGGACTTCGTCGAGCTTCATTGTCTCGGCGCTTTTCTGGTGGTCGCCACTGTTGATTCTGGCTTTCAGGAGTTACAGTGGTTGGGAACAGTGTGGCGGGCTTGTACCTTTAAAAAAAAAAAAAAAAAATTCTTTGTAAACCAAGGAAGGCTACATAGGGCACGCCACGATAGTGGCGATAAGTCCCCCTCTTTGAGGAGTGGCTTGAGAGACGCCACGGTGTCCTCACCTTCCGACTGAAGCAGGTCCTCACCGGACACGGTGTTTTCAGGAAGTTCCTGCACCGAATCGGGCGGGAGGAAACGCCCGGGTGTTTCCACTGCGAGGATCGACCAGAGGACACGGTGGAGCACACGGTGGAGGTGTGCCCCGCGTGGGTGGAGCACCGCCGTGTCCTCGAAGCGGCAATTGGCGGCGGCGACCTCTCGCGTCCGGCCCTGGTGCAAGCCATGGTCCAGAGCGAGACGGAATGGGACGCCATCACCTCCTTCTGCGAAGCAGTAATGCTAGAGAAGGAGGTGGCGGAACGGGAGAGGGAGAGACCTCCCAGCGTCCCGCCCGCCGCGGGAGACGTCCCGGGCGCCGGGGGCCACCACGTGGCCCCCGGCCACCGTAGGCGTGGGCCTGTGGACTATGGGCTATGGGCTAGCTAACCGTCCATCCGTCTTATGACGACAGGCCGTGTCGACGGCGCGTTCGTGTTCCACGCGCGCCTCAAAGAGAGTCAGCAATAGGAAGGGGTCCACAAGGGCCGATGCCTGCTGGGGTTACGGGACTGTTCGAAAGAGATACCGTGGCCCCAGAACACAAAGGGCGATGAAGGAACATGGATGGGTTTTAGTCAGTAAAAGTCTGACACTCCCTCCTGCTCTGCCCAGAGCGGGAGGAGTCATTTGATGTTTTCGCATCCGAAAAAAAGGGTTTAGGCTACATATCATCACGCCGTATGTTATGGGAGGTAAGCAATATTGATTTTAAAAGGTTTTTGTTCGTAATTGAATGCCCAAATTGACATGTTATAAGCTACTAATATTATAAAGAGGTAACATTTGTTTGTAAGTTTGTATGTAGGGGGTAATCTCCGGAAGTAATGAACCAATTTTAATAATTGTTTCATTGGTAGAAAGCTACATTATTCGTGAGTGCTTATAGGCTATATTTTATTCCCGTACTCCCACGGGAACGAGAACTAAACGGGGTGAAACCGTGGGACGTCAGCTAGTAAGCTATATTATGTGACGCAGACGAAGTTGCGCGGGTCAGCTAGTTTAAAATCATCATGTTTATCGCATTGGACAAATCTATGATGATAGATTTAAGAATATAAATTCAATTCCATCTCAGCACTTCAAATCTTTTGTAAGCTATCACCCAGCGTCATGCCGCGGTTATAATTACATGCTGATCAATGAGACCCCGCTGAGCGTTCCGGATCAGCGGCGCGACTGCTCAATGTGACACCGTGGGTGATCGGGGGCAGTGAATAGTAGGTAGGTACTTATACTGTTGCACATGAGGTAGGTGGTAAATAAGGAGTGACAATTAAAGGAAATGACGGTGATTTTGTTGGGCAGATAAAAAATGTAGTTGCTCTTCTTAACCTGGTGTCAAAGTTTTTATACCGTCCGTGAGCTTCTGAGTTGGCTTTATATGCAGTCAAGAAATATCTCTCAGGCATGCTGATGGTTTCCTCACGATGTTTTCCTTCACCGAAGCAAGTGATCATTAATTTATACAACACACAAGAATCCAATGTAGTTGCTAATAGTAAACCAACCATGCAGTATGTTGTCTGTTGTTTTCCGTCTCTTTGCTTATGAAAAGGCACTTAACTTTTACTGACTCACATTTGAAATCCGTGTTAACACCATTCAATTTTTTTTTGGTGTAAGGTACTCGTCTTAAAGACTAATCCCTATGTTATTGTTAATGATAATAATATAACACATATATACTATGACACCAGGTTAGGTATTAACCACACGATAACAACATCAACAACATCAACAGCCCATAAACGTCCACTGCTGGACATAAGCCTCTCCCATGATGGGAGGAATTTGCCGTAATGTCCACGGTTGGCAGGCGGATTGGAGATCGCAGTGATGAAAGACTAACAGAAAACGCTGCTGCCCATTCTCTGGTCTACGGAGGCGCAAGGTGTTCTGCCTCAGACATTAGTCGCCTTATACAACACCCGTGAGTGTAGTGGGTTGGTTCTATTCTCCTCTGTCGGATACCACACGGCAAAAAACATGATAAAGAATTAGATAATTTATATTAATATGACTGTGTCATTTGTTTCTAGCATAACATCAGCATTCAATCAACAGTGATTATGATATCATATGTCTGGATTATGTAAACCTAATCTATTTACCGATCGAACTACATACAACCTATCATGTACACCTGTACGTACACAAGCACGTACTTGCCATCCGGGCCGTCCACAGCCAGCGGCGTCACATTCACAAAGGGTGCAACCGGAACGCACCGGCGACCGCTAATCCGACCTGCCGGGATGCGGACACGCCGGACACCCGCGGCTGTGCACGTAGAGATGAGGAGGTGTCGATAACGGACTGATAAGGATAGATGGAGGATTAGAAATGGAATTTAATTTTAGTTGCTTAAATGGTCTTAAGGCGACTACAGGAGCTAAATTAGCAACTCTATTTGTGGTGCTTCAAACTTCGTTTGAAATACTGTTAGAATAAAGTTCTAATCAGCTTGCACTACAAAGAGATTGTTACGTCTAAATCGTCTATGTTTTTTAGTGATTGGACTAAAAAAATAAAACACTATGTTGCTTGTAGAATTATATACCAAAAATGACCGCATGTATTTTAGTATGGTTTATACTCGTTGAAAGAATTTTTTAGAGTAAAATTAGTTGTAATATGTTTTCAAAACACTAGCATATATCCTGAAGAATATAATATATTTTTCTGGTTTTGTTTATTGCAGTGAATCATATGCTTTTTTGCATTATAAAACTCGCATTTAGCTCCTGTAGTCCCCTTAAATTAAGTCTGACATGGTTGCCGGTCGGTTCTATAAAGGTTAGCAATGGAATGAAACTATTAAACCATTGCATCATTCAACAATAGAGCAGATTTTCTGTTCTGCTCGCCGTCGAGGTGGCAGAGTTCTGGTCAAAACTAATTTAATTTAAAAAAACCGGCCAAGTGCGAGTCGGACTCGCGCACGAAGGGTTCCGTACCATTATTATATATAAAAAAAAACCGGCCAAGTGCGAGTCGGACTCGCGCACGAAGGGTTCCGTACCATTATTATCAAAAAAAGGGCAAAAAAAATCACGTTTGTTGTATGGGAGCCCCCCTTAAATATTAATTTTATTCTGTTTTAAGTACACACATCAAAAGTATCTAGGGATCAACATATATTTTTGCAATAACTTTTCTCCTGATTGATATTAATTAAAATTTTCTTTAAGGATTCATCAAATAAAGTGTTTTCGTTTGTCACAGTAACGATAAACCAAGTCACCTTTGCATTAATAAAGAAATTTGCCATTTTCCTAATAAAGGGATTTTTGACATTTGAACCACTAACATTAAAGTTCGAAAAAATGACTGAAAACACAGTTTTCTTTAAAATTTTATTGGGTAACTTAAACAATTAATAATACGGGTTTCTACCGCGAACACTAACAACACAAGAACATCGGTTTGGCATACTCAAAATGAGTTCATCCAAATCACGCTGTGGAATGGCCGCCCATGTTCGTTGCAACAACAAAAAAAGGTCTTCTTGCGACTGGATACCCTCCATATTCGGCAGAGCTCTTCTCTGTAGCATATCCCATGCATGCTCAATCGGGTTCAAGTCTGGCGACTGAGCAGGCCAGGGCAGGACATTGATGTTAGCTGCGGCGAGAGTCTGTCTTACAACTCTTGCGGTGTGCGGTCGTGCATTATCATGCATTAACTGAAATAAGGGACCGATTTGCACTTGTAGAGGAACGATGACGTCTGATACAATCGTCTCAGCATAAATTTGAGCGTTGAGGTTGCCTCTGATCCAAATCAACTCAGTTCTTCCGCCGATCCAAATACCCGCCCATACCATGATGGTTCCACCACTATAAGGATGGACTTCCTGGCAGGATTTTAATCGCTGTTGGCGTCCAGGGGTTCTCCAGTGTCGTATACGTCTTGTATCCGGTCTCATACCAAAACGAGACTCATCAGAAAAGCACACGAAACGCCATTGTTCTTCTGCCCAATTTCTGTGTTCAAGAGCCCATTGATATCGAATCCTACGATTGTGCATTGCTATAGGTGGTACCCGTAGCGGTCTTCGGGAATGAAGGTTCACTTCATGCAAGCGGTTTCTGACTGTTTGGTCGCTAATTAAGTTCCCTGAAGAGTGATGAAGCCTCACGGCTAACATCATGGCGGTTATTGTTGGAGCTCTTCGAGTTAAGATTTGAATGTATCGGTCTTGTCTCCGTGTGGTGCAGCGATACCGTCCTCCAAGGCGCTCAGCCACGGTACCAGTGCTTCGGTAACGTGTCCAAAGTCGACTGATAACACTCTGACTTGTATTCAGAGCTAAAGCTACAGTACGTTGCCGGGAACCAGCTTCTATCATTCCCACGGCTCTGAGCATTTCTTCCCTGCTTAAATGACGTCGCCGCTCCATAATAACGTTGGTTTTAATCAGTAGTAGGGAAACAGTAGCACTAATAATGTCTTCAATGCGTTGTATGTTTTTATAGGGAAAATATTGACAGCTTATTTTCATCTTTTACTCGAATTTGATTGAGAGTTCCTGATTCAAATTATGAAATGCACCAAAAAGGATCCATATAAATTTATAAAATCATAAATTTATTACAAAGCCACATCTCAATCTCAAGAAATCCGCATAAAAATGCTTGATCCCTAGACACTTTTGATGTGTGTATTTGTTGTTATAGCGGCAACAGAAATACATCATCTGTGAAAATTTCAACTGTCTAGCTGTCACGGTTCATGAGATACAGCTTGGTGACAGACAGATGGACAGACGGACAGACGGACAGACAGCGAAGTCTTAGTAATAGGGTTCCGTTTTTACCCTTTGGGTACGGAACCCTAAAAAGGGTAAAAAAATCACGTTTGTTGTATGGGAGCCCCCCTTAAATATTAATTTTATTCTGTTTTTAGTATTTGTTGTTATAGCGGCAACAGAAATACATCATCTGTGAAAATTTCAACTGTCTAGCTGTCACGGTTCATGAGATACAGCCTGGTGACAGACAGACGGACAGACAGCGAAGTCTTAGTAATAGGGTTCCGTTTTTACCCTTTGGGTACGGAACCCTAAAAAGGGAAATCGTCGACACGACGACGAAGAAGAAGATAATAATATACCGTTATTAATCTGCATCTGGTTCAAGTGAAAGCCAACTCACAGTTTGGAGACAGTTCGTTAGCAGATAATTTATTCATCTTTATGACGGATAAATAAAATTGTCTCTCGAGTGTGTCAGCACGTGTTATTTTATGCTTCTTAATATGTATTCTTATATCACATTATTTGTTGTTAAATAATTAAAGATTATTTATTACCTAAAATCTTAATTTAGCTGCAAAACAATATTAAAATAATTTTAACTGTCAAGCTCGCAATCATGGCGCCATCCCCACCATTATGGTATAAAAGAGCATGGCGCCTTCATTGCGAGCTCAGTCTGTGTGCAACGGTCGTGGAGTTAACATCACCCATTAAGTAAGTTTATCATGTAATATTTATTTTTGACAATGTTTAATTCTATTTATGGTTGATTGTGGTTTATTAAGATAAATAAGTTTATATTGATTAATAGAAATATTTACAATGGTAATTATTGCAATTCTATGATTTTTTTTTATAAATAAAACAAGCAAATAATGAACTACTCTTTTATTTTACAATTCAGAAGTGGGATTAGTAGCTCATTCTAATATGTGTATTTTTTTCTCTTTTTCGGTCGAGAACATGGATAGACAAAGAGTGCTTGCCTCTCCGATTTTGGAGAGTGTATTAGTGCAACCAATCGAAAGTGCAGATGATCACAGACACCATCACTCCTTGGAGCAGCAATCACAAGGTTCAAGACTGAGTTTGCAGCAGATACGAGGCCGCGTGATAGACCCGATTTGCCATATACCCAGCAACAGTCGATCGCGCAGCCCTTTGCGCAGCAGCCAGCGGCGCAGCAGCCCAAGGGTTGGCAGCCCGAGGTGCAGCAGCCCGAGGCGCAGCAGCCCGAGGCGCAGCAGCCCGAGGCGCAGCAGCCCGAGGCGCAGCAGCCCAAGGCGCAGCAGCCCAAGGGTTAGCAGCCCGAGGCGCAGCAGCCTGAGGGTTAGCAGCCCGAGGCGCAGCAGCCTGAGGGTTAGCAGCCCGAGGCGCAGCAGCCCGAGGCGCAGCAGCCCGAGGGTTAGCAGCCCGAGGCGCAGCAGCCCGAGGCGCAGCAGCCCGAGGGTTAGCATCCTGAGGCGCAGCAGCCCGAGGCGCAGCAGCCCGAGGCGCAGCAGCCCGAGGCGCAGCAGCCCGAGGGTTAGCAGCCCGAGGCGCAGCAACCCGAGGCGCAGCAGCCAGCGGTGCAGCAACCCGAGGCGCAGCAGCCAGCGGTGCAGCAGCCCAAGGCGCAGCAGCCCGAGGCGCAGCAGCCCGAGGCGCAGCAGCCCGAGGCGCAGCAGCCCGAGGCGCAGCGGCCCGAGGCGCAGCAGCCCGAGGCGCAGCAGCCAGCGGTGCAGCAGCCCAAGGTGCAGAAGCCCGCGGCGCAGAAGCCCACGGCGCAGCAGCCAGTGGCCCAGCAGCTCACGGCGCAGCAGCCCACGGCGCAGCAGCCCACGGCGCAGCAGCCCACGGTGCAGCAGCCCACGGCGCAGCAGCCAGCGGCGCAGCAGCCCACAACAAAGCACGAATCGCAACGTGCAACATCTTCCCGCAACAATACAAGGAACTACAGGTAACACTGCTGCTTCTAGCGGAGGCAGTAGTGATTTAAATATTTTAGTACAGGCATTGAGGTCACCCCGGGTCATGAAAATATAGGCTCTTTCAACAATACCATACCCGAGTTTGACCCTGCAAGAAAAGAGCAAACGATGGGTATGTGGTTGCACAAGGTGAATGAGTGTGCCACTATTTATTCATGGAATGAAAAGCAAATAGTGCATTTTGCACTCCCTAAGCTTCAAGGCATTGCAAAACGTTGGTATGAAGGATTACCATCGGTGCTCTTTTCTTGGAACGAATGGCAGACAAAATTAATATCGGCTTTTCCCTCGGAAGAGAACTATGGTCAAATGTTAGCAGATATGCTGTCTAGGCGTGCACGTTACGGAGACTCCCTTGAAGATTATTTTTATGATAAAATTACTCTTATTAACCGATGTAGTATACGTGGTAAACGAGCGGTGGAATGTGTTCTACATGGCATAGATGATCGCGCCGTAAGGTTAGGTGCCGAGGCGGCTCAGTATGAGGACTTGGATAAATTGCTCACTTATTTAAGAAATTCAAGAAGTCTAAAACAAAATTCTGATCGCAAATCTAATATTAATAAAAATCAATCTGTTACAAACTCCTCGGATAATAAAGCAAAGTATCCAAGCGCCAAAGACAGAGTCCTTCGTTGCAATAACTGTAAACAGGAAGGTCATTTTGTAAGTCAATGTACTCAACCAATCAAAAAGTGTACTAAATGTATGAAAGTTGGTCATGAGGCGGAAACTTGTTATTCAAAAATAATTCCGGGTCAAAAATCTGTTAACAGAGTAGATATCAATGGTAAAATTTCGGATAAATATTTTAAAACTGTGCGTATTAACGACATAGAAATGAATTCCTTTGTTGATCTTGGTAGTGAATGCTCGATGCTTAAACAATCTGAATTGTCTAAATTGGGGAATATAGAGATAAACACAAGAGATCTACCTATACTCAGGGGTTTTGGTAATTCTGTTGTACGTACATTGGGTAAGGTCAATACTTTAGTCGAAATTGACGGAGTCAAGGCTGAAGTTGAAATATTAATTGTTCCAGATTGTGTTATGCAAGTTCCCCTTATGATAGGTCAAACCTTTACTGAACAACCTCATGTATTGATTAAAAAAACAAGTGAACACTTTGAAATTTTACAAAATTCTATCGATAATATCCAATACACAAAAATAAAAATTTTTAACCAAAAAAATATTCAATTAACGGGTTTAACAATTTTAGAAGTCTACACAGAACCCAAATACACAGGTGACCTTTACGTTGAGGGAGGCTTGCGTAACAAAAATAACTTTTTCCATTTTGTTCTAACTGGAATTTATCAATTTGATAGTGATGGTTCCGGACAAATTGTTATAAATAACCTAAATTCCGAGCCTGTATGGTTAGAAAACAATATTTTAATTGCACGGGGTATCACTGCTAATCAGCAAAATGAAAATAAAGTTCTGCGCGTAGCCAATTCTAAACTGCAAGATCAACAAATGAGTTTAATCTGTTCATCGGACCTAAACGTTGCTGGTGAATTAAGCAAAAAGGTGATTGATGACTTGCTTTGCTTATTAAATAATTATCGACATTGCTTTGCATTTACGCTCTCTGAGCTGGGGCACTCTTCGGTTTGTGAAATGGGCATTGACCTGCACTGTGACACACCTGTAGTCTATAGGCCATACAGGCTGGCAATTAAAGAGAAAGAAATAGTCAGGGATATTGTAGATGAACTAGTTCAAAACAATATAGTACGCCCTTCAGTCTCCCCTTTTGCTAGTCCTATTGTGCTAGTACGAAAAAAAAATGGCGGTTACCGCCTTTGCATTGATTATAGAGCATTGAATAAAAATACTGTACGCGAAAATTACCCAATGCCGCTTATAGATGACCAGATTGATACGTTAGCTGGAAATATGTATTTTACAGCTCTTGATTTGGCATCTGGTTACTACCAGATCTCTATCAGAGAGCAGGATAGACATAAAACAGCGTTCGTTACACCGGAAGGCCATTTTGAATTTAATCGAATGCCTTTCGGGTTAGCGAATGCTCCAGCAACATTCCAACGAATGATGCATCAGGTTTTAGGCAATTTACGTCATAAAGAAGCACTAGCGTATTTGGATGACATAATCATCCCATCAAAATCAATACAAGAGGGTATGAGACAATTAGAATCGGTTTTAGTTTTACTATCAGAAGCAGGTCTTACTCTTAATTTATCAAAATGTGTTTTCTTTGGCCGTTCAGTAACTTATTTGGGGTTTAATATTTCAAATGAAGGTATCCAACCAGGCTCCGCTAAAATAGAGGCAGTAGAAAAATTTCCCGTGCCAAAAGATCAACACAATGTAAGGCAGTTTTTAGGGCTAGCAAGTTTTTTCCGTCGGTTCGTGAAGGGGTTCTCGATTATTTCAAAGCCATTGACACAGTTACTCAAAAAAAAATGCTGTTTGGGTATGGGGGCCCGATCAACAAAATGCATTCAATACCTTAAAAACAATCTTAGTTCAAAAACCAATATTAGCCCTATATAATCCAAAATCCATAACGGAATTGCACACCGACGCATGCAAAATAGGTATCGGTGGTATACTATTCCAGAAAAATGAACAGGATACTTTAAAACCCGTAGCTTATTTTAGCAGGCAAACTAGCCCTGAAGAACAAAATTATTGCTCTTATGACCTAGAAACTCTGGCTGTGGTAGCCTCGTTACAAAAATTTCGGGTATATTTAGTAGGGATACATTTTAAAATTGTGACAGATTGTAATAAGATCCACTTTCATTAAACGTGATATGATCCCCCGGGTAGCCAGATGGTGGACCCAAATGCAAGAATTTGATTTTGAAATCGAGTACAAGGCGGGATCTTCTATGGCTCATGTGGACGCTTTGAGTCGCAACCCATCCATCAATAGTAATCACTCCAAAAAAATGGTTAATTCTATAACAGAAACAGACTGGCTCTCAACAGTTCAGAATTCAGATTCAGAACTTCAACGAATTATCGGGATTTTAAGTAACTCTGAATTTAACGATATTTTAGAAATAAAAGAAAAATATAAAATTAAAAATGGTAAACTTTTTAGAATCACACCTGATGGAGACAGGTGGGTTGTGCCTAAAGGCGTTCGATGGCAAATCGTCAAACAGAATCATGACGATATAGGCCACTTCGCTTTAGACAAAACACTGGAAAAGATAAAAACTCATTATTGGTTCCCAGATATGCGTGTTTTTGTTTCAAAATATGTATCCTCATGTCTAGAATGTGCGTATAGTAAAGCACCTGGTGGTAAAAGACCGGGCTTTTTACACCCAATCCATAAAGTAGACGTGCCGTTTGATACTATACACATGGATCATACAGGTCCATTTGTACGTAGTAGTAGGGGTAATGTGTATATTCTTGTGATAATTGACGCTTTTACTAAGTACATTTATTTGAAACCGGTGAAAAATACAAAATCAAACACTACTATTAGAATTTTGCGAGAATATATTAGTATCTTTGGTGTCCCTAAACGAATTATATCCGACCGAGGCACGTCATTTACAAGTGACCTTTTCAAAAAGTTTGTGTTAGATAAGGGCATCAAACATGTATTAAATGCAGTTGCGACTCCACGGGCCAACGGTCAGGTGGAGAGATACAATAAAGTTATCGTTGACTCGTTAACAGCCAAATGTGTAGGCACTTGCGAAAGCAAATGGGAAGACCACCTGCCCGATGTCCAGTGGGGTATCAATAATACCTTCAACAAAGGTATCAATAAGACACCTGCAGAGGCTCTTTTTGGAATGAGGCCACAGGGCTCCAGTGATAGTAGAGTAATTTCTGCAATTGATGATGATATCACCCCAGTAAACAAAAGTCTCGAAGAAATTCGTGCTGAAATTTCTTCTCATATTGAATCCACACAAGAGACTCAAAAAGCAACATTTGATAAATCTCGTTGCAAATCTATTAAATATAATATTGGGGATTTAGTAAGGGTCGAAAGGCAAATTCCCTCAACGGGTGGTAGTAAAAAATTAATCCCAAAGTATCAGGGCCCTTACAAAATTACTAATATTTTTGATCATGACCGTTACCAAGTAGAAGACACGCCACTTACAAGGAAGGGAAACAAAAAATACTCTAGTGTAATTGCTGTGGATAAGTTAAAGCCATGGATTTGTTTCAATAGACCACATGACGACGTTTTATCTTCCTAAGCGAAAAGTCTGATTACGTTTTTTTTTTAATAACTACGTAATTACATAGATCAATGGGGTCTACAGTTTGATTAAGACCAATGGGGTCAACACATTAAGACCAATGGGGTCTACACATTAAGACCAATGGGGTCAACACATTAAGACCAATGGGGTCAACACATTAAGACCAATGGGGTCAACACATTAAGACCAATGGGGTCAACACATTAAGACCAATGGGGTCAACACATTAAGACCAATGGGGTCAACACATTAAGACCAATGGGGTCAACACATTAAGACCAATGGGGTCAATACATTAAGACCGATGGGGTCAATGCTTTATAACCAATGGTATCAAATATATTAATAAGGACTAATGGAGTCTCTTTATATTAATTTAGATGTTGTTTAGATTGCTACGTTTACATAGGTACATAATATTGCTATTGCACTAAAATGTTTTTATTTTATTTTTGTTTTACATTAATTGTTTTTATTTTATTGTTGTTTTATATTAATTGTTTTTATTTTATTATTGTTTTATATTAATTGTTTTTATTTTATTATTGTTTTCTTTATCTAAGTACGGGGACGTACTTAAAATTTGCTTGGATGGCCGACTGTCAGCACGTGTTATTTTATGCTTCTTAATATGTATTCTTATATCACATTATTTGTTGTTAAATAATTAAAGATTATTTATTACCTAAAATCTTAATTTAGCTGCAAAACAATATTAAAATAATTTTAACTGTCAAGCTCGCAATCATGGCGCCATCCCCACCATTATGGTATAAAAGAGCATGGCGCCTTCATTGCGAGCTCAGTCTGTGTGCAACGGTCGTGGAGTTAACATCACCCATTAAGTAAGTTTATCATGTAATATTTATTTTTGACAATGTTTAATTCTATTTATGGTTGATTGTGGTTTATTAAGATAAATAAGTTTATATTGATTAATAGAAATATTTACAATGGTAATTATTGCAATTCTATGATTTTTTTTTATAAATAAAACAAGCAAATAATGAACTACTCTTTTATTTTACAAGTGTAACCAGACTTCATACGATCCCTCACGTAATGACGCTCGCGGCTGTCAATCACACGTCATCCGCGACAAATTAACGACGTCCGACACATTGTCACATCGACACAACATCGACACGTGCTTGTCGATAGCTGCCCACCGAATTGTAGTGATTAGTTTTCTATTGGATCACCGCCACACGCGCTGTGGACAGATGGGGTTACTACTCAATGGGGAGATATTTTATTTGGTACAGTGAGCTGTTGCAGATGTGTTTTATTTCATAGATATTTTTAGCCTTATTTATAGGACACCTCATTTGTCATAATGCTCTACTTCTTCGAGTTGTAACCTGGAAGTTACTTAAAACTTTTGAAATGTAGTAAACTTAGAACTAGTTCTTCGATTTTAGGGTCTGGATTCCACCAGTACCATCGGCAATTTTAGAGTATGACAACGCCTCTGTGGTCGCAATAAACGTGGTCACATAGTGTAGCCAAACAGCATTAATAGGTATTTATTTTCGATTTGTTTTTGTAAGTAAAATCAACAAAGATTTATAAGGCTTGTTTAGCAGTAATCGTTTTTAGCGATTTTTAATTTATACCAAATGCCAAAGAGAAGTGGCAGGGTATCCCGCGAAATTCAATTTTTTATACGTTTCTTGCAGTTTTATGAAAAAGTTATTCTATGGGATTAAATGAACTTAGAGAGTGGTATTGATGATTTTAATGTTTATAAAAAATAAAAAAGAGCGGTTTATTACGGTCGCGTATCATATTTTAATCAACATGCAAGCTGACACTGACCTGCAAATTAAAAAAAAACCGGCCAAGTGCGAGTCGGACTCGCACACGAAGGGTTCCGTACCATTGACTATATTTAGTATTTGTTGTTATAGCGGCAACAGAAATACATCATCTGTGAAAATTTCAACTGTCTAGCTGTCACGGTTCATGAGATACAGCCTGGTGACAGACAGACGGACAGACGGACAGACGGACGGACAGACGGACAGACAGCGAAGTCTTAGTAATAGGGTTCCGTTTTTACCCTTTGGGTACGAAACCCTAAAAACGTACGAAAATTTGCATTTTCTGGGCTACCCCCGCTTCCACCAAGCTAAAGTTTTGGCTCTAAAACTGCAAAACAATCTTAAGTTTCCAAACAAGAATCTCCCAAACCAGTACCAAACCATCAGCGACATCTCATTTCATTTTCTTGCACCGCCATTAATCATGGCCGTCCAGGCGGTCTTTTGTGAACGAAATTATGGCACGCCAAGAGTTATGGCGCGGAATTTAATGTACTAACCCACAATGGCTCATTGATTCGGTTAGACTAATGTTCTGTGGACACGCTATAAGAGTGATGTATGGCTTCGTTTGTATTGGGCTTGTAGTCGGTGGGCGCTTGGTGATAGGATTGAATTGGTAATAGGGTTAGTTGTTTTTAGGTGAATTTGGTGGTAGGTAGTTAGATTATAAATTAACCCATGACAGTCGGTTCCGCTACCTCTTTGCTGACTGGAACGTTCATTATCTAGATTCTAGATATGAATACGAGACAAAATATATTATAGGTATAGCATCATCATCTGCCTAGCTTTTTCTCAACTATGTTGGGATCGGCTTCCAGTCTAACTAGATGCAGGCCCAGTGCAAATGACAGCCGGAACCAGAGGCACGGACGGAACGTCTGTCTCTGATCTACGAGTACCAACTGTACGAATGACGTTATACGTTGATTTATTTTATTATCACTATACGAATTATACAGAATGTAAAAGTCCTCATCACGAAGCCGTCAACCAAGCATTCTGTACATCAAACTAAGTAACTTTACGCAAAAATTATTGCTGGGGAACGACTTTTTTTTTTGGAGTGAAAGGTCATGTTTTGTGGAACTCAAGTAACACACTCAAAATATTGTGCTGACGGATGGATTGAATTTCTATTCAATCCATCCGTCGGCACAATATTTTGATATTTTGATATTTTTTATTTTTTTTGATTTTTCGGGGGTCGTAGAGGTGTTTTAAGTAAAAATCTTACATTAAAAACTTGTATTTAAAAAAAAACTTGTCAAAAAGTTGTAACTTTGACCTCCAATATCTCCGTAACTAAAAGGTTCCCAGGTATGGTGTAGAACAAAAAAATTATCGCAATGACGAGGAGAATAAGTGCCTTTCGGCTTCGTTAAGAGTTGTTTTACACCCTGTTTATGGTCTACTTATTAAAACACGAAACATTTTCAGAGAATCATCTAACGGCTTATTCTATGACGTATACGACGCGGCGAAGTATTAAACTACCGTAATTGATGTTGAAAAATAAAGAGCCAGTATTTGTTTTGTGGGTCACGTAATTTTTTTTTTTTATAAATATCGCTCAGATAATATTTTTTTCCTTGAAATGACTTCGTTATAGCCGTTAGATTTATTTATTCCTTGAAAACATTACGTGTATGAATAGATACACCTTGTAATTATTTATAGCGCCAGACAAAATACAATAATTTGGTAACTAAGCGGAATAAAATTATGAAAATAGTGAATTTTGCACATACAAGTTAGTCACTCAGATATTTTTTAAGTGTTCAATAGTTGTTTCGTTAGACTGAGGCATCTAGTTGTTTTGCGTTTTATACATTTGATCGTAGCCACTAATCTATAGCACAACTGCCAAATGCTCGTATATTCTTAATAGAAACAACAGATAATATACCCGTATGCATTTAATTACACACATGAATGAATTAAGCCATATCACCTTACCATTATTCAGTACAAAATCCAAAACGGATTCATAATTTATTATTCCCAAAAAAAGTGAACTAAAAGCCCTTCGTCATTGAGTAAGTAATCAGTTATAGGAACCCGTTTCATCATTACGCCTAATATTGAGTGTAACGTCGGGTTTAATACGGTGGGTAGCGAGTTCGAATCCCGCGGGGAGCCGTCCGGGGGTCCCAGGGTATTATGGTCATAGATTAAAGTTGGTAGAATAGATTTACACCACCTGCTGTAATCTCTATCTACATACTGCTTCTGCCTCGTCCTAGTTCAAAGATCATACACCCACTCGGATTTCCCAATCGGCGTGCGTGTATCATCTAAAGGTGCGTAGTAAGGGAGTACTCTCTCAGTCTCAATCTCAAGAACATGTACAATAATTTCTATACTTTCAAATCAAGCAAACTGTACAATAAAATTAATAAGATTCTTGAAATTGGTAATCTGTCTAGGGTAGAATGTAAAAAGAAGCTGACACAGTGGTTTTTAGAACTTGATTATGAAAAAACTGAAAACTGCTTCCTAGTCCAGCGTTTCTCATAACTTGGCCACCCCCCTCACGCACACATTTTTATACACATCCATCTTTATACGTACTTACACACACATTACACTAACTTACTCTCTCTCACACACACATACACACACAAAACACCACACCACATACGACACCTTCCACTTCACACACATACGCATTTTTTTATTTAGTTTTTACATTGTCTTGTCATTCTTTTTACAATAGTCCTACAATGACATGTCGCTCTTAAATTGTCATAATACCAATCTCGGCGAGGGAGGCCAGGAGTTCATAGCACAGGGTATCCTAGTTTGAACTCATGACTCCCACAAACCTTTGTACCTCCAATATTTGTAACACCTCTATATTGTGACTGTACTTTGTGGGAGAAAAATAAATTTATTATTATTATTAAAATTTATTATTATTTCCATCACCACTTAAATCATTCTTACTTTAAAAAAATATACGGTTATAATCAATATGCTGGGCCCACGTCGTAGATTTTGGCCTTCTACTCACAGTAACGAGCCCTGTTTCTGGGTAGCGGGAACATAATTGTATGTAAAATAAATAAAAATAACCTTTATTTCCCTTTTTAGGCTGAGTATGGTGACAAAATATAGGACAGACCATCATAATTATAATTCATACATACTAGACAATGACACTGAGACAATGCAGATCAAGATTCTATAAAAATGAACTAAATCGTTAAAATATATAATCAAGCGTAAAGTGTTTGTTAGACTCACGATCCTTTTCCGTCCTTTTCGTCCCTAAACATTTTTACACTCAAAGCAATAAATAGATTTAAAAATACAATATTTTGGAACAAGAAGTGACACATCTGCCCTCGATCACGTAATCTATGCACCACTTCCAGGGTTCAACAGAAAGGGGTCTCTCCCAACAGGAGGTCAAAAATAATCCCGCTATGATTTGAAATTGATACAAAATTTGGTTTCGTTCAATAGCCGTATTAAGTATTTGGACCCTTTGTTATTAAGATTGAATTGTATTCAATGGTTTTAGACAATCTTTTTATGCGGAATAAGTTCCTTTTTGAAACATAATGATTTTCTGATGATTATAAATTTTGTTGGAAGGGAATGGGGTTTAAACACGGGGGTCCTGAATGCGAGCTATTCATTGAAATAAATTATACTTTTGAGAATATTTAAAAAGTAGACAGACCACCAAGGCTTTCCATTTGCGTATATTGTGGTTCCGCACAAGGAAAACAACGCTTCACGTTTGGTTCCCTAAAAAGTTTCTAAGTTTTCTGTTAAGAAATGTCAGCCATTAATTTTCTCTGAATTAAATGTATGTCATGTGGAAAAATATACTTCCGACCACGTCTTCAAATGCGCAATAAAAGCCTCCTCACCCCACAATACATGTAATATGATATAATAAAATTGCCAACATAAAACACACTAGCGCACATTCCTCATATTTACGATGCCGATTCGCCCCAAGCCCGCTATTTTTACTATCCCGGGTCATCCCTTAAATTCTTTTTATTGCTGGCCTTGTAAATCATGGTGTAATGCTCCAGTGCATTATCCGTAGGGAAACTTCATTATGGCCGTTTTAATGGTTGGAAGGAGCGATAAAATCTAGCTGGTGGCGAGCGGGGCCGGCCGACGTAATGGTGGTAGTGACTGTTTGTTTTTGTGTGAACTGGGATACGTTCCGGTTTTTTGATTTCAGAGTGGATTTTTGTGGTTATAAATTATCGCTTAGAATTTATTGGGGATATCTACCTTGCAATAATTGACTAGTTGTTTTCTCTGACCAGACTAGAACAATCACCTCTTCTTCTCAACAAAAAAAGTTAAAATGTGTTTGGCCCAAAAATCAGCTATACTTCTCCGCTCATTGATGCAGTGAATCATAGGAATCAACAAGTCAAAATGACATAAGCATTTCTTTAGCTTATGTCAATACAAAACATTTAGACTTTTCCACCATCATTATCACAGATATTATCACTTTGTCAAATTCAAATTCAAACAGTTTATTGTGGATCATAGGTTCATAAGATGTTGTGTTAAATACAGGTGTCTGCTATGTCCCGCCATTGAGGCATACAAAATTCATGTCACAAGTTCGGTAAAAAAATACAATACTAAACAATAATTAAATTAAAATTAAACTTAGATTATATAACAATAAAATTAAAATACAATACATCCAATTTGTCATGCAAATACATTATGATTAAATTATAAAATACTTATGTCAGATTAACAAATTATTCATTCAATGGATTTGCTTCAATGTATTGTCATCTAGAAATTCTCTTGTAGAGTAATAACATTTACTTATCAATAATTCGTGTAGTTTTTTTTTGAAGGTATTTATATCGCTCATAGTTCTAAGAAATGGTGGAAGATGATTATTATTATTGTCTAGACATTGATGTAACTTATTAACTCCAAGTGCCATATCAACAGCCGAGTACTGCTGTACTAAGTTGTACAAGTACTTTTGTACTTAAAGGCCAACACAATAAAATCAAATAACAAATAGTTCATTTCGTTCATCAACTTGCACATGTTATGTTAAAAACAATGATAGCGAAATTTATATCAACGTCGAATTTATAAATGACAACACAAATTCCTTACATAAAGATCTGGTTAAAACTAGTGCAGACCTGGGATGAATGGCACAAAAGTTAGGCCTATACGAAGCAGTAGGTGGAATAACACTACCAATGATTGTACACATAATCACTAGACACAACCTTTACACTTTCAGGACTGTCCCTCTATTCCCAAAACAATGCTCCGCGCAATAATAGCGGGCGATACATCACGCGCAATTTGTTGCGATAGCTCTGCGATAGGTGGTCTGCGAATGGCGCTCTACCTACTTTATTGCTCTATAAAAATGTTAGTCCACACGCTTTCAGGTTTCTTTGGCTCTTTGGGCTTTTAAAGGAAATATATTATTATTTTAAAGTGGTAAATGAGAAGTATTATACTTTGAAGCTTCCATTTCTTAAATATGTAGTGTTTAAAATAATTTGTGGTCGGCAAAGCATTTGTCTTCATCTTCCAAACTTCTCTATGACATAGTTTTCATCTGAGTAGTCTCTTTCTAGCCACATGAACTCAAAAACAGTGATTGTTTATTTGGTCTTCTTCTATGCACCACCTAACATTTCAAATTTCAAAATAAATACTAGCTATTCGAATTACTTTCCCTATTTGGGACTTCCATTTAATGTCCAGTAGTGGGCTGTAGTATGCTGACAGCAGTAACATGATTGGTTACTTCAGAAGGTGGATTTTGTGATAAAGATGAGAGCAAAAGTGGATTTCAGACAAATTAAGAAAGCAGTCGAATTTGAAGAGCCACAATATTTTGGAAGTGCATTAGTTATTAAATATTCTGACCACTTTAACACACAAGTAAAATTGGGGTTAAGATTATCTATTCTTGATCCAAATACCATTATCTCAGGACAACTACAAAATCACGCCAAATACTCTTTCATCCCCACAAAATATCCATATTCACATTAAGTGTTCATAATAACAAATTGAATTGATGCGGCTGGTTGATCGGGCCACAATTAAGGCGGGTGGCTATAAATCGGCGCGTATCTGATTCGGAACATGAAAGAGGCGTTGTGACTCGACGGCGAATAACCAGTCGCGTGGTACAACGAGAGGGTTTTTTAACGATATAATTCATAATGTTTATGTAAATTATGATTTAGGAGCTATGCTTGGTTTTGAGGAAAATTATGTTAACGATTTGAGGAATTAAAAAAAAGAAGTACTATATTATTTTACGAAGGTTAGTTACGTGAATACTGCACAGGAAATGATAAACATTTTTACATTGAAAGTGAAGAAATCAGATTGTCTGGTATTCAGAATTTTGGTACCTGCTGTCACAGGAGTTGTCAAAATTCAGAATCTTGGACTAAAAGTACACAAAATAACGAACAAACAAAATGAGAAAACTATGCAAAATCATAAAACCAGGATCAGTAATACAGCACCACCTGGACATGGAAAACTTATTGCTAGTGTTCCATTCACTAACACTGCTATTGGGGCCCAAAATAGTGAGTGATGGTGGGAGGAATAAACCCAAGGTTGAAAAACTTGACAAAATGTATAATAGGAAGACAACCAGTACGATTTACCACGGAAACGCGCTTTGACTGTCGCTCTCATTGTGCCTCTGTGCAGAAAATTATACAAATGTTTCGTTCACATGTTAACATATCGTTTGACGTTCGACGCACCCTTTTGTATCCGATCCGACGTGCTGAAGAATATATCAGCAATTCAAAATGGCCTGCCTATTAGTCCAAGTCTATGCTTGTAAATGAAAACGCTAGATTCTGCACCGACCGAATTTAAACTGCCATCGGCTCGCTTAGTATAAGACTTCGATCAACAATTATTGTTGATCAAAGGTATAAGAAGATATATTTCCTTCATGCTATTGACAATAGGTGGCGCCAGCAAAAACAAGTTTTAAAGAGACGGTGAATCGACGCAGGAAAGTAGCCATCATTTACAGTTTCAATGAAATACATATTATATCACAATAGACAAGTCCCACTATAACCTAAAAGTCTCTGCACAAAAAAATATCAGAAACCCCCACTTTTTCCAAACAGAAGCCACTGTTAAAGATTCCGCATTTGATATATTCGAGCACAATAAATATTGTTACAAAAATGGGGAAACAGAGACATAAATAATGTTCGGTATCGGGCCGAACTCGTAAATATCGGGTCGTGAGAGCACCCTGCCCACAGCGCCTACTGCCTCTAGATACAGCGGAAGATGGAAATTTAATTTCGATTTTAGTTCTGTTAGAGTATGATTTAGTTCGGCTGCAAGGTGCTGTTCATTATTTTAGCTTGGAGAATGTTTAACGAAATATATTGCTGGTTGGTTGGATGAAATCATGTTAAACTGGGATTCTTTCTGAATGGTACTTCATTCTGGTTAAATAAATCTAGCAAATGCGGTCTGTTCATCTCCTATAGACTATACATTGGATTCTTCCAGGTTCTTCTTTGATTTTCATTTGTGTTAGTGTTTTAGAAGGCAGAAGAATAAAAATCATAATATTAGGCCTAGTGATTTGTATTTCTTAAAAAGTCTTCGCTACCTGTCGATCAAGGAGTAGAATTCAAACGCTTAAAATGCCTTTTAACCTCTGTCTTTATTTCAAACCACTGAAGAGATAAATTTAAAACTAGAGACGGCTCCAAAATTCAATGACAATCAAAATTTAGATAAAATCATCTACCGAGCAGTAAAAACTATAATTTGTTAGAGAACTATCCACCCTAATGACCAGTCACATAAAACAGAAATGCTGGCTGCCGTATCAAACAATTCACACAGGTCACGCGAGCCAAAATGAAACCATCAACCATGCATTAATCATCAA
The DNA here is from genome assembly GCA_905147715.2 of Xestia xanthographa. Taxonomy (NCBI): domain Eukaryota; kingdom Metazoa; phylum Arthropoda; class Insecta; order Lepidoptera; family Noctuidae; genus Xestia; species Xestia xanthographa. The sequence continues at coordinate 29,724,813 of LR990653.1, read as the reverse complement.
TTCAACACCTGAATCATGTCACCGACGCCATTTCACATAAATTACTAATAATATGTTTGCATAGCGGTCTCATATTGTCTGCCGGCTCTAAATCACTGTTGCAAATCAGTGTTACAAATCATTGTTGGTACGGCCGGTGATTTCGGTACGACATAATGCATTCTGTGTTTGATAATGATGTCAAATACCTTTGTGTTATCGTAGATCTAATTGTATTTGTGAGTAAAGGGCGTAGGATGTTTAATGACAAAGCTGTTCCGGACTGTTGGTGATTATTGATGAGTTTTATTTTAGTGCTTTTATTGTACTCAATATTTATTTTAGCTGTCAAATCACAGTTCATTTGATTTGGTTCTACTTTTACGGGTTGTTAGTGGCACAAAGATCAATTGACTTACACATTTTCACTAGCGTCTTCGAGATACATTCGAGACTGCATGTCCAAGCTGAATTCAACTCGTTGGCAATTTTATCAAATCTTGTCTCAGTTCCTTTCTTATCTTAACCCCATGTATTCCATTTCAAAGTTCCTGACATAGGACTACCTCAACTCTTCAGAGATGAAGTCACACTGCATATCCCACAGGAGCATAAACAAAGAGCATGACTGTACCATTAGGTTAGTAACCAAACTATTCGCACAGTTTGTTCAGCCGTTCGTTACCGCACTAAATCACACACGATTGCATTCACACACAGATATACTAGTTCACAGTATATATTCGTGCATGTTGCTGTGAATGTGCAAAACTTTTGGAGGAAACGACACAAATTCTGTCGTGCAATTTCCTTAAAGTTTTGGGCGAACTTTAGATTTGAGGGAGCCAAATACAATCTGGCCATCTTTTGCGTACGTTTTATACATTTTCTACTAGTCGAAGTTGAGCGGAAATATAGAGATGACGATCAATCACTACAGCGAAAACTGCATAGGACTGAAAAAAGCAATCGAAAAGTTTATGTCAATTCCGTGGAAATATGAAAAGCTTTCAAAGTTATTGTGCGAAAAACCTAAATGACCGCTGAACACATCCTTCTACGAACGTTGGTCATTATCTACTTTGGCATTCCCTATAATCGTATCTCGCCGCTGAAACTAAACTGCTCACTAGTTTTGTTGTTTACTCACGCATGTAAGAAATTCAGAGGTGCAACCTCCTTACTAGACGGTTTTATGCCAACTCTTCCTGTCGCAGTCCAACTGCTGGGCATAGGCCTCTACCAAGTGGCGCCATGACACCCTGTTCTCTGCCTTCCGCCATCCGTACTGACAAGGCTTTAAAGTCATGCCTGTTGCTTACAGTTCTGCTAAAAACATTAATAACCCCAGTTTCGAGCATGCACAGCAACATAACGTACACATACGGTAGTGTTGGGACAATGCGAACTCGATGTCTCGATATGAGCGAAATATGCTAAATTCAATAAAGCTCACGACCCGCAGGTGCGTAGGGTTGGTTCAAAAAGTTTGTTTATGTATGTCATAGTGAACAACACGAAACTCCCAAATATGTGAGAGTATTATTGAAGACATGTAGACTACAAAATTGGACAGAGATCTAGCTTCCTATCAAAATCATCATTTCATCCTGGAATCATGAATAGCTGGATATACCCATTCTTCTGTCACACTTCTTGATACCGTGTGACCCTCATCCTTTTTTTTTTCGGATGGGAAATCATCAAATGACTCCTCCCGCTCTGGGCGGAGCAGGAGGGAGTGTCAGACTTTTACTGACTAAAACCCATCCATGTTCCTTCATCGCCCTTTGTGTTCCGGGGCCACGGTATCTTTTTCGAACAGTCCCGCAACCCCGGCAGGCATCGGCCCTTGCGGACCCCTTCCTATTGCTGACTCTCTTTGAGGCGCGCGTGGAACACGAACGCGCCGTCGACACGGCCTGTCGTCATGAGACGGACGGACGGCGAGCTAGCCCATAGCACACCGTCCACAGGCCCGCGCCTACGGTGGCCCCCGACGCCCGTGACGTCTCCCGCGGCGGCCGGGACGCTGGGAGGTCTCTCCCTCTCCCGTTCCACCACCTCCTTCTCTAGCATTACTGCTTCGCAGAAGGAGGTGATGGCGTCCCAGTACATTAACATTATCCTTATTCCGCGTTTTTAATCTGTTTGTTGACAAAGAAAAAAATCTGGTCATTGTGATTATTATATTGTATTTATATTGTCTCCACTTGAATGAAACAGATTTCATTCAAGCTTTTCTTGTTATCCTTAGAACAGCTGCCAATTAAACAATTACGCGTAAAACATCCTTGGCAAACGCCAAAGGGCCCCTTGTATTTCCCTATAGGCAGAGGCAACAATTTCCAAAGCATCAGATGGGCCAAACTTTGCCTGAGACCCGTTGCGTACTCTATCGCCATGATGGTATTTGCATACACGCTAGACAAGTGCGTTTAACAATGTCTTCCCAGCCTAGCTTTCCCTAACTAATCTCCATGATGGTGATAACGCACTATCACCACACAGTGGCAACCCTGAACACCGATGTGCGATAGTGCGGGTCACGCGGTGATTTACCGCGCCGTAGATTATCGGCGCACGCGCTGCCGGCCGCAGAGCCATTAACGTCGCAATGATATGCTTGTACAGGGGTAGGCAGTAGCTCAGGTTACCACGAGAAAGTGGAATGATTGTCTGGTAGATTTAGGAGGAATTTCACGTCCAAGGATTGGCTGTATTTTATTTTTGGTAACACGCAGCATTTGAAATCGGGTTTCAAATATATCTCTGGTGTTGGTCATAAGCACATACAATTTTGACTAGGATACGTTTTTGGGGCCTTGATATAGATTCGATTTTGCTGCAGTCATAAAAACCCGATGGGTGTCATTGAACATCAGCACAGCTAGTAGGTATATGAAACTCACGAGGTACCTAACCGGAAACTACAAAATATTAAAATATTTTTTTCCTTCTTTTAAGGTCTAATCTAAATCGCTCCTCTAAAATATTCAAAATCTTCAGTAAGAATTTGGAGGTTCATTAAAAAATATTTTAATACCCATACCTAACTTCAAACTTGCAAAGCCTACCTTAATTAAATTAATTTACTCATGAATCTCCCCCCTCTCAAATCCTCCTTTCCCATCAAAATCAACGTGCCAACTTACATACATAATCTACATTCCAAGTCGTTTATTAAAATCTTCGTACGTGATTAAGATGGCACAGTCTCCCCTCATCTGTGTTAATTTGACAAATAGGCGTCGAAATTGTCGCGTTGAGGTCTCAAGTATGCTTCGAATCTCCGCCCATCCGAGACGGGGATTTGTATGGGAAGTAGAGTGTGATTTTGATAGACAGGACATGGTTTATAGAAGGCTTTTATGCTGTGAGGAACAGGGTGTAAAGTTTCAAATCTTCTTAAAAAGGAGGAGCCTCCGACCGGATACGTGTCGTATTTGTTAGGCTACTACCCGAGTACTGTTGTCAGGAATCTGCACATAGGTTAGTCTTGTGAGTAATTCAACGCCATGCAGAAGTGTGATGCCAGGTATGAATCGTAGTTCATTATGTGGTGATGCCACCAAAAGTAAATCTTCTGAAACAGGCCCTCAGACATTATCATCTTTCTGCTCTTATCCCGATTTATTCCGGTCCAATGTAGCATGTCTTTCGCTTCCATATATTTTCTTTGATTGGTTACAACTTCATTGTTCTTCCCTTAAAGAAACGCTTAACTGATATAATACCTAGCTATGCGTGTTCCTGTGCTAGGAAAACTTGTTCTTTTTCTTGACTCTATGTGCGAGTATCCTCTTAATCTTTAATTACGGGACCTCTTAAGAATAGGCGCCATATTATCGACCAAATCATTTATTCACTTTACATCACCTTTATTTTTCACACCATAAGATTCAATCTTATCACAATAAACGTATTGTTAAGTTGGTGCTGATGAGTTCTGAGTGGTGACTTGAAATAATGTTGAGTGCTACCGTAGTTAGTAGGGGGCGTGGTCTACTTTTGTCACGTCGTCCTTATGTGAATTGAGCCATAATTAAATGTTGCTGAAGTGACTTGAAATAATTTTAAAACATAGTAAAGTGTTCCTTTACATTTTCTATAAGTATGTATCAGAATCATCATCTTTCAGGGGGTTTGAACAATTTACAATGCCATAGTTTATGATCTAGTGCCCAACTACAATGAGAAGATAAAATGCCATCATAAACTACCCATGATGGCATTACATCTCATCATTCATTGTAGCTAATGGTGGTTAGTGGTGGATGTTTCACAAGTCTACCTATAATTGGCCAAAACAACTGCAACAAGCTTATTTTGTAAAATTTTATGTATCGCTGTTAGTTTCCTAAATAAATAAAATAAAATAAGTCTGAATTTTTGATTCTAGAAACGCTGTTGACTTTGCCATAGCAATATTACTATCCTATAAGAAGAAATGACGATCAGCCAGATTACCATTATAAGTTCTTTATCACACGTTACTATACTTGTCCTGCCAGCCATAACAAAAGACTTCTCTATATACATAATACATAAACAAAAATACACAATACTTGTTTGTGCTGCTATTAGTGAATTGTGGACTGGAGTGTCGTTGTGACGAGGGGCTCGTTAGTGATGGGCGGGGCAGCACAGCACTGCTGAGATTTGTATGACTGAGTTTTTGATTTTATTTGTTTGTTTGTTAAGAGAGAAAAGGATCTAGAAACAAATACTTCAGCGAAAAGTAAAAAATTGGATGTTAAAATATTTTGCCAAGTAAAGGATCAGACAAACTGGTACGGACCATTTATGAAATGGCTGCTGCCAAAAGTAGAGTTTCTTGCCGGTTCTTCTCCATAGGACGGGTCCTATAAATAAATAAAATAAAATGCTTTTTTTTTCAGACTAAGTCCATTTGGTTAGTATAACACACAACTTGGAAACTAGTGTTAGTAGGTACTTATATCTACCCGAATAACAAAAACAAAACAATTATTAATTATGCGCCACAGTGGCATGTAGGCGCATCCAATGCCCCAGTATGGCACTGTCCCACCTGTCAGCTATAGTTTTTAGGATGCTGATGCTGATGCTGGATGTCCTATGAAAGGTCGAGATAAGTGTCCATGTAGACAGACCTTTGTGAAATAAAATATTTTGATTTTGTACACCGACAGATTCTTCAGTAATTATTTGTAGTATCCGCTGCTGCGGAAAGAAAAATCAGCAGAAATAATGACCATTAAGTAAAGCATAATAATTCTCATGTTTTACTGCAAGTAATAGGCGAATGAAATAGGAACGAATAATAGATTCTATAAATAACTGATTGTGATGATGATGACGAACATTAACAGAAAACCAAAACTCTGAATTGCAAAGTATGTTAACTCGAAGATTTTCTATTGAATTCCTTTCACAATTTAGCTTCCTACTACACTGTCTACACTTCCTTCATTTTGAAAGTAACTTATTCTAAGAAACCACCCATACTTTCCTCAGCTCTATCAAGAATACCAGGAACACATACATTACCAGAAGCTCCCTCAATCACAGAGCCAAGCAATTTCCCTTAACAGGCCTCCCGCAGTGACAACGGGGCGTGTCATCCCGCCTTCTACGACAAATTATACACTGCCGCCCCAAACCGACGACAATGGTGCCGTCGCCTTTCACACGCTTCAATGTATAACGATCAGCATTGTTTGAAACAGCAGGAGGTAGTATTTAAAGGAATGTACTGAATAGATTCAACGGTGTTTGTTTGAAAATATTGGTGTTTATTCTTTTTAAATTTTGATGTGGTTTTATTGAAGGCGAGGCTTGCTTGTTGTTGTTAAGAATTTTGGCGTATTGTCGGTTGTTTTCACGCCTCCTGGTTTGATTGTAGCCTATTCGATTAGAATATACTGTCTACTCTTTTTTTCATAAAGACGAATTAAAGTTTATTAGTGCCATTAACTTATTAAATCATCGTGGAGGTTGACTGACAAAGGCATCAAGAAAACATCAATAAACAAAATATTTCAAACATGCTTGGAAATTTGATCATTATTTTGACAACTTTCTTCAAGATAAATCGAAATTGCTGTACTGGCCAGATACATGCGACCAGCGGCCGGCAAATTTTGTATTAAAATCCATGTCTGTCGTGATAATTAAAAATGTAACGATCTTTTACTCTGAAACATGGCAACCAAGGAGGTAACTTATCAAAGGTTTTATTTAAATTTCGAATTGGCTTGTAAATTAATAGAAAGCGGCTTAGTGAAAAAAAAAACAAATGAACTCTTCAACGCGAGAAAAAATATTGTTGTTTGTGTGCATCATTGATTTTGAAAATTAATTGTATTAATTTCCTCGCATTATTTGAGAAAAGTACCTACTATAGTCATAATCACCATTCTCTTAATTTATTTGGCGTTGGCAAAGCATATCTTGGTTTCCCATTCTTCTTTATTACTCGTCTCACTCTCACTTCCTTTCTAGCCATATCGTCATTCATCTTAACAGTGGTGTCGATTCTGTTGTGCACAAACTAAACTTAATTTAGGCTATTGCTATCTTTTTCTCTCTAATAAAACGAGAAAGAGACGGATGTAATTTGAAACTGAAACTTTTTGTTTGAAACTGTTTTCCGTTACTTTCATACCCCTCAAGGTTCATTGGAAGACCAGCGTCAGACAGAATCACCATCACCTGTCTGGCACGCAATGCTGAAATGGACCTTTTTGGCGCAGCCGTGAGGCACACAGCTGTTTTTCCTCCTTATTTTGTATCTTTTTTTTTATATGTGTGTGTGCTTTTATCTGACGTCAAATAAACTTTTTTCTTTCTTTTCTTTTCTTTTCTTTTAATTTAGAGCTGTCAACTTTAGTTGAAACTAATATTTCTATACAAATGAAGGGTGCACGTAAAAACATGTCGATTAAAAACACAGTGAAGCGCAAGGCATAAACTAGTTAGACATTTCTAAGTTAGTTCATAGCTATAGCCGTCCTTTTCTTGCACTGCCTTTTAGTAAACGATAGCAATAGCCTAAATTAAGTTTAGTTTGTGCACAACAGAATCAACACCAGTGCCTCGTATAAACTGTTTTACTAATCAATTACTCAATCAAGTTGAAAAAAAAATGCAGAAACTATTAAGTTCAGTCGCTACATTTCCAGGTCATGTACTTGAATCCAAGTTGTGTATTGATACAACAAAATTATTTCAATAGCTCATTACTCCAAGACAAAATATATAAAACAGATGCATCCAGGCAGACTTTATTCATATACAGTCTGAAACTCAAATCAAACTGTAACAGATCGTCAAACGTTCAAATTAAGTTATATAAAATGAAATAGCAAGAACTGACTGAAAGAAACGTATTACTTTATTCTCAGGAGAAACATAAGCGTACTTAGAACGTTATCACTGCAATGTTTCTACTTTGTGCGATATTGCTATTACTGGGAAGCAGGGAAGATGTTTCTGTTCAGGGTTTGAGATGAATGTTTTTGTTCATTGTTGTGAATTTCTTGATGATGGTCTGGTTAGATGTTTGCAATTCCATGTTTAAAGACAAATAAAGAGATTCTAAACGAGCGTAACATAATGTTGCAACAATCGGGTCAATCCGAAAATCAACCCAACTAATGTGAATTCAAACCGAGTGGACCGGACAGTGGACTGGCAGCGGACTCCGGAGTTTAACAGAACTGCTTGACTTGACAGCACCTTATCTATTTTTTGACCAATCCAGCTACTCCAGCTAGCTTTACACTCTGACTCATGGTGTCTCAGTGCAGCGATTTGACAATCCAACTTATTGATTACTAGCTTTTGCCCGCAGCTTCAGTTGCCATATGGACGGAAATTATCCCACGGGAACGTGGTAAGTACAGCCACTGACACACTCAAGGATAATGTAGTTTTCCATTAATTAAATAATTTTCGGAATCAGATCAGCAGTTCCGAAGACTACCCCATACATCAAAACTTAAAGACTGCTTAGACTGCAGTCAGCTTCCCCAACTAGACCATCGAACATAATGTTACCTCAACCATCAACATACAATTCACTATTGGACACAGGCTTTTCTCATATAAATGAAATAACCATATAACCATACGTAACATAGCATAACCATTATTAACATTGACTACTTACCCAAGACCTCGACTCATGCCCAAATAAAATAGCCATACATTCCCATGCTTCCAAGATGAAGTGCAGACATAATTTGGAAGAAAACTGCTGGTAGGTACAGTGTGCCCAGTCTAAATAATAAAACGCTGGCGTTCGGCATTGGTATGAATCTAGAATGTAACAAGACAGCCAAGCTGTTATGTCTTGAGATGCGGAGTATCAATGGTTTTAGATTTTTTTTCACTTTCGAGTTTATTTCTTATTTATGGAACTATCTTCTTTTTCTTAACGGATTCTTCTTCTTCTTACGGATTTTTTTTCTTCGGTCCAGATTTTGGCTACTAGTATGCTACCTTCAGAAGCGTCCATCTCTTCCTAATTTTGCACCACAATGTTTCCTGGTATTTAGTTTAGCTTTAGACAGCCACAGGGATTTTTTATCTGGAATATATTAAATCACATGATTATTTCTTAGTGATTGCAGGGTAGATACAGAATATTATTCTTAAAGGCTATTCTGAGTTTTCATCATCCACAACTCGACTTCACCTACTGCTGGTTTCGGCCTCTCTTAGCTTGTGCCAGCTTCATCCAAGATATTCCTGTGATGGCAACAAAGTCGTCTGCCCATCTCGCCGCCGGACGACCAACACAATATAGAGTTCTACGTATATAATTCTTAATAATATTTCTGTCAGATATTACGGACCTCAGTGACTATAAATCAAAGTATTACTGTTACTTTCTTCCTATAATTTCGCCGGTGATATTTCAGTTTTTGTAGCCATACAGAACACAATAATATTATTTCCTAAACCCCATCGAGAAACCCATAGTACCTACCCGCAATGTTTTTCATAACATCCAGCCTGGGTCGTACGGCTGCGTAATGGTCGAGTCACTGCCAAAATAAATGTTGCTTAATACGCTGAAACTTTTGAAATATGTCCTGTTTAAATGTGCCGCTGAAAGCCCCATAATTTTCCCCTTTATGTTACAACTTCTGGGGCCTTTTTGTTGGCGCGTGTATCTTTTTTATTGTTTAGCGTTTTCTGCGACCGTCTTTTGTTGTTGTTTAATGTTATTTCTAGATGTTGTGCTTGAGTTATGGCTCCGAGATTGTGTTGGGTGAAGGTTTTTTTAAGGTTGCGAATTGTGGAATGAATTATTGTGGGAATCGTAATGTAGGGTTATCATACCGCTCATTTTTTTATTAGGTATATTACCTCCGACTGTGCAATATATAGATGACAGTTACAACAGATGAAACTGAAGGCTCTTGATCTTAAATCATTTTGAGTGCTTACGTCAAGGGGATGTTAATAAAATACCGAATCAGGTTGATTTGTGTTGCATTCTAATCATAAACAGTTATTTCGGGACCACTTACTGCCAAAGAAAACCTATACAATGTTGAAACTGTTAATCAAACCATGAATATTCAATCATCAACACGAAAAACAAAACGTTCAAAGCCTCTACAAGCAGGTTACCTCCCAACCAGTTCCCGCCACCATAACTTAAAACTATCAGCATCACAAAGTTCCATCAACAAATAAAACCCGACACGACTCCATTGAAAAACTTCCTCACGTCTATAAAATACGCTGAATGTACCCATTCCAGCAATAGAGACATACAGATACGATATCTTCACGGCTCGCACTTAAGTGGCTATTACAGATAGGGAATAGCATATAACCGATACTGCATGTGCACCACTGATGGTCTATTTCCATACCTATTGGAGCCTCAATGGGTCCGCTTGATACCGTCATTTTATCTGCTGGGCTTGTTTTCCATTTTGATGACGCTGTTCACCTTCGCCCCAACTTTGACTCTGTGGTTAGTGACACTGTGTGGCTCAGTGTTTTGCTGTGTTCAGGTTGTAGTGCCTCCTACGTAATACTTTGGTTAGAGGTAACAATGGGAGGAAGATGCGTATGTTTTTCGTATCGAAGATAGTTGGATTGTCTGCAGATAGTGCCTACACGAAGGTGTAAATTTAAATTGGTCTGTGTTTATGTTTATGTTACGGTGGTAGAAGAGTCTGCTATCGTTTGCTCTGAAATATTTTAGACTCGTCTCGATTGTGTTTAGTCTTTTTCCTTATTACTTATTGTGTGATAACTTGAGTTCTGTACAAGCTTTAAAATGTTATACACTGTTTCACGAGTCAGAAATTAGACAACTAGATATTTTATTGTGGAGCCAGCGATTCTGACTTACACAGGTCTGCTCTAGACAAGATGTGGATATGAAATTGAAAACATCATAGTTTATTCTATAAAATGTGGAGAAAGGAGATAATCTAGACATTGTTGTAATAATATAGATCACAGATCATTTTCTTATCACGTTTTACTTAAACCTTATGGCAGACGTTTTACATTATTTATCTTACCTATCACCTATCGTGAAAACCTTACTGTTAATCTAATTTTCAAGTACATTTAAATTATTTTCATGCTCTTAGACGCCACTAGCTACCTCTGTCTTAATGTCTTCGATGCCACTTTGATCATCATCAAAAATCATCGCCCAGATAAGGTCCCTTCAAAAGCCTCTATTAACACGTCACCAGCGGCCATATCTGGTCATAAACCACGGGAACATTATCGCCGGCCCCCAAACGGCACAGGATAATATTATTGGATTTACGAGGGCGTGATCGCCGCGTATGATTTACGTCTTCCTTTGCCGATAAATTATAACGTGATAGTGTTGCCGCTACTATGGCGATTCGATGTCGATTTCAATTTGGTATACTTTTGAATGGATTTGGTCGTTGAATATTATTATTGAGACCTTTGTAGGATTGGTCTCTTTTAATGATTCAGGAAATAATTGAACTTTGGTTGTTATTGTATGTTCCAATTTTTGGTATTGTTCGATCTGTAAATGTCGACAGGTAGTATTTGTTTTCAAACAGTTTGTGTGGTTGATATTTTTGCTAACGAATAATTGTTTTTGCTAACGCTTGCTGCTAATAATTAGAAGTATAACTACAAAATATACGATCCCTGAAGATGAAATTCAAAGTCACTACACTAGTAAAACATGTCTAACAGTCAAACCTATTTCGGTGCAAAATACATGAAGTGAAACTATACATATTCATGGTAACAATCTTTAATCGTGAGATACTGACGACAACGTATTACAAACAGCTACACCAAATCTTGATGAAACATAAATAGAAGAACCAACTATCACCATCAGCTAGAGCAAGACCTAATGCAATGATACATGAATTGAATTAAATGAATGTTAATGCACCCCCAAATCCTCACGCTAATCACCATACAAACAAACACAAAAGTATCGAACGGTAGTATTTACGAGTGAATCTCAACCCGTACAATGCTATCGGGATCTGTTCACCCTGGGCCGAACAAAGACCATTCATCCGCCGATGCAGCAACAAGATTATCATATTTAATGGCTCCAAACATTATTTATGCCACGCCGCCACGTAAATTTACATTCAGTTACGCCTTTAGATCTCAATATGGGTGGACTGATAGCGGGGTTGCTGGTTCCAATGTAGTGTCGGGGTTATTTGTTTTATGAAGGGTTTTGGAGTTATGGTCTGGTCTTGGTCTTAGCTGAAAGTTATAGTATCGTCTTCTCATCTATTGGTAAGTTAGTCAGAAGGTGATTCTTTTGCTCCGTTTAGTGCATTGTAATAAACTCATTGCCATCATCACTTGTCAGTACCATCTAGACTTCATCAACGATGATTATGTCGACTCTCTTTGTCTTCTAATCTTGTAGAAAGTTATTGAAAAGGTGTATACTTTGTTTACTTTACTGCAACAGTCTCAAATGTATTGTCATCATCACCAGAGCCAGCGCCGTTTGGAAATCATCATCAATGTTTACGTCAACTTTCTGATTACATTTATTTTAGTTTCTAAGATTTAAGTACTCAATGCAGGAGGTCTATCTTTAACTGTTCACAAACTAGTACAGACAAACGACTGTAACGTGCTAGAGTGAATTTCAATAACATTTACAGCACGTTCCTAAAACATGTTTACATTTGAAAGGACGCGAGCTTTCATTCAACTCCATCGAAGTGCAAACATTTACGTCTAGACATCGGCTTTAAATGTTTACAAGCGGTCCCGTATATTGGAAACAACCCTTCGGTTTAATATAAATGGTAAGGCTAGTATGTTGCAGCCTGCTTTATTGGATGTCTGCCTTATGAAGGCAACTCGTGTAATGTCTTGGTGACATGACTTGACATTCAATAATGGATACATTTGAGAACATTATACTCGGATGTTGTCAATACTACCTAAAAACACTACTACCTAAAATCGAAGAAAAGAAGGTTAAAAATTTCAATATTTTAATTTCTCCTTTTCATCGATTCTCAAGGGTATATTTTGTTTTTCTTCTCTTAACACTTTTATTTTCTTCCTTAGACTTCTATATTTTATGACATCACCCATAATTTCCGCCTTTATTTGATTTCTTCCTTTTCTTCTCAAGTCTCGCAGCCCTAGCAACACTGCCCTAACATGCGTTGAGCATTCAGCCTCCGGCACATTGAAATTTAATTGTGCCTGAGATATACGATTGAGATGTGCTAACGTATGGCTGTTCAGATTTATGGCTCCGAATATTTATTTATACAACGTTATTTATAGATTGTTGAGGAAAATTAAGAATAACTGCTGATTGGCTACGGTGATATTCGGTTGTAATAATGGCTTTTTCTTTGAAATCTGCGATTTTAAATTGTTGTATTTCTACTATTTCTTTAATACTAACTAGTTGTATCTGTAGGTATAACCAACTGTATTTATTTCATCTATGTAGTTTAATGTTGGCTCTGTTTTTAAAGACCTATTTTTCTAATCAGCATTCATGTCAACCCAATTTATTTGGGGTCTGCGTAGCAAGTATTCTTCTTCCATCCATTCCCTATTCGTCGTCACCTCTTTTCTAGTTAAATCATCTTTCACCTAGTTCATCTATCTTTTCTTTGGTTTTCCACTACTTTTATAGCCATCTACACCTACACTCAAAATGTCTTCCATACTTATGTTTATACTTTCTTTTGTGATTCTTTTGGGTTTACTATGTTCTTCAATCTCTTTGCCTAAAATTCTACAATGAGTCCCTAATACATTAGGAAACGGCTACAATACTGTTCATTTTTTGGTGTTGCATACAGAAATAATCTGAAACATTTAATTATACAATATTTGTCAAGCAACACCAGCTGTAAAACCTGCAGGTACCCGTCATCTACCACTTATTAAGCAGCAATAAGAACATACATATTACTTCAAAGTTTCCTTCCTTTTCAACAAGCCAAGTTAATAGCAAAGCAAAAAACATAGTTATTAACAAGTCTAGGTACAATTTATTGCGTTATAACCGCCTGTTAACGTAGCCAGTAATTACGATCGATATTATTTTAAAATTCATAAGTCGAAACAGTGTAAAGATAACCAGTAAACCAACTACGCTTTGTGAAATCAAACATGGGCATATGGTCGATGGAGCGTGACGACTTGGACACTGGTCCTACCCTGGCTAAACTTGTCGAAGAACACTAGGTTTTTGTAAGAGTCTGGCTGACCCCTTCGTCTGCCCCAGGGTGGATGACTTCCGTGAAGATTTTTACAAGCAAAAAAATGGTTCTCACAGACTTTTGGTCATAATGCACTTCACACATAAAACGTAACCACTTTTCTCGATGCGGCAGCCTATAAGTAGAATCACGAGTAACCTGAAGCATGTTTAATACTCGTGTAAACGCTTTATTTTGTTCTTAGTTGAAATACTGTAAGTTTGCCTAGCCTTTTCCCAACTATATTGGGGTCGGCTTCCAGTTTTACCAGATGCAGCTGAATACCAGTATTTTACATGGAGCGACTGCCTATCTGACCTCCACAACCCAGTTGGTACCGGGTAATACGATACCCTTTGGTAAGACTGGTTGTCAGACTTTTTGGGCCTCTGACTACCTAACGACTGTCAAAGATCTACAAATGACAGCCGGGACCAACTGCTTAACGTGCTTTCCGAGGCATGGAGGAGTTGAAATACTGTAAGTTAAAACTAATAATGTGTACTGTAGTCGTGTTCAAGCATGCTAATGTAAACGTATTAATTATAATATATTGTGTTGTAGGCGGGTTTGCAAGTTTTATAGTTTTTTTTAGAAATAATTCTGTTGATGGCAGAGTTGTGGGCAATAATTATGTGGTACCAGAATGTAAAATATGTGACCCAAAAGAGGCCATCAATTTGTAACATTATCAATAAAGTATAGATTCTATTGCCACTTGAACAAAGTCACATCATTTACTTCAAAATGTGTTTAAAATACAACGTAGATGTATTAATTCAGCGGTTTTGTGTCCTGTAAATTGATTAAGACGAAGGTGACGAGTGAAACTGTTGTAAAACTCTCTGTTTACTAGTAACAATCGCTTATTGATTATGAGATTATTTGAATTAATTTTAGAAGTGCGTGCAGGTGTACACAGTAACAAAATCAATGGATAATATTCTGATTAGGATGTAATCCCCCAAGCCGGCCCAGTGTTAGCCAACAGTATACTAAATAGTGCCTCACTCAATAATATCATATTTTATAGCGGCTTACTAAACCAGGACATCAGTCTCCATGAAAGAATGAGATATCATAAAACTGCCAGTTAGCCTAGTGTTTGACTGTTGACTGCTGAGCATGAGGTCCTGGGTTCGATTCCCGGGTCAGGCAAATTATAGTTGGGTTTTTCCATCAGGAATATCTCAGTAGCAGCCACGGAGTCCGGATCTGCGCCCGGTTGATGGCAATAGGCTCACCCCTGTTCAATCGGACTTAAACATAACTGGTGAAATTTGGAGCATTATTAGGTATACTTCCGCCTAACCCATCTGGGATTACAAGCGTGATGTTATGTTACCTAAAACTTCCAGTAACTGGTGAAATCCAGAAACATTAAACATTCAAGACTATTGCGAAAACGCCACTTTTCCGCCGCTGCCAGACTTCTTATGAAATCGATTAACATCTAGATCGTACCGATTGACAACCGATGATCTATATCGCATAATGTTTGTTCAATGTTATCGATAATAGTATCGAGATAATCGTCAATGAATCGGTTAGTTTCTTGTCACGTTCTGTGGTTTGAAGTTAACGCCTTATTGATGAGTTTCGTGAAGTGTTTTTAAGGATTCGTGGTAGGATATGATATATAAATTACTTTGCGTGACGTTAGCAGACACGTCAGTTACAAGATCCTTCTATGCTTCAGTGAATATAAAAGAAACGGTATGGTTCTGTGAAACATTGTTTATAAATCTCGACTAGTCTATCTCAATACTGTTCACGAAACATTTTTATATTTATAATCTAACAAATTTTGATACAATCTACAAGAGAAATAAATCCACAACACCACATGAAAGAATAACATTTGTCCTGTTGTTGTAAAACCTACTAAGTAATAATACTTTTTGTTAGGTTTTATTGTCATTTTGTAATGAAGATAAAAAGATATTTAAGTTTGAATTCTGAACTACTCAATTTTGAAGTTTAAAGAAATATAGCAACCATCGTACACGCTTACTTAGTTTTATTTTTTCATTTCGCTATTTCCACAATATTCAAATTACAATTACAACACGTTATCAGCACGAAGCTCTGTATAATTTACCTACGATCGAATTTAAAAGGAGATTGGTGGTGAAATTGAAGATACCTAGTTAACATGACGTCTGCAGTTTCTGGTATGTCGCTAAATGGTATTCCAATACTTTGTAATCGAGAAGGATATACTGTGTGGAAATTTAAAATGCGAATGTTATTAATCCATGAAGGATTGTGGGAAACTGTAAGCGGAGTAGTTGTCGAAGGGAATAACTGTGGATGGTGCTGCTATTTCTATTGTTCGACCAGCTAAGACCGCAAAGGAAGCGTGGGATACTCTTATGAAATCCTACGAGGATCGAAGTTTGGGTCGTAAACTGTCATTGGAACGTAAGTTGTACAGATACTCCTTATCTGATTTTTCTGATTTAGAAGCATACTTAACGGCAATAACTACAACAGCACTAGACCTGGCTGATATTGGCAAAACCATAGAAGATAGTTCTTTAGCAGCTATTATATTGGGAGGTCTAACATCTCGCTACGAGCCCATGATAATGGCGCTTGAGAATGGGAGCGTTGAAGTCACAACAAATTTGGTGAGGACTAAGCTGTTGAGTGAAATGACGAAAGAGATTAAAGATGATGTGACTGCGTTGCATACTAACAAGCAGGTTATTTGTTTTCGATGTAAGAAGCCAGGGCACAAGAGTCCTAATTGTCCTCTCAAAAAGAAGGAGAAAAAGGCAAAGGCGAGTTGCTCTACAGAAAGTTGTTCTAAAGATAAGGGACTGACTGCTTCTAGTTCAGGGAATATGGATGCATGTGTCACGGAATTGGCTTTGGGTGGTGTCACGGAACTGGCTTTGTCTGCACCAAGTGTTCCGATGTCTGAGAAGTGGATTATCGACTCTGGTGCGTCTACTCACATGACTCCACATGCTGAATTGGTTTAATAGTTACCGACCCTGTGACGGGAAGATAACTGTAGCAAATGGTAAAAGTTTGCCGGCTGTAGGTTTAGGAGATGTTGCTATTGACACAGAAAACAACTTTAAGAAGATTTTAAATGTTGTACATGTTCCTGGCCTAGATTGTAATTTACTCTCAGTCAAAAAGGCAGTAGAGAAAGGTTTCTCGATTGTTTTTGATACAAATGGCTGTAATTTTTATAATTCTAATGATGTTTCTTTTATGAATGATCCTGTTTTACATGGTTCTATTTGTGGTGGATTGTACACTTTAGATTGTACAGTAAAACCGCAAGGTGTTTCAGCTTATAATGTTCACACTAATTTGTCCCAGTTTCAGCTTTGGCATAAGCGTTTGGGACATCTCTGCCGAATTGGTATGGATCTACTCAAAAAAGGTCTAGCTGAGTCAATTTCAACAACTCGATTTTTTACCTAATTTCCATGGACATTTTCATATTCAGGTTTTTTGAAAAACTTTAATAATAAAGCGCAACATATCCACGTTATATATACATTTTCTGAAAGGGGATATTATAATTCAATTACTTAGTGAGTTATTTGGGCCACTGAAATTGGCGAGCCACAGAAATTTTATTATTGCCACCGAAATTGTATTGGTGACACAGAAATTATGCGTTTGCACCGAAATTGTGAATTATTATATATATACATTGTTTTTTAATAATAAGTAAAGAAATATAAGGTTTAATGAAAAACTGATATATTACGAATATCGTCGTTAATATATATATATATTATCGTCGTATTATTATGTAATGAACACCTGCATGTAACCCATGTATCACAAATAATCGATTTGATAATTTTAATAAGCATTTCTAAAAATACAACGTGGTGTACTTGCATAAATCAGTCTTACAAAATTAGCAATTAAGGAACTGATTATGTTTTATACTTCTATGAAGAGGATGGGAAATCATCAAATGACTCGTCCCGCTCTGGGCGAAGCAGGAGGGACTTTCAGACTTTTACTGACTAAAACTCATTCATGTTCCTTCATCGCCCTTTGTGTTCCGGGGCCACGGTATCTCTTTCGAACAGTCCCGCAACCCCGGCAGGCATCGGTCCTTGCGGACCCCTTCCTATTGCTGACTCTCTTTGAGGCGCGCGTGGTACACGAACGCGCCGTCGACACGGTCTGTCGTCATGAGACGGACAGACGGCGAGCTAGACCATAGCCCACCGTCCACAGGCCCACCACGTGGCCCCCGGCCACGACTGCATGTGCATGGACCGCACGACTCCCGCGTAGAGTCTCCGGCGGGAGGCGGTTGCCCCCCCCCCAGGTTAGGCAGGAGCGCCTGAAGGCAGCCCCGGTCCGTTCCAGTTTGGGGGCCATACGTCGGAAGTGCTCCACGAAGCTCCACCGGCTGTCGAAGACGAGTCCTAGGTACTTCAAAGTCGACTCGACCATACGACGAAGGTAGGTCGGCACCCGGTGATACCGGAGTACCTCCCTAATGCAGCTCCAGGGCATGGTGTTGAAGGCATTGGCGATGTCGACAGATACCACCAAGACAACCCCACCCCGGGAAACCGCATCCCCGTCGTGAGGGCTCTCACGCACATGATGGCGTCCACCGTAGAGCGCCCCTTGCGGAAACCAAACTGGTGTTCCGCAAGATCCGGCCCCGACCCCGCAAGGTGCTCGGCGAGGCGGTTTGCAATTACTCTTTCAAAGAGCTTGCCCACCTCGCCGAGCAGCACCACGGGCCGGTATGCGGACGGAGATTCCCTAGGGTGCCCCGGCTTCCGAATGAGGACCAGCTTTCCCGTCTTCCAACGAAGCGGGAACTGGCCTCTCTCCAAGGAGACTCACTTAGGAGCCCCTCTAGTCGGGGCCCGAAAGCCTCCGAGGCCAGGACCCTGGCTTTGCCAGGCAAGCCGTCGGGTCCCGGGGCGGTATTTTTGACACTGAGCCTACGTACCGCCACTCTCAGGTCTACCCCAGTCACTTCCGGAGTGTTTTCGTCGTCGTCCTGTTGGTCCACTTCCAGCATCGCAGGCGGTGGAGCCATAGGCGGGGAGCGATGTTCCCCTCGCGAAGGGAACAGAGTACTCACCATGTCCTCTACGAGCTCAGGCCGGAGACTCTGCGTCAGTAGGGGGGCCCAGGTGCGGAGTTTATCCCGCATCATCTTGTAAGGGCGCCCCCACGGATCTTTGTCGAGAGTCTCCAGCATCTCCTCGCGGGCCAGATCCCTGGCCCACGAGGAGATGCCGGAGACTCGACATCTGCGCACGTCGCAGATGTTGGACATGGCCTCCTGGAACCACCCTGCCTCATTGTCAACGTCGGCAGGTGTGGCCGGTGATGTCACCCAGGCCTGCATGATCGAGGCTTCCAGGAGGAGCTCCCGGAGGATGCAACCCTCAAAGTTCAGTAAATCCAATTGAATGACTTTTTCAAGAAATAGTAATACAATTTTATTTTAATGAATGTCGGGGGTAAAGGACTTAGTTCTGTCAAAATAATTTCGGCATAAGAAGTATTGATTCTTTTCAAAAATCTTCATTAACATTAGTACAATAATTGATTGGTACAATTTCTGTGTAGACGTATAATTTCCGCGGGCCACGAGATGCCACGGAAACCACAGAAATTGCCTCACAGAAATAGGAAACATGGCTATTTTTTTTTTTTTACAAGAATCTATCAAGGCTATGACTATTATTTTCTAAAATATTAAATGTGTACCAAAGGCTACTTAGCATGCATAAAAGTGATACCTTTATTTTTGCAAAAATCCGTTTAAAACCTGATCACCGAAATTGCAAAATTTCGTTCCGAGTAAACTGAAATCATGTTCTTAAATTTTTGGCGGAAAGACCTGGCGATATGGTGGACTACCATTCTTACTGCACGTAAGCGCACTACTGTCTCTTGCCGAGCAGGGATTTATTGTTCGTTTAAACACATTGGTGGAAGCTCAGGACGGTGAAACAAAATGACCATAGAAATTAGTAATTTCGCTTGGACAAACCTACCGTTGACATGTACTCATTAACTATGAGTCTAAACATTCAAAACTAATTAACGTCATGTAGGTCAATCATTACTTAACGCAATCAAAATACTTTTTCCTATGTATGTTGGAGATTATCTTCCTGAGAGGTAAATGCTGTGTATGAAAGTGATTGTGGACAAGACACAGAAATTGATAATTCATCATTTGCCGATTTTTTTCATAAAAAGTAATAGTCTTATAAATATAATTTAAGTGGCTTCATTTAGATCCATGTCACTTTAATTCTGAGAAAAAAAATCGTTGCATTATCTATAGAGCAGCATTGCGATTTCAGCCTAGACGCGTAAATTTTTCACCTGAGAAATTCACTCGGCTGTTGGTGTTGAGTATACTGAGGTTGACAAAGAACCATGCGTAGCTTGTGTAAAGGGTAAGCAGGCCCGGAAGCTTTTCAAAGGGATAAAGTATAAGAAGGCTTCGTCACCATTAGAATTGGTCCATACGGACGTTTGTGGTCCCCTGACCACTGAATCTTTTAAAGGTACTATGGATTACTGTATTACTTACAGGAAAGACGGTAGACGTCTGTGTGGATACACGGATGCTGACTGGGCAAACTGTGTACATGACCGTCGGTCGTACACTGGTTACTACTTCACGCTAGCAGGTGGACCTATTAGCTGGGAGTGTAAGAAGCAACCGACGGTAGCATTATCGTCTACAGAAGCTGAGTATATGTCCTTGGCCAGTGCTGCAAAGGAGGCTATTTTCCTCAGACGGTTAGTGTGTGACATTACAGGTTTTGCTGATAGGGTGTTGCTATACAACGATAGTCAAAGTGCACAGAAACTTGTGCTCAATCCAATCCACCACAACAGAACCAAACACATTGATACGAGATATCATTTTATTCGTGAAAAGGTTACTGAGGGTCTTATAGATATAAAGTTTATACCTACAGATAAAATGACAGCCGATGTTTTAACCAAGCCCTTAAGGCGCATCGCTCATCTTAGGTGCGTTGTTAATATGGGTTTAGTGATAAATAGGTAGAATAGTTTTCTATTTATTTATTTTTCGTCGGTTTAATGTCATGTGTGTTTTTTTTTGTCATCTGGTAGTAATGTTGTTCTTTTCTATTGTGCTTAGCATTACTGCTTTATCTTTTTATTTCCATTAAGGGCGGATGTTGTAAAACCTACTGAGTAATAATACTTTTTGTTAGGTTTTATTGTCATTTTGTAATGTAGATAAAAAGATATTTAAGTTTGAATTCTGAACTACTCAATTTTGAAGTTTAAAGAAATATAGCAACCATCGTACACGCTTACTTAGTTTTATTTTTTCATTTCGCTATTTCCACAATATTCAAATTACAATTACAATACCTGTCCTCCCTTGTCTTGTCTATTATTATTCACTCTTTCTTATGCGAGAAAAGATAACAGATTTACTCTATTCAGTGTTCTACTTCTTTTTCGTGTAGTTATAGTGCCTAACTTGGTGAGGAGATCCAGTGTTAGTATTTGTTAGTTGCAGTTGAGTACCTACCATCACACATGTATTTATTCGATTGTGGCAGCCCTTTTAAC
The DNA here is from genome assembly GCA_905147715.2 of Xestia xanthographa. Lineage (NCBI taxonomy): Eukaryota > Metazoa > Arthropoda > Insecta > Lepidoptera > Noctuidae > Xestia > Xestia xanthographa. The sequence goes on along the minus strand of LR990653.1, from coordinate 29,703,517 downwards.
ACACCCTTTTCCTCATAATAAATGTTTCAATAACATGAATTTACATTGACAATAAAATTTGCTACAATGTAATATGCACACGCAATAATTATCGATTAATAAGCCAGGTGGTAATATCAATCGCTGTTCTCAAGAAAAACGTTGTATTTTATTAAAACCATAGAAATATTAGCAGCTGACACGACCATGTTTTACTTCCCAGGTGTGAAGGATAACACATTCATGTTTTACAATGAGGAGAATGGATTACGTGGCTCTTTGCTATCTTTCACTTGCAGGGATATCTTCCGTGATAGTCCACAATTGTGAGCTCCCAATAGTGAACTATCACGGAAGGTATCCCAGTGTAGCTATAAACCGTAAAACCTTAAAGCAGTGTTTGCTATCTTCATTAAACAATTCATATTTATTTTTATTCTTCTTCAACTCAATATGGTGATTCGCCTCCATTGCACACCACTTTACCCGGTCCCGGGCCTCCCGTACCTTTGCAACTTTTGCCTAATTGAATGCCTAAAGTTAATTTACATCTTCATCTCCCTGCTCTTGTTCCATGTTACTTGGGGTCGGCGCAACACGTTTTTTTCTTCTATCGTAACCTGTCACTCTGTTACTCCTTTTCTTTCATATAATTCCTCACACAATCCATCCGTCATTTCTTCGGTCTTCTTTTTCCTCTCTATCAATATTTGCGTGTTTCCATGCGATTCTTAGTGAAAACAGGCATAACGATAAATTGACATCGAGAATAAATGTTTGATCTCGGCAAATCAAACCTGATTTAAGAGGGCTATTACAAATTTTCTTGTTTTTGAGTGTTTTAAGAGTCTAGCACTCAAATATAAGAAAAATTTTGATTTTTATTTTGAGCGCTCCCTAGAGAATTAATCAAACTTTCTCGGGCATATATCTTTTTTAATTTTGTGGCCATATCTAAACCATAATCACACATCAAAAATCTCAGTTTAGAAGTGTGATTATGGTTTAAATATGGCCACAAAATTAAAAAAGATATATGCCCGAGAAAGTTTGATTAATTCTCTAGGGAGCGCTCAAAATAAAAATCAAAATTTTTCTTATATTTGAGTGCTAGACTCTTAAAACACTCAAAAACAAGAAAATTTGTAATAGCCCTCTTAAGTATAAAGTTAAAACCGCAAATTCGATCAACATTTGATAAAGTAACAAGATTGTAAAGCCCTGATATAAACTGAAAAGTAGGTCTTGTCAAATTCATCGATCTCTTAACAAATTGAATCCACCGCCTATGGTTTGTTTGCAATTAACTTTCCAAACAAGTAAACAAAAAGTGTTGTTTTAGAAAAACCACTTTAAAAACACGCTCTAAGTTAAGTTTGCGCTACAACTTCAAACGTTTTCAATATTGTTAGTCATTCTGAAATCAACTTAATTTTAAATTGCATAAAGATGATATTTATGCTAAAGGATAAAACAGAAACTGGAAGCAAGGATTTGAATATGCGATAGATTAACTTCAACAGATAATGAACGTGGACAGGATAATAAACAACGCCCATAATTCTAAAACTGCAACATAAAACAACTCGGAGCTAAACAAATTTAATGCTATTATCGATTATAACCGATTAATATTAATCAATCAATCAACCGAGCACCTGCACGCTTAGTAATCGATAATAATCGTTTTACGATCGAGACATTCCCCTGGCATAGAATCAGATAGTGTAGCAAAGTCTGACAACGAGTCTTACCTATGAGTATCGTATTACCCAGTATGATCTGGGTTGTGGAGGTCAGATAAACTGTCGCTCCGTGTAAAATACTGGAATTCAGCTGTTATCTGGGTATACTGGAAGCCAACCCCCACATAATTGGGAAAAGGCTAGGCAGACGATGATGAGTGTTGCATAGCATAATAATCAGCCTCTAATGTATCGATTGCTGGGAAACAGGTCTCCTGTCGGTGAAGAGGAATATGCTGTAATCCACTAGGCCCAGTGCGAGTTAGTAGATATCTTCAAAACGTTGGTTCTAGGACATGAAAGAAAGAAAAGTATTATAAAAATAAAATGTAAAAGAGAGTTTAATAAATCTACCCTCAAAAATGTTAACATAGTTACAGAGCGTTGAAAGATGTTTGGGGAACGTTTACATCCAGCAGTGGACGTCTTTCGGCTGATAAGGTGATGATGTGTGTGGAACACATTCCGGTTTCCTCGCGATGTTTTTCTTCACCGTTTAAATGAATATAATATTACTGTGTGTCATTTATTTCATCACCATAATATTATTATGGTGATGAAATAAATGACACACAGTAAATTGTAAGTTGGGGTGATACCACTACACAGCTAGTGGTAGCGATAATCGTCTTACGATCAAGAAATTCCCCTGCACACAGATGGTTGCTAGGTTTATGTAAGGGACTTATAGTATCAATATGGCGGAATTCACACGATACACGGGTTACGTAATTTGTAGGCGTGTTACCACTCCGTGTTGACAAATTAATAGGCTTACAATTACTTCCGACAGCTGTGAGAAAGTTTTATAATAAGCATCAGGGTTTTGGGTGTGAATGTGGAGCCGTATAGGAAACTATGTTGCACCTTCTATGCTGCAGTCTGGGCCCCAAAACGTGTAGTCAAATGACATTTACACCACTTCTGACGACACCGGTGGAGAGACGAAGTTTTGAGGTAACAACAATGATATTCTACTATACAGATTATGTTGTGAGCGCGCAATCGTGAAGACTCAAAAACCGGCCAATTGGCCTGTTTTTCCTTTATTTTGCGTCACTGCGTGTATGTGAGCCGGCTCTCCCCCGCGGCACACTTTTTTCGGTGGTTTTGTAGGTGTATAACATATCTGTTTGTTAGAATATCATTGGGTAACAATGTATGAAATACTGCTTTGACAGCAAAGAAAAAAATAAGTGTGTATACACTGAGCCAGCCTGCCATAAAAAAAAAAACCAGTGGCAAGGGAAAGAAGAGAGAAGAAAGCATGTTGTTATTTTCTGAGACTGGTTCTTATTTTGGTATTCAAGCTGAAGGATACTGTAGTAGAATCTACAGAAGAAGATACAGGAGAAGATAACCTGGAAGGATAATATGGGGAAGCCTTTGGCCAGAAGCGAGACATACAAGGCTATTATAACTACTGGATTCCTTGCTACATTGATTTAGTTTTAAAAAGATGTCATTAAAGTCTGTGTTTCAACCCTGTCGCTCGTTTTTTATTTCTGCTCCCTTACATTATGACACATAGTTGCAAAAAACTATGACCAAAGCCATATGTTTTATGCGAGTTCAGTCATCAATACTGCTCTTATAAACCGACAATAAATCCGATACCGCGTGGGCCATGGAAAACTTTATTGAATTCACGTATCTAAGCAAATTTTCACCCTAAGCTTGGTCAGTAAAGTTGCTTTTTCGGTGGGGTTTCTCACATGCAGTTTACAGACTCACTATTGTTTCTCGATTTGCGCCAAACATTACTTTTTATCGTTCCGAAGTATCGAGATATCCTTTTGAGTTTCGATTCGCTGTTTTTATCGAGTTTCAGTTATATTCCCGTGGTTATAAACTGCTCGGGTTATGATATTATGTCGTAAAATGTTTGTATTTTATAACTGTATTCTGTATTGTGGCGCCATTTTGTTAATTCAGGGAAGAAAGTTGTGTTTTTATATTGCCGAACAAATTGAAAGGTGTTCTCTCCCTCTTGATTGAAAACTCAATAATGAGCTAGTCGTAAAACTATTACGGGTCATGTCTTTGGGAAGATTTATTCTACAGGTGTCACGGAGGCTAAAAATCCTTCAAACATACAAGTATCTTCACTGGACGCGACGCCTAACTTTTAAGAACAGCCTTTGAATATTATTACCAGCAAAATGTTAATCGATTTCAATCGAGTTAATGTACCCTTTTTAATACTTTTTAAAAACTTGTGACTCAATACGTAGTATTCTGCGCACATTCCTTATTAAATGGGACTTAAACATATGTAACTGGCGAATTTAATTGTAGGTGTACTTATTGGGTACACCTCTGCCTAACCCGGGAATTATAAGGAGTGATATTATGTATGTATTCTGCGCACATCATCACGGAGTACCTAGACAATAAATAACTACTATTTATGGTGGCTAGTTCCAGTTATAACCATATAATAGTACATTTTGATACAAGTGGAGAAAGTTTGTTATTGCAATCGAGGCGGAATTATAACACCCGAGCCGTAGGCGAGGGTGTTTTTGAGCCGAGAATTGCAATAACAAATGTCCACGTGTATCAAACGACGTTTTTCAATACACTTTTGAAGAAATAAAATAAAATAACGAATAATATTTTTGTCACGAACTATGAAACTATGATTTAAATTTTCTTTTTTTTCGCGCTTTGGTCTCGCCAGGTTGAAAGAGAGGCAATGGTATGAAGCCGTTGAACAGCCTAATATAAAAAATAGATTTATTTTATATTTTTGAATTCAGATCACAAATAAATGTTAATTTGTGTATAAAAGTAACTATTAGTTTTAAATAATCATGTTTATCTATGATATTATATTTATAAACACAATTTGAATATTCAAAAAATATGTATGGCCGTAAAGACGCGTAGTGCTTTGCAAAAATTAAAAAAAAAAAACATTCACCTTAGACTATAGGCATTGAACCAATTTGGACTAAGTATAGGTATAGTTATCTGTGGCAATTTTCATTCCCGCACACGTGCGGGAAAGTGGAAAAAATCGCACGGGTGTGAAATACATTGCATGTTGTACCTAATCATAGATTTCGAGGAAGTGTATTGAAACACAATTACTTGTATGTTCATAGCTGTATAATATCTGCAACAACTGTTGGTGAACCTTAATTAAATAAATAAAATAAATAAAAAATAAAACAATATTCTAATCAGCAGCTTTTTAAGAAAAACAACGCATTTACAAAAATCTATAGATTTGAACTAAACTAAACTCGCATTTAGTCCATGGAAAGTAAGCAGAAATTTTCATTACTTCAATAATTATACTTACTTTTGGTGATGTTCTTCTGAAAGGTCAAGTTCTTAGTAGGTACTCGCAACCGCCGTGAGAAGTTGATGAACGCAGCAAAACGAGTATGTAAGAGGCTTTCTGTTCTTCCTACTTACCCCCTTGGGACAAAGGCGTGAGGTTGTTTTGCCCTTACTTTGCCCACACTAATAAATTAACCAATCTCTTTAATACTATAAACAAACCTCTCGACAGCTGCAAAGCAGGGTTGTTGTGTTCCGGATAAATAAATGTCGCTTTTGTAATGATCCTATTGTTGCAAGTCAATCAATCAATATTGCTTTTTCTTCTTTTCGTATCAATGTAACATCCAACATTATAATTCATTCATCCAACATTCCTGTGCCACCTGAATCACCAACTTCAGACCTTCCATCCATTGACGAATTCATTAATCTTGTCAGGAAACTGCCTCTTAACAAATCATCAGGTGAAGATAAAATATCTAATCGGATGATAATAGAAGCTTGTAAAACAGCGGGTGACGCCATTTTATCTGTTTTCAACCGATGTATTGCGGACGGCGTTTTTCCTCGTGTATGGCGACGTGGCCTTATACGAATAATTCCAAAAAGTGGTGATAAGCCACCAGACGACCCTAAGTCGTACAGGCCCTTAACCCTACTGCCATCTTTGGGAAAACTCCTGGAGCGCCTTATCGTTCCACGTTTGCTGCCAGACGGGCCAAAGTTTCATAACAACCAATTCGGTTTCACCGTGGGAAAATCTACCGTAGACGCGGCACTTTCTGTTAGAAAAATTGTTAATAACTCGGAACACAAGTACGTGGTTGGAATCTTTTTAGATATTTCCGGGGCTTTTGATAACGCATGGTGGCCGATGCTACTACTTAAAATGAAGAATCGCGGCTGCTATAAAAACATATATAATCTTGTTTATTCATATTTTTTAAATGGTTCCGCGAAACTCAAACTCGGACATCATTCTATGTCAAAGTCCCTTACCATGGGATGTCCTCAGGGCTCGGTAATCGCTCCGTATCTGTGGAATTTAGGTTTCGATGATTTTCTCGCGATTCCTCTCCCACCCGGCTGTTCATTAACCGGTTACGCGGACGACGGCCTGCTGCTCATTCAGTCGAGTACTCGGGCTGGACTCGAGAATTTAGCTGACACTTGCCTACGATTAATATCTCAGTGGGGCGATCGAAACCGTCTGACCTTTGCACCGCAAAAAACTTATCAACTAATTTTAAAAGGTAATCTTAAATCGTGGCCTAGTATTAAATTTAATAACGTTCCCGTGAAAAGAAAGCAGTCCGTGTGCTACCTTGGTTTGGTCTTAGAGAAGAATTTTTCATTCATAGATCATATAAAAACTGTCGGTGAAAAAGCTAAAAAGAACTTTTATGCCTTAACTAGAATATCCAAATCTACGTGGGGTCTGTCATTTCTAACTTTAAAGACCATTTATGGGGCTACCTATTTGGGGTGTATGTGCTACGGGGCACCTGTTTGGGCCGATAGGGCCACCATAGGAGCGGTACGACGTAAATTGCTTCAAAGCCAGCGTTTGGCTTTGATATTCTTATGCAAAGCGTATAGGACGGTTAGTACTGAAGCCTTACCGGTACTTGCAGGTGTACTTCCAGTCGATCTTGAAGTGCAGCGACGGGCTGCAATGTACTATAACGCGCGTGAGACCACGGACGCAGACTTTTTAACCCTACGTGACCGTGATAAGATTTCTAGATTATTCAAACCACAGACCGACGTCTGGGAGGAACTTTTGTCTGAATGGCAATGTAGGTGGGATAATTCCATCAAGGGCCGACACCTCCACCAGTTCTTTCCATCCGTTCGTGAACGGCTGGCCAGGACATGGCTGGAGGTTGATCACTGTGTTTGTAGCGTGGTAGTCGATTATTCTAGAATCGATTACCACACTCATCCCTAATGTCTATGGTTCATTGAGTGACAACACTTTAGTCCAAGGACGCCGGCTATAAATGGTAGCTCCGGTCTGATTCTGTCCTTTCCACTTCCAACTCTCAAGAAATTAATTAGAAACCCCTCCGTGCCCAGGGTAAGTGCTTTGCGTAATCTGCTATTTTCTCCTATCATGTCTTGTCAGCCGCATTCATGTTATTTCTCTATATTCTGCGGTGATTGGATTTCATGTAATTGCTCGGTTGTCAAAATGGCTTCCGTCTTGTAAATGACTATGCTATTTCAATATCATCTATTTTCTACTAGTGATTCTAAATCTGTAAAGCGTCCGCATGCCGATGCACCCCTTTGCTGCTGTGACATCGCCGCTGCATTCTTAATCTGCCCTGCCACGCGGCTAGTTAGAATCCTTTTATATTGTTGCACGCGGCATGCGCTCGCTTATCTATAACCTTGTGAACCGTCACGATGGTGAGTTTCCCTGCTTCCCCCTGGAGCTACTGCTTGGGCTTACGGCTGGGAGACGCACGCATCGCTGGCGCTCACGAATCCTGGCACCACACTCACGGAAGCACCCTCCGTGCTGATTCCAGGGTTTTCTATAGAGAGAATTTAGTCACCGCTGCCTCCGCGCCCTGCCCGCTGGAGAGACGCACCTGTCGCGTGTACGGGACACCAAACCTCCACGCCTACCGCGTGGGAGGACTACCCGACGTGCCTAGGCACGCCGCCACCAGCTACCGCGACCGATAGACGGTCGCTCTGGTCACTGTCAGTGACCCTACCTCCACGTGTCTGCCACGTGGGAGTGCCGCCTGCCTCAGCCGGCCTAGAGCCGTGCCAAGGGCGTGCCTACCAGCTACCGCGACCGATAGACGGTCGCTCTGGTCACTGCCAGTGACCCTAACCTCCACGTGTCAGCCACGTGGGAGTGCCGCCTGCCTCCGCCGGCCTAGTGCCGTGCCAAGGCGCGCCTACCAGCTGCCGCGACCTACACGCGGTCGCTTCTGCAACCTCTCCGCATCGCTGTCCCGCGTCGTGCGAGTGCCGTGCCTGTCCTCGTGCGTCGCGACCTAAGCCCAGGGCAGTACCGTACCCACCTATCGCGCCTCTAGTGACGGAAACTTAGTGAACTGAATCCACCCCTCTCTACCTGTGAGCAAGTCTAATAAAAGTATTAAAATTCTTGTGGTATTTCCATTCCATTCCACCACCACGTAAACCCCTACGCCACAGTGGCGCCCACTCGGTAAAGTTCACTAAGATTTTCTTCACTGGTCGCTAGTTTTCCTTTACTCATTTCATCGTGGCGGTAAGTAGTGAGTAACTGTATTTTCTTACTGTATTTTTGTCTAGGAATTTCCTATACCACCTTACTTTTCTCAACCCATCCGTCTGTTGCCTGTAGGTGTAGGTCTCGAGGCGCAGATATCCTTGTTCAATTTGTTGTTCTGCTGCTAGGGTTTTTGATATTGTAAAGATCACAATGAGCTCCCACCCAATTAACTTTATCCACCTAAGAAAGCCTGAATTAGAATATGAGGTCATAATAAGAGGTGGTGAAAAGGGCACAGTCACAGACCTTAGAAAACAAATTACCAAGCTTGCTAGACATTATGAAAGCGAGGACATTTTACTCTCCGGGATAAATGAGAATGATGATTTGAGTGGTGTGAGTCAGACGTTAGAAGAGTTTAAAAACTATTTAACTACTGTAAACTCAGAACGTTCTCTTAGTGTAGCCATATCAAATAGGAACCACATATTCTATAGGTTGGGAAGAATAACTCCAACCACCCAAGACACTACTCGGTTGAAGAAAGAACTTGATTCAAAATTTGCTTCCTTAGACTCTCAGTACAAAACTCTCCTGAGTAAACTCAGCCCCAGTTCATCAGACAGCTCTGCCATCAGTCAGCAGGCTGAAGCAAGTGCCACAAAAACCACTAATATAGTTGTCACTTGTCCCAGTCACCAAGGCAATAAACCAAAATACGATGGGAATACATGTGTTAGGTCATTTATTCAAAAAATTGAGGAGTTCAGACTTAGTAAGCGAATTTCCAAGGAGGACATGCTGAATTTCTCCTATGACATTTTCACTGGTAATGCTTTACACTGGTACAGACACATAAAAACAAATATATTGTCTTGGGACCAGTTAATTAAGCTACTTAAGTCTGCCTTTGACAGTGAGGATTATGACTATAGACTCCTTTCTGAAATCAGACAGCGTACACAGGGTGATACTGAGACTATAACTATTTACATTTCTATAATGAGCGGTCTCTTCAACCGGCTCAGTATAAAACTTTCAGATGAGGAAAAATTTGACATCATCTCCCATAATGTTAAACCCATCTATGCTGAGGTGCTAGCCTTAAGTAGTGTGCAAACGTTAGACCAATTACAACAAGTTTGCAAAAACTATGAGACATATAAAGCTAGGGCTTCACACTACCATGAACCCAGCAAAAGTAATCTGAGCACTCTTGCACCAGAGTTTGCATACCACAGGCACAATAAGCCTACTAATAGTTATAACACAAGTTCTAATAATTCAGCCAAACACTACACTAACTACAAGAAACACAATGGTCAGTCAGATTCAGAAAAGGTTTCAGCTGTTACAACTACAAAAGAATCTCCCTCTAAAGGAGGTCCCTTCTGTCCTAGGTGTAGAATTAACAGTCACTCATTGAAAAAGTGTACTGCAGAAAGATTTCCAATTTGCTTTAAGTGTGGTCTTAAAGGTGTAACTTTCCCTAAGTGTAAAAAGTGCCACTCAAAAAACTAAAGCCAGTGGGTTGTTGTAAAAAACATAATAAATCGAATAACAATAATGAGTGGGCAGACTGGCCATCCGAATTAAAACAATTCTCTACTCATTATGCAGTTACAACAATCCACAATAAACCACTGAATGATACAAGGCCTTATGCAAATATTTTAATAAATAACCAGCCTACTTGTGGACTGCTGGACTCAGGTTCTGCAGTCACCATAATTGGGGATAACTTTCATAAAAAGCTCATCAATGATTTGGGCCTAACCCTAAAATCATGTGATCATTCTTTAAAATTTGTTGCTGCAGGGGGACAAATGTTATCACCACTAGGTTTACTAAACCTACCTATAACCTTTGAAAGTAAACACCACATACTTAGGGCCTATGTAATACCATCAGTTGACATACCCATTCTACTGGGCATTGACTTCTGGAATCTTTTTGATCTTTTCCCTAAAAACACTAAGTCAATCTTTCTAATGAGTCATAATAAACAAATCGAAAAATCAAACACAGACTTACACCTACACTCCTTTGCTCAGCTTTCAAGGACTCAACAAATAACAGCTGATAATATCATTAAACAGTTTGAAACTATATCTTCAGATAAAAAAAGTCTAGGTCGTACCAATCTCATCTCACACTGCATAGATACAGGAGACTCGCCTCCAATCAGGCAGCGTTACTACAGAATGTCGCCTGAAAAACAGAGCATTTTGTGTAAGGAGCTAGACGAAATGCTAAAGCTGGATGTTGTTGAGCCCTGCGAAAGTCCTTGGTCATCACCAGTACTTCTCACACCAAAAAAGGATGGCAAATTGCGATTCTGTCTAGACAGTCGTAAGTTGAATTCCGTAACTAAGAAAGATGCTTATAATTTACCTTATATCTCTGAAATTCTAGATAACCTAAAGGATGCTAAATACCTAACAACTCTAGATCTTTATAAAAGTTTCTGGCAGCTACCACTACATGAGGAGGACAAAAACAAGACCGCTTTTTACATTCCTGGCCGAGGAACCTACAGGTTCAAAACTACACCTTTTGGACTAACAAATGCACCTGCTACTCAACAGAGACTAGTAGATAAATTATTCTATGGCCCGGAATTTGAAAACGGAGTTTTTGCCTTCTTAGATGACATTGTTCTGGTTTCCTCTGATTTTGACCACCACATATCCCTTCTATTAAAAGTCCTTACTAAACTAACTGAGGCTAATTTAACAATTAATTTAAATAAATGTCAATTCTTTCGGGATGAGCTGAAATACCTGGGTTACATTGTTAATTCAAAAGGCTTACACCCAGACCCAGAGAAAGTAGAAGCAATTTTAAAATTCCCAATACCAACGAATTCAAAAGAAGTAAAGAGATTCTTGGGTACAGCATCCTGGTACAGACGTTTTGTTCCTAACTTCAGTTCACTGGCAGCACCCCTAAATAAACTAACTAGCTCCAGCAAAAAGGCACCACCATTTGCCTGGACCAATGAGTGCCAAGAATCATTTGACAAGCTCAGGAATATACTTATTTCAGCCCCAGTCTTATCATGTCCAGATTACAGCTCACCTTTCGAAGTACATACAGATGCTAGTAACTATGGAATTGGCGCTTTGCTCACTCAAACAAAAAATGGTATCGAGCACCCTATAGCATATATGAGCAAGTCCTTAACAAAACCAGAACAAAACTATAGTATTACGGAAAGAGAAGCGCTAGCAGTATTATTGGCTCTAGAGCACTGGCGATGTTATCTGGAAAATGGTCTAAAATTCACAGTCTACACAGATCACACTGCACTAAAATGGTTCCTAAAACTACAAAATCCCACTGGTAGACTGGCTCGCTGGGGAATTAGGCTCTCTGCATTTAACTTCGACATTAAACACCGCCGTGGTTCCGAAAATACTCTCCCAGACGCTCTATCCCGCGCCCTCCCAGTATCTGAATTATCTTCCCAGCCAACTCCACCGGTAACTAACGATACTTGGTACCTAAAAATCTATATGGCTGTCTACAGAACCCAATTTCTTATCCTAATTATCAAATTAAAAATAACAAGTTATACCGTTACATGAAAAGTAAATTCGCTATTTTTGATGAGTTCGACTGGAAGGAAGTCATTCCAAATGAATCTAGGCCTAAGGTTATTGCTGACAACCATGCGGAACCCACGGCAGGTCATCTTGGCATTTTTAAAACTTATAAAAGACTAGCTCTTCGTTACTACTGGCCAGGAATGCACAGTGATGTAGTGAAAGCTGTAACTTCATGTGAAATTTGTCTAGCTCATAAACAAGTAAACCATGCTCCACTGGGTATCATGGGTAAGCCTAAAGAATGCTCCCGCCCATTCCAGATGCTCAGTATTGACATTGTTGGCCCTCTGCCTGTTTCTAGACGCCAGAACGCATATCTTTTTGTGGTAACATGCTGTTTCTCTAAGTATTGCCTTCTTTACCCAATGAGGAATGCTAACGCTAAAACTATCTGTAAACTAATGGAGGATAATGTATTCTTGGTACATGGAATACCTCAATGTATAATTCTAGACAATGGCACTCAGTTCACTTCAAATGAAACTAAAAATTTAATCAGTAAATATAAAATACCAAGCATACACTATACTCCTAGGTATGCACCACAGATTAACACTGTGGAAAGGTACAATAAGACAATCATAACAGCTGTTTCCACCTACATTAATAATGACCAACGCTCTTGGGATCTACATATCCCTGCTATACAATTTGCACTAAATAGCTCAACTAGTGAAGTTACTGGTTTCACTCCAGCATTCCTGGTATTTGGTAGGGAATTGATAGCTGACGGATCCGTCTACCAAAAATCAGACTTAAAGGAAATAATATTCCAACCTCGAGATCATTATGCCGAAAACTTAGGTTGTCTCTCCAACATTTTTGACCAAGTACAGTCTGCTTTACTACGAGCACATTCTAGAAATGCAACTGACTACAACTTACGACGCAAGAATGTTGAATTCAATGTAGGTGATGTAGTCTGGAAACGTACTTACTACCAGAGTGATAAGGAAAAGTATTTCAGTAAAAAATTAGCTCCAAAATATGTTAAATGTAAAGTATCTACCAAACTCTCCCCAATAGTTTATGAGTTGGTAGACATGCAAGGAAAGCCATTGGGTGAGTGGCACGCCAAGGATTTAAGGCGGAACAGTCCACCGTAACTCCCGTAGGCCTAGCTTGCTAGTGTTTGACCCAATACTGGGTCACACGATGCCAAGGGAACACACACCCACGACTGCCTACCATATTAGTCGTGGAGGGTCGACTTGTAACCTCAGACTAGGTCTTGCTTAGTCTCCGGCGTGCGAGCATCTAACGCTTTTACGCCGAAATACCTATGTTAACTACACTAGCTATAGCTATCCTAGTGGCATAGTTCACACTCACCTACAGTGTAGTAACCCTACATAAAACAATTCACTATGTATATGTATAACTACCATGGCTGCATGGTTGTAAGCCAACAAAACTTAAGTTCTCTGACCATCTGCTGACCACACGTACATACACTACACATCTAATATCTTTGTTTTTTTAAATTCACATGGCACACTACCATTAACTATTAATTTTTGTTGTTTCTTTTTGCCTATGTCCTTATGCTTATCTTAAAGACGGCCCCCTGGAATATGGGTGTCCGCAAACTAAATATTTAACATTATTTTCCTAACTAGGCGTAGCTATGGAGAATGCTGCTGACTACAAGCTATTCTGGTTGTCACAACACTTCCCCATAGCATACTACCATTACAAAAAAAAACTAATTCAAAATACCCCCTACTGTTCTGAAAACAGCTACAACCCGGCAATTTTTATATTAATTACCTATCTATTTAATACATAACAATACATACATAGTAATCATTAATTAATCAAATAATAACTGAAAAACTCTCTCACTATAAACTTTAAAACTAATCATAAACTTTATTATGGCATAGTGTATTGTTTCATCTTAAACTGCTGGTACCTACTACCACGGTTATACTTTGTTCCAGTCTACCCTGGAAACAAATCTAACTTTAATCTAGGCTATAAACCAGATTAAAGCATAACTATGAGCGGATTGCAACTCAAACAATAAGCCTCTGCATGAATTATTCAAACACTATTTAGTCTACAACTTTACCTAGATTTCTTTTACCTAAGCATTAAACCTGAACCCTAACTTAATCACATCGTTTAATATTGAACACACGAACTTGGTAATTTCCAAACAATCTTTTTTTATAACTTAACTTAAAAAGAAAACTTTCACTAAAGTTTTCACAACGTAATTCCTACTACTATAACTTCGCTCAACTATCAATTAACACAATGTGCGTAAGTAAATGTAACCAAATTATCACTTAAATGTTACTTGACCTACTTAAATTAATTAATTTACTTATTATAAAATATTACCGCGTGTCTGATAAGATAACCCCATTATATCAAGTTCATTGACATAATTATATTTATACGTTTACGTCTGACTTTGACATCTCGACGTAGTCACCTGTCATGGATACTTGACTTCTTAAATTTCATTCACGTTCGGAAACTCTCTCGAATAAACTTAGACTTAAGATGAGTTCTCCAGTTCTGAAACTTTAACCAATTTGAACATAGGCATGGAGCATGACCCAAAATTTTACTTTGCCTTGTACAATTTTGTAAACTATTAGCTTTGAACTTCAACTTAATTTTTTTTATTAAGCCATAACTTAACATAGAACTTTTACTTAAAAAATTAATTCAAATTTTTGCTTTGTAATTACTACAAATTAATTGTTTTTAGAATTCTGACTTTAAAAGATATTTACAATTTTTTTTACTTACATCCGTTTAGTTTATTTTACAACTTATAAATTGTAACCAAATTGAAACAAATACAGCTTTAAAGTCAAACTTTCTACAGAAGCAACTGCGCTTACTCAACTTATAGGTAGATGCTAACTTCTACAATTCGTGTAACCGTTCAATATTCAACGATGAACTTACTTTTTGCTTTGAAACTTAACTTTTGCTATATCCTGGGACTTAACATCAAGGTACCAAACCCCTTGGAGATACACTTGCTTTATCTTGTTGTTTTTCCTACTGACTGTCTTGAGTTAAACTACTCTAAAATTAGTATACCTCATGAATGTGATAGCAAGTCGCTGACTTAGGACTACATCCAAGTCAGGGATGGACATAGAATGGATGGATGTATGATTGATAGTATGGAAGCACATGTATGGGATGTATGAACGTATAGGTAGTCAGTAATAGTGGTTTAGGCCTTCTAGCGGATTTCCCCTAGGGAAAATCCTTCACTAACAGACGGGGTACTGTAGCGTGGTAGTCGATTATTCTAGAATCGATTACCACACTCATCCCTAATGTCTATGGTTCATTGAGTGACAACACTTTAGTCCAAGGACGCCGGCTATAAATGGTAGCTCCGGTCTGATTCTGTCCTGGATCGGCCAGTGGTCCACTGCAGACGTCCGCCGCTACCGTACAGCGCCGCAGACGACTACCGGAGGAAGTTTTTCGACAAGTGAACCATCTTGGGGGTACTTGTCGAGAACGACCGCCCGCGCGGAACGCGACTACCTGTCTCTTTCCCTGTGTTCGTACAAGTGCCTAGCGCTTGTGCGAGCACAGGGGGAGCCTCTAGCTGCCCGGTGCCTCGGCACTGAAGCGTTCGCGAGCCCACATCCCAGCCAGACGCCAACAAGATGTCGAAGCCATATCGCCACGATTTCCGCGACCCAAACTATTTTGCGGACCGCCACCGGGCGCTGAACCGGGAGTCGTCGTCGTCGATGCCGAACATTGAGCTCACGATTCCCGGCCCGGCGCCGCCCCCTGGCGGGGGCGCAGCGAATTCCAACCGAGAGATTCTGTCCTTTCCACTTCCAACTCTCAAGAAATTAATTAGAAACCCCTCCGTGCCCAGGGTAAGTGCTTTGCGTAATCTGCTATTTTCTCCTATCATGTCTTGTCAGCCGCATTCATGTTATTTCTCTATATTCTGCGGTGATTGGATTTCATGTAATTGCTCGGTTGTCAAAATGGCTTCCGTCTTGTAAATGACTATGCTATTTCAATATCATCTATTTTCTACTAGTGATTCTAAATCTGTAAAGCGTCCGCATGCCGATGCACCCCTTTGCTGCTGTGACATCGCTGCTGCATTCTTAATCTGCCCTGCCACGCGGCTAGTTAGAATCCTTTTATATTGTTGCACGCGGCATGCGCTCGCTTATCTATAACCTTGTGAACCGTCACGATGGTGAGTTTCCCTGCTTCCCCCTGGAGCTACTGCTTGGGCTTACGGCTGGGAGACGCACGCATCGCTGGCGCTCACGAATCCTGGCACCACACTCACGGAAGCACCCTCCGTGCTGATTCCAGGGTTTTCTATAGAGAGAATTTAGTCACCGCTGCCTCCGCGCCCTGCCCGCTGGAGAGACGCACCTGTCGCGTGTACGGGACACCAAACCTCCACGCCTACCGCGTGGGAGGACTACCCGACGTGCCTAGGCACGCCGCCACCAGCTACCGCGACCGATAGACGGTCGCTCTGGTCACTGTCAGTGACCCTACCTCCACGTGTCTGCCACGTGGGAGTGCCGCCTGCCTCAGCCGGCCTAGAGCCGTGCCAAGGGCGTGCCTACCAGCTACCGCGACCGATAGACGGTCGCTCTGGTCACTGCCAGTGACCCTAACCTCCACGTGTCAGCCACGTGGGAGTGCCGCCTGCCTCCGCCGGCCTAGTGCCGTGCCAAGGCGCGCCTACCAGCTGCCGCGACCTACACGCGGTCGCTTCTGCAACCTCTCCGCATCGCTGTCCCGCGTCGTGCGAGTGCCGTGCCTGTCCTCGTGCGTCGCGACCTAAGCCCAGGGCAGTACCGTACCCACCTATCGCGCCTCTAGTGACGGAAACTTAGTGAACTGAATCCACCCCTCTCTACCTGTGAGCAAGTCTAATAAAAGTATTAAAATTCTTGTGGTATTTCCATTCCATTCCACCACCACGTAAACCCCTACGCCACATGTTGCTCAATTTCTCACCGGTCATGGTAACTTTAAGAGTAAATTATTTTCCTTCAAGCTTGTTGACTCGCCTCTTTGTCAATGTTCCACATCTGACTGCGAATATGAACAATCAGCACATCATATTTTATGGGAGTGCAGTCTTTGGCAGAATGAACGCAATATTATGTTGGATAGTGTACAGGTTACATCCGGAGTTATTTACTACACAGACCTTGTAGAAACTAGAACAAATTTCCGTGCGTTCAAGCGTTTTTGCCATACCTATTATTGGAATCAAATATAACTGCTCACAACTTAGGACCCATTAATGTTAATATTTTATCCGTGGTGCTAGGCAACTGGGCCTATCCCAGTTGTGAACGTCCCTTTGCGCCTATTGGCCTTGTTTCTTTGTGTCTCCTGCTGATATGGAGGGAAGTGGAAATTACAGATTTTCCTACTCCTCCGCTATACTTTTCTGATTAATTTCGTTGCGGGATCCAAGACAGTTAAATTCATTCTCTGGGACTTCGTCGAGCTTCATTGTCTCGGCGCTTTTCTGGTGGTTGCCACTGTTGATTCTGGCTTTCAGGAGTTACAGTGGTTGGGAACAGTGTGGCGGGCTTGTCCCTTAAAAAAAAAAAAAAAAAATCCAACATTATAAAGTTTAGGCCCAATAAGTGGTCACGTTTATGGCAGCGGCAGAAGAGTTGCTCAGGTCATCAAGGGTGCAAGTGCCTAGGGATGCTTCTATGCCACCTTCATCATCCTCACAACAGTCCACTGCTGGACGTAGGCCCCTTCAATCGCAACCACTTAACTCGATTCTCGGCAACTCTCATCCAGTTGTGACTAGCCACCCTGCTCGTATGTCGTCGCTCCACCGAACCTGAGGACGTCTCACTTTACGTTTGTCGATATGCGGTCTCCACTCAAGAACACGTCTACCCCAGCGGTCATCAGTTCTTCGGCCAGAATGGCCAGCCCATTATGATACTATGCCAATCTGTAACAAAAAAAAACCTTAATAAATACCGACTACCTATTAAATACTTCTGATCGTATCGAAGTACCCGTAATTTCCCATCTTTCCCCCATAAACATTCTCCAATTCATAAACCGATACGACCCGAAGTTAATTGACCCAACCCGTTATTGTTTGGTTGCTGGTTGCTGCACGATGTATTGCCGATAATTGCCGGTTGCTGGCCGACGGCAATGAAATATTAAATTATGAATTACGCGCGGTTACTGGATATTGAATGTTTTCCATTAATTGTGATGATTTTATTGAGATATCGTGATGATGGATGGTGTATGTGTAAACGGTTTTGGCTGCTACGGGCTTGGGTGGAGTTACAGCTTGTTTAAGACTTGTAAGTCTGCATTATGACGTACAACTTTTTTTTTTACTAGCAGTGCCATTTTATGTTTTACAGGTTATGGGTTGAATTGCAGAGAGTAAGTACACAGAAAGGCACTTCTTTTGTATTTGTTAGTCACCACTTCACAAGCACCACTCTTCATCAGATGATGGTGATGAGTGGTGATGAAAACAATTATTGGGAAAAGGCAGGGCAGACGCCTTGCCTTATGTTGGGGTTGGCTTCCAGTCGTACCAGATGCAGCTGAATTTTACCACTATTCTGTATGGACCTATATTGCGAATGTTTGATCACACATTTCTTCGATTTTTTTACTGTCTCTTCGTGATGTTTTCTTCACCACTATGCTCTCAAAAAGGGGGATGAAAATGTGTCCAACATCCCGCACTATGGCTGCAATGAAGATTACGGTCCTTCTTCTCACAGACAGATGTATGTTCCAGCAGTGGGCCGGTACCACAATAGGAATCAACTTTCAAAAACTCCGTTTTGAGACGACTTTGATTTACCAGATTGTTTTTACCAGCATTCGGTTAATTCTGTTTATATTACATGATGCATTAAATGTAATTCTAGATTGAATTTAGTTAAAACGCCTAGAGGTTTCACTACATCACTTGATTTTGAATACCAATTGCGATAAATAACTCCGATAAACTACTAATGCATTCTTCACGGATACCGCCATAAAATTCGCATCAATCATAACCAATAAATTGTCCCAGCAACACGATCTCACGTGCAAAACGGCTGTAACCTAAGTGATGCAACTCATCGTTCCATACATAGCCTGGTACCGCCAGCAAATTCCTGAAACTAGCAATTTTCAAATCGTAAACAACGAGTACTGGGTACGGTCAGCAAAACAACCGATTGCGGACGCAGTGAAAGTACGGTCGTAAAATAAATCATTCGGTAACACAATGAGCAGTTAACCGCACAAGATTACCGCTTCATTTGACTTATTGATGGTTTTGTACGGTCGGCATAATAATATGGGAATTAAAAGTAATATTTACAGGCACTGCGTGTGATTGGTACATGTTTAAAGGTGAAGTTAATCATGGCTCTGTTTATACTGTGAGCTCTTAAAAGATTCGCAATGAAATTGCTTGGCGCGTAAATATATTTTTCATTTTGACCACACGTTTTGTATGAAATCCCTTTGCTGACTCCATGGCTTTATAGCAGTCAGTCTTGCGCTACGCGCCAATGAACGCGGACGCGTAAATATCGTTTTTTTCGGTGACTCATGTGCGAGGGCGAAAAATGTCTTCGAATATAGTTAAGTGTGTGAACTGTAATGTGGTTATAAATGAACTCTTGGCGTTCCTAAGCAACGTTATGGATTTCATGGATGAAGAGAGTATTCATCAGCTGTGTACTACGTCTTTCTCTGATGCAGAAATTGTGAAGGCCAAAACATTGCTCGCTGACTCAGTGCCGAGTGTGAAAAAGATGCCCACACGTCGAAAACAGGGTAAGAAAAAAATGTCTAGAGATCTTGATGACATTATTTGCCTGATGAAAAGTGTTGATCCAGAGATTTTCCCGGTTTTCGTAGCTAAAGATCTACATAAACTACCACCGGTCACCTTTGACCATGTTGACGTGACACGGCTATTGAGGGATATCCTGTGCCTTAAAAATCAACTTTGTGCTCTTGAAGAGAGAACTGTGTCGCCTGAGGAGTTTAATCAACTCAAATCTGAGATTGAGCATATGAAGAATGCATCGATCATCGATGATTTCGCAGCAAGTACAAATGTAAACAAAAAGCGTGGTGCTCGCCTACAAAATAGCTTTGAGTTTGATAGTGGACCTATAGGTCTTAATTATGTGCCCCAATATGTACCTATAAAATCAGCTGGTTCAAATGTTAACGGGCGGCCTTCACATCCGAGGCATTCGTCACCAAAAACTCAGTCCAGTGATTGCTCCGTCTCTTTCGCTCGCGAACGAAACAAAGCGACGGACGCAGTAGCACTCGTGACACAGACCGCTGAGGCGCCTTCAAACATTGTATCTTCGGATGGTGCAAGGGAGACGGACTGCCCGGCGAGCCGAACATACGGCGGTAGTGCAGGTGTAAGCGAGACAGAACATCCCAAGGAGTGCTCGCGTGGAGCCACAGTAAGCAGCGTGGTTTCGCCGTTACCTACGAATCCTACGATGTTGACGCCGTGTGTCGAACCGAGCTGCGCCGACGCATTAGATCCACCCGCTACTAGTGTTATTCGATCGCCGGTTTTAACCCTAGATAGCTAACGTTCGTCAAAATGACGAGCATCTAATAAATATCTCCGTCTGCCTTTCTCATCGTTTTACTTACACACTCGCGGTTTCGCGCCAACTTAGGGTCCGCTAGACTGTGTCGCGTGGTGGTTGCGTTTAGCCGGTAAGTACTTTAGTTTTTGAGATACCTACAGCGTACTCGTCATTTTGACGAATGGTTAGCTTATGCGTAACTTTTAGCTAACGTGCTTTGAGTTGATTTTTGCTTTGTTTTTTTACTTATTTCGTTGATAGTGAATAATGGCTGCGAGTTAGATCACAGATGAACTATGTCGTAGTTCGGTCGTTAGATGATGAAGATTATTCAACACAAATGATGTTTCTTCTGATAGTGATGCGCAAGTAAGTCCACAATTAGATATTGAAGAGGAACAAAAAGGTCACCTTCCCATGCTCGTCCTCTCAGTGAGGATTCATCATCTGCTTCCAACCGCATTATCCACTTGCTTCAACCTAATAGTCGTCTCAAAAAACGTCATGTGTGAGCAACTCACAAAGGCCTTTCAAATTCTTCCCGAACTTCTGTTATGTATTGTGGTGTCTGGAAACCTGGAAACCTGGTGTCTTAGGTAAACCACTGGCATGAAGGAGCTATATGAAATAACTGCATGAAAAACTCGTTCAACGATGGCTAAAACGTCGACTGGAAATACCAACAATGCCTCGTAGAATGATAACAATAAACAGACGTCTTGGGTTCGAACCATGAGGTTCGCACTGAAGGTCAAGGTCAAAACCTTGAGCAATCTGGTTCTGAAAGTAGTCCTCTCATACTTGAAAATGCCTCAACAAGAAAAAGGAAAAGCTGCAACTTGTGTTCCTATAAGAAAAGGCGCATGATCAAGAATCACTACAATACTTGCAGAGTTCCTTTGTGGCGAACATACGGTTGACTCTTGCCCAACTTGTGCCAAAAAAATCCAAGTCATTTGATATTCACGGTTAATTTTAATCTTTTCTCTTGATTATACTACAAATAAAAATAGAAATTTCTAAACAATACTTCTTAATTTAGTCATTGTAAGATTTAGTGCCTTATTGATCTCAATGAAACATGTGCCATTTAAAATTTGTGATTTAGTACTTAAAAGTTAAATAAATTTTCATTTTTGTTATAACTATCTTTAATTTACATCCCATATTTCCTATAAATATCATAAACCTGATTAAAATAACAAATTTTTAAAATAAAAATCACATTTATATATGGTCGTCAAAAAGTCGAATGGTTAGCTTATCATAGAAGTTCAGGAACGTTAGCTATCTAGGGTTAAAGAAAACAATCTCGAACGGGACCACTAAACAGCTCAGTGCTCGCGTTAGTAGTGAATCAGTTCCGCGGGTGAGTGAGATAACTAAACAAGTGGTAAGGGACAGTGATTCTGAGTGGCAAATAGTGAGAAACAAAGCGTCTAAACGTAAATATAAGCTTATTGGGCAGAGAGGTTGTGCTGTTGTGCCTGAAAGTAAATTTAAAGCGGCTGATATAAAAGTCCCACTGTTTATTTCAAACGTAAGCAAAGATACATGTGAAAATGACATTATTAACTATATAAAGGAAAAAACAAATGTTATTGTTTCTCTAAAAAAGATAAACATGGTGCAGACTAAAAAGTATAATGCCTATAAATTGTATGTTTCCAAGCATAATTTAGAATTATTCTTGAATGATAATTTTTGGCCTAACGGAATAACGTTCAGGCGTTTCGTGCATTTTATGTACAAAACAAAAATGGGAGCAAGTTAATTAATGTACCATTATGGATTTAAATGTTAAACAATATCTTAATTTAATTAGCTTTAATTGTAAATCGGTCAAGCGGTCTATTGACAATATAAGAGAAATTTGTGAAATGGCTGATCTTGTAGCACTCCAGGAGACGTGGTTGCTTCCCCATGACATATCATTATTGGGAACTATTTCGAATAATTTTGAATACACAGGCAAGTCTGCTGTAGATACTTCTGTGGGCTTGCTGAAGGGGAGGCCTCATGGGGGAGTTGCCATACTCTGGAGAAAAGGTGTGTTTGAGAGTGTTGCTGTGGTGCCGTGTGCCAGCACTCGACTGACAGCTATACGAGCTAATGTTGACGGTCGCTCTATTATTGTTTTTTCTGTGTATATGCCGACTGACTCACCGGATAATCTACCAATTATGGCTGAGGTTTTTGGTGAAATGAGTGCAATAGTAGCTAGTGAGAACATTGAAACCTTGTTTATTTTAGGTGATTTTAATGCTCACCCTCAAGAATTATTTTGTAATGAAATGATTAATTTTTGTTCGGATCAGGCCTGGATCTGTGCCGACTTGGAAAAGTTAGGCACTCTGAATAATACTTACACGTTTGTTAGCGAAGCTCATGGCTGTAGGCGATGGCTGGACCACTGTGTCGTATCGTTGTCGGCCTGGCGAACTCTGGTTGAGGTACGTGTCATAGAAGATGTTTACTTGTCGGATCATTTACCTTTACTCGTTAGTTGTGACATAACTGTGGTGAGGCCTAAGTTGATGACGAGCGACATGCGGCGTGACTCGGTTGTATGGGGGGAAAGAGATGAAGCACAAATAAAAACTTACCATGATCTCTGTAACAACGCTTTTAGAGTTATTGATTTTCCCACTGAATTCACGGAATGCAGTCGTGGGTCATGCAGCTTAGATGACCACAAAATTGTTTTAGATAGGTTATATAATAATATTGTGGAAACCCTGAGTAACGCCGCTGTTGGGTCTAGCGGGAAGCGTGACCCTAAATTAAATAAAAATAGGCACTTGTGTGGCTGGAATAAGCATGTCCGAGAAGCTCATAGAGTGGCCAGGCTTAAGTTCGAAACGTGGATAGCTTGCAACCGGCCCACTTCAGGCATTATTTATGACGAAATGATCGAGTCGCGTAAAATATTCAAAAGTCGCTTGAAGTGGTGCCAGAATAATCAAGAGCAGCTTAAGATGGACATTCTGGCTAAACACAGATCGGCAAAGGACTTTTCTAAGTTCTGGAAAGCTACTGGAAAGCATGAAGCTAAGCCTGGCCTCCCGGTGAGCGTGAATGGAAAAAGCGAAGCAGTCGATATTGCGAATATGTTCAGGGATCATTTTATGGTGCGCTCCCCGCTGGGCCCTTCAGTTTCGTCTGTTAGGTCTGAGCCCGGATATGAGGGGGAGGAGTCGCCTGTACATTTTACGGCAAGTCAAGTGAGACGCGTTTTAAAGAGAATGACGGGCGGTAAATCTCCTGGTCACGATGGGCTTAGTGTGGAGCATCTGCGGCATGCTGGGGTTCACATGCCGAGGGTCCTGGCCCTGTTCTTCACGATGTGCTGGAGTCACTCATACTTACCACATGACTTAATGAAAACCATCGTAGTGCCTATTGTGAAGAACAGGACTGGGGATATCTCGGACAGTGGGAACTATCGGCCCATATCTCTAGCAACGATCATTGCTAAAGTGCTGGACGGTGTGCTTGATTCCTTCATAGATAAATACATAAAATTACACGACGCGCAGTTTGGGTTTAGACCCGGGCTATCCACAGAGGCTGCCATCGTAGGTCTCAAGCATACTGTCCAATACTATATGGACCGCAGAACACCGGTATATGCGTGTTTCCTTGACCTCTCCAAAGCTTTTGATCTTGTCTCATACGATGTGCTCTGGAGAAAGTTGGGGAATGCGGGTATACCGGTTGGGGTGCTCAATTTGCTTAGGTATTGGTATTCCCACCAAACAAATTTTGTGAGGTGGAATAATACGCTCTCTGAAGCATATACGTTGGAAAGCGGGGTGAGACAGGGAGGTTTGACGTCACCCAAGCTTTTCAACCTATACATAAATGACCTCATCGTCGAGCTCAGCAGCAAGCGTGTCGGTTGTTCGATAGATGGCGTCTGCCTCAACAACATTAGTTACGCGGACGACATGGTGCTGCTGAGCCCGACGGCGAGAGGTCTTGGAGAGCTGTTAAGGGTATGTGAGTCCTATGCTGCTGCACATGGTCTTATTTACAATGTCCAAAAATCCGAATATATGGTCTTTAGGGCCGCCGGTGGATGCCCTGAGTATTCTCATAAGATTACCCTAAATGGCTTGTACATAAACCGTGTCACGAAATTTAAATACCTGGGGCACTTAATTACCGAGGGTCTTGATGATGATATGGACATTGAGAGGGAGCGCAGGGCTTTAGCGGTCAGAGGTAACATGCTGGCTCGCAGATTTTCCCGCTGCTCTGAACAAGTAAAAATAACGTTGTTTAAAGCCTATTGTCAAAGCTTTTATACGGGAAATCTGTGGGTCAAGCACACCAAAAGATCGCTGGATGTCCTGCGCGTCCAGTATAACAACATCTTCAGGATGATGTTGGGGCTGCCTCGCTTCTGTAGTGCATCGGGGATGTTCGCGCTGTATCGAACTGATGGCTTTCATGCCGTCATTCGCAAGAAAACTGTTTCCCTGATCTGCAGAATGCGTGGCAGCTGCAACGGAATTCTGAAGACTGTTGCTGATAGGATCTCTTCTCCGATATGGGTGTCTCTTATTAAGCGGGTAATTTGATTGTTTTAATTTTTATTTTATCTTATTGTATTTTGATTGTTTTAATTTTTATTTAATCGTATTTTAAATTTGATGTTTTATTTATCTTAATTGAATTGTGAGTAAATTTTATCTTGATTTTAATAAAATAATAATAATAATAATAAAATTTGTATTCAAAAAATGTAAGGTAAAAGTTTACAGTTTTTCTTAAATCTATGTCAAGTTCACTCATGCTTTGAGCCTGAACTAGGTAATCCTGTGTTTCAGGCGATTTGAGGTAACATTAATTTATTAAATAATCATATATCATATTAATATTATTGGTACCAATGTAAAAGGGTATATAAAATTATACTATTTTAACTTAGCTAATTTAAAACTAACAATATTATGGACTATATTTACTTTTGCACAAGTAATAACTTCTCTGTATCTTCATAGGACATAGTTTGAAGAGCTTCCTTAAGGATTTTCTTGCAGTTATAGTGATTTAAGGGGTAGATGCTTCCTTTTTCATTCAGCCTGTTATAGAGTAGCGGTCCGAGGTACATATAAAACTTGGCTGTGAAAGCATGTTTTGTACTTTTTTGAGGGCAAACTATATCTTTCCGTCTTTTTTTTGTGAAATCAGTGCTGTATGGAAGTGCTGCGTGTTGTTTTAGTACAGTGCTCATAATAAATAACTGTCGAACTGTTAGTACTTCACAAGATTTATACAGGAGGTTAGTGGGGAAAAGGAAATTGAGAATAGCTCTTTGAGCTCTTTCAATGGGCAATAACAGAGTTTTACTCGCCCCACCCCATGAAGTGATGCAGTAAGTCAGAATTGACTGACATAGCGCAAAATATACTTGCCTAAGTATTTTCGGATCTGTTATAAATCGTAGTTTTTTGAATACGAATATCAGCTTACGAATTCTATTATTTAGAGCTTCCATATGTTGTTTGAATGAAAGGGTTTCGTCTATTATAATACCCAGGTATTTTATTTTGTTAGTCTTCTTAATATTGGGACACTGACACTGGCTATCTGCAGGGACTGGGCAACAATGAGCATGCAACGCTGAGGGGATATTGGATACATGCTTGCGCATCGAAAACTTAATGTAGTTTGTCTTCTCTGCATTTAGAGTTAGTGAGTTAGTTTGAAGCCATTTATTTACAATATTAAATCCGTGTTGCGCAAGCTTGTAGACTTCATTTTCTGAGTCAGCCGAAAAAAGTAAAGCAGTATCGTCAGCGTAAGTTATGATAGTACCATGCTCTAGCTTTAGATTGCAAAGGTCATTTATGTAGATCAAAAACAAGGTGGGCCCTAGAATACTTCCTTGGGGAACACCAAAAAATGTGTTTTTTTGAACAGCGCTGAGTACATCACCAATCTTTACGCACTGGGAACGATCTTCTAAATAACTTTTGAATATTTTCAATTGGGTGCCTCTTACACCCATGATCTCAAGCTTGCGCAATAGAATTGGAATGGAAACTGTGTCAAAAGCTTTGGCGAGGTCCAGGAAAATTCCTACTGTGTGGTTACCCTTGTCAAGTTCTTGCGCTAGATAGTCAGTCAGATGATGTACCGCATCGGCAGTTGAAACTTTAGGTCTAAATCCAAACTGCCTTTTAGACAGAATAGATTTATCTTCCAAATATTTCAACAACCTTTTGTTTATTATTTTCTCCAATATTTATGACATAGAAGGTAGTAAAGAAATAGGTCTATAATTTGTCACTTGCTCTTTGCTGCCTGATTTATATACAGGGATAATTACAGCTTTTTTGAGACACTCTGGGAAATGCCCTGAAGATAAACAAATGCGGAAAATATAGGTCAGTGGTGGTACCAAAATGTCCTTGAATCTTTTAAGAATTTTATTCGAAATGTTGTCCCAGCCAACTGCACAGTCTTCTTTCAAGGTCATGATCATACTATCTACCTCAGTCTCGTCAGTATCTAGCAGCGCAAAGGAAGTTAAAGCAGTGTTAGAAGTTAGAGGAATGTTCGTCAGGTTTTGGGATTGACCCAGATTTTTTTCTGCTAGAGACTTACCCACATTAATAAAGAAATTATTTGCTATGTTAGCGGATTCCACTGGTGACGAGTGTGCTTGTAATAAACTTGAAGATGACTCACATTGTTTTGTAGTATACGTTGCGTCTTTAATATATTTCTAAATCTTTTTACTATTTGTTCCAGCCTTTTCCAATGCCACTTTGTCGTAGTTGCTTTTAATTTTCCTAAGAAGATCATTACAGAAATTTCGATATCTTTTGTACGAAAGTTGCAATACAACATTTTCTGGATTAGATTTAGCTTTCATATGCAGTTTATCCCTATGTTTCATACAGCGAATAAGACCTGATGTGATCCATGGTTTTATGTTGTGATTTTTGTTGGTCAACTGCGATATGACTGTGTTTTTCTGAATTGCATTTCGTAAGTTTTCAATTACAAACAACATGCAAAACTGCGGGTCAGCGGAATTATAGACTGGAGCAAAATCGATGACGCGTAAATCTTCTTCAAGTCTATTTATATTCAGTTTAGAAATTTTGCGAGTGCCTTGTTTAGGTAATTTGCAATTTAGGGTTAGTAGGGCAGCATTGTGATCGGTTATCGTTGAGTTAACAACAAGTGCAAGTGAAGGGAAATTCGATTTAAGCATAATATGATCCAAACAGGAGCCACTGTGATGTGTAGGAAAGCTGTGTGCTGGGAGCAGGCCATGAAAGGCGCATAGGTTGAGGTAGTCCTGAGCAGAAGCATCAGCACTTCCTGGAAGAATATTGATATTAATATCTCCAATTACAATCATGTTTTTGATGGATGACAGGTTCTGCAAGGTCTCATTCAGAGAGTCAGTAAAATTGCTAGTATTTTTAAAAGACGGAGGTCGATATAATGCTAATATCGCAAAATCTGGTCCAATTTTAACTAACAATCTGTTACAGTCGTGCATATCAGGTTCCTCAACAGAAACATTCAGATGATTTCTTGCATAAACTATCACACCATCATTTTGGTTGTAATTTAGGGTACTTCTATACATATAATATCCCGGGATTAGTGGAATGTTATATTGTTTGGCAAGCCAGCATTCGGTTAAAACAATAACGTCACAATTTATGTTTAGCCGTTGCTGAAATGTACTAAAGCTTTCAAAATTCTTAAAAACACTGCGAATATTTTGTGTTAATATGGTTAGTGGAGATTTGTAGCCGGATAGATATTGTTTGCAGTTTTCAGCTTCACAGACTTTGGACTCGGATACAGAGAAATTATCTAAATCATTAATTAAACTATTTATCATAATGGTAGTCTTAATAAGAATATAAAATAAAAAACGTCAGAAAAATACCTAATTAACGGCGCTCTTAGGCGCCTCCATAATCTACAGAATTGATGTACCTTTTTTCAGCCATTATTTTCGCCGGGCAGTCAGCAGCACCTGTGTTATGCTTGTCTGGCTTTTTGAAATGCAAGCAAGTAGAACATTTTGGTTCGTCAGCCTTTTTTGGACATTCTTTTACTGAGTGACCTTGATCACCACAGTGACCGCAGGTATACGATGTCTGTCGACATGACTTGGCCGCATGTCCATACTGCTGACACTTGTAGCATCTTGTGACCAAAGTGAAGTCTCTCACAGGGCATGATGACCAATTTACAAAAACTCGGTCTTGTGATATCAGGGCTTTGCGTATGACTGCAGATACCTCAACAATGTAATTACATGTGTCCGAATCTTTCTTACCTGACTTATGACTTAATTTAATAAGGCTCAAAAACGTCTCAAGGCTGCAATCCTGAAGTTTTTCGGCTAGGTTCTGGTTGTACACACAGGTAAAAACCTCATTTTCTTGCATAGACGTCGGCACTCCTATAATTACAACCCTAGGCTTTCTTTTATGGGGCTCGTCGACTGTTAGGCCTGATTTGGTAAGCTGCGCCGATTGTCTCAACTTCTCAATGTCATCCTTCGTCTCGGTGCTGATGATGACACCGCCGTTCTTCGTCTTGCGCAGGCCTCTCACGTGGAGCTTCATTTGTTCAGGGCTGATAATTTTCTGGACAAGAGTTTTCGTCTCATCGCTGGTCTTTAATTTGTCACTCGGATAGATGGCCACAGAACTTACGTGACTTGGCTGGATAAAATTGTTGGCACCTTTCTTTACCATGTCAGCAAAGGAAGATCCCTGGGCAGGTTTCGTCGACTCTTCTATACTCAGCTTAAGGTTCTGTAGCTGCTGCGAAAGATCGAGTTGATTTTCCAGAGTTCTGACGGCATATTGCGATTGGAGGGCCTTAGTTTTGACGGACTGGTACATGACGGCCATCTGCGAGGTCCCGTAACTAACCTTCCGGGTTAGATTAATGATGCGCGTTTTCTGCTCCACATTCAGCTTTCCCTCATTTGCAATAGCGCACACCTCCTTTAAGTTCTGTTCGATAATCGCCATCCAGTTCTGAAGTTCTGCCGTCGAGACAACTGCAGGGGCATCGTTCCTTTGGATAGGCGCTTGAGGAGTAGAGGCGGGTACGGCAACGGGCACAGGTGTACAAGTGGGTACGGCAACAGGCACAGGGGAAGAGGTGGGTACGGCCACGGGCAGAGGTGCACAGGTGCCGGGCACAGGTGTAGAAGGCGGGGAGCGAACGCATTTACTACTCCGGTTGAATGGACTGTCCTCCATCATGAACCAGGATAATATATTGTTTCTGTTAAACACCGGTCATTTCTACTAATAATACACCTTACACAAATGTACTATACAAGTATGCGTTACTACTGGCTATTTGTAACTAGGTCACAATTTCGCAAGTGATTATTTGTTTATTGCAATAATTGTTCGATACGTCTGTTCACTACGACCGGCAAATATGCAAAGTGAAATAATTTATGGTTATTTATTTTTGAATTTTTTGTATTTGTGTTAATGTATTTTATTTTTTAATACTTTTAATGTCACTGTATGGATCATGTTATCTGAATTAAATGAATTTTATTTATTTATTATAGCACCTTATAGCAAAACTAGATTTTTGTAATAACGAAAGTTTTTTGTATGATGATTTCCCTCTCTGATAGCTATCGGTAATATCAAATGGAAAGAAAAAAAAAATAAAAAAAATTCCCTGCTAGTTTTTTTTTTTTTTCATGAGGTGCATACAAAATTAGATCAAATTAAATACATTTTTTTTAATTAAGTGGGCCTACCTTTGACCTCAATTTATTCCTGAGTTCATGACGGTAATAGGGGCACACCAATAAAAACGGCTGTATTTGAGGTTTTATCGTCACTTGAATTGTTTCTTGACTCAAAAGTGGCCAACGTAAAAGCAAATTTTCTTGTTTCACATAGTATTCAGTTATAGAGCAAGATCCCAGGGCCGCCAGACCTTACTTTATTTTCTCATGAACAAAATGTGTGGCATCAAGTAGTGTTAGTGTGTACTGTATGTGTATTATTTTTACGAAACTTTAGCAACTAATATCTAAAAACCGGCCAAGTGCGAGTCGGACTCGCGCACGAAGGGTTCCGTACCATTATCTATACATTAGACAAAACGGCAAAAAAATCACGTTTGTTGTATGGGAGCCCCCCTTAAATATTAATTTTATTCTGTTTTTAGTATTTGTTGTTATAGCGGCAACAGAAATACATCATCTGTGAAAATTTCAACTGTCTAGCTGTCACGGTTCATGAGATACAGCCTGGTGACAGACAGACGGACAGACGGACAGACAGCGAAGTCTTAGTAATAGGGTTCCGTTTTTACCCTTTGGGTACGGAACCCTAAAAATGGGCCGCCGGCCCATTAACATTGGTAAGTTAACGGGTGACCATACGTTCACAGTACATAGTAATACTACTTGATGCCACACATTTTGTTCCTGAGAAAATAAGTAAGCTCTGCTTAGTAACATAAAAACAGAAAAAATGTATTACAAAATATTGTTGAAGTCAGTTTTTCTGATACATTTATCTTAAAGCCAGCTAAGTTTCCACACAGATTAAATTCTATACGTGTAATACAACCAGGCCATATTATTTTATTATTAAATTAAAATATTAAAGCCATACAAATTGCTACATAAATTAATACCCACCAATGCGTTTACCGGTTAATGGCCGATACTTTTAAATCGTTTACAACTAGGTAATGCAACAAGAACACGTATTCCCATAAACAACTGGCTTTATACTTTGTAGGCATAATGGGTAGAAAATTAATAGTTGCCAATGATTTATGATAGTAATTAAATGTAGGAAATTGATTGCAGAAGTTTTACTACGTACAATACTTGTAAAGTAACTAAAACGAATGGATGATGAAACAGAACTCTATCATTATCATCATCATTATTTCCGCCGAAAGACGTCGACTGCTGGACATAGGCCTTCCCCAATTGTCGCCACATAAACCGGTCCCGCTCTCAATCATCATCATAAATTAGCCGAAAGACGACCAGTTCTCGACATAGGCCTCCCCTGAACATTAACACGTCAACCGGTCCCATGTTTCTTGCTTCCAGCAGTTTCCCGTGGCTCTCCGCAGATTATCAGCCCACCTGATTGGAAGTCTTCCAGCGTTGCACCTTTCGGTAGGATTCTATCCCAGAAGTTCGAAAACTGTAAATTCCGTACCTCAGTCAGCAAAAACGGAACCCCACTTTGTTGTCAAGACCCTTTCTCCCAGGAACACGTGGAGGTAACAAGCTGAAATTAATGCCAAATACTCAAACACTCCACTTAGCAGTGAAAAAAAAAAAGATATGACCGTATTCAGACCGATTTCACTAGGGAATCAAATTAGAAATTTGATTGAATTATAAAACGTTGAAATTATAAACTGTATTATGCAAAACTTTTGTACTCTACTATAAAGTAATTACATAATATGAAGCAGTTACAATTAACATGTAAATTGCAGTTCGGAGTAATTAGCTCCCATGTACTGCATGGCACGTTGCATGAGGTGGCAATGAGTAGAGGCACGCAGAAGTAAAAGAGAGTGCCAATGAATTGTGCCTACAAAGTCCACTCTTCAGAGAAACGTAAAAAATACTCAGTACTAGAGATGCAACGAATATTCGGCAACTATTCGGTATTCGGCCTATTCGGCCAGTTTTTTCAGTATTCGGTATTCGGCCGAATAGTAAGTAGTGTTCGGCCGAATACCGAATACATAAAAAAGTAGCAAATATCTTATAAAGGCTCGCACTCGCATAAAAACACTCGCTTTTTTTTCCTTCTCCGCCACGCGTGATCTTGACTTTACAAAGCAAACACAGCTAACTTGGAATCTTCACTGAAAACTTCAAAATATTTCCAAATAGGAGACTTTATTCACAACTAAAGCCATTTTAGACAAATTTTAGACAAAGTACATTTAAAACACTGCACGTTGTAACACGATTTGCCGGCTACTGAGCCAAATACTTCCCGCCCGCCCCGTAACCGCCGCACGCACCGCATCAAAACGTGTCGTTACTTGTTAGCGTCGACGTCAATTGTACTGGATCACCCGCCGAATATTCGGCGGCCGAATATTCGGTATTCGGTTGAGAGCGCCGCCGAATATTCGGTATTCGGCCAAATCACTATTCGTTGCATCTCTACTCAGTACCTGGATATGAAGTACAGTGCAGACAAAGACACACACACAGAATAGAACAGTACACATACAGTGGCGGGCCTTGCAGCTAAAAATACGGGAAGCTAGGGCAAGCAGACTGTTCAGAAACTCTAATATCATGGACAGTCCAGTCAACAGATCCATTCTTTTGGCGTGTTGAATTAATATATTACTATTGCCGGGGCTATTGCCGCCATCTTGGTTTTCAATACAATTTTCACAAACAGCGCCCTACTGTCATTGTCATTCAAGCACTAATACCACAATACAGCACAGCACAGTGCGGGTCTGATGATGAACGGTTCTTCACTAAATTACGTGACGAAATGAACGCATCTTTAACCATGGCTACAATTTTGAGGGTCTTTTTGGCACCTAATGAAATACTAAGTACTGTGTGATGTAATAATGAAATACTAAGTACTGTGGTGTGAAATATCTATTCAGCAAAAAAATTTAATCTTCGTGTCATAAAATTCACAATTATTACGACCAAATAAATTATGCTATGTACTTAATCCATTAATCTTTGGGTTTTCCCAATTGTTAGCACGTTATAAATTACAGGGTTTTTCGAATAAACTGTGCTAACATCAGCCCATAAGAATTATGATACTAATATGATACATAGTTCTTGATTTTATAATACTGATAAAATCGATAATAAATTAATTATATTATTTGGATACTTAGATTAATATTAATACTATACCTATATTGTTAACACTGTCTCAAATGCTGAGCAACTGTCAAAGAAATTGAAACTTAATTTTTACGATCAGATGATTCAAAATTAGATGTTATTTCGGTAGACAAACTACTTAACGAATTTTCCCAATGATAAAAGTAATCGTTTTAAAGAAAATTCTAGTCTAAGCTATTTTAATAAATTATTGATTTATTACTGTTTACTGATCTGAGAATTAATAGGGTATTAGTTGATTATGCTATCGCGTATTAATGTTAAGGATATCGCCCACTGCTTGTCTCGAGTGACGTTTAAATTTGCATTACTGTTTGGTTATGTGATTGAAGTTCAACTGACATTTGCGTGATTAATACTAAACTGTATAGCAAGGGTATTTTTATAAACAGCCTATAACGTCACGCTACTAATAAAGGGTGTAAAACACCTCTTATCGAAGCCGAAAAGCACTTGTTCTCCTCGTCATTGCGATCATTTTTTTGTTCTACACCATACCTGGGAACCTTTTAGTTACGGAGATATTGGGGGTCAAAGTTCCAGCTTTTTGACAAGTTTTTTTTTTTAATAAAAGTTTTTAATGTAAGATTTTTAGTTTAAACACCTCCACGACCCCCGTACTACTCACTCCATTCATCAGCACAATGTTTTGAGTGCGTTGAGTTCTACCACAAAACATGATTTTTCACCCCAAAAAAGAAAGTCGTTTCCCAGCAATAATTTTTGTTTGTGAAGGAGCAAGGGTATCCTTTGCGAATTGCGATATTCGTATTCTGCTAACTTATCAGCTACTCTAACTCCTGCCTCACTGAATGGTTGCCGAGAGACTGTAGATGTGTTGGCAGACCAGCAACCATCTGAAAACATCCAGAAGGCCGTGTGTGGTATTTGATTAAGACTCGCGCATATTAGAGGGACATGATGATGTGTGTGATGAGTATTAGTTAAGTAGGCATTTAGACCTTTGTCTAGTCTAGTGGTTTTTGTAGTCCGACCTTAGATTGATACGTCTTTACGTATCAATCTAAGGTCGGACTACAAAAACCAAAGCATATCTGCCATGTAGGTGTAAGTATACTGTAAATTGTAACAAAATCACAAAGAGTTCTTAAAAATCATGACTGTCAACTTTTCACTTTTAAATCCGTACAAAAAAAAACCCAAAGGTAGCTCTGGCCTCGTTCCCATGATTATAAGGTAAGCCATAAATTAAGATAACGACCTTCACACTTAAACTTTCTCTTCAAACTTCGGAACAGCCGACAAATCTCATCTCACTTGTAAATCACTCACTTAGCAACTATGTAATTGAAATGTGTTATATTTTAATTCATCACGCCTTTGATCCCAGAAGTTTAAGGCGGAGGTGTAGCAATAGTAAACTAACATTTTTCCAGTAATGTTTAAGTCCTGTTTAATAAGGGGCGTCCCTAGTTCCATCATCATCTGCCTAGCCTTTTCCCAACTATGTTGAAGTTAGCGTACAGTCTAACCGGAGGCAGCTGAATACAAGTATTTTACATGGAGCGAATGCCTAATTTTGACCTCCACAACCTAGTGAGTACTGGGTAATACGATATTAGAGCCTAGTTCCATCATCAACCGGGTATAAATCTAGAAGCTGGCCTGCTATTGAAAAAATCCTAATGGAAAAATCCAAAAACACTGTCGAACTTGGGAATCGAACCCAAACTCTCAGGTCAGCAGTAGCGCTTTGGGCTTTGCTGAATAAAATATGCAGATTATAAATGTGGCATCCGACGGTTTAACTGAGAGATTAATTTATTATTTATCATGAATAATAACAAGTATGTATGATATTAATTTATAATGCGGATGTATCAGTAAACCTGTGATTTATTATGTTTGTGTCGTTCATAATTGATTATATTGCTTGTTTTATGTATTGAATCATTTTTATTTCGTGCTTAATTATTAATCCTACATTATTTATGGCTGGTCCCACATTATTATAGCGTCGTGTCCGGTTAAGTGGACACTTCACATAATCTTGCCATGAGAATTTGGTTTTACAGATATATTATTATTAAGGCTGGCCTGTATTGTTCCAATGCAGCAATGCTGAGCAAAGGCTTCCTTCCATTCTTTCCATTGGTCCCGGATCTGCGTTAATTCCTGCCGATTTCTACGGAACACAACCAAGTAGTCACGCCCTTTGATTTGATTTGGTTATCATATGGTTTTTCAAGGTTGTTTTTTATTTCATAATCACGGTAAAAAAGGCTTGCGTGAGGTAATTTTCAGAAACCAACTTAGTTCTTGACTTTTGATTTCTTAATATATATTATTTCTTTTTCAACAATCTGGTGGAATTAAGCTTTGCGGTGATGTCCGACTCAGATAGTTCAAATCAGATTAGCAAAGCGCTCTAGGTTCACCGTTTGGATTCTGCATTTTAAAGGTTATTTCAGGTAGATATAATTTATTTTGCTAGTAGCTAACAGTTAAGTAGCACTCACAAGTAATTCTGAAAATTATAATACCTCCATTTAAAAATGCTATAAATATAGTGTACTTTAAAAGTATGAAATATGCATTCACTTAATTCATTACACGTCATATTTTCTCAATTTAAAGACCGCAAACCAAATACCACAATATTCCGCATAATCATCGTAAAATATCTCATTAATAACGCACAGCATCCGCATTGAAATTCCGCTCTTAATTTAATTACAAATAAATTATTGGCTTGTTAAATTAACTACTAGGTACTTTAGGAGTATGGTGTGGAGTTTATCTATAACAATTATAATTAAGCATGTTCGGCAGTTATTTCTGTTTACTACACAACCTGACCCCGACGTATATCTCCAAGCAAGCTAATTTGGCAGTGGGCATACTGTCTTTAGTAGGACTGATAGCCGATGGAATAAACGTCTTGGGTCTTAGAGTACCAAGCGCAGTGTTGGACGCCCGTCAGCTGGATAGACCACCTATTAAATTAATGTGGCTGGGTTGAACTGAATGCTGAAGGTATAGATTATGTGTTTGTTATGTCTAACAGTAGAATGCGTTAAGCTGTTTT
The DNA here is from genome assembly GCA_905147715.2 of Xestia xanthographa. Lineage (NCBI taxonomy): Eukaryota > Metazoa > Arthropoda > Insecta > Lepidoptera > Noctuidae > Xestia > Xestia xanthographa. The sequence continues at coordinate 29,667,097 of LR990653.1, read as the reverse complement.
GCTTGAGATTAAGCATCGTTCTTGTGCGTACATCATATACTGACACTTACCCACTATTATCGTCACAATATAGTTACTAGCCACAACATAGAATTTATGTTTCTAGCAAAAGAAGTTATCTGCCAGTTGTCCTCTTGGAAGAACTTGGTTGGCAGAACAAAGTAGGTGCTGTTATTTCGGTCATATGATATTTATCTAAATACCTAACCAAAACAACAGCCAAAATGCTGGCTAGCTCTATGCATAGGAACAATCAATTAGATAATTGTTATATTATAGATCATCTACTTAATATCAAAATATTTAGTAAATAATCTAAAAATCCTCCAACAACTGGCCATTCCTAAAGTCTAGAGATAGTATCCTACCTACTAGGCTTCTAATAAACTTAATTATAAATTACGTACTTCAAGTTTACAACATTGTACTCAGAGGTGCCAATACTCGGGTCGTGTATGTAATAAAACGATAATGAATGTGACATAATAATGGACGGAGATTGTGGCTGTGCACAGAATAGGGAAGCTGTGGAGTTGTGTGAGAAGTATATAACAAGATTGAAGGGATAAAGACCAAAGAAACGTTTGGTGAACGATGATATAAAGAGTTATAAAGAGGGTGACGACTTAAAGAGAAGTATTAAAGAAGAATAAAACTTAATGCACGGATCCCAAGTAAATAGGGATTGCGGAAGATTGTAAGAAACATATTAAATTTCCAAGGAAATGTAATATACAAAATGTATAAGGTTCCAAGGTACAGGACAACAGGACGAGAACGATGTGGAAGACTTTACCACTAGTAGAATAGAAATAAGAGAAAAGAGTGATGGTAGAAGGAGGAAGAATTGAAAATATAATACCACCTCACATTCAAAGATCTCCACCCTCATCCACCGACTTAACACCAGGGATCCACCTTGGCAGCACAATCTCTTCCAAGCGTTCTATTAGTAGAATTCATGATCATGTAATAAACTATTATAGAAAAAATACAGGTTATGAATTAATTGGTTCCGTTAAGACCACTATTAAACAAACAATAAATAAGGCGACAAACTAAGCATGAAGTCGTTAATTTTATCAAATATTTCACATGTTCCAATAAACATGGAAACCAAAATATAAATGCCAACATCCACTCCCCACACGGTGGCTAACATTGATTTATCACGAATATTCATTTCAACAGGCTGGCTGTCAGATTGTGCGCGATTACAGTCTAGATTTATGTCGCGATGCCGCGTCTGCCCGTGTGGGAGCGCGCGTTAAGGCGCGTCAGACGAACGCGCGGTACTCGTGGGTTGACGCACTGATGATAATTTTATTATGAATAGGTATAGGTAGTGATTATTATGTGGTGTGATTAAGTAATTAAACTTTATGAAAGTCTCAATCTACATAATCATAAGTAGTAGACTTTTTGATAAAAAAAATGAATAAATAATTATGATGAAGTACCTTTATTTTACTTATAGATTTGTTTCTTTCACGTATTGTATTTCCTCATCCCAATTTAATTAACTTCAAAATAAAGTCAATAACTGGATTTATTTTGGATTCTTCTTCTATGACTACTTCTTCTACTTTGACACAGTTTCAAATTTAATTGGCCCGAAACGTTGCATCTGCAACGGCGTCGGCACACAGGTTACTTTGACCGTATCTTTTGAAGTATGTATTGACTTCAATGTAAGTTTTACTGGAACTCTGCAACTATACTAGAATTTTCTAATTTATTGTTTCTAATCCCACTTTGATTTGCTTAACCAGCAGCAGGCCAATAAAACACTAATTTGTAGAGACACGTACGTACAATGTAAACTACGTTGTAATAGACTGTTTTATTGACTGGACAATTTCATTTTGTACTATCAGTTGGCGTAAAGACTGGCATTGCATGTTTTATTAACTTCCTGGTTTTGTTAACAATCTATAAACTAGCAAATAATGTAAATTTCTTTGTTAGGTTCAATAAAAAGTTTAGCTGGTATTTTAATCTAATTCTTAAAAAATATCGTAACGGGTGATTCTCGAAATATGCAACAGCAACGTAGCAAGATTTGAATAAGGATCTATGGGAGTACTAAACGAGGCAATCATCATCATCATTTCAGCCGATAGACGTCCCCATATGGACATAGGCATCCCTCAAGTGTCGCCACATTGACTGGTCTCGTGCGTTTTGCATCCACCGGATCCCTGCAACCTTCACCAGGTCATCGGTCCACCTAGTGGGAGGCCTTCCAACATAACGTCTTTCGGTTCGCGTTCCCCACTCCAGAACTTTTCGGCCCCATCGGCCATCCGTTCTGCGAGGCAATAGTACAACACATTTTCTACCACTCTGACGAGTTACGGTACGTCAAAAGACGCTATAAATTCCAGTACATTAGTCAAGATCGGGCATGGAGACCATAATATTATGCAATAATGAAGTTCCAAATGCGAGCTTTTTCGCGATATTCTGTAATATTCAGTCCAGTTACAGATATTCCACCTACAAATTTAACTGAATTGATTTTTTTGTTGGGTGTCCTCAAATAAATAAATAAAAATTCTTTTTTTACTTGAAAATTATAAAAGACAGAAAAAACAAAGAAACTGTGTGTGATCGTATTGAGGCCATCAATGACGATGATGGAAATATTCTGTCACCATTTTCATCCAATGTAAAAAAGAGTGCATAGCTATAATGCTGCTGGTATTATGATGACTCTCACACAACGTAACCCACGTTCATTGGACAATGCGGCTAGCGGCATTGTCGGTACTTACTAGAATAAACGTTTACGCAGTGACTATAGCAATCTATAGCAGTACACGACCCACGATGGCAATTTTGTTCGGAGAGGAAGCCGTCCAGCCGCATTCGAAGAGACGACGAGAGAGCCTGCTCGGGACGGTCCAGTAGTCGGTTCGTCCCTTTGAAATATACTTTTCTAGTTCCAAGTTGTTTAACTTGAAGCAAAATTTAGAAGAAGGAAGCAAAGCCTTTTGATATAGAAGAAAAAGTAGCGTGTCGTGAAGCGATTAAAGCAAAGAAAGACCCAAAACAACTATGGATGGATTTTCTGAAAGATGACATGGCTGAAATGAATGATAGAATGAAATGAAACTGAATGACTCTGAAAGAGATATAAGAAAGAAGAAGACATTCAGTCGCGATCGCAAAAGATGAAAGGATAAAGCTGAGAGATGCCAGAGAGGTGTATGGAAGAAGAAGATAATATATTGCACCACAGATTTTTTTTTTGGGAAAAAGTAAGATGCCGAGATTTTCTCACTACTTATTTCTACTTCACTTGCATTATGTGCAATATGATGGGCTGGAAACCAGAAGCTCTGAGATGAAGATTGATAGAGGTGTATTTGAAGAGAAAAACATTTGCGCTGATCCCAAATAAATTGGACAGTAGAATGACAATGTCGTTTATATCTCCTCCTATTATAATAAACGCGCGACTGGACGTGTGGGGATGCTCTTATAGTAGCAATATAGTAGTGCTGACAGTGTGATTTAGCGCGATAGTCGCCGTGTCAGAGGAGCCACTGATGTAATACATATGCCAGTGCCATGCATGTTTATATCACTTCTAATAATGCCTTTACTTCATGGGTAATGCATTACTCAAACAAGAATATAACTTTTTTCTGCATTTATTCAATTAAACATTGTATGATATCATCGTTACGCTTATTTATGACCACTGTTGATACAACTGGATAAATCATTCATTCACCCAGTACACTTTCTCTCATAGAGGCGGAGACCTGTGTCCCAGCAGTGGGAACAGGCTCATTATGTTTTTGCTAGCTGAAGGGGTCTTCAAGACATTGACCACAGTGTACGTGGCTTGACCTTCTATCTACAAGTATGTATTTTCTATTAAGCTTCAAGCTCCTCCATATCTTAGCCACGGCTACATGACACGACACGTGTGTTACAACAGCAACTGCCAAGAAAACCAATGAATGAACTTGTTTACAGACTATCACGATTTCACGAGTTACCGCGACAACTACGCAACTTGCGGAGCAACCTTGCTCATTCATGCGAAGAAAAAAATGACGAACGTAAGTCGTGTCGCAAGTCGCGTCGTAAGTCGTGTCGGAAGTCACGTCGCAAGTCGCATCGCAAGTCATGACAAAGGTCGTGTCGCAAGTCATGTAACAAATCGCAGTGCAAGATGGCGTTGAATATTGCGTCGCTAGTCGTGTCGCCAGTCATGTCTCAAGTCGCATCGCAAGTCGCGTCGCAAGTCGCGACACAAGTTGTGTCGCTAGTTGGGTCGCAAGCGCGTTGCTAGCTACATCGTCGGAGGTCGGAAACAGCCGCATGAGAACGTCACAAATCACAATCACCCATAAATAATAAGGCTCTATACACATTACGCCATTATACATTGCAAAATACCGCTTACCAGGTAAAATACTGTTTGTTGATTTAACATACTGATTACTTGATGTTTTATGCATGTTTAAGTTTATGACCGGTAAATACGTAAATGGTAAATTATTTTGAATGTTATTTTAGTACTTGACTTAGGTAGTGCCGTCCGGCTGGAAATAAAGAATCTTAAGTAACACTGACTTACGAATAAGTGAACCTCGACACATTGTACAGAAGTCTCATCACAATTGTCATGATTTTCAAATACGTATTAAATAATAAGGTCTGCTGTGATCTATCTAAAATAATATTACGTAGGGTTTCAAAGATTTTAATAATTCGTTTTATATTTGAGAAATGACAACACTGCCTAACCGTCAATGTTGAAGCGGGAAGGGGTAGTTTATAAAACATGACACTCGACCGAGAGAGCTCTGTTCATTGGGAGAAATAGTGGTGTTAAGACTAACAGTCGAATCTATGTCTGATAAGTGTTGTAATTATTGCATTTTGTATAAAACGTGAAGTAATGTAGAATTGTGTAATACCAAATAATTTGAAAAAGAGTAACCATGGAGTTTCTTGCCGGTTCTTCTCCATGGAAGCCACCAACCGAACCGTGCACCCTTGTCGACGTTCTTAAGTGCCCATCCAGGCCTATGTGGAATGAAATACTTGGATTTGAATATACTGAAGAGTTGATTGGAGCTACAGTAGTTTTTATTACACAATAAAGTCCGTAATTTACTTTGATCGTTGTCACAACCATTAGGGTTAAAAGCAACATTTAATCTTTATTGTTTGATGTCCAATCCAAGATCCTATGCTTAAGTTTAATTATAAACCGTGAAAGCTTAAGACAGTGTCCAAGAACAAAGAAATAAGTAAAATAAGATTTTTTGGGACATGCCACAAGTGCACACAACTTAAAACAAAAATAAAAACAAGTGCCTGCGACCACTGGTCGAATGAGTAACTCAAAGTTAAACTTGACGAATCCTCCGATAAGTCCTTGAGCTGTCTCCGAATCCAAGAAAAAGAGATATAACAGTAAATAGAGAAAATCTCCAACCTCGTGAAGAAGCGCTACCTCGGTAGAACAGCAGCAGGGTGTAGATGGTGAGCTGCATTACATACTACATGCCACTCCCTATCTTGTCCTCTGTGCCCCAAAACATGCCATCAAACTAATTTCTGAGCGGTCACTAGCCCCATAGAATTGGTAAAGTTTTGGGCTAGCAAAATTTTCATTTGTCTCGCTAGCGACACTAAGAAGAAGAAGACTATGACAATACTACAAATGTCACTTACGGGATATCTTCCGTGATTATTTTTTATTTTTGAGCTCCCGATATTTCGACGCGGTTGCAAGCGCCATGATCGTGGGTTAACTGGAGAATGCGGGTGGCTGGAAAAAATTGTTAGGAGCAGAGAAATTTGTCTACCCTCTTTCTTTGTCTTTTGCTACGCGCACTACTGGAACTCAGGAACTCAACAGCGTCGAAATATCGGGAGCTCAAAAATAAAATAATAATCACGGAAGATATCCCGTATGTGACATTTGTAGTATAGTTATGAACCGTGAAAGCTTAAAACAGACTATGACAAATTTGACTAGTTTTTATCAGTACAATCATCGCTACACAACTCACCCACACAACGACATCACATTGTCATTCAACCACGACAATACCTAAATCTCGTCAGATTGTCATCTGAACCTCACAGTCATTAAGATGCGAGCCCAGCCAGTACTATATTATGACCATATTAAAATGGTAATCAGTCGTTATTATGTCTTGTGTTAGCCTCGTAAAACTTAATTGCTTATTACTATTCTATAGGTGTAGAGGAAGAGTATAAAATTAAATTTATTAGCTGGTTTCATGCGGGGGTATGACGTTTGTTAGTTGTGCAGTTTTATTTTGAAATATTTTTTATTGTGAGGTAGCAGTTTTAATGTTATTAATGAATTTTAATGTTGTTTTTATGTGTATTAAAAAAAGGGTAGCCAAGTAGGTACTTTAAAATGGTACCTACTGGAAAAATGCAAATGATATGTATGCATACCCATTATCTTCTACAGCCGTGTGGTATCCGGCAGAGTAGAATAGAACCAACCCATTACACTCACGGGTGTCTTATAAGGCGACTAATGTCTGAGGCAGAACACCTTGCGCCTCCGTAGACCAGAGAATGGGCAGCAGCGTTTTCTGTTAGTCTTTCATCACTGCGATCTCCAATCCGCCTGCCAAGCGTGGAGATTACGGCAAATTCCTCCCATCATGGGAGGGGCTTATGTCCAGCAGTGGACGTTATGGGCTGTTATAGTAGTAGTAGTATCTTCAATAATAGAGATACTTTGGCCTCTTTTATGTGAAAAGTCTTGATCGTTTTTCCATTTTTAGAATGCATTAAATTATCTTAAAACTTGAAATTTAAGTCTCTTCTTTCGAATTCTGTTAACGAATAATTCAAACCACTTTTTTCTTAAAAGTCATGGCAATCTTCCAACAATTAATGTCCCAGTGTGTAGTCGCCCTAGCACAGAATAATAAAATGCAAAACGAAATTAATTCTGAAGTTAATTTGACGTGACAAACGGCAAAATACATTAGCTTGAATTTCAAATAAAGAATTCATATTCATTCACTCGATTCTAATAAGCGGGATATGAAAGTGATCATTCACTCGTTCCGTTCATTTGAAAGCGTACGCTGTGGTGTTGAATGAATTCTAAAGAACTTAATTGATTCTTGTATATGTTGAGGTACAGGCACACGGTTCTACTAAATGGTCTTTTAACTTACAAATGATTACCGTTTAGTTGCAGTTTAGCCTAATGAATTTATGTATGGTTGTTACTTTGAGTCATAGAATGTGATTTCTTCATTCATTATGTATTCTTGGTATTTGCAGTGAGAAAAATATTGTGACATTATAGTGGTAATAAATATTGTGGATTTCTCATTGACTCATTTTGTATTAGCATTTTGTTTTGTTGATGCTGACGCGTATAACCCCGGAGCACAGAATTTTTAAAGAGTTAAATATTATCGTGTAGCTTTACAATCAAAAAAATATAGCTGATGAGGAGTTGCCAAACGGTGCAAGTTTTTGGAATGGATCGAAAAGATGGAAGGTGCATTTTTGGACCGAAATAATAAATAAATTGGCGTATTTTTAAATAAAATAGTGTAACAATTAGAGCACCATCCCCCAACTCTCTCTCAACTTAAATCAAAACTAACAGACAACCCAAAACTTCAACAATTCACCTTCTTCACGTGGGCATATAATTGATGAATCTCAAGACCTGAAGATTAATGCTCCCGTTTGTAAGAGTGCCGCCGATGTGTGCGGCCTGAGACAATAGAGTGACGCCCACATTTAACAGGGTTATCGTGATGGATACGGCGTTATGGCTGTGTGATAGTGGATAATCGAAATTGTCTTAACGTCTGTTGATAAGTTTCAAATTATCTCCATTTCTCCAGGTTCTAGGTATCAACTAGATCATTTTAGGAGCTCCGCTCTATGATTATAACTATTGACTGGGTTTATAACCCTTTATTTTTGGCTCCTCTACTAAAGCTCGACATGGTGCCTTGAGCCATGTGAGCCTTCCAAAGGCGTATTCTGGGTCCTTATGGATCTGTATAGAAAAAAAGATTTTCAATTTACTGTTAAGACAGATAGTGGTGCCGATTATGTTGTGCACAAACTAAACTTAATTTAGGATATTGTTATCTTTTACTAAAATGCAGTGCGAGAAAAGGACGGCTATAGCTATGAACTAAGTTAGAGATGTCTAACTAGTTTATGCCTTGCGCTTCACCGTGTTAGTCGATATGTTTTTACGTGCACCCTTCATTTGTATGGGAATATTATTTCCAACTAAATTTGACAGCTCTAAATTACGTCCGTCTCTTTTTTGTTTTATTAGAGAAAAAGACAGCAATAGCCTAAATTAAGTTTAGTTTGAGCACAACAGAATCGACACCATTGTATGACTTATGAGTAATAATAGTCCTGACTGTTTTCGGTCACGGCGGGCAACTATTTTTTTTACCCCTGGTACTGGTGGTAGTACCACGGGCAACATACGACCTCAGCGGAGATTAGCTAGGTATTGGAGTGGAATGTATTATAGTGCACAAGTGTATGCGTAGACATAGGATCACTCTCTCTTCCTTCACTCTCATAGTTCTCAGGAACGGCAATCCGACACCACCGTAGAGAGAGATCAGGAGCAGGACCAACGGCTTAACGTGCTTCTCGAGGCACGGGTGTATCATACATAGTGTACGAGTAAGAAAGTACTCCAATCACCTATGTAGTAGGTGAAACAGTTTTGATCCCTTACTCCTTACATAGGTACAATATTATCTAAAAGAAATAATACACGCGAGCGTAGCTAGTCGTCTAAAGAGGCACACACGTGCATGTGGCTGTGAATGTGTGTGTGTGTGTGTGTGTAAACTGCGAGTGATTGATTGCCTTCAGAGCTTCGCCGAGTTAATGAAGGTATGTTTGTAAGATTTTAATATTCTATTGTGTAGCTGTCATTAGGAAGACTTGAGTTAATGATGACGTATGCTGTCTGGGGCCTTTCTATGTTCTCAGTGATTATAGAGCTTATTGTAGGGTACGCAATAGTGTATGCAATCTACTTGAGTATACTAGTAGTAGCAGTACTATAAATGTAGGGTATTGTCAAAAAGCGTTATTAGGTTAGCTTTAAAGTTGTTTGAACAAGGTATAATCTAATAATCATCATTACCAATCATTCCAAATCGTTGACAAGAATGTTTCATCTACTATGCTGAGTATAATCAAGCCTCCTCCTTCTCGTGCCAGCCTTTGTCTCCTCTGGTCTCAACCAGGTCTCACCCGCGATCTCCAAAACTGCCATGTTATCCACTCGTCTGACTGTTGGCCTGCCAACATTACACTTCGTCTACTATCAATCGGCTACGATTCATTCTACTCAACCGGCCATCAGCACCTCTACTAAACCATCCTGCTCGCCTTCGTTTCATAGCTACCCATATTTTGACGGGCAGTTAAAAGATTTTTCTTTAACATTCCTCTTTAAGTTCCACGATTACGTACCTAGTAGTAAGTTGAAATAGCTTTAGGTTCACATGTAGGCTAGTATTGCGATCATCAGTCATGGGCCGTTAAAGTCCACTTAGGTGGAACACGTCGTAACGCTAACTCTAGTGGCGATTAACATAAAGTTTTCAGTTAAAGCACTAACATTATGAAACAATTCATCGGCTCGAGGGCCGGGTGGGGTTGCACTGCTCGCGAGAAGTTTTTTTTTTTTTTGGTTGTTACTACATTTTGGTGAAAAGTGAGTAGTGTGTTTGTCTGTGTTACTTTGCCCTTTACTCGGAAAAACATCTAACATAAATATTTGTATGTTTTAGCGTACCTACATGCGTAGCAGTATTAGAAGCATCAGAAATTATATGAATAAAAATTAAACTCAAAATTAGTATCGCAATACTTTTAATCTTCTTCTTCTTGTCGTATCGATTTACTTCTATATTAGATAGTTTGGGCCCAGCAGGTGGCCACGTTTATTGCAGTGGCAGAGGCACTATTCAGGTCGTCATGAATGCAGGTAAACGGACACCTGGGAAACTCCAGCAGATGGGGCATAGTTTGGTCCGGAGCGCCGCACTCGCACTCGGTGTTGGAGGAACCAATAATACCCCATTTTGCCAGATTATGTTTGCAGCGGCCTACTTGGGTACGCAATCGATTTAGAGCTTTCCAAATAGGCTGCTGTGGTTCACTGCCGGGAGCCAGGTGTTCCCTTCAAGAAGTCGTGAGGTGGTGGGTACTTCTCTTGCCATAACTTGCTTCGTACTGTAGGTGGCCTGTCTTGGATTGCCTGAGTGGACCGTAAGAAGCTTTTGCGGCTTTTTAGTCTGCCCGGGGTAGTTGTGTGGTCGTAGAGGGGATGTCGGGAAGCGGATTTTGGTTCTTTTTTCCAGCGCTCTTACGACATCCTTTCGTACAGCAGGTGGTGAGATACCTAGTAGCGGGTAGAGCTTATTAAGAGCTTATCAATGATAACAGCTGATTTCTATACACTCCTTACATCGTCAAGGTACAGTGATATAATCATAGTCTACGTTCCTAATTATAGTCCCATTCATCATCACTCAAAGTTATCAGACGTTATAAATAATCCATTAATTATTAAAATGATTGTCGCTTTCCGAATAGAAGATTATAAGCAATTAATCATAATTTTTATTACAATCAGACGAGGTCAGTTTCCAGATTGTGATGAAAGATAACTAAGCTTTTCTGCCTACATTGTAGGTACATCGTTGGAAAAAGGAAATGCATAATATATTCATTGCGGATCTTGATTACGAATGGTAATCGGATCAAGGTCATTCCACCTACTGATAAACATGAATCCTCAATAGTTTATTTACAGTTTGCACATCGTTATTAGTGTAAATGATTGAAGAGAACATTCTATCTTGTAAAAATCATCTCTATGATTTTTTTCGTGTATAACTCCATTAGTTTATCCCAACAGCGTTTGATTCACGTTCCTCAAATGATTTAAATCATAAGATTCCCATAACGCGTCAGAAACGGATCATGTTTCTGTTTCCTTGACAATGATATTTGAATTGTGTTGTCTCGCTCACTCATACTGAAAATTGTATCCATGCACTTTCCATGTTCCAGGTTCCACGAGTATATGTAGTACCTACGGTGAGAACATAATTACTAATCCAAAGATTGAAACCAAAGAATTTCTCCAACAAAAGTTATGATACTTAATAATAATAATATGATTGCATTGTCCTGCAAATAGATATTCATTAGTATGCCTAATGCCTTCAGGCGATGGTCTTACAATTCGCCATTATTGAACAAAGTTGCAGACCATAAATCAGATTCATAGAACGTGGTGTGTCTTTGATTTGTGTAGGCGCAGTTTTTCTTTGACATAAATAGGGGAAAGTATGATTTATAACTATTAGGAGAATCTTAGTGCGGGGAGAAACATAGGTAGTTATTTCATGATATTTTGCATTGATAGTGATAGATAAGCATCAAACCAATACATTTTATCGACTTTTTTTAGCACTTTATTTAAAAACTGCAATCCGTTCTTGACAAATGAAACCTAAATCATAGTCACTATCTAGATTTAAATACTTTTTCCTTCTTTCTCTTTGTATAGTTCGCATATTCTCAGCCTGCAAACGTCGTATTAACATTGAAAATAAAAGTTACACACCGCTCAAAAAGCCACCCCACCCAACCGCACCTCAGGCGTGCAAAGTAATTTCCTCGGCTCAATATTTCACAGTGCCCACACTAGCGGCATAAATATGAATAATCGACACCGTTCGCTTCGACAATACACATAAATTATTCGAAGCGAAAGCGATAGGGCCCGGTCGGCCCCGCTCGGTTGAGTTAAAGCGTACTCAAAGAGTAGCTATTATGTGCACGATTTATAACTAAATGTATTTGTTTATGAGGCCTGTTTATCTGTTCGACGAGTTTAATTGTGGTGTACAATAAAGATAGACGCAGCTCGCATATTTATTTCTTTAATCTTCATGTATAGTAGTGGTGTACAGGCGCACTTAATGCCATGAGCCATTCTCGATCAATCAACCTTTGGCTTCATATCAGGTGAATGGCAGCATCCAGCTGTACATTTACTACGTCATAAAGATATTGGCAAGGCTGTGCAGAGATATTTTATAGGCAGTTATGATATTTGCACCGAGGTGTTGCCTTAACGTTCATAGTCCAAAGCTCCCGAGACGCTGAAGACCGCAGCAAGTGGAGGTGCATCGCAAGGGCTACATCATCCAAAGAGAAAAGTGCATCATCTTCAACCACGACTATTCTGTCAAAAATGTACGAATGAGGAGAGTTGCCTTAAACATGAAAAGACTATCCCATCTGTAGCTGTATTGTTTGACGTAAAAAATAATGCTGTTGTCTTAACCTAATAGATTTGTCTGTGAAAGATGTAGGTGGTGTTGGTGGTGGTGGTGGTGTGGCGCAACTTCCGAAAGGATTACAGAGCCTAGGCAAAGTGAAGTTTCATCCACCTAGTAGCAAAAACTTATGTCATCTTGGTCGAAGGTTGTCGTAGAAACGCGAACGAATTGAGAGCTATTGCCCTAGGCCCTCAGCCGTAGACTGTGTTAATAAACAACATGAAAATGTGTGGAATTCCACACATACGACACTTTTCGTCAATTTAACACACAAAACACCTGCATCACACGACATACAAATTAGACTCACGAACACATGACGAATTCACAACTCCAACCAATTACAGAGCAACACAAACGTCTTTATGACAGCAATTTGTTGTATTCCTAATGTCGGCGACTGTCATTACTTTGTGTATAATTTTGTGTCATTATTACGGCCAATTGACACGATTCCTGTAATCAGTGATCGTTAGCTATAAGCGAATGAGATTATCCTTCGAGCACAGTTTGGTGCGGTTGTGTTATTAGTAGTGTGCTTAAGTTTGATTTCTGTTACCTGCCTATGTCTTATCTGTAATTTTTAGGCTATTATGTCTATTATTAAAACAAGGAGACAAATTATTAAAATTAAAACATTTATCGATACAATAATACATTCAAGTCGTTTTTCGTATCTGTTTTTGTACCCTCGTTATTTATCAGAATCAGAATCATTTATTCGTAAACATAGGTAATAATTACAACAAGATCTTAAAAACTTAGGTAGTGCGCTATGTTTTGCCTATTTGACATACAAATTATTATAACAAAAAAAAAACAACTTTAAGATATTCTAAAATATTTTATTAAATTAAACCAAAATAAAATTATGAAAGTATTATAGTACCAAACTATGATTGTATTAACACATGCAAATAAGTTAAATTTCATTATTCATAATTTGGAATTGGTTTCCACCATCATTTAGCAAATTTATTTCGAAGGGTTTCCAAATAAACCAGTTACATGTAGTTTTGATTTGCTATAAAACAATTAGGTCGTCGAGACAAAAACATCACTCGGGTGCTTTGGCTAAAGACACAGTCTAGCATCTTGTAGCTTTGACACTTGTGACAGGAATAATACCTAGGAAATGTCCATGCAAAGTAACGTATATAGATTTAGCAAGCCAAGGACGCTTTTCCTAATATACCAGAAAAATAGTCGTTGGTTAGAGCAGAGCCTTTCATCTAACAAACAGTCTAACAGTAACGCATACAGAGTAAAACCATTACTTTACAATGACGGTACGAAGCCATCAGTATTTAAGACCAAGATCTTCGCACCACCCATAAAACTTAATGAAACCAAAAGACCACCCCAATCTCCCAAAAGACCACACCAAACTAATTGAGAAACTCTACAATTTAGTCAGAGTTACATAAAGCAATCAATCATGAAGGATATCAATAAGAAACTTAGCATTTCAGTAGTGGGCATAATAAGATACCCCGCTGGGCAACCGGCGCGTTTAACATGTTGGTAACTTTAATGGTGGACATAAATTATTGTGGCCCACTCGTTGTTATAATGGAGTAGATATAATAATAGAAGCGTGTGATATGAAAAATGGGTCGGATGAGAGTTTACGCCCTTTTCCGGTCATCAGGAGGAATTATGGGAGAAACCATAAAGTAATTATTTTATATCTCACATTTTTCTATAGTCCGACGACGACCCGAATGGCGCAGCGGTGGTGAAGCTGCCTTAAGTTCTTAGGGTCCCGGGTTCGAATCCCGTTTGGAGCAAATGTTTGTGTGATGAACATGGACATTTGTTTCCAAGTCATGGATGTTTATATGTATAATAAGTATGTATTTACAAACAAAAAGTATCTATATAGTATATCAACTATCTGGTATACACGACACAAGCCATCGTTGCTTAGTGTGGCGCTAGATGGCGCTGTGTGTTAATGTCCAGCGATATTTTATTTATAGTAAATAAGTCTGACAATCGGTGTTAACCAAGGAGTATCGTATTACCCAGTACTAACTGGGTTTTGGAGGTCAAATAGGCTGTTGCTCCATGTAAAATACTGGTATTAATTCAGCTGTATCCGGTTAGTATGAAAGCCAACCCCAACCTAGTCGGGAAAAGGCTAGGAAGATGATGTTGATTTTCCTTTGAAAAGTAATCTTCCTCATGAAACCTTTCATCAGGCTGGATTATCATAATGTTGTGTGTGCAGTGTAACAGTCGTAACAAGAAACAATACACTACACACACACTAACTATTAATGTGCTTAGGAAACTCACTCAACTATTAAAATTCACTCAACTATTAAAACTAAATTGTAAGAGAGTAATTCTGTGCTCCTTCCCGTACTTTAAGAAATTGTCTAGCAAGCAAAACCATTTTATCCATGCCATAAATAATCATTTGCAGTTTCTAGTTAGTCATTATAGTGACAGGTTGACATTTTTCGACACTAACAGTTTCGTTCAGAAATTGAAGTCAACCAGAAACCATGCGTACTTGCCTATTAGTTTTAGACGTCAAATAGCTCGGCTTAGCTTTTAATATAAACTCAGACATATGTGGTATGTCGCAGTTTTTTGTAAATAGGTCTACGGAAATTAGTAATTATACTAATTGTAATTATACAAATAGTATTAGCTTAGATTTAAACTAGTCAATAAGACAATAGAAGGTACGAGTGACAATTTAGTTAATCTCGTCAACTTCGAGGTATCTTCTAGCTCTCAATCAAATAACTGTAAAAAAGGGGCTGAGCAGAATTCCTTAAAATTGTTTCACCAGAATATTCAGGGACTTTCTTCCAAAGAACTAGAAATAGAACTATTTTTAGAAAAAACTAAGTTTGATATTATCTGTTTTACTGAACATTGGATGAAAGATTATGAAGTAATGCAAATAAATTATGAGAATTACAATGTGAGCAGTTGCTTTAACCGAAAATCTAAGATGCGTGGGGGTTCATTAATCCTAGTAAAAAATTGTATTAAATCTAAGTCTCGTAATGATATAGTCGATCTATCGGTTGAACATAGCATTGAATTGTCTTGTGTTGAGCTAGATAAGCATGTAATAGTGTGCGTTTACAGACCCCCTAATTACCTGAACTATTCTATCTTTGAGTCAGTAATGGAAGATGCTTTGGCAAAACTTGTAACTGGTAATAAACCAATAATTATCTGTGGTGACTTTAATGTTAATATCATAGAGAATAATGTGAATAGCAGTAGATTCTTAAGTCTCTTTAAATCATTTAACTTGTCAAATGTGTTTTCAGAACCAACTCGAATTACGACAAATACTGCTACTTGTATCGATAATGTTTTTTGTTGCTGCGATTACAATTGATTAAATCAATTGATTAAATAAATCCATCGTAAATTACCTGCCTTCAGATCATAGTGGTCAGACGGTTACTTTCGCGTACAATAGACAATTACAAAGAATTCAGATACAAACTAGACAAATAACACCCAGCAATCTAGACAAATTTAATAATAATTTAATTAGCAAGTTAAGTATACCGGGTCATATTAGAAACAACGCAAATGTATTTCATGAAGAATTCTTTTCGGTAGTGCACACCGAATTTAATAATACTTTAAAAAAGAAATCTAAAACTATTGGCCCAAAGTTTATTTTCAGTGACTGGGCAACACAGGGTATTCGGAAAAGTAGGGAACGATTGTTTGAGCTGTACGGCCTTAAGCCTTACATCAACACTGAAGCTTTTAATAAATATGTTGCTACTTACTCGAAAATTTTTAAAAACACTTGCAAGGTAGCCAAATCCTTATTCATTAGCAACAAGATTAAATCAGCCGACAACAAAATAAAAACGGTTTGGAAAATCATCAACAGTGAAACAAATAGAAATAAAAAACAAGGTAATGACTTCACACTAGAGACATCGCGTGGCCTTGTGAGCTCCAACAATGAAGTTGCTCAAGAATTTGTAAATTTCTTTACCAGTATCCCACTTAAAACTACAGAAGCCTTAAATTCCTCTCCCTTGCTCTCTATTGATTTATTGAAAGCGAACGTTTCAGCCTGTCCAAATGAATTTAAATTTCAGCATATAAACCCCATAACAGTCATAAAAGGTTTTAAGCAAATCAAGATCAAATTAACGGAAGATCTATGGGGTATGTCTATCAAAGCTTGTACCTCAATTATTGAGACTGTAGCGCCGTATTTAGCCTCAATATTTAATTTGTGCGTGGATCAAGGGGTCTTCCCGGATCTAATAAAATTCAGTAAGGTAATACCGCTTTTTAAATCCGGGGACAGTAAAGACACCAATAACTATAGGCCCGTATCCGTGTTGCCGGTTTTCAGCAAGGTGTTTGAAAAGATAATGCTCAATCAAATGCTTAACCATTTTAACACTAATAAAATATTACACGAGCAACAGTATGGTTTCACCAAAGGACGTTGTACAGTCAAAGGTCAAAATTCCACTTCCACCGCAACGCACATTATCGTTTGCGCTATACGGGCTGCGGTGCCTATACACACATACGCATATTTATCCGTGTGAGTGATGTTCCAACGCTAACAAATTAACATGTCGTGTAGCATCGCTACGAGTAATAATATAGATGTGGTCAATGTTAGACAAGGATGACAATATCAGTAACTTCTTTTTATCACCGTCTGATTATTTTTTTCATAGTAATGCAAAATTTTGACAAGTTTGCGTAAGTTAACAATAGCTAGATCGGTAACGAGGCTAGTGTGATCGGGATAGATGTGAGTTCGAATCCAAGATGGACCGGTTTTTTATGTTTTATTTAATTATGTTTAATAATTTATTTTTGTAAGTTATTTTGAACAAATAGATATTATAATAAATATATTATAAAGGTAATTTATTATTACAATAATGATAATAAATGAAACAAACAAGTAATATTATTATTTTTTTTATAAAAGAAGTCCTTTACACTTACTTATGTTATTATTGTAGTATAGAATGTTAAAAAACATATTTAAGGTTACATAATATAGATATTATGAAAATTCTGACATCATTGAGGTTAAATTTAACTATTCATTTTCTCAATGAAAAGAGGATTGAAACTTAACCTCAATTTTACAATAATATAAATACTAATTTGTTTAAGTTACGGTCACTATGTCCCCTGACATAAAATTACCCTACCTGTTTAGGATTTACATACATTTTCTATAGGGTTTAAGTCAGGGGACCGAGCTGGCCAAGGAATAACTTTAATTTCTGGATGATTGCTAAACCATTCGCGAACAATGCTGGCACGGTGAATAGGACAATTGTCTTGCACAAAACTTATCTCTTCTAAGTCTTCTGCGGGGTAGATATTACGCACCGTAGGCAACATTACATCATTCAGCACTTCCACATAGTTGGCACTGTTGGCTCGCGTCGATATAAAACTTAATTCACCGGGCCCTTGAGCACTTATCCACCCCCACATATTCACACTGATTCTGCCTGATTCCGTATTTGGTCTTGAAACCATTCGTCTCATATTCAGCTACCATATAACGTCGCTGAGGCTGGCTAATAAGAGGTGGTCTTCCGCTCCTCTCACGACTCTTCAGGCTACCTTCTTCCTCAAACCTCTTCACCCAGCGCCTAACAGTCTCTCTCTAAAAAAAAAGTCTATATTACACAATTGCAACAAGCGATTTAGGTCTACCATTATATTTTGTAGGTATCATCACATAGAATTTAAAAAAAATAAACTTACGCATAAACTGGTTTCATTCGATATTTGAGATATATTAAGGCCATTCGAATATAGGGCCACAATATTTGCCTTAGCTTCAATTCTAATATTAGCCTGCATATTGAATTCAGAAGAATACTAAAATAGCAACAGCAAGATAACACAAACGCTCGTAACTATGTTCACCAACCAAGAACAGCGAATAGTGGAATAATTTATGTGAACTAGTAAAGTAGTTAAAATATGCAGGTAGATTTGAAACAAAGTGAACTTATCACTTTGTTTCAAATCTACCCTCATATTTTAATAACGACGCTAAGATTGAAAATTATTGTAAAACGAAAGAATCTTCGTTTAGTTGTGGAATATATTTTAACATTATATTTTGTTAACAACTCGGCATTTATATTTTACATGTAAAACTTAAAAAATGTTTTTCATGTTTGATGTGAGACTCGAACCCGAACACTCGCCATGCGAGGCGCAGGCGCAGTGCTAACCAATTTGGCCACTGTATCACTTACACATCTCATTGAAATTTGTAATAACAATCTTAAGCGGGCAACAAGTTGCTAATGTGTAAGTGTTGTCAAACGTTCTTATAGAAGAAGGTCATAAGTACAACTAATATTGCTTTGCCATTGTGTTGCGAGATTGGCAGTCGACTTCTGACTGTTATAGTACAACTGACGCCGGTGTCACTTTATTAAAACACATATTTACTGCGTGGGAAGAGGCACAAGATGCCATAGGAATCTTTTGTGACCTTTCGAAGGCATTTGATTGCGTAAATCACGAAACCCTGATCTTGAAACTTCAGCATTACGGTTTAGGTAAACTTGCGCTCAGTTTAATAAAATCGTATTTGAATGATAGACAGCAGCAGGTACAAATAAATGGAGTCAACTCAATGGGTTTAAAAGTAAAAATGGGTGTACCACAAGGTTCGATATTGGGTCCCTTCCTCTTTTTAGTATATATTAATGACCTACCCCATCTATTTAACAACCATCCGCATATGGTGTTGTTTGCTGACGATACTTCTTTAATATTTAAAATAAACAGACGTGCCACTAATCTTGATGACGTAAATAACGCCCTACTGCAGGTCCACGATTGGTTTACCGATAATAATTTAGTACTAAATGGGAAAAAAACTAAATGCATTAGATTTGCTCTACCAAATGTCAAAAGTAGTGATTGTGACATAATATTGAATCAAGAGAAACTAGAATTTGTCGATAAAACGGTTTTCTTGGGAATCACGCTCGACTCAAGGTTACAATGGGGTCCTCATCTAACATCTCTTGCAGGACGGCTAAGCTCAGCAGCATATGCTGTTAGAAAAATCCGTCAATTTACTGATGTTGATACCGCGAGGCTGGTCTATTTTAGTTATTTTCATAGTATTATGTCATACGGTATTTTACTATGGGGACGGGCTGCAGACATCGAGTCTATATTTATTCTTCAGAAAAGAGCCATCAGAGCCATTTATGAATTACGTAGACGCGATTCTCTAAGAGAACTGTTTAAGGAAATTAATATCATGACAGTACCTTGTCAATACATCTATGAAAACATCATGTACGTTAGAAAAAATCGGCATTTATTCAGTAAGAGAGGGGACAGACACCACTATAACACTAGAAATAGGGACCAACTAGTTCAGCCAGGTTTCAGGCTTGCTAAAGTGGATTCATCTTTCATGGGGTACTGTTTGAAATGTTACAATAAAATACCTCCCCATATTCTTCAACTGAATGAGACGAAATTTAAATCTTGTATAAAACGCACACTATGTAGGCAAGCATATTATAAGTTGGGGGATTACATTGATGATAAAAATGCTTGGCTAAATGCTGGTCCTGCTCCACAACCATAGGTGGGGGGGCAAACTAATTGTTTGTACTGGTCGGGCATTATTTGAGTCCATCGACACGTAAAGAAGAAGATGAAGAATTGATTCCCATGTTAATGTATTGTGGAAGCTGCAGAAGATTGTAAAAATATACTTGCATTGTATAGATTCCAGTTCTTAGTATTATATAATTGCATAGCACATGTGTGAGTACTTTGTACTGTTCAGCCACCATTTACATTTATTTATCTTTCATTGACTTGAATATGCCTTGGTGACTGAGAGAATGTCATGCTCACTTAAATGTCTCGCTGATGGTGGCGGGTGTGTCGGGTCATTTAGTTCCCTTCAATATGGTTGAGTTGAATGGCGCCGGTACATGCGTCATGTCTGTGAACGGGCGCTGTCAGTTGGGACTGGTCATCTCTTAGCTGCCAAGGTTCATTTTAATTACTTTATTCATACATTTTTAATCTAATCTTTCACTCTGGATGCTCTTAGTGTGCACGTTTTTCTACATCGTTCTCACATATATGTATAATCTCAAAATTAATGATGTAACCAAGATTTTGTAACAATATTTTGATTTTAAAAGAGTGTCCATGGAGTTTCTTGCCCATTCTTCTCCATAGAGATCTACGCTAGGGAATGGGCAACTACAGTACTTTCTCAAGTTATTATGCCTTGTAACTGGGACTGTAGCTTTGATTTTCTTTTTTGTATTTTTGACTTTCAAAAGTGCCGTAATGGTCTAATTGAAATAAATGCTTTGAGTTTGAGTTTGAGTTGAGTTTGAAATGACATAAGCACAATAATATTTGTCCCTCTTTTAGAAATGCCAAAGATTTATAATCGAAGACAAGAAACAATAGAATATAATTAGGTAAATAAACATTTCAAAATCAGTTTCCTTGTAATTGATATGAACCCGTAATCCGGTCGCGAACTAGACTAAGCCCAACAGGTTTGAACTTTAGTCAAACAACAAATTAATCTCAATAAACGTAAATAAACGGCACCTGGTTTACAGTTGACCCCAATGTTGGTAAGCTGCTTTTATGAAGTCAATAACTTGGTTGTAACACTGTTATTAACATTGTTTCGTTAATAATATTTGTAAATTCGTTTGAGAATGATTGTTCATAACATTTTATTATACTCATGGTGTTAAAGCTGACTGTGTGGACTTTACATTTTCGGTATTTCTTTAGTTGGATTGTGGTTATACGTATATATACCTTAACCATACCATAACTACAATCAAAGAAGACATCATCTATCAAGCGTTTTCTTCCGGCTTATTTGGATGTAGCTGCTTAAGTATTTACGATAAGTTACAAAGAAAAAATAATACCGAACAGTAATTGTGATTTTTCTTAGTGGTTCTCCTGAGTGCTAACTGTACTTGCCGAATAAAAAGTTTACCAAATGGGATTCAATGTATGAAGATCAAAATAGTTACGAAATGTGACTTTTGTGATGCTATTTTGTTTAGCTGTCGGAATGGGAAAGATGGAGATGGGCCGTAGCCTATTTTACATGGAGAGACTACCTGTCTGGCCTCCACAACACAGTTACCCGATAATATGATACTCCTTGGTACAACTGGTTGTCTGACTTCTGAAAACACGTAACGAAAGTCGAAGATCTAAATAACAGCCGAAAGCAACGGTTAAACGTGCTTTCCAAGGGTTAAAGTTGTCTCGATATGAAATGGATGATCACTCATCCGCAAACTGACTCCGGCAAGCATAGTTTACTAAACCTTTGAGTGACTCTAGTTGGGCTGAGAATGATCACTTGAATGATTAGAAGAATTTTGATGTTAGTACTTCATTTGTGGCATAGATGGCGCTGTAGTATTTTTTTACTATGTTGCTGTAGCGCTTTTTGTAGTGCCGCTACAACAAATAAGAAATCCAGAATATTACACAGTCATCATTATCATCATCAGCCTATAATGTTCTCACTGCTGGGACACGGCCTCCTCTGAATGAGAGGGAATGGGCTATAATCCACTACGCGGGCCCAGTGCGAATTGATAGATGTCACATGTCTTCGAATTTTGGTTCTAGAACATGCCGGTTTCCTCACGATGTTTACCTTCACCGTTTTGAGAGCAGTGGTGATGAAATAAATTACACAAAGTAATGCGCCTGCCTGGGTTCGAACCCACGACTTACTGTTCGTAAATCGGGGGCCACCACCACTGGGCCACCGCTGCTCACACAGTATTCCACAGTATTCTACTTTTAAACACACATTTTGTCACTACACCCTAAATCATTTCTAAAAATATTTATGCTTAGTTTAATTACAGCGAAACTATGCATCTTTCACACCTAGTTGGCATGGACAGAGGTGTTTAATAGATTGTCAATCGTCGGCACATTGTTGGCAGTTGACGGGCATTGCGCCGCAGTAAATGCCAAAATGCCGAAAGACAGGTGACAAGTACAGTTCAAGATGATGTATGGACAGGTTTATTGTTTTTAACTGGCTGGGAATGTAGCTCTTCTAAACAGTTGTTATTTTTTTGAATATTCTGTAATGTCAAGATCATTAGGTAACGGTCTGAATGTGTTAAATAATTTCGGAATGTGAATTGATACTCAAAAGTAAGAAACTCTATCATCATTATGGCAGCACACGATATTTCCTCAATATTGTTTTAACTATGTTCTTAATGACATATTACGCACATTGGTATTTTTTCTGCCTTTTTTTTTGAATCTCCTCTTTAGATCTTTCAAACGATTGTCTACAATATTTTCAAAATAATATTATGACAGTTCTTGATTTTTTCCATCTGATTTACTTCTTCTTATTATTTACCTAATTCTTATTCATAATCATCGATTTCTGACACGTTAAATAAGCCGCACGTTACAATTTTGAACTATTTAAAGAACAAAAATGTACCGGGATGCCTACATTTAGTTGGATAGGTGAATTTGAAGGTAACACAGTCACCTACACAAGTAACTACATCAACATTACAAAATCAAGTAATCACGCAACATCTAATCTTGTAAGCGCGATGACTTACAGTTCGTAACATAAGGAGTCATTAGGAGGAGTGGCTGATCCATCATCCTGTCAAGATCGCGCTCCCGTGTGACTTGGAGCCATTAGTGTCTTCATTCTGTGGCCGCTTTAATTACTTGCTTAGTAAGAGGATGAGCTGAAAAATGTAAGTGCTTTGGTGATTGTTTTAATTTTTGTAAGCTTGACTTTCGAACTTAACAACAGGGTTAAGCAGACGATGTTTATAGGTGTACCTATAAATATATACAGGGTGGAATTTTTGCATGCCACCTGGAGGGAAAGTACTCTAAATATAGGAGATAGCAAATTTTACTCAAAGGAAACATTCCTTTATTTTTTTAAATGGTTTCCATTTATTTTATAATGTTTGTTAGATAGATTAATGATGCTTACGATTGACCCTATCGATTGGTGCCATTAAAGTACAGGATGTTATTTTTTTGGAATTTAGCCGGTTCGATTCCCAAGTGTAACAAGCGAATTTTCAAAATCTTTGAATGCAGATTAATTTCTTTTTCAAAATAAAGGAATGTTTCGTTTGAGTAAAATTTGCTATCTCCGGTATTTAGACTACTTTCCCTCCAGGTGGCATGCAAAAATTCCACCCTGTATAATATAATCGTCTGCTTAACTATACTATGCTTAGGTAGGTACTATACGTGTACATAAAATACCTATATTTAGCTAGTTATGTTTAAGTCCCATGGTATAGGGATCGAGGTTTTTGCGGTGCCAAACCCAGGAATAAATCCACAACCCAGACTGCTACAGTGATATCCCTGAAAGAAAAACTAAATATTTGAAACGTTGCCTTAGTCGTAAACATTTTTATTTTTATTAAAAAATATGACAAAAAGTTTCACGAAGTTTAAATAAAAAAAAGAAGAACCTGCAATACAACATTTCTCGTAATCAAAACCATAATATAGCTTGAAATCATACTAATAGCATATAAAGCGCCACTCATTGCCCCATTACAAATTTAATAAAATATATTTCCCACCAAAACCGAAGGACCAAACATTTAAAATTAACAACCACGCCACTCGTGTAAATAATCTACATTGCCATCTATACCCCGACATGGAAACCCAAGATATCAATCTACCAATATTGCTGATTTAAAACCAAGAATCAGTCGATCGATCAAGATTTAAGCTTCATTTTATCGAACAGCGAGGTAAACTTGCTAATAAATAATACTATATCTAGCTTCAGTCAATATAAATCACATATTAATACCAGATAATAAGATTAGTATGATTTCTCTGACAGATATTGATTGCCTGGCAAATAGATGGGGGTGGAGATTAGATGTTGTTAATGCACTTATTATTGCTAATTATTGTGTGAGTCATTATGAGGATGATGTCTGACCTTTTGGTGGAAAGGGTGACGTTGGAATCTCAAACGATGTTGAGAGTGAGTGGTATCGTTATGAATGAAAGACCGGCAGAAGATAACTTCTATCATACTTATCATTTTTATGTAATTTATTCTATAGTAGATAAGCGACTTACCTAGTTTTATTCGTAATTGTGTCAAAAACAGCAAAGACTGAAGAATATAGCAAACATATTTTTTTTTAAATGTAATTTTTTATCCCATTCTATATAAAATGTTATATCTCCTGGTTTATTTCTTTATTACAACTTGACTTACACGGCATCTTATCCTGTAATTGTTGTATCTACCTAATTATCTGTACTTACACCTTTCCTTCAAAATTGTTCGAAGTAGCCAATTTAGTATCGGATAAACTGCAGACAAAAATATCAGAGACAGATCTGATCAAAGTGACCTCCCGTAATTTTGCAACACGATATTATCCTTAAAGGTTATCAAAACCTCTATAAAAGTTATCTCGGTGAAAAATTAAGTAATTTAACATTTACTTTCTCGCTCGACTCAAAAGACCAAAATTACACGTTGGCTGTCATTAACCAAATGTCACGAACGATTGTCTTAAAGTGACATTAAAGAAAGCTACTTGGTAACGTGTCATTATAAAGATATAAGGGGCCAAGTTGACAACTTGGTTACAATAAAAATGAGTTTTGACGTTGACAAATTGCTGGCAGAGGGCGCCCCGGGCGGGCTTGTTAATGTCATTGGGGCGACTACAGTGAGTGCGAAGTTGGGGAAAGTGTGGAAATATCTTCTGCTTGAATTTCTTAGTATTTCTCAAAATATTTTATTAAGAACTTGTATCCAGTTTAATCAGATCTATTTTATGTAACCACATATTCACATATTTTTTTAATCAAAATGAAAAACTCAAACGAAACCTAATAAACACCGTAAGAAAAAAAGGGAGAATATTTTATAAACTACTTCATCATCATCATCATTTCAGCCGAAAGACCTCCACTGCTGGACATGGGCCTCCGCCAAAGGGGCGTTTTGCCATAATCGCCACGCTTGGCAGGCGGTTTGGCGATCGCAGTACGGTTGTTACAAAAGCTCAGAGAACGCTGCTGCCCATTCTCCGGTAAAGTCCCTTCGTCGGTCGAGTCGCCTCTTACGACACCCACGGGAAGATATGGGATGGTGCTATTCTTTACGTCCGACACCATACCAACCATACAGACATGAACTACCTAATATTCAGTTACTGTAAGTACAAGAACTCATTTTTTAATCAGACGACAGCCATTACGGATTAGATCAGTGTAGAAACTTGAGACATTATTTTATACCATGCTTCTACTTTTCCGAAAAGACTATCTTTTATACCTACTTAATTCACAACTTTAAAATTGATGTTCAAAAATTAATATGTTGACCTTAATGTATGAAGTCATTAATTCATGTTTTATGATGTCAATTTATTATTTTAATGTTTGAACGTAAAATGTGTACATTATTAATTATTAAAATTCACGTTTTAATGAGCATATTATTTGATGTTAACAGCTTTGAACTTTGCTCGCAAAATAAAAGCTTTGTGACTTGTTGTTTTGTTTAAAAAATCACACGAAATACGAATAACTAATGAAATAAATATTGTTATGAAAATAAAAAACCTGCCAAGAATGAGTTGGGCTCGCGCACTGAGGGTTCCGTACAAAATTGTAGGTATTTTGTTATTAAACTACATGGTTACGGTTTTCAAATTGTTTCCTTATGTAAGACATTGCTCTTTGCCAAATTTAATGATTTTAGGCCAACGGGAAGTACCCAATAGGTTTTGATTCCCTTGTCTTGCCTTGTCTTGTCTTGTCTTGTCTCCTTGAATCGCAAAATATGCGACATAAACGGTCATATCTCTCATTTATCAAAAAGGTCTTGACAGACGGACAACAAAATAATCCTATAAGAGTTCCGTTTTTGCCGACTGAGATACAACAACAATAAACAATATTTATTTGTTTAAGACTTAAACCTATTTACAATTATTGTACCATAATAGACAAACTTTCTGGCAAGATACAAAACAAGTGCAACTGGGCTTAAACTAGGAGGACTCCTGTGCTATAAGCACCAGTTACTTCCGTCACCACCATGATCGAGCTGCCATTACAAGTGCGGTGCGGTGCAAATGTAAGTAATACAATATTATTAATTTATTATTACTATCATGCGTGTGAGTAAGAACATATTGTGTGAGTGTATGAGTGTGTTGTGGGTGTGTATGCGTATGTGTGTATGTGTGTGTGTGTGTTTGCGTTTATAAATGGCTGTGTGGCTTTTATTTTATTTTATACTTTTTAATATATGGAACCCTAAAAACAAGTTATTAGACATTGTTCGTACCAGACATATAACAAATAAATTGTGTCTAGCGGAGTACAAATACAAGGCAATAAGACCTTTGTTGTCATTTTAATAACAAAATGACACCAAATACTCTCTCTTTTCACTTTACTTATACGGGACTAACTTTTTTAAACTACTGCTTTCCTCTATTCGTGTATGTGCTGAGCAATCTATATCTATACTAATCTATACTATAATATTATAAAGAGGTAACATTTGTTTGTAAGTTTGTATATAGGGGGTAATCTCCGGAAGTAATGAACCAATTTTAAAATTGTTTCACTGGTAGTAAGTTACATTATTCGTGAGTGCTATAGGCTATATTTTATTCCCGTACTCCCACGGGAACGGGAACTACGCGGGTGAAACCGCGGGACGTCAGCTAGTACGTAATAAATAGGCGAGACGACAAAAAAATCGAATTAGTCCGTCAGATAGATTTCTAAAAACTATTGGACACATATATTTTCTTTTGTTACGTAAACCAAAATTGACGAAGATATGACGCTTTTAAAATACTCAATACGTCACACCTATAGGTATCATTTTTAGCTAGTTCTGACGTCACGAGCCCCCACTCCCGAGTTTTCATGCATTTATCTTTGTCAATATTCATTGATTTACAAAAACAAAAAACATGTGTCCATTATTTTCCAATACTCTGACGGACTAAATAGATTTGCAATTTTTTTATACTGTCGTCATGCCTATTGCACAAACACGAGTTTCGAGTCATACACTAGTTCTACTCATACCGCTCATCTTCCGCCTCTCCTCGCTCATCTCGATACAAAGGCATCGCAGCCATTAGTAGCGTTCATCAATACAAGCGCGCATCGGTCATGCCGTGACTAGATAATGATTGAAAGAAGCTTCCAAAGAGTTTCATCTACTTGGCACTGATGAATATGTGTTGTTTTATTTATAAAGGGTGTAAAACACCTCTTAAAGAAGCCGAAAGGCACTTGTTCTACTCGTCATTGCGATATTTTTTTGGTTCTACACCATACCTGGGAACCTTCTAGTTACGGAGATATTAGGGGTCAAAGTTCCAAAGTTTTGACAAGTTTTTTTTTTAAATAGAAGTTTTTAATGTAAGATTTTTGCTTTAAACTCCTCCATGACCCCCGTACTATTCAATCCATCCATCAGCACAATGTTTTGAGTGCGTTACATTGAGTTTCACCACAAAACATCATTTTTCACCCCAAAAAAATAGTCGATTCCCAGCAATATTTTTTGCGTAAAGTTACTTAGTTTGATGTACAGAATGCTTGGTTGACGGCTTCGTGATGAGGTCTTTTACACCCTGTATGTATGATTCACCATAACAACAAGGGTTGATAACAATATTATTTTGAGGATTTCTGAGTAGGTAGTCATTTTAGTTTTGCAGTAAAATAATTAAGAGTTTTATCGAAATAGATTGTTATTTCTTCTTTTTCAGACCTCGAACAGTTCTTGTCATAGTTTTGTTGTTGACACATTTATATTAGGTATAGACTCAGATAACTTTAATAAAGTTTGAATCTATAAACAAGCGACAGAACAAAATTGTTATTGTCTCAAAAACTTCACATTTCTGCTAATCATGCCAAAGAATACATAATATAAACCAAATTCCGTCCTTATCAGTCCTTAAGAAAGGCCTCCAAATTGAACTTTATAGCAATAAATTTTATGTTAAACCGACGCCGATAATACTCATATAAATGTCTAGTAGGGATTATACGTAAATATACACAAGGATAATAAAATATCTCAATGCCATGGGGTTCAATGAATTTTTAAATAGCTTAAAATAAACACTTTCTTGAGACATGGTTGAGATTTCTCGCAATTTCCTTCAATAATCCTGCAGATTTGTTAAGGATTTCTAATTGATCACCATTAATACATGACACATTCACATAACTTTTACCAACGCCACTAAGACTACAATAAAATTCTGTAAGGTAGCTATAATAATTGTTTGTTAGGATAAATCAAGGGCCGTAAAAACGGTCTGTGTAATCTGAAAACAAAAACTAACAATTGTAACCCGCCATTTTAAACCGAAACAAAATTAACACACAAATCCTAGAGCGCAAACCAAAGGTACAATTCCCAAGACACCAAGTGCAACCACCTCTCAAATCTGACAAGAGCATGAATAAATCATAACCGTTCTCTGTAATAAAGTAGCCATGTTTATCCGAACATTCATTTATCACCGTTTTGCCAGCCTACTATAACATGACCCTTCGGAATTTGGTCCTTCGAGCCGGATACAGGTCTTTCTCACTGGTCCTTCGGCATTCATGATTGCAGCAGTCATCAATCAACCGAGTCGGTTAGAATGATGGTCGGTATATTGCGTAATGTGTTTGAAGAATGTTTATTTGTAAGCTTTTTGTGAGGTTTTTCAAGTTGTTTTTGTTGATTAATAGCTTGATGGATGGACCTCAAGGATGGGATTGCGTTTTAATTGCTGAAGTAATTTTGTTGTTTGGGAAGATTAGTGGTGTTTTAGTTTGGTGTGGTGAGATTAATATTATTAACAACAATAATAAAAAAACATATCCATCAAAAATATACACAAATAAGGATACTGGTAACTGGTAAACCGTTTTCATAAACGATTCGTGTTCTTATGAAGTAAATAGAACTTACGTCTATGGATGAGCTTACTAATGAACACAGAAGCAGTTCCAATAAGGCAAAGCGGATCTAAAGAATCATCTAAGAAAACCAAAGCCCATTCAGGAAGTGGGAATAAATTGACCAATGAATATTAATATTGGTGGTGACATTTGAGTTTCTGCACACATCGCAAAATAAAATGTGCCTGACATTATAAAATTGATAGCTTTCGCAGATGCCAAGAAACTTGAATACTTTATCGCTTCTGTGAACAAATTTTAATGTGTCGATGTGTATTTGATAAACGTTGACAGTAATATAATTCGAAATTACACAGTAACAGAATATCAATGTGTTAAATTGCTTCGAATTGAGCGTGCTTAATTTGTGAAAATGTGGGTGAGGTTATTTTTAATTTTATAGTGTTGAAATTAGAGATACGTGTGACTTACTCATGTGATTTACTTTATAGCGTATCTATTCAAGTATTTATAACCTCTTGATGATTAATACTAATGTAATTTGTAGCATGAAAATCTTTATTAAAATCCATTCAAAAGATTTATGCTAATAAGAAAGTTAAAAACGACGTGATTGATATTATCCTCATCAATTCATAGCATATTCGTGCCAAAAAAGAGAAATTGCGATTCATTTTCAAAGAACAGCATAAAAATAAAATTAAAGACACGTTTCATATCAATGGCATTGACAAACGTTATAAGGTGGACAATAAAACAATCATCAATCCAATTTATGCTTAACGTCATCAGTTGAAATTGGATCATTTTAGTCAATTTATCATAATGATTCATTATCATTGGGTAGGTCGATAATGACTGACCTGAATGCATTATCTAGATTAGCTTTTATTAGTGCATATGTATATATGGATGATATCATTTGTGAGTGATTTATGAGAGTAATTTTGGAATGTCTGTGGCTAAAGATAATTCTACATCCGGGCGCAACGATGTGTTGTGGTGAATCACTTTCACCAGAAGATCATATTTATTGAACTATATTTTCTACTGTATTCATTTAAAAGTCAAGATTTATGTTGATTGTGTTCTGTTCTGATTATAAACTTCTTTTGCGGGGTTTCAGTGTTCTCAGTTACTAAATGTGTCTCTATCGTCATTTTCATTACGTCTTTCTCCATCATCATCCAAGCCTTTTCCCAACTATTTTGGGATCGGCCTCCAGTCTAACCAGATTCAGCTGAATACCAGTATTTAACATAGAGTGAGAGCAGCGGTGGCCCAGTGGTGGCGGCCCCGACTTACGAACAGTAAGTCGTGGGTTCGAACCCAGACAGGCGCATTACTTTGTGTAATTTATTTCATCACCACTGCTCTCAAAACGGTGAAGGAAAACATTGTGAGGAAACCAGCATGTCCTAGAACCAAAAAATTCGAAGACATGTGACATCTACCAATCCGCAGTGGGCCTGCGTGGTGGATTATAGCCCATTCCCTCTCATCAAGAGGAGGCCTGTGTCCCAGCAGTGGGAACATTAATAGGTTGATGATGATGATGATGAACATAGAGTGACTGCCTATTTGAACTCCACAACTACCTGTACAGAGTGCTGAGAGTCTGTAGATCCATATGCAAGGGAGAGTATTTATTTTTGTCATATTTCAACGACGTCATAGATAATAAATAAACATGCCACATTACGTGTCACACACCAATTAACATATTTTAATAAGAGGATTATTGATTTACTTTCCTTAAAGTAGCAAGCATGTTGCGTCGTAGATTCACACTATCATAGATGTAATCAAATAATATAGCTAATAAATCAAGATACTTCCAAAACATATATCTAATTATCTAGCTAGCTTTCCTCTTTTCTTAGAACACATTTTTATCATTGTTTATAAATTGGTGATTATTTTGGTTTTGGGGTTTCCCAAAATGATGTCCAAGTATTGTGTTTCCTTCTTAGAGCAAAAGCGCAATACCCTCTGCCCATTTTCCTTGGGGATAGTGCTCCAGTTTGATGGCCTGAATCACCATCTAGGTGGTATTGCACTTTTAGCGTTAAAGGGATATTAGGGAAAGGGCAATGACCGCTATTCTTAACTGGCACCAACTATGTAATGGGTGTAAAAGTACCCTTGACGAAGCCGAATGGCACATGTTTTCCCCGTCATTGAGATAAATTTTTTTCTAGCTAGACCATACTTGGGAACCTTGCAGTTACGGAGATATTGGAGGTTAAAGTTCCAACTTTTTCACAAGTTATTTTTTACTAAATACAAACTTTTAATGCTATAAGTTTACTTTAAATACCTCCATGACCCCCGTACTATTTAATGCATCCATCAGCGTGGCAATGGTTTGAGTGCGTTAATTGAGCCCAACCGTAATAAGTGATTTTCACCCAAAAAAAAAATCGATTCCCAATCATTTTGACGTAGGGGCTTCGTGAAGGGTCCGTTTACACCTCGAAGAGTGTAAATAAATATATTTGTAGTTACACTTCTATCTTTACAATACCTTATTATTTTCTGTCTATCGGATTCTGAAGTAACCTTTTTAGAATCACGACTTTTGAGTGCGTGGGAAGTTCTACAGCTTTACATAATTTGAATGAAATCGCCATAAAAGTCGTTGGCAGGAGCACCTTGTAAGCATTCACGACTTTACTATTCATGTCAGAATGAGTTTCTTATCGAAACACGTCGGTACAACAAAGTTGTACGGCGTTTTACTACTACAACTATTTACACGAAAATTATGGAACATACCTAGGTACTTAGTGTGGCATTTTGTCGGATACTTCGTCGCCTTTACTCCTTTTATAATAATTCCACAAATAGGCTATAAATATTCTCTGTATTTATGGCCATCAATTTAGCACCAATGGCCTATGTTATAAAAAAAAACTCAATTCCTCTTCGTTTTATGCCTGCACTTATGTGTTCAATCATGTTAATTCTCGAGAAACTGTCGGGAAAATAAAACCCAGTAATTTACTGATCTCTTTGAATTTCATAATTGACTGCTCTGACTTCAAAATTTTCTAAAACACACTGTTCCATCCGAGCTATCAAAAGCCCAACACTAAAAAGATGAAGACAGAAAAAGACAGACAACACTATCTTTAGAGACTTAGATCCAACTCAAACCTTATGTAGAATAGAATAGAGTATAAATTAGATTATCAAAGGAAGAAGTATCAAGTAATTACTCACGGCCGGCGGCGTGATACCGATTGACTTTGATAAAACGCCCCAACCTACTTGTTTAACACGATTTATTACCTGCAAGCCACGAGAGAGGGCCTGGACGGCCGTCGCAGAGAATCTAGAATTTTTGTTAGATGTTGGAGGCGATAATGCCGTGAGGTGATAATTTGAAGACTTGAGAGAAATATCTGAAGGTTTATTAGTTGTCTTCGTTGAAGGAGTGGATATGTATGGAATGGATCGTGGTGGCGTCGGTATTTGTTAGTTGTTGGATGTGCCAGAGATACTATTGTTGATACAGCTGATACGATAGTAAATGTTATACTGAATCTGAATGAGGATTGTGGAGTGAAGAAATCCAGGAGAAAGAGTTGGGAAAAGAATGTCACAGACTAGTTGATCACAAATAACTCAAAATTATATTTACCTCTGTAGCATCCAACTCTCTTCAATATTACACAATTCAATACACAACTAGTGCGCAAAACCGTTATGACATAACAAACATTGTCACAATCAGAATCTTCCATCGAACCTCGCGCATGTCACGGTACAAGAACCACATTTAATTAACCCTACAATTAACCCTAGAAATCTATTTCCATTTTAACGTCAATTGATATTGATTCCTCTTGACATATCGATCAACTTGGTGAAACGTAACATTTCAATAACAGATCGAACATAATTTAGATAGGTACTTACCTATACTTATGGTGTTCATTTTAATGAAATGTAAAACTAGTACCTACAACTTCAAACCTAAACACAAAAATGAATTTAATTGATGTTCAATCGCCAGCAAATCAAATTACACAAACTGTCTTTCTCCAAATGATGTTTAACAATAAATGTTAAAAAACGAATGAGAAAATGTAGCAGTTTGCAGTAACTCGATGTGCTGGCGACTGTCCTTAAACTAATCCTGTTGAAAGTCAGAAGAATAAAATAAATACGAAACGTTTCAAAAGGTTGACATTTATCTAGGACCCTACGGTCGTAAATGATAATAAAATCAATATAAGCCGGGTGGTCTCACACATTATGATGGTGAATAATATCAAAGAGAATAGCAATTAAAATGTAACGCTTCATTAAATTGGGAAAAAATTAAAGGTCAGTTGATACAGATGTTTTGTGCGTCAGAGGTGGTTAATAGAATGTAATCAATGGCTAATGTGTTTGTGAGGCAGGTAAAAAGTTGTATTGGTTATTGAACGTTTTTGCCGCAAGTGAGGTTCGTATGTTAAGAGTGTGAAACAATAACCATCATGGTATTTTAATTATTACACTACGCATGAATAATTTTAAATTAGAAGGCCAGAAAAAAGCAACGTTGTATTTGAAAAATGTGGTAATGCCACACACCTTACTTCTTACTTTATATCTTAATCGAAATCATTTTAAAAAGGTTCTGTTATATTTTGGCAGTATTAAAATAATGATCATCTTTGATTTTGTTAAAAAAAAATCCCTAAGGTTTTCCTATTATCGAAAGCTCTACATATTTTCTACAAACTTGAACTCTTTCACTGGAGATGCTATCACTTCTTTTGTTATGTCTGTACTCTCTAAAATGGTTAATGTTGCATTTTTCGGCTGCTGTTTCGTTTCACATGTTTGTCAAATTTAATTTCAGTGACCCAATATTTCTTTCCATGAAAATAAAAGTACCACATCCACCACACATTCTATCTAAATTGTTTCCTACTCCTCGGGCCTCACAGCGCGATGATCTATCAACTTGTCTTCACAAGATTAATGCGTGCAGATGATTGACGATTCGCGTTGTCGGCGTGCCTCTAATGGTACGTATGGCCAATGTTTGCTGCTTGGCAGTTGGTGACAGATGTTGGCACACCAACACTCTCCTGTATTTTCACACCCGTTTTCTTTTCGACGTGTGTAGTATTTTTAGTAGCATGGGAACTATCGTTTGGGTGGTCTTTCTCCAACCCTCTATCCGTTGTGAAAGTGAGTGAAAGTCTATCTGGATAAGGACACAGCAAGTCATATCCGCAGTAAAGTTTTATTAGACCTATAAAGTACTTGTCTACAATGTTATGACCGGCCAATGAAATGCCTCTAGAATGGCAGATGGTGGATACAAAGCAAATGTTTATTGTTCAAGGCATAAGTTATAGCTTAAGCTACCAGTATGTAAAATTAATACGAGTTGCGACTTGCGACTGACAAACAGTCAATTCAAACTTCTGTTGACATGTTGTGTAAGTCTCTCATAAAATCTGTCTGGGTGGTCTTCATTACGACGTCAATAAACATGATAATCTTGTTGTTCTTGACTCAATCGATTCCGATTTCATTTTTAGTACCAGAAACAATATCGATATTATTCCCTTGTGTGGGCAGAAGGACTAAAATATCATTGCAAAAAATCCAATTTGAACAATGTTTTATTCGTCTTAAAAAAATGTAAAGAGAAAACTAAATTTGAACATGTCCGCTTAACACAAACATTGGTCAGTAAGAACCAACAAAAAAGTTGGCACACAGTTAAAAACGAGTCATGAAAGCTTATTTATAAGACGTCTTGGCGGATGTCTAGTAGACAATAACGTGTGTTAAACTTAGATCAACTTGTCTCGCGATCAAACAAAAATGTTAGACCACTTTATTCCTTTTGATTTTTCCACGAAATATTTGCTTTGTTGACTCAGCGTAGATGATGTATTGAGGATTCCATTAGCATAGTAAACATGGTTTTCATGTGAAATATTTGAGTGTTTGTGTTTGCTTAGTTTTGACTAGTCTTGTGGTCTAATGCAATGTGCTGCTGGCATGGTTGGAACAGATGTTGATCTGGCAACTCAAAAATGTAGGTCTTTAAGATTTGTGTTACTAGTTGGGATTTTCCCGGTTAACAATTTCGCTTGGTTAAAATTGCAAATACTTACACAGAATTGCACTCATTGTGCAAAAACTAATGAGTCTCAAAGAAAAGTTGTGAAAACAACACAATAATCGCCCATTAGCTACTGAACACCACTGAACATAGCGTCATTATCATCATTGTCTCCACTAATGACACCACTTAACGAGTGCTCGTTAAACTGGCTATCACCATACAATTTTCAAAGAACATCAAACAAAGAAACATACAAAACAACGCCGTCATTTTCCTCAATCCGTCATTACCTCCCATTACATCATTTACCTGAATGAATCCCGTTAGTAAAACACGTAATTCGACTTGTTCTTCGTGTAAGTAATAAAATCTAGATTACTGTGAATCTAATTATGAACACAACAGCTCGTTGCAATTATTTCAAATCTGATAGACATGAATCTTGGAAACCATCGCGTGACCGTCGGTTTGGAGCGGGCCGTCAATCATAATGTGTCAAAGCATAAATACTCACTGGAAAAGTAGACGCGACTGCTTTTTCCGTTTTAATTTTTCATGCTCCTTTTGCTTTTGCACACAAAGGAAATTGATATTCATGCTTGTAATGAGCACACCTATTACTATTTCTATTGGTTTCTTTTTCATAACATTTTTCTACCCAGTCTTCGTCAAGTGTATCCTTGGCAGACGATTGTGTATTTAAAGCAACAGTAATTGGTCGTCGTTCACATTCGTTTCTGTCTTTCAAACGTTAATGCATGTCATTAGTTAGTGTGTCTTCCATACTAGTAGTTAGTATGGCAGCTATTTTAAATGCAATTGGCACATTTGCTATTAAACTCTGTATTCTTCTCATCTAAATACTCATTATCCTAATTATACACACTTCAAGTCTTACTAAGAATATATTATCCGTCGAATCTGTTTAACTTCTTAACCTAATCTTTATTCTTTTTGCAGTGAAAAACCGCACCCGTGTTGAAGTCTGTCATCACTGTGAAACAATAATGAATGAGAGAATGTTCTCGATCATTACCAGAGACTTAATTAATGGTAATAATTTGCATCAATGTTGCAGTTATAATTTATTGTTCCTGAGATTCTGTTTCGTGTAAAAACCGATTACTATCAACATGCTATCCAGTCATTGTTGATTAAAAAGTAGAAGCTGTAGCTGATTCACCAATGTTGACAAGTAATGATAAAACAAGCAAATAAATGGCAATGTCGAAAGAATTAAAGGTAACTCAGAAAAGAATACCATTAATATACACAAGGATACAATCCACACTGAAGGTAGAAGTACTAATAATAACAAAGCACCACTAACTTATCTTGTCGAAGGTAAAATAAAATATCTTTGTAATACTCATCTTAAAGCCATCAAACAAATGAGACATCATCAGACGTGTCGTGTTAGTGTCAACGTTGC
The DNA here is from genome assembly GCA_905147715.2 of Xestia xanthographa. NCBI lineage: Eukaryota > Metazoa > Arthropoda > Insecta > Lepidoptera > Noctuidae > Xestia > Xestia xanthographa. The sequence goes on along the minus strand of LR990653.1, from coordinate 29,630,181 downwards.
AACGATTGCGTGCACTCGCGGCTACAGCGTTGAGATATTAGCTCAGGAGTCAGAGCGTGAAATTAATTCTTAGAACAAACATAATGCGTTTTTGTCTCGATCGATTTGAATTTTATCTCGTAGGATTAATGGTAATTGGAATTTTAATCTTGAATGTTTTGAATGGTTGAAAGGTTTGCGTTTTTTAGGTTGGACAGAATGACAATGATTCTGTCACTGGATTATAGTGTTTGCTCTTGCGATCCTAAGTTAAATGTTAGATATTTTTTATAATTAAAATCTCGTCTTAAGTTCAGCAATGTAACTCAAAAGAAAAACATACATTGAAGCAGAAATACCAAACTCGTCGCCAATGGATGGACTCAATTTAAATTGTCATCAACACGCTAAGAAGAACATACGTTATTTATAAGACAATCAAAAGCAACAGATTTTGAGTTGGACTGTACACTGCTACTTACGCATAAAATATAAAACGTAATTACACCTGCACCCACAAAGATATTAAAAGTTATAGATAACCATCTATCATATTAATAGTAATAATTATTCACCTCTTCATCCAAAAGGAAAGTGATAGTAAAAACCGCTTATATTTCAATTTAAAGTTGGCACGACTACCAATTTGTAGGTCTGGGCAACGGTCGATCCAATTAATCTGATTGATTCGACTGATTGAATAATATTGATTGGTTAACGCTTTAGGAATGATTGGGATAGAAATGTTGGATTTTGTGAAGGATGCTGTATGAAAGGAGTGTTTGTGAGTCTTTGCTAAGGTCGTGAACATTTGGGTCGAAGTTAGATTTTAATTATTAGGCCAAATGACTACCACACTACTAAATAGAGGTCATAAATAAAGTAGACATAGGAATTTTGTGTATAGATAAACATAAAAAGAAGTCTGAAAGTGGCACCAGTGACTGAAAAGTTTTTTAGCAATCGGTATCTGTTGCGTATGAATAAGGAATATGGTGTGTGTTCCGACCCCAAACAAAGTAAGATAAGGGAGAGAGGTAAGAGAAAGAGAATGATAATAGTAATTTTAAAAGTAGATTTTTATATGAATAACGTTACTATAACTTAGGAACTTACTGGTAATATAAGTTTTACGGTTTATTAAATTACGACAAAACCACCGGAAAACATCTTTGAAATGCAAGCTAAGAGCTTTCGTCTCACCTACGTTTCTTCAATAAATCAGTTGCAGACATCATCGTATGTCTATTGACATCAGATTCTTAATAAAACGTACAGTACGTTTTACTTGGCTGAATAATTATGGGGGAAAAACTGCTTCCTATACTTTCCTCATCATCATGTCATCATATATCTTGCCTATCATGCAATGCGTCAATGAAACATTATGATATCTCTTACCTTTCGAGATGATCACAAAAGAGCCACAGTTTTTCTGATTCGTAAAGACTAGTTTTGATGCCATTCATAACAAGTCCAACCACCAAAATCATTGAAAGTACCAATAAAATCCCTGTAATAACATTAAATATTTCTTCTTCAAAATTCTCTATTGGCCGACAATATCACCAAGAAAGACATGAGAGTAAGTAATAAGGTATTAATACCTTGACGGTTGATAGTGGAGATTGAAGAAGAAAATCCCAAACCATTAATGGAACAAAGGCAAGATGGTGATAATGAGTAGTACCATGATGAAATTATCTTGGCGAAAGGCCAAATTTTACCAGATCGTGAAGGATTCAATCACTAAAAGCAGTTAAACCAACCCTAGAACAAAATCCAAGCTCCCAGTCTACGAATCAGCAATAAATCAGTTGCGGGCAACGTCGCGTGTAGCACTCGAGATTATAAATAAACGAAACGTAACACAACGCCGACTGGACACGACACCTCGTTTAATAGTACACAACATTCTGACGCGGACGAAGCCGCGATGATAGGCAAACTGCCATCTCTTGCGGATTAATTTATTGAGCGAGTATTTGTCGCTATTGTTTAGTGATGGATGCTTGGAGAGGTGTGAATTGAATAGCAGAATAACTATGTTGAGTCAGTAGACGTTGGAATTTTTTGTGAGCTAGTTTTGTGGTTGATATCATGTCAGGTTATGTGTTGATAAAATTTGAGCCATGGTATCAAAGAATGGAGGTTACAGTGACTTTTATGAAAGACGACAACTATGCAAGGGGGATACACTCAGTCAGCCAGCTCAGAAGCCAGGGTTGAAAAGACTTGAAGTTCCCAACATTACTTTTACGTGACAAAGTTGTTTATTGTGTAATTCCTTCTAAGAAATATTACCTAAAAAGGAGAAAGCTTTGGCAATTTCTCAATAACAAAGAAACCAAAAGCTTAGACTACCCAACAAGTAGCTCTACACATTCACGTACGTTTTATCTCTTTGTTCCATTTGCGAAAATTTATGTTCACTATCTGAGGCCATAATTACATCAACGAACATATAAATATCGGCCAAAAAACACAACGAAACTTGGCAATAAATCCCCCACTTTCCACAAATCAGTGACCGGCAACAGACGGGCGTCGAAAAGTTGTGTCACTCTCGTGTCTGCGTGTCACGTCATGACGTCCAACACGCCGCGAACGTGACGGCTGTCACGCTGACGGCCGCCGGTAATTAGCTAATTGCGACATAACTTTCTCTGCGGTCACACACGAATTTATTGCAAGGGGATATGGTTGTGTTTTGGGTGCTGGAGTGAACAGTAAAAATGTGCTTCATAATTTTCGCCTCATTAAAACAGCGCGTGAATCACAAATGATTGATGCTTATTGCGTTGCAATAAAGTTTATTTTGGTATGTTTTACCGCGACGTTGATCGCTTGTTGTGATGTGTAGACAATGGTAACTGACGTGGTTATGACTGCGTCAGTAAATCCCTTAATGAGCTAATCTGACGGATATTGATTGACGGTCTGCATCAACTCATAGATTAATGGATTTGTTTGTCGGATTTTTTGTATCACATGTCTGTGTCAGTGTCTGCGAACGTCACAAAAAGATAATTATTGAAAATTAAAGCCGTTTAAGTGTTTCATAAAAAGTACTTAATATGAAAGTTCAAGGAACAAGTTTTGCGTATTCTAAGGACACCATTTTAACACCACAAATTTTTAAACGTTCGTCTAATGATCGCGTAAAGAAGGAATGAGTATAAATTATATCGCAACTGCCGATGAAATTAATGTATTCAATCTGAAATGTAGCATCTGTTGTGGACACACAAAGGCGTCATATAGTTTTCTTCAAGTATATTTATTGGACCGGCTTGGTTGGTTCCGGCAGTCATTTGTAGATCTTTGTCAGTCGTTAGTCAGTGGCTCGAAAGTCTGACAACCAGTCTTACCAAGAAGTATCAATTATCTAGTACTAACTGGCTTGTGGAGGTCACATAGACAGTCGATCCATGTAAAATACTTGTATTCAGCTGTATTTGGTTGGAAGCCGACCCCAACATAGTTGGGAGAAAGGCCAGAAAAATGATGATGATGATTGGACCAGTTTAGCAAATTGATAATAAATCAAGTGATATTTAATTACTCGGTTAATCGGTCATTTTCACACGGTAAACCAGTAAGAAAAGAAAACAATAAGCATGGGAAATCCTTTAGCCACCATACAAAAAACCATTACATGATTTTTCCATTCCCATCTCAACTCATAGAACAATTACTCAAATTGATTGACCGTTGACAATGATCGCTGTCAACGAATGTCAATTAATTGCCGATTGTCACGCAGCTATCGATACGGCCATACTGCCTATTATGTAGAACAGAGTCGCGGCCATTTTTTATTGTTTTATTAATCAAAGTTTATTGGGGCTCTGAGTATAATTGGTTGATTGACAGATGTTATGGAATTGAGTGAAGAGAATGGTACAATGGTCCTATTTCATTATTAAAACTTTGAGATTATTTTAGTCGTGAGTCGTGGATGACGTCTAATCATGATGATGTCCTTAAGATTTGGTCGTCTTTATAGTCTCTGCTTCTTCGAATTCGACTTTAAAGACTAGGTTATTCTTATAAAGATTCACAATTTCAAACACTTGTGTTTACGTTAAAGTATATATAAAAACAAAAATCCTGTAACACGCCTCTTCCATTCATCATGTAAAATCTAGTTCAAAATTCTATGTGAAGTAGCGGCAACGTTGCAGCGTGAAAGCTTGCATTATGTCAAATGTCAAGCGTGTCAACTTGGTAACGTGATGAGATACTGTCACGCTATCTTATAGCAAATACTAAAACGAATGGATTTCTGGACTATATAGGTATAATACTGTATTACTTAATTGCCGTAATCGATGAGTGTTTTAATATTTAGCTGTTTTGTCAAGAATTTGTCTCATTTAGAACCGTCACGCTTTCCTAATAATTATTGTGATTAGCGCGAAAATAACCTATGTAACAAAAACAACTAGCGTGTGGCAAATAATGATGCTTCAAAATGTGCAACACGAAAATTCCTTAAATGGCGGACACAGCGTGTTAGGTGTCAACGTGACAGATTGTTCACGTGACACGTTGATGTGATAGCTGAAGTACAGCGTGATTTATTGTTACGTAACTTCTGGCATCATACAGTAAAATTATTCTTGTACATCTGATATTTGGACAAAAACAAGCAAATTCACATAGTAATACAAAGGTCAACTGTTCGTATTGCTCATAATTACTACAATACGCTACTGAATTTCAGAATTGAATGTGGAGCGTTGTCCACCGCAGCGTGTCAGGTGACAGCGTGACAGATCGGCCGCGTGACACGCCACCGTGACGGCTGACGTCCGGCGTGATTTATTGTTGCGTTTGTCTACGTGTTTGTAATTTTGGGTAAAGGAAATCCTTGGTTCTATCTGGTATGAGAGGGAGAGAGTGCGGATATAGTTTGGGTTTAGTTCCTATTTTATATTTGATTTACTTCTGAAATGTGGTTTTTCTAGAATTTATCTTCCTAATCATTCGTAAGAACAATAATTATTATTGGCGATGTTCAAAAAACCGCCTAGGCTGGCAACGTCTGCCGTGTATCCAATGAGCTGTGGGCCAAAACTAGTATCTATGTGAAGCCTTGTCTCAACCAGAAGGTGTCACGGCACAACACCCCGTAGTAACTGGGAAGGAACCACGACCAGGTCCACATTCTCCCCGATCTGAAAAAACTAGAAGTCCTGGGCGAGGAATATACCCAGCAGAGCAATGACGCAGGCTCACACTGTAAGTCGCTTCAAAAATAATTATTTATTCAACGATTTAGCCACAGGCGTGACCTTCTTCATGACAGGATATAACAACACACGGGACAACATCAATTTCAGTAATTATGACGCTTTAATTACACTAAAACCTTGAATGAAATAGTTAAAATAAATGAAGATATCATCTGTCAGCCTGAGCCATCATGAGTATAATCAATCTTGTGCTTATTTGTTTTGCTATTTGAAATATTAAAGTAACCTCGAGATTGTCAAAAGTGAAGGTTATGATGAGACACTACGTTTTTTTGCATAGCTTTTGTCTTAGATCATGCCTGATGGAAAGCAATGAATGAAATCTACGTTAGAATGAGGATGTCCAAAAGAAGAATTATGCATGTTAACTCTTGTTTTCAAAACTGCGGGTCATAGTATGCCCGGGTTATAGTAATTAGAACTGATGTGTCTGCAGACGGCGATCCCTCGTCAAAGATACTTTAATTTTTGCGTATCCGGTAAGATTAAAGTATTCCAAAAGCACAAAATTGATCATCATCATCATCAACCTATTAATGTTCCCACTGCTGGGACACAGGCCTCCTCTCTATGAGAGGCAATGGACTATAATCCACTACGCGGGCCCAGTGCGGATTGGTAGATGTCACATGTCTTCGAATTTTTTGGTTCTAGGACATTCCGGTTTCCTCACGATGTTTTCACCGTTTTGAGAGCAGCGGTGTTGAAATAAATTACACAAAGTAATGCGCCTGTCTGGGTTCGAACCCACGACTTACTGTTCGTAAGTCGGGGCCGCCACCACTGGACCACCGCTGCTCTAGTTGATCATGAATTCATAATTCATGATGATTTTGTAGCTAGATATTAAACTAACATCTCTCTCAACTTAGCAGTTGCGAGATCAAGATACGAGTATATGCACTTTCGTATTGTAAAGTTTCGTATATTGTTTCGAATGCCTAGCCTTTTCCCAACTATATTGGGGTCGGCTTCCAGTTTAACCAGATGCAGCTGAATGCCAGTATTTTACCTAAAGCGACTGCCTACTATCTAGCCTCCACAAAAGAGTTAGTACTAGGTAATACGATACCCCTTGGTAAGACTAGTAGCCCCTGACTTCCTGTAAGGACTGTTTTGTTTCAAATAACTATCAGAAAAATATGTCATGTTGTTTCCTTCCAAAACTAAGAAGAACCAGCCCACCTCATTACGACCAACACCTGTAGCGGACTGTAAGGCAAGTGATTCATGGAGCGTTTCAGACGCGAACGTTTAAAGGCTTGCCCGTGACAAGATACAGCGGCGGCCGCGATTCTAATTGACACGTCTGCCGGAGACGGAAGTAGGGACGATGGGATACTAGTTACCAGAGTATCGATAGGGAGGTATATCGCATACTGGGTATTTTGTACAGAACTTTGTTATTATTTAAGTAATGGATAGATTACGTCTTTTTGGTTTATCATACGTGGATTTACTAAACGCACAAGTTCTTTTTGGGTCTTCTGAATACCCGTGTTTGCAATATGGGCGTAGGTTGTTCTTGTTAGTATTCACAATCAAAATCAAAGCATTCATTTCAAGTAGGCCAGTTACAGGCACTTTTGAATTGTCTAAACAAAGATGAAAATTAAATGTAGCTACATACCTAGTCACAAGACATAAAAACTGTGAAAGTACTGCAGTTCCTATTTCCTAGCGTATATCTCTATGGAGAAGAACGGGCAAGAAACTCCACGGACACTCCTTTAAATCATAATATCGTTACAAAATCTTGGTTACATCATTCATGCAGAGATGGTATATTATGTGATAACAATGTAGCAAGATGTGCATATTGCACTTCAACTTACCAGAAAATTCTTTAAAACTATTAATTAAATCATTTTATTTCGGACAACTAAGAGATCCATAAATTGTTAGTAACATGTTTGCACTTAAACACTATTGTTAGTAACTTAACTAAACACGAGTTAATAAGAGGACCACCCATAGTAAATAGCCATAATAATAACTAGGACAACAGAATTCTAGGGTATTAGTCTTCTCACAAATTGCCTTAGGTATTATGGTGGAGGAAGTGGAGGTGGAGGAATAACTATGCTCAGCGAATATTCACTTACTCACAGGGTGATAGAGAACTTTTCATTCATGATCATAACATAACATAAGTACTCATCATCTGCCTAGCTTTTCCCCAATTACGTTGGGCTCGGGTTCCAGTCTAACCGAATGCAGCTAAATGCTAGTATTTTACTTGAAGCGACTGCCTATCCGACCTCCACAACCCAGTTAGTACTGAGTAATACGATATCCTATAGTAATACTGGTTGTCAGACTTTCTGTCCACTGACTACCTGTAACGACTGTCAAAGATCTACAAATGACAGCCGGGACCAACGGTTTCACGTGTTTTCCTAGGGTTGGAGGAAAGTCGGTATGTAATGGCTGGTCACCCATCCACGGAGCGACCTTGGTAAGCGTATTTTCACTGGACATCGACACGTGCAACAATCAATCATCTTTGCAATTGAAATAACGATTTAATAGAAAAGCCTTTTTCTTGGTTGCCAGAAATTTGCTACGGATATTATCACCTATCGGGTCCTATACTATATCAATTTATCCATCTTGAGCCTTTAAAACAACTGCAACAATATTGCAATAAACAGAAACCTTAAATGTCTTGTCTATTTCCTCGATATCGACCCCTAGCCCTCACTATCGATCATCAGGAGACAGGCGGAAGGCGGCGACGGAAGTAATGGCGCGCGCTGTCAACAGTTGTCGTGGATGTCGCCGCGACATGCGACTGCGACTTGCTTTGTTCCAGACGCGGGTAAGTACGACTTGTCGGAGTGTGAATATGTCCTGAACAAGTGTAGTTCAATGATACTGGTATGACTATTTTGTTTATTAGAATGTATTTAGGAGATGGTGGGGCGACCTGGACAGATTCCAGTAGAACTAGAAGAAGCAAGAGTGGAATTACGAAAGACGTGAGAGACGAATACCTTCACACAAGAGTGGGACAGATCTGGCTAGTAAAAAAACGTTAGCTCCCTAGCTCCCTACGCTTACCAGTTCGAAATATGTATCGACCAACTTCCCCGTGCGAGGGTATCGTAAGAGGATATTATAGGATTTCGTCAAATAAAGTAAATCAGCAATGTCTCCATGCATCCTTCTTTTGTAAACGGCGTTATAACAAATGTATTATCCTTCATGTATTCCCAGGGTTCTTGTTGTAAATTAAACTCACGAAGACTCAAATCAAATCAAATTATTTTTATTTCACATACTTAGGCCGGCGGCGGCGAGGCACCTAGAAAACGTCGACAATGGTGCGGTTCGGGTTGGTCGTTTCCATGGAGAAGAACCGGCAAGAAACTCTAATAATATCTAATATTATCATGTTACAGCATTATTATGTTACATCCTTTGTACTTTAGTATGGGAGGACTAAGTAGATAATTATAAAGTTTATTCATAGACACATTACTACAGAATTAACAAAATACAAATTGAAAACACAACTTTTCCATCTGACAGCGAGTTGACAACCTAGCGGGCTATTGTACCTCTAACTATCTGTCAAATCAGCAAACAGTTTCCTCAAATTATTTGTAAAAATGTGGGTATCATAACACTATTATTCCGACCATTAAAACGGTTCAACATTCTAAAGGAAACTCAACTTGAAGAAGAAAGTGTAGGAAACCAAATTGTAACCTTGGCATTCTAACGACAATTTTGCTTTCAGCGACCTGGCGCCAAAATCTGGCAGTACACAAAAGATGTTGTTGAGCCAGACTATTATGTAACTTGTGGTTTGTCTGTCAGTATTATAATTTTAATTTAATTTTTCAATATTTGTATGATTTTATGCAAATGCATTCTGTAACGTTGACTGACAGTTGTTTGGTGTCAAAAACAATAGGTACTGTGTGCGGTTGTCAGTTTGACATGTCTTTGGGAGGCGAGAAGTCAAGATCATCTGCTGATTTTACTTCCAAATATGTGTGTGATTGACAATTATTTGTGTCGAAATATTGTTCTAGAAGAGACAAATTTATTTATTTATGTTATATTTTAAATTTTCAAGGTAAAACAGAGACAGGGTAAACAGGAGACGTAAAAGGGTGATACGAGCTTGTAATAACGAGGTATTTCACAAAACTGAATTAATTCAGTAACTTGGTGCAGATTAGTTCACTGCCCTGAAACCGTCGATGCAAAAGGATGAGTATAATGTCCCATACGATGCGCTCTTTTTGTATGGATAAACCGTTGAATGTAGTTGATCAATGTGTCGTGAATGTCGTGACCCACAAGGAAGTAAGCATCCATTACCAAAGATAAAGTATTTGGGTAATTTTTATTTACTAAGAACACTTTTAGTCATTTTCCATCATGTTTACAAAGTAACCAACCCGACATCCACCACTAAACCACAGTCATTACGCAAAAGCAACGTGCAATAAATTAATGCAAAAATATAGCGAATTATGCAAATATACCTTGTGCAATTTACTCGGAAAACCTTATCATGTAAAAAATATAAGTTCTAAGTGCGGTGTGATTATATTGATACAAATCATTGATTAAACTAACATACATTGTACAGTTAATTAATTATGATTTATGGACAGTTCAATCCGACGTGGTTTGTCGACACCGGTGCCTGTGGGAGGATATTGCTAACTAGTCGATGGAATTATTAAGTTTGAGTACATAGCACCACATTACGCCTGTTATTGTCGAAGGATTAGGCAGAAGTGTAACCTAAGTAATTATAGTACTACCACAGTTCACCATTTACGTATAAGTCCCATTTAATAAGGGGTAAGTAAGCCTATTGCCCTCAGCTGGGTGCAAATCCAGACTCCGTGGCTTCTACTGAGAGATTCCTGATGAAAATCCTAATAGCAGTTTGAACGACCTAGATCTCCAAGGCCATGCTGGCAGGAACTGCAGCACTTATATCTGCTATTGGAAATTCCCACCTTTTTTTTTCGGATGGGAAATCATCAAATGACTCCTTTCGCTCTGGGCGGAGAAGGAGGGAGTGTCAGACTTTTACTAACTTAAACCCATCCATGTTCCTTCATTGCCCTTTGTGTTCCGGGGCCACGGTATCTCTTTCGAACAGTCCCGCAACCCCGGCAGGCATCGGTCCTTGCGGACCCCTTCCTTTTTGCTGACTCTCTTTGAGACACGCGTGGAACACGAACGCGCCGTCGACACGGTCTGTCGTCATGAGACGGACGAACAGCGAGCTAGCCCATAGCCCACCGTCCACAGGCCCGCGCCTACGGTGGCCGGGGCCACGTGGTGGCCCCCGACGCCCAGGGCGTCTCCCGCGGCGGCCGGGACGCTGTGAGGTTCTCACCTGCGAATGTCTTTAAAATATAATTTAATTCCGAGCTTCTCGTGGAACCATAACCTCTCCCATGACATATTATTTTAATAACTCTAGGTAATTTCACTACCTGACGTGGTAACGACAGTTTTTAGATGAATATATGTCCAGATCGGAGGTGACTGCTGATATTACAAGGTAATAGAGAAGTATGAAAGACGAAGACATGCTCCACCGACCCAGGAGAATGATGTTGATGATGCTCATACGGAATTATCGTAGAATCTCTGGTTTCAGTCAAAATCTGAAGTCTAATTATAATCTCAAAACAGACCACAAAAAAAGAGTTTATAAACAAGAATTGCAAGGGATTTCTTGTAGGTCTTTTGAGATTATTATTATTGTTAGAGTAAGGTGATTTAGGTGCAATTTTTTTTTGTATTTGCTTTATTGAACTCTTGGCATCAAAATAATGTAATTATTACATACTTACGATGCATAGTTTTTATGAAACAACCCGTTTATTAAGAGATAAAAACAGAGAATTTTGATGAAATTGTGACCTCTGAATTAAGAAAATGAAAGATAATTAGAAAAAACTAATCAGCGCATTTTGAAGACGAGAATGTTGAGCTCATTATGCGCTGAACAGATTTGTAAATTAATTATTTATTGCCATAAACTAAGCGCACAAACACAACTTGAAATGATGTTGGGCACGAAAGACCTGTATTTAACGCTTGATTTACCTAACATAATCCACTTAAATGAACTTAAAAAAAATAACTAGCTATTACTTATATTATTATGGTTACTTATGTGCAATAATAATATTTCGTGTTATTTCATCCGTTTGTTTAAAAATAAATATACTTTGTCGCGCAAATAATTCGCAGCGAGTGAATTTTGCAAGACTCCAGCCTTAAGTAACAACAGCCCCTTAACGTCTACTGCTGAATATAAGCCTCTCCCATGATGGGAGGAATTTGCCATACTCCACGCTTGGCAGGCGGATTGGAGATCGCAGTGATGAAAGACTAACAGAAAACGCTGCTGCCCATTCTCTGGTCTACGGAGGCGCAAGGTGTTCTGGCTGAGACATTAGTCGCCTTATACGACACCCGTGAGTGTAATGGGTTGGTTCTATTCTACTCTGCCGGATACCACACGGCTAACTTTAGCTTACCAAATACTTATTTGGTATGTTTACGTTCTATGAAGGTTATAAAATGGATGCATGTTCAAAAAAATATGTTGCAATAATGACAACCACTAAACCCAATCACACATGAACTATTTTTAGATATCTATCTCTGAAATAATAATTCGTGGAATTTCAGTAAAAATACTTATCTGCAAGAATCGCGGCATTTTTCATAAATTAAAATTCAATCATGCATGTTTATTACTCATGTTAATTTTTAATCGATTTATTACATCTGTTGCAGGATGATAAGAAAAGTCGTTTTTTTGCGAAATTACTAGAATTGTTGTAAAAACGGAAACTTGCCAAAAGTAAATATCGATCAACGACGATAAGAGTAAGTATGAAAGCTGATAACCCCATGACGTCTAGTTCTTCGGATACAAGGCCGGTCTACATTGGCCGGTCGAACTGGTAATTTTTTTGTCCAGTTTACTTCGCCATGATCTTCTTCGAGGTCTGTCGCGACGCCTTCTGGCTGAGTCAGAGCACGACATATTTTAACCGACTACTCATTGGGCAGACGTGTATGTTATTCATTTAATAATTTGCTAAATAAACTAGATTTCTTTGTACAACGCCCAGAATGTTCACAAAAAGACTATCTTTTCAATCATACTTCGACAGATCGATTAATTTAGATCGTTATCATGAAACATTGAAGTAGTTTTAGTATAACGATGTTGTTCTATTTTTCTAAGCCTCGTTCGATTGATCGGAATCTCACCGATGATTGATCGATTGATAATATAATAGCTTGTTAGACAATAGGTAATTATTGTTTGTGCCAGTGGGCGTTACTTAGTGACATTTTTGAGCTTAAACAATGACATGATTGAGAGATTCTTACGTTAAGAGTGAAAGGTAATCTGTTTTATTTGTGTAACTGATTTTAATTATACAGATTTTTGAACGTAATTACTTTGCAACACGCTATTTTAATAAGGAGTCTGTAGTTATAGCAGAAGACTGGAAACAATTGATGTTTTTTGTTGTCGTTGTTAGGTACTAAAGTGGTGATTACTTAGCATAGTAAGATGGTTTTTTAACATCTTTTTCCTACGTAACGGGGTGGCCATCCCACTTTGTGTTGCGTTAGGATCTATACCTACGAGATTATATGGAAGTAGGGATGTATTTTAAAGCGTTTTGATCCTCCCTCACAGTCCCATTAGCAGTGAAAGTTTAGTGGTGTGACCATATCTACCTTACCTACCATGGAACCATGATACTGTACTTTAGTAAGCGTCGGACTGCCAAGTCACAGGTCTTAGTGAGCGTCGGACTGCCAAGTCACAGGTCTTAGTGAGCGTCGGACTGCCAAGTCACAGGTCTTAGTGAGCGTCGGACTGCCAAGTCACAGGTCTTAGTGAGCGTCGGACTGCCAAGTCACAGGTCTTAGTGAGCGTCGGACTGCCAAGTCACAGGTCTTAGTGAGCGGCGGACTGCCAAGTCACAGGTCTTAGTGAGTGTCGGACTGCCAAGTCACAGGTCTTAGTGAGCGTCGGACTGCCAAGTCACAGGTCTTAGTGAGCGTCGGACTGCCAAGTCACAGGTCTTAGTGAGCGTCGGACTGCCAAGTCACAGGTCTTAGTGAGCGTCGGACTGCCAAGTCACAGGTCTTAGTGAGCGTCGGACTGCCAAGTCACAGGTCTTAGTGAGCGTCGGACTGCCAAGTCACAGGTCTTAGTGAGCGTCGGACTGCCAAGTCACAGGTCTTAGTGAGTGTCGGACTGCCAAGTCACAGGTCTTAGTGAGCGTCGGACTGCCAAGTCACAGGTCTTAGTGAGCGTCGGACTGCCAAGTCACAGGTCTTAGTGAGCGTCGGACTGCCAAGTCACAGGTCTTAGTGAGCGTCGGACTGCCAAGTCACAGGTCTTAGTGAGCGTCGGACTGTCAAGTCACAGGTCTTAGTGAGCGTCGGACTGCCAAGTCGCAGGTCTTAGTGAGCGTCGGACTGCCAAGTCACAGGTCTTAGTGAGCGTCGGACTGCCAAGTTACAGGTCTTAGTGAGCGTCGGACTGCCAAGTTACAGGTCTCGAGTTCGCAAGAACCTCTGTTTTTTCGGATTCATGTGCGTATAGTAATATAATTACTCATCATAGATCTCATCCATCGCTTTCCATCAGGTGTGATCGAGGTCAAGAGCAGGCCCATATTGCAATAAAAATAAAAATATATGAATTGCTTCGATGACGGAACACATCGTGAAGAAACTAACATGCGTTTCATTGGCATGTAAAGCATAGTCAGAGGCCCATCAACGGCATAAAAACTCTGTCACCAAGTTAGGGCCTAACCACATGAAAAAGAAAGAAGATTGTCCTACTTAGAGCCTAAATTCTTTAACGAGATAGAAGGGTACTAGGCCCAAATACTCTTCTTTCATCTTATATTTCATGTTTTAATCAATCTCTTCTGAAAATATCTATGAATTAACAGCAATACTCTATTTCACGACACATTTCAAACACACCCTATACCTACCTCCCTCACACTATATTGATGGTGTAGCATCTATGATTAACGACTTCGGAGCAAATTCATCATGACTCCAGACGTCTCCCGACGTTTGATTGGCTGCAGATACGGAACCAATTGAGATGGAAAGGGTACTGGAGTACTTTGTTAGATGGAAGCAATGAGAAAAGGAATTATAGTGTGAATCAGAACGAAGCATCACGCCTGTAATCACTGTAGGTAGAGGAGTGTTTGTTTAAACGCACACATTTCGCCATCAACAAATTCAGGGATCGGGCCACTACTGAGAAATTCCTTTTTGACTCATCAACATGATAACATTTATATTCTGGAAATACTAAGAATAATAAAATAGAAAAAAACATCTTTTGACAGTTATACTGATGTTTTATTCCATTTTGATATCACTTAGCCGTTTTTTCGTGTTTGATATTCAAGCGACACAGCGGAAAAAACAAGTGAATAAGTAACTGCGATGCCAATTACGTCGCGACGCCGACGTGACGATAGCCACACGAGGGATACGAATGGCGCACGCACGTGTCACTTGACGATATTCACGTCACAAGTCGCATCACCTCCGATCATGTTCTGGGCGCAACAGTCAGAATAAACCACTGACCTATTGTTCATTTGACACTACTGACAACACACCATATGTATGACCAATCAATACATCCACATTTCAATTAACACGTCAGTCACCTCAAAATCCTAACCAACATCAGCAACATATTAAACGCGTCAATCAAAATGAGTCGTACCATAGTACCGCGAGGCGTCGACGGGCTTCGGGGGTAGAGGTAGTGGCGGCACCTACAGGGCGCGATGATGGATGGCGCGTCGTTAATCACTGCGGCACGCTCATCATTCATCGTCACCACACGACGGGTGCGCCACAGGCTGGGGGATAACAGTAGGTTTATGTGTGTCAACATGAAAATACCTTCTAAATACGAGATATTCTCAAATAACAAGGTTCTAGAAAATGGGATTGAAATTTCGAAATATGACCCGACATTTTCATGCTAAGAAAGTCAACTACTGTAACTGTAACTCTAACGTAAGTCACCTTTTAAAAGATGCTGAAAAAGAAACACTGATTTGTGAAACAATTACTTTTACCGAACCTGCCCTGCAAGTACGTAGCAATCGATAACGATCGAATCGATACGATTCGATAAATCCTACTTTTCGATTGGTTAAAAACTCATTTTATCGAGAATAACTGTCAGATTTATCGAATCGTATCGAATCGAGTGCTACGTACTTGCACTGCTGCTCCTCAATTAGCGGTAAATACTTCAGAGAGCAAAAAAAAGAGGAGCTCGTGGCTAAATAATAACAGCCGCTCGGGTCGATCGTTAGGTTAAGCCGTGCTTGCCTAGGTTGGTCTGTGGATGGGTGACCGCCCGTTACATACCGAGTTTCCTCCGTGCCTCGGAAAGCACGTTAAGCCGTTGGTCCCGGCTGTCATTTGTAGATCTTTGACAGTCGTTAGGTAGTCAGAGGCCAAAAAAGTCTGACAACCAGTCTGACCAAGGGGTATCGTATTACCCGGTACTAACTGGGTTGTGGAGGTCAGATAGGCAGTCGCTCTATGTAAAATACTGGTATTCAGCTGCATCCGGTTAGACTGGAAGCCGACCCCAACAAAGTTGGGAAAAGGCTAGGCAGATGAGATGACTTCAGAGAGCAAATGCAAGTAGAAAATGCTTCTAAAGCGTTTCAACTTTAGTCAACGACTATATCAAAGGGATTGACATAAGCTCTTCGGTAAATTGTGTCAGCCACATACTTTTTGTCGTTTCCAACACCAATAGCGCAGATAAAATTTAACTTTTTATTATGTCTCACTAATCCAGGTACTGTTGAAAACCAGCGTCAGACACTACATTGCAAATTTTGCTGAACTGGGCCTATTTGGCGCAGCCATGAGACAGCGGACCATACGTTGTTGTTACATTTTTTGTTTAGATTTTTTTTTTCATATTATGTGCACTTGTTGCATGTGGAAAATTAATGTATTTTCTTTGTTCTTTCTATGCCCCAATAACACACAAACAAGCAATTAATAGGTTGTTGTTGACATACTGTTTCTATTACTCTGTGTACCAGGAGGGGAACTCTAAAAGTGAATTGTGTATCGTTCAAAATTGATCACTTTAATTTCTGTGTTAATAGAACAAATTGTTTTTAGATATCAGAAAATGTATTTTGTAAGTGAAATATTACAGGCTGACAGACATTTAACAAGATTTTTAGGCAAATGATTTATTACTAATGAGTTGATGATTAAAAATTTGTAGTACTACTTACTGTACGAAGAAAAATGTTGTACATACAGTACTAATTGAATTATTTTTCTGTTGACTGATGGTAGATACCTAATCGAAACAGACAAACAGATAAACAGACAAAAAATCCAAAAATGCTGGAAATGACTTCTGTTGGTTATCCTGCAACACCCTGGCAATTTTTTTTTAAATATTTTCGATGTACAAAAACTATTTTTCCACAGATTTGTTATATGATTGGACCGGAAGCAGTTTTCTAATCAATATTTCGCTTATCAATTCTACGTTAATTAATATAAATATTACTTAGAAAAGAACACTATGTTGGCCTTATTCTTTACTTCTTATAAAAACCACATTGTCGGCTTTACTACAAAAGCAGTCTTATCAAATTCAGCTGAATTTTCATTGACCTCAATCGATTTAAATTACAATGAATATTTATATCGATTAAGGTCACTAAAATTCCTTGAAAAACGACAAAGCGTGATCTTAATAACTGCGACACCTTATCATTAATCATTTTAAGTACATTTTTGCAAACTCTATGAACACCTAAATATTACTGAATCATCTACCTAGCCTTTTCCCAACTATGTTTGGGGTGGGCTCCCAGTCTAACCGGAGGCAGCTGAAAACCAGTATTTTACGACTGTCTGTCTAACAACCAAGTTAGTACTGGGTAATATGATACCGCTTGGTAAGACTGGTTGTCAAATTTTCAGGCCACACACCTTAATTTTACTGCAATCTTAGAATTTATCTCGGTTCAATCCAACTGGTCAATAATTACACTTACGATTTAATTTAATTGTTGCTTTACGGAATTCGGCATAAATGTAATTCTAGATTATAGACTTTTCCTTAACCACACCCAAAAATTGGGCAAACAATTTCAAAGAAAAAATAATACCACAAACAGATACTCCAAAAAACTTTTAGTAGATAAATAATAATCTATCAACCTACTACCAAAACTACTTCCAATAATAAGGCAATAAATTGATAACTAAATATATTATGTTTGTATGTACAGACAAACATGGGCGAAGCTTGTTTGCTTACGATCCTATGTTTGCGAACTTGACAGGTGGGCGATTAGACGATGTTGCGAACGACATTGAAATATGATTTTTAATGATAAATTTATATCTACGTGTGTCGATGGGTTTGGTTGAGGAGTATTACCCAGGCATTATGTTTTTATGTTCTCTATACGTACTGTTACTTACTTGTTGAGTAATTATTATTCTAACTGAAAACCCCAGAGCCCAGATTTTGTAGCCAATATTAGCTTGGCCAGAAGCACTTTTAAAACGTAGATACTAGATGTATTTGACAGATATTTTCACAAATTTTGTCATCTTACAGACCCATCGAGGCTTTATCTGCCTTCTGAAACATGAGTCCACAAACACAGGATTTATTCTGAAGATTTCCAGAGTTTCGTTGTCAAGGGCAATGAAACTCTGGAAATGTTAATTCTTAATTGCAAAAATCTTAATTGCAAAAAAAATTAATTCTTAATCTCAAAATTTTTTTGTGACGGCAAAGCTAGTTGTGAAACATATGTTATATGTTATTTTTCTTATCGTTTTGTTTTCGTTTGTAATTGTATCATTCTACTTCTTCTACTGTACTCTATGTTGCAAATCGCATTTCCGTATGCATTACATTCCCCTCCTGACCTATACAATATCCTATTTATCTTCCTCCTCTCAGCGATCAGTATCAAACTCCAACAATACATTATTACAACATACGATTAATCAAACATTGTGAATTATATCTTGAGGGAGAGATATACGAGGGAATTAAAGGCACGTTAGAATTTACGATGCAAATCATTTGTTATGATCGTTGATGTTAATTGACCGGCTCCAGTGTGTGTGGGTTTTGACGGGTTATTTAGTTTACCGCCCTTTCCTTTTGTATGGAATGTAAGTGTTTTTGTTTGATGGCGAGTTGGTCAGTAGATGTTCCATACATCTGTGGGAATAGACGACCCTATAAAACTCGTAAAAGAGCACTTATATCTATTAGAAAAACAAGTACCTGGTACATTAATTTCACGGACGCATTATTTTATTTTAGTTAATTGCAAACAGAGCAGCGGTAGCCCAGTGGTGGCGGCCGCGTCTTACGAACAGTAAGTCGTGAGTTCGAACCCAGGCAGGCGCATTACTTTGTGTAATTTATTTCATCACCACTGCTCTTAAAACGGTGAAGGAAAACATCGTGAGGAAACCGGCATGTCCTAGAACCACAAAATTCGAAGACATGTGATATCTACCAATCCGCACTGGGCCCGCGTGGTGGATTATAGCCCATTCCCTCTCATAGAGAGGAGGAACAGTGGGAACATTAATAGGCTGATGATGATGATGATGAGTTAATTGCAGTTAAATAAAATTAATAGTATTAGTAATTATCGCGGACAAGTAACCAGTTTTATTTCAGCACTTTTTCATAGAACAGCGGTATTTTTTTACTGGTCAGTGGTGAAATAAAAACTCGTTAAATCGTTTGCAAATGAAGAATATTCAGTCAAACTTTATTTTGACAGGTGCAGCAGAAATATTCGTGGAAATTGATCATTATTTAGTAAAATATTGTTATTACATTTTAGTTTGCACTATTAAAATATGTTGCTATGACAAAGTCAGTCATTATTTTAAACAAGTGTCAGTTCAAGTACTTACACGTGTGCCAACAATTTTCATATTTATGTAAATACAAATTTATATTGGCTATATTTTCTTGTACTACATACATGTATCATTAAAATAAGTTATGCAAATATATATGCATGGAAAGTGGTTATGGTATTAAATTCTATTGAAAACATTGTGCCATTGGACATGGTATTATAATGTGTAGTAAATAATATTTACATAACACTAACTAGGTACTCTTTGTGTAGAATTGCTGATTTTATATGCTTACAAGAAATATGAGAATAAAATAAATGGCAATGCAAATGTCCATTCTGTTTTCAAAGACCATTCAAAGACCTTCACGAATGTTTTCAAGAATTTTTGGTTATTCGCAATGCAATAATCACAAAGCAAATTTCCGCGTACAGTTTCTTGCAAGAAAAATCAATATGTGGCACAAAAATGTTTTTAAGTTATGCGTGTAGGTATGTCTTCGAAAGATCACCATTGCCCTGAAAGAAAAAATAATAACTATAGAAGTATGACGCTTTCTAAATCTATCATTCTATCAAGTTTATACTGCCTGGACTAAGGTCACACAGGTCTCCTTTTGGTCAGATAGTCGCCTTAGTGAGAGGGCCAGATAGTTTGGAAATCTATAGCAGTCAATTTAAATAATAAATTATAATACTTACAACCCGAGAAAGCATTCCAAAATCTCAATAAACCAATTTATCCTCAAAACACATTCAATAAACCAACCGACCAATATTCTACACATTCCAAGCACATCGAAAAACTCTAACCTTAAAAATATTCGATATAATAAATAAAAATATAATTCTAACACAGTGGCAAGTGACTGTAGTCGCTCCTGTACTCTCGTATCAAATAATTCAAATATTTGGGCAGCCCTCATCGATCACTTACTGATGATGGATGGACTTGTTTCTACCAAGCGCCACCAGGAAAAATAGTTTAAGCGACATGCGTACTGCAAACGAGTGGGAACTTAAACATTGATGAAATAAAGTTTCAAATGGTATGGCGGTTGTCGTCAAGTAACATAGGATTTATTACACTTAGTTGGCCCTAATACAACCAGTAGGTCAGTGTTTGTACAAATGTAAAGGGGACGAATGTTTACACAATTGACATTATCGTTTATGTTTCACTTAGCTATAATTTATTGATGCCGCGTTTGTAGGGATTAGATAAATGGCTTGAAGATTAGTGGTAAGGCTAAAATATTGGTTTATTTTTAGTATTAAGTTTGATGTATTAATGTTTGTGTTGAGTAAAACATGTTGGTCAAAATGAGGAAAATACTCTTTGGGTATCCTGCAACTGATTTATGAGTAAGATTGTGCGTATCGCGTTGTGCTACAAAATTGTTTATGTCGTGTAGTTGTTTTTATTATGTGTAAGGTAATCTTTTATTTATTTTTTATTGGTAGGCAGCTAATACCCACATTTTCTTTAATAATTCCATGCTTTAAAGCTAAAAAAATATATATGTTTAAGGCGTTTCCGAACATCAGAAAACATGTAGTATTGCGTGTAATACCAAAACAACTAGGCAAGTGACTTGGTTATGATTCTATCAGTTTACACGGAAACGGCGCTATCACCTGAAGTTAGAAGAAAAGTGTTGAGCTTATTTAAGACAGGAACCGCACGCACTTAAAAGAAATAGGGAACTTAAAAATAATGCTTACATTACACAAACCGCCAACAGGGCTTTTTGTGAGAGCATAAAATGTCAACGAAACGACAGAGCAACTAAGTACAGAAGTCTATTTTATCACAGTTTCTTACATAACATCTAAAAGCACCATTTCAAACCGTAACTATGACATTTAACACCTCAATTTACCACTCATAAAAGATAAAGTCGGCGCTTCTTGTTAGAATACATTAAAAAAAAGTCAAATAAAAAAAATAAACATTGAATTACGACGACAGATAGCGCTGTGACAGCTGGGTAGCGGCCGCCATATTTTTTTGTTAATCTCCACACATAAAAATTGTCGCGTCCGTGGTGTATCAGTATATTGGGATATTAGTGTAATGTACACCTTTTTGTCTTGATAAATGTTTTACGAAACATAAATAACTTTTGTTTTTATAGCCGTTTTTTTTTTTTCACATTTATTGGCACGATTTTTTCTTGATGTTGTTTTAACAGAATTTACGATTCAGTTTGGGTAGTTTATTTTTTGTAAAAGATATCTTCTAGTGATGTGTGGTGTGTATTATTAATGTTAATTTTAGCCCCCTGCCAGTAAGTGGCGTGTTAGAAGTAAATTCGCGATAACTCAGCTTGTAGAATTTGAACTTAATGGTATCTCGATCGTGAGCCAACGTTTCAGACATGAAACTGTTATCACTTTGATTGATTGTGGAGTAGCAGGTAACATTTACACACACTAAACTTAGTATTTGACATTCAAAAAACTTGTAGCACCTCTAACATTAAAACTGACATAGAAAAGTCCAACTGTCACAAAAAACCTTCAAGTCGGTGCCAACATTTTTATTTGTCACACATTAATGTTCAAACACTGACTTAAGTCGCTGTGCCTCGTAATGATAAGAATATTTTATTTTTTACTACCGTGACAGTCGGCGGCGCGGTAATGACGCAAGCGACTATAACTCAGCCCCTTAATTGGTGATATTACACGTAAATGCAGTGAATATGGAGTAATGCTGACACTTTAATGTGTATTTAAAGTGTATTATATATAAATTTTATGTGGCTCCTTGGCTCGTTACTTTAATAACAGGTTGTATTCAAACCGTCAGCAGTTAGATTTTATTGTTGTGTATTGCGACATGATACAGATATCCGCTTTTATATTAGTTTTTTAGTATTTCTTCGAATTTACTTATATAATTGGTTATTTGTTTCTTATTTTTGTGCTGTAATCCATACGAGTAACCGGATACATTGTGTTACAAATGAAACTGTATTATATAATTTATGTACATAGTTTGAAAATATTGACACTTAAATCTTGAGTTGTCTGTTTATTTTGATTTTTTAAACGAATATGTGTATTTTTTATTATCAGCACTAACTTTTAAAATATTTCTTCAAACTTCAAATCAAGTATCCATCCTGCTTATTTTAAATATTCAAACCTCACATCGCACGTTACAATAAAAACGACGTACATTACGAGCGTTCATTTAATATTCGCCCTTTGTGTTCTTTTCAAACGATGATGTAAAGCTGCCGACGTGAAATGACCACCCACCGCCACTCGACCGACGGCCGACAATCGGCCAATCCATTACCCGCACACATTTCTACTGTTCACTGAAAAACAACCTCATTTCCAAACCTCCAACAATGAAAAATCAACCTTACGTCAAGACATTAGAGTGCATTTTGAAATGGTAACGTTGTGGCGCTTAACCTAAATTGGTGAGAGAAAAATGCACTTACAATATAGTGGTGTTTACACAATTCCGCCGTTTTGAAAGCGCAGGAAGCTTGGACGGTACATTCTGTTTGTCCGTCACGATTGTGGACGACAAAGGGACACTGACGGGACACGTTGGCATTGTTGACGCGAATGACAGGCGGTGCGCGGTGTGAGGTTGACTGTTGTGGCGCGATTTACTCTGAACAAAGTCGTTTGGAATAATTTATTAACGCCATGACGGTTGGCTAGATAAGTGTTGGTTGTTTTTTTTTTTGGTGGAAGCCGTGTGAGTTATTGTTTGCTTTAGAAAGTGAGGTGGGATTGCATGCAGTTTTGATGCCACCCCCATGTCATAATTTTTATTTACAAATTTTTGTTGTGTATGAAAAATATACAAGAACATTCAAAATTAGAACTTACCTAGTAGGTATGTTTGAATGTTTTCCATTATTAAAACACTCAAGTTTTAAAACTGATTTCCAGTGATACTAAGTTACACTAAATGAATGCCTAATTATTTTTGCACAGTTGGAATTTAAATTTTCATTGTTGAGCTGATCGTTGAAAATACAAAATGGTGTTTTAATGGCGCCTACTGTTAAAAGACCAGCTTCAAAAATGTTTTTCACGCGATGTATTCTACCCTTAGACTTTTATTTTTATAGTCTCATACTATAGACAGTAATGGCTCTATGACATGATATGTCAAATAATATTCATTGAACATTTATATAAAAAAAAAATATTTATCATCCTTTCTATAATAATCCAGATGGACAGGTTGTTCCCATGGGTTTTAAATTTCTCATTATTGCTCATCATGCTTCAATAGATTTAAACTTTTTTATTCCATCATCCGTGAAATCATCAATGATAGCGCTGGTAAAAGTTTAAGCATTGCTTTGAAACGTCATTGTGATAGTCGAAAACTTATAAAACGTAGTAGTAGTAGTGAGGCTGCCTTACGTTCTTAGGGTCCCGGGTTCGAATCCCGGTCGGTGCAAATGTTTGTGTGATGAGCATGGGCATTTTGTTTCCGAGTCATGGATGTTTATATGTATATTAAGTATGTATTTACAAACAAAAAGTATATATGTAGTATATCAACTATCTGGTGTCCACGACACAAGCCTCGTTGATTAGTGTGGCACTAGATGGCGCTGTGTGTAATTTCCAGCAATATTTATTTATTATTATTTATTTATGAAGTTTCTAGAAGCTTATAGGGATTTTACTCAAAATTAGGGAATTACTGGTACAGGGAAATATTTTTTAAGACGACAATAAAGGTACAAACAAAAATCCTAAGCAACGTTTATTAATTATTTTTGATTAAATAATAAATATGTAGTGCCTCTAAAGAAACATGAGATTCAGCTTGTCTTCTCCTATTAAATACAGGAGAAGAAAAAAGTCAAAAGTTTCTTGAAATGCAATGTCAATACTTCGTCCTGTATTCGTGTACTTACCTATTACACAATATATTGTACTTCACAATCCAGTATATAAACAAATACCTTTCAATACATTCGACACCCATATCAAATTAACTACAACTAACGCAAGCAAATCCCCGACCATGAAATGTGTGTTTGTTATAACAATCTTTCACGGTTTTTACCCTATTTATTTCCCTTTTAAATCACTACCATTGTCAATTTACCACGGCTGTCTATCCGTTTCACACTACCAACGATTACTGTCACCTCCAACCCGAGGTAGATACACAGAGCACAAAAAGGTACCATCAACACATGCTACGGATATCAGTGAGTCAATGCGAATGTAGGGAGTTTAGTTAGTCTGTGGTGCGTTGTGTAGGGTAGACACCCCAATGAGCGGTATTGTCGTCGATGTGATGAATCGATATCGCTCGTATTGTCGTGCTCCCCGCAGCTGTCGTCTGTCACAAGAAAGATGACACTTGGAGCGGTTTTTTCTGAAGCGTCCCTTTGTGTCAACTCGGTGTGGTGCCCGAAATGAGCTGATATCGATCGCTCAATATTATGCTTGTAGAAGAGGGTTTTGAGTCTGAATTGAACTCATAAATAAATAAGCGGTGTCGTGGTGTGTACGGTTTTTTTGTATGTCGATGATCTAGTGCTTCTCTTTGTTATGTGATTCCGGGGGATCCGATACGCCGGAGGTAGAATTTATTACTCGAAATTGTTATTAACAATAGAATTGTCGGGATAAAAGTATTATAAATGATTTCGCATTAACTGAGAATTCGAGGTTCGACGATTAGCACGCTCACCTTGATTTATGGTGGTGTTTATTTTTTTGGATTTATAATACACAATGGGTCATAAATTAAAATTATAATATTTGTAGCGATTTATGACTACATATTACCTCATATATCTTCAGTGTTTACTGCTGAACATTTGGGGAGCTGGGGATCTGGCGGTGTCAATTTTAGGGTTCAAACATTTTGTGTTCTGTAACAGCTTCACTGCAAGGAATGTTGTTTATTTGGCTTACATTTTCAGACCTATTACAGTCTTGAACTTCAGCCATGAACGATGATGAGCCACGACATGAAATAAGCCACACAATTTAAAAAACTGCTGTTTAAATTCAGTCTCCCCTAGCAGAACCAGCAAGATTTTATCACCATCCTAATAACCGTAAGACAGTCCACCCTCCCCCCCTTTCGGACATTTCACTTAAACATCCGCAGTGGAACACGATTTAAAACTCGTGTACCATCGTCTGACGTCGGCCAAAGTCGTAAAGCGGGCTATAATTTTGAATTATTACTCGGTTACGGCGCGTACGAGCGTAATGAAACACCCTGTATATCACAATTCCAACCTCGCTTCGAGGCTAAATGGTCCCGCTAAATTAGCCTTTCTCGCAATGTACGGCTTAGTATGATATAATGTCGCTATAGATGCGGATAATTGAGTTTTTTTTAGAGTGAAAATTTGTGGGTAGTCAGTAATGGAAAATTTCCTGTCCAGCTCTTTTAGGGTTATTCTATTTGGAGTCCAAATGTGGCAGTGAGTCAGTTGGTGCTTCTGAAGTAATTAAAGGTAGGAAGACACATATTTTGGGATTAATCATAGTTTTTGTTTTTCTGCATTAAAAAAAAACAGAGATTCAATAGTGCTGCTTTTCTGTTTTGCTAATACGGTGAAAGACTGCTTAAATTATGGTTTAACTTTATTCAACCACGGATCCCTAACGAGATGTACCTACCACTCAACGCTACAAATAAGCTTTATTATGTATTTCACTGAGGAATATTACCTTAATCATCTAACTTGGAAAACAAGCAGGTCAAAATAATATTTCACCCCTAGAAGGAAAGCTCCTACTCATACAGTGACACCTCTAAACCACCAGCTCAAAACAGAGCAATGAATACATAATTAGCACCTTAATTAAACATACACATAGCACCCCTTCTAAAATTTTCAAAAAGGCGACTGCCCAAAAAGCGTGAGCTCGTAAAAACGTAACACATTGCTCACAGTTGCCGCCCAAATTGAAATATACAGTCGACCATATTCATTACGGGGGCTCAGTGCGACGATAATTCAAACTTATGGCGCGCCTTTTACGAGTTTTAAGAGTGGTACTCACGGGACCAAGGGGGTGAAGAGGGGTGGAGCGGGGTGGAGCGGAGTGAAGGGGAATGACAGTGAGGTGATGATTTGTTTGAGGTGAGCCGTTTTTTGGCAGTGATGCGGTTATGTTTTTGATTATGCCGTGCGCGCATTTTAGGGGGTTTGGCGTGAAATTACTGTTTTTTTTTCGTTGTTCTGTTTATTTTAAGTAACTCATGTTTAGGTAGACTTTCTGTGGGACATTCATATTTTTAATATTCATTAAACTTGAAAATGCGCAGCCGAAAAAAAATCAACTTCTGAAGTGTCCCAAAATTTTTGGTAAATTCATAAAACCTAAGAATATTTTGTCCCTAAAATAATGATAAATTAAATGCATCTTTTTATCCTTCACAGGTGCTAAATCTTAATTCCAGATGGTTGAAACTCAACCTCAAGCAAGCCGACCATTCATCACTCAACATAATGGAGGATGACAATCGACTCCAAGGTCCCTGCCCTTTCACACTAAATCTGCGATTGTTGAAAAACTTCTCAAGTCACAAAATGGAAGAACACGCGTCACAGAATTGATACAAATGTGAAAGACCTTATTATGGAAGCAAGAAATAATGCGAAAATGGTATTTAGTGAGAAGAAAATAAGGGTGATATAGATGGTATTTTTTTTGATGTAACAAAAACATGACAAACGATCGAATGAGTCGTTCATTATGTTCTAATGTTCCAATATATTATGCGTCTCAAAGACGTGACGTGATAAATTGGTGGCTGCCATCTTTGCTGGCAAAAACTGGCAGGTGGTAAGTTGGCACGCTAGTTTGTAGGGATTAATAGCATTTTGATATAAAATGTGTGACATTTTGATTGTTGATGGTTTTTCTAGCAATTAAGAAGCTGTTATCAGACCCATCATTTAATTTTATTATCAAGTCTTCTTAGTATGAATTGCCATAGTTTTATTATATTTCCCATAAAGTGCTTGACTTTTAAAATTAGTGATAAACTACTAATTTTAAATGTAAATGATTAGTTTATCGTATAACGAATGTTGAGTAGAGAAATACTAAGTTATAAGCATTTGAAACTGCTGATTAGACAGAGAGATCCGATACAGCGAATGACGTCATTCGCTGCATCGACGAACAAAATCTTGTAATGTGTATGTTTTTTACATGGTTTTTAGGGTTCCGTACCCAAAGGGTAAAAACGGAACCCTATTACTAAGACTTCGCTGTCTGTCCGTCTGTCTGTCCGTCTGTCCGTCTGTCCGTCTGTCCGTCTGTCCGTCTGTCCGTCTGTCTGTCACCAGGCTGTATCTCATGAACCGTGACAGCTAGACGGTTGAAATTTTCACAGATGATGTATTTCTGTTGCCGCTATAACAACAAATACTAAAAACAGAATTAAATCAATATTTAAGGGGGGCTCCCATACAACAAACGTGATTTTTTTTGCAGTTTTGTCTAATGTTTTTAAATAATGGTACGGAACCCTTCGTGCGCGAGTCCAACTCGCACTTGGCCGGTTTTTTACTTACATTTTTGGATATTATTAACCTAAAAATTTAAGCATTCGTCCTCCCTAGGCAGCTTCATGGTCATTTCTTGGAGGCTGAGCAACGGCTTTGGCCTTTTACCTTGTAATTCATGTTATTTAAGTTTTTCTGTAGATTTTTATCTCTGTTAAATCTTTGTTTACTTTTGTGATGTCAGTTAGTGACAACCCTAGTTTTATTTTTAATTTATTGCTGGAGCTAGTTGTAGGTTGTATAGGTAAATCACATCGACCTCATTATCTTTTCTTTTTAATGTAGGTATTCTAAATTCTTATAAATTATAAAATGTCAATCATCTGGAGTTGACAGGAGCCTGGAATGGGCAGTCTACGTTGGGAGCTCGGAGTAGCTACACATCTGAAAAGCTTCATATAAGTATACTTAGAGGGCAGTTACCCTTAAGTTTTGTTTTAAGTCAGCCTCTCTCCGTGCCGCACTCTCACCTTGAACACCTGGAAACCTGATGCTTGAGCTGCACAAGCCTGTTATGAAGACTGATGTTCCTCGGCCCTCCTCTGTGGCTTGAGGATTGATGTTCCTCGGCCCTCCTCCACGGTCGGAAGACAGATGCCCTCGGCCCTCCTCCACGGTCGGAAGACAGATGCCCTCGGCCCTCCTCCTACGGCCTGAGGATTGACGTTCCTCGGCCCTCCTCCACGGTCTGAAGACGGATACCCTCGGCCCTCATCTACGGCCTGAGGATTGATGGTTCCTCGGTCCTCCTCCCGGTCTGAAGACGGACGTTCTTTAGCTATTCATCCTGCGCTCATCTTCAGTTCTATCCGCCGGCTTCACTGGCAATAGTGGTTAAGTAGCTCCAGCCTTAGGTTAGGATCTTTGTTAATAAATTCTTATAACTCGTCCCCTTGACAATTTCTTTTAATAGTGCTCCCCTCCAGACTGAAAGTTAGGTAGGTGAGTGCTCAGAGTGACCTTACAGTTTTGTGGATCCTATCCAGGAAAATGTAACGTTACAATATATACAAAATTCCGTTTATCTAGAAAGAGATAGAAACAAAAGTTTAAATGGTCATAACTTTTGTGTTGTTTGGCCGATTTCGTTTTTTTTCATTATTTATATAGTACTTTAACATTCCGTATCGAAAAATTATGCATATTATATTGTCATCTCTTGTATCTTGATGCAATGATTATATCTATGCACGATGCCACACATTTTGTTGATCGGAGGATGGGTGGCGTGTGGCGGCCCTGTGATCTTGCTCTATATGTTATTTATTGTAATTTTGTTATGCCGTTTTAATTAACTATATCTAAATAAATCTATGCCAGGTTTATTCGTTTCAAAACTTGATAAAGTGCTCATTAGCTAACACGTTGGTAACTATTTATCTTGCGGTGGGTTTCTGGTCTAATGTTACCCAACCTGCGGCTGTGTAGTTTATTGGAGCTATTTATCATTACTTACTACGTGTACTTCTACAGAACCGTACAGATATTAAGTACTTCTAGGTGTGTTGGATATTGGATCCATCATCAAAAAGAGATTTAGGACACACTACTATAGAAAGGCTGTCTTAGAAATAGTAAAATTGTGATCCTGTCTCAGTGATGCCAAAATACAGCAAAATTACATAATTACCAAGTCTGATACGTCGCATTTTTACCAACACCAATCAGTTGGATAATGCAAGTGGATTACGATGTTTTTTGCTCTAATCGGTATGTATCTTCTATGGTCATCATCATCATCATCATCAGCCTATTAATGTTCCCACTGCTGGGACACAGGCCTCCTCTCTATGAGAGGGAATGGGCTATAATTCACCACGCGAGCTCAGTGCGGATTGGTAGATGTCTTCGAATTTTTAGTTCGAAGACAGTTTAGTTTTGTTTGGTTCTAGGACATGCCGGTTTCCTCACGATGTTTTCCTTCACTTCACTTTATCTTCTATGGTAACTAAATGCATCTAAATGTATTTGCTCATTATCAAAGGAATTTTATCGTAGTGGAATATTATGTTTTCATCATATCACATAATTTTTTACATATTTCATCTGCCAAACCAAGAACATTCCTGATAAATCCGTAACCCAACCAATCAACACAACAGCAAGATAAAACAAAGTCGAAACATCACTGACACTTCCTAGTACAATATATCGTTTCGTAGCGCTACGAAGCTACGGCCTACGCTCGTAGCGCTACGCCTGAAATATGGCCCATGTATTATTCAAAGAAATTGCCACATATTTCATCCAAGGGAAATAACTTTGAGATATGTGCTGCATGGTACGCGAAACGGCGACTTGTTACTGAAAATTTACGGTCTTATATTCAAAATGTTGAAACGTTGGTGATGACGTATTTGAGTTGAAAAAAATTGTTGTCATTTCAGATTTTCAGATTAATTCCTTCTGTTCTGCTGAAATATTATCATGTTTTAAACATTTGTAATGTAATTTGAACGTCTTGTATTTTGCTATTTATTACGTGTTAAAAATATTTTTATTTTATTTACTGTTACAATTTTATTAGAATAAAAAATAAGCTCACTGTCATTTATAATAGTCATATAGAAAATATATTTCATAAAACATTTTCCTACTTATAATCTTGCCTAATAATATTTTTAACTACTACAATCAATATTATTTTAAAAGAGACACAAGCTTTATCACTGTCATCTATGATATTATTAGTAATAAGTTAGTTGCATTTATTATTAATAAAAACGCAATAACATAAATGATGATGAGTGTAGTACCACCTCAATAACATAAAAAAAAAACCGGCCAAGTGCGAGTCGGACTCGCACACGAAGGGTTCCGTACCATTATCTATACATTAGACAAAACGGCAAAAAAAACACGTTTGTTGTATGGGAGCCCCCCTTAAATATTAATTTTATTCTGTTTTTAGTATTTGTTGTTATAGCGGCAACAGAAATACATCATCTGTGAAAATTTCAACTGTCTAGCTGTCACGGTTCATGAGATACAGCCTGGTGACAGACAGACGGACAGACGGTCAGACAGCGAAGTCTTAGTAATAGGGTTCCGTTTTTACCCTTTGGGTACGGAACCATAAAAACAGATTTCACTACTCCTCCCTATCATAACATGAACCTCTAACAAAACGGACCCCGCCGGCTCCACCTTATCTCTTTCAAAGTGATTCGACGGCGTCCCGCGATATTTATGCCTTCTGGCGGATTTATGAGCTGCCCGTACTCGCGATACTTGTCATGGTCTGCCCGTATTAATGCCAAGGCGAAAATATACGAGTAACATGAGTTACTTTTAGTGTTGATAAGATAAATAAATAAATTCGTTATTTCACCGAAAGCCACGTAACAATCCATAAAGTTAAAGAACATAATTATAAGGAAAAAACAAATACTCTGACTTCTAAACTAGATGTAGGTTCCTGTGAGTTAGGAGCCAGTACTTCTGTTGCTGGTAGATTGCAGTTGAATAGGTATACTATCTTAGCGGCATATTAGCTGACAGATGTCCACTACTGGAGATAAGCCTAGTCCAAGTATCGTGAGCAACAGGTCCTGGGCATTTCGTATCCAGCAGATTCCTGTGGTCTTCACTAGGTCATCAGTTGGCCTTGTTGAGACCATCTATTGCTAAATTTCCGTTACTCAGTCACCACTACTTACTCTTTTGGCCTCAAGATCGATTCGGTCATCGTTTCCTCGAAAGCCACCAGTTTTACCGCAGGATATTCTAAAGAAATCTCATCCAAAAAAAAACATTATAATCCCCCAGTTCTCAAATAAACATACAACTGACTTCAGCATTATAAATAAGACTTATCATCCTCGCCTAAATAAACGAAGCACCCTGTACCTACAAAAAATACATTTCCTTACGATGCATAATATTTTAAACCACCCCCTTGCTTTATACAAAATGGCTGTCGGCACTCGCTACTATTTTTCCTACAAGGGTTGGTACAAGTTAGAAAAAAGGAAGTAAAAACTGTTTTTAAACTTTTTTTTACTATGTTGTTAACATTCTGAGTACCAAACAAGACAATCTCCTACTTTTTTTTCGTACGACTGTCTCTTGTTCTTGCAATTATTTTATTTCTTTTTGTAACCAATGCTAAGCTATAAAGTTATTTTATAATCATAAACGAACGGTTATCATACCAAGTGACAATGATTGAAAATGAAGAAAATATTCTTGAAGATACAAACTAGTTGGTCTGTCTGTCTCAAACTGGCTGTTAAAATTAAGTAAGACGACTTTTCCCGTAAAAATACATATTTTCCTTGTTTTACAATTTACACAAAACAAGAAAAATCTCAGTAAGTTTAAGCACACAGATAATATAATACGCACCGGATATTGAATAAATACGTTGAAAACACCGAGAATACTACCAAGGAAAAATCTCCCTTTTTTTTTCCTCAACCCGCAACCGCTTTTTCTTTACACCGAGACACGCGTGATAAATTCCCTAGGAGTTCCTTACACTTGGCGAAGCAGACAAAATAATTTATGTACCTAGTTTAGTGGGTGCTTTCCTGGATAAATGGCATCTGCGAGGTGAATGACATCTTTGTTAGCGCGGTGTTACAATTGATGGCGAAGATAAAAATGAAGCTTAAAAAGTATGTGTGGTGGGGTGAGACGATTCTGATGTAAAGAGTAGTGAGAGTATTATAGTGAGTTTCCGGTTTGGAGTACGGCCTTTGATCATAATAAAGTCAGCGGCACATCAATAGTAACTCTTGCACAACGAAAATCTCAATAAGGGTGATTTTCGAAGCTAGCAAAGATTTGCAAAATATGTGCGGTTGATTGTACGATTAAAAATTATCAGAGGATTAGCAGTATCTAATCTAGATGACAAGTCAAAACCTTGTAAAAGGAAAAGGAAAACCTTGGGAAAAGTGATAGCGGAAAAAACCCGATTCAACATAACGCACCACCCCGGTGCAATACTGTCACTTATGCAAAAAGTCATTTTTTCAGGAGAAGCATTTTAAACTTTCGTATCGTATTACTTGATGATACTTACTGATTATGGAAAGATGGATAGCGTATAAGCGGACGTGTTCTTTTGACTTTAAAATAAAGAAAATAAATTATCCCAAATAATTAAAACAAAAATACTATGGCGTTTTATAATTTGGAACCCCTCAATTATGACGTTATGGCACTAAATTAAAATAATTTGTGTAATTATGACTATGTTACTGCTTAAAAAAAGAAGAAATTATTAAATTAAAGTTTTATTTTAACTCAATTTAAAAAAAGTCTCGGTGCCTCTCCAAGCTTCATAATTTCCAATAAAAGTTGAATATTTCATAATTTGTTAAAAAAACAGGTAAGTCATCAAATTATTAATTTGATGACTTACCTGTTTTTTTTCAAAAACATAATATAGGTTTATTTTATTTTATTTTATTTCTTAAGAAAACTTACAGCTAGGATGCAGATAGTTGACAGTTAGTGAAAGAAGGCCAATTAAAAGTTTTCACTGACATTATAAGGGTTGCACAAGAAACAGTAGACAGGCAAGAGAAAGTAAGAAGTAAGCATTCAGAGAGAATTAAGAAGAAGTTGAATAGATTTTAGTGAACTTCAAAGAAGTTTTTACATAGTATTTTTTTAAGTTTAGGAGTAAGTTTAGGTACCTTAAGTGCAAAAAGAAGAAAACATAATATACCATTGTATTGATGATCTTATTATTTGTTAACTGGACAAATAATATAAACTAGGTCTTTAAAACAAAATAAAATGTACAAGAATTGAGAACTCCAACTCTATTTTCACCTGTTTTCTTCTTCCAATGTTTTGTTACTTAGAAAACTTAAAATAAAACAATAATCTTTAGTGAAACTCAGAACTAAACCACTACCGAATACCTATCAACCAGTACAAGCAATCACTTTCCTAACCCAATAACGTCAATTCAAACTACACAATACACTAAACTGAAAGCAACAGTTTAAAACATGTTGACAACTAATTAACGCGGTACACTTGCGGACAGCAACGAGACCGCCCCATTGCTCGTACAGTCGCGCACAACAAATAGATTTACTAATAGTTTGGTCGCTGTTCGTGAGCGTACGCGAAATTAGGAGGTTTCGTGATCGGGGAGTAAAGTTTTATTGATATAGTTGGGTTTTGAAAATAAATTTGTGGTATAAGTGTTGTAGTATTGTTATTTCTGGTGAGTTAATAAGTAACTGACTTAGTTAAGGTTATTTGAGAAAATAGACAAGGAAATTAAGATAAAAACCTAGCTTTTTTGGACTTCACGTCAGCCATCCCTGAAGATGAGGAAAAGGAGGTAATACACCCATATTTCGCAGTTACAAATATTTAAGACTCACCTAATATGTGTTGAGCATATTGCTTAGACACAATAAAAAATCGAATGTAAAATAAAAATAAATAAATATCGCAGAACATTACACACAGCGCCATCTAGTGTCTCACTAAAAACACAAACCACAAAAAACACACACACACTAAAAACAAAAAGGACTTTGCTTGTCATAAGAATCGAACTCCAAACCTCAAGCTCAGTTGTACTACTTGCCACCACTAGACATACAAAACAGTCCAAGTGTACTCGAATAAGAGAGAGATACTTGATCTACGAGGTCAGATAAGCATCGTTCCCAGTAAAATTCTGTTATTCAGCCGCATCCGGCTCTACTGGAAGCCGACCCCAACATGGTTGGGAAAAGGCTAGGCAGATGATAACTTGTAGATACTTCATAATTCTAGCAAACGATACTATCTTATTACCTTGAGTTATAAGTTGAGCTACACGATAACTGACAAATGCTTGCAATGACTGGACAGGTCCACTCAAATCTGTGTGGTTCTTTCTTCAAAAGACCATCTCAGACACTAATCTGCATAGTCCTCATGTGAATTGAGCAAGATTATGTCTGGACTTCAAAAGAGACTATGACCTCTGAGTTTGTTTCGGCTGTTTCTTCTCAGAGTAGTCAGGTACGAAACACCGGCCCCATCTAGTTTTAAAAAAAATGACGTGTAAAAGTGTTTGTAAAAACCTACTTGCAAAATAAACATCATTTATCATTTATAACTCAAGAAAGATCTTTCTCTCTCGCGTCAGTAACTCTAACGTTGATGGTACTTCCCCAATCAAGATATATCACTAGGAGTAGTATAAAAAATGCGTCACACCAATCGAACCTTTCGGCCAACTGACGCAACATATCTTTATATTCCCATTCCATAAAAAAAAGATAAACAGAACAATAAACAACGCCCACGACTAATCTTTAAAGATAAAAGCAATATTATGAAGTGTCCTTCGTATATCTTTATTAGCGCTATATCCCGTTGTAAATGCAACGGTTATAATATATTGCCGACTCTATGATGATAATAATGATTACTAATATTTATGGGTGTGTTGGGTCAGAGCCCACTCGTCCCCTAAAATTCGTACCCCAGCATAAAAGTTGTGGATTCGGCCCCTATATAGGTGCCCATTGGTCTCCTGGTAGGGGACCAATTAATATTTTAACAAAAATATTATTTTTAAGGTACCCATTCGTCCCCTCTAATATATATTCAATATAAGTTAAAGATTCGGCACCTATTCAGGTGCCTATTGGTCCCCTGAGATAAAATTAGCTATATTTTACATAAGAAACGGTTAACATAGTACACTTGTGAACAGTTTATTAACGGAATTAATTTAATAAATCATAACAGATCATTGAAAAAAGAGCTATGATCAATGATAATCCGTCATGATAATAATATACCTGACGATAGGCTTACGATGTAATATTGTCTCTCGTCTCACGAATGGCTTTTTAAAAAAACGGGTTACAAAATGGATAAGGTATTTTGTTTGTATGTTATGGCAGCCTCGGTGACATATTGGTTCTTGAAAGTGACTGCGAATACGAGACTGTTCAATGTGTCTTTGATCTTTTATTAAATGAAGTTCGCCTAACGAAATAAACAATACTGTTAATGTTATAATAATATTATTTTTAACATAATTGAATCGAATTATCTCATTTGAATCCTGGAAATATGATTAGTATTAATATTGATGGTAATTCACAGAATTATAGAATTTATACTTCACTATTTACTATAGATTTTTTTAAATTTAAAATGGAAAAACAAATATAAGATTAGGTTTATACTAAAATAATGTTGTTTTGTTTAATCTTCAATAATTATTGTGATTTTAGTCATTTTTTGTTATTGTAGTTATAGTTTGTTAGATTTAAGTTATTATGATTTTGCATGTAGTTGTTACCAACTACATGCAAAATCATAATAACATACAAAAAATACGGTGATTATAGCCAATTTTTTTGTAGGTACTTCTAGTTATAATTTATTAGATGTAAGTTATTACGATTTTGCATGTAGTTGGTAAATATACAAAAAAAAAATATGTTGATTTATCTAGTCTTCAATAATTACTGTGATTTTATTCTTTTTTTTTGTACTGTTATATTTTTTTAAATTTAAGTTATTATGATTTTGCATGTATGTAGTTGGTAAATATACAAGAAAATAAGAAGTGATTATTTACTGTTGATATGTGTTCTGACTGACTATATATGTGTTGTGACTATTTTTTTGCATATTTTATATTTAATGTTGATTTATATGATGGTCAATCAAGGCTGATTTTTGTAAAAGAGTTGTATTTTGTTAGTTTCTAGGACATTGTGATTTTGCATGTGTATTTGTAGTTAGTAAAAATGTTGGTTTTACATAGTTGATAAAGACTGATTTTATTTTTTATATTACTTTTATACAAAGTTATTGTGATATTGCATTATTTTGTAGATCTCTTTGACTGTACAAAGCACTAACAATTAATTGTTATTTTTGTTATATTATTTTATTTATGTATTTAAACTTCATGTACAAGGGTGGTACATAGGCGGACTTAATGCCACAAGGCATTCTCTACCAGTCAACCTTTGGGTCAAATAGGATAGCATTGTGATAGAGTACAATAAAAATAAATAAGAAAAATACCATTTTGTAAGCATCAATTAAAAACACATAAATGAGTACCTACATACTAATACTTATAATATTTATGCTAAAATAAACTAATATATATTAAAATACATACAAATTGTCCAAAATACGAGAAATCTTATAATAATAGCTACGACATTATTAATGACTAGAAAGTAATTTAGTCTGACTTTAAATAGAACTTCCGAACTGCTCTTTTGAAAGCCAATTTGCTTTCAGTTTTTTTAATGCCAAGGGGTAGCGCGTTCCAGAGTTTTATAGAGGAGATAGCATAAGAAGAGGACATAAAACCAGTACGGTGAGAGGGAATTTGAAGGATTAGGTTTTTGGAAGCTCGAAGGTTGCGACTGTGAGAACTGCCCAACACCTTGAAAAAAGGTTTTAGGTACTCGGGAGCACATGGATCATTCATAATGGTGAAAAGCATGCAGAGAGATCTGAGGGACCTCCTGAGTCTCTATATTGGTATTGATATTTGGTTATTTGTTTGTACACTGGATGTAAATTAATCTAAAATTCAGTTATTACTGGGATTTTATTTAAATAGTTACACAGTTTTATTTTACTGCATAAAGATATTATAGTTATCATATATTTTGCTAAATATTTACAAATGTACAAGAAACCAAAAGTTGATTAATTATTTTGAAGACTGACTTAATGCCTAGAGCCTAGAGGCATTTAATTAAACTTAATCTTATTTGAAATAAACATGATATCTACCGAATTACTATATTTTTTATTTTACCCTTTTCTGCGCGACTGTACCAGGACTACCAAGCTGCAGTATACACATATACATGTATACATGTACTTATATTAGAAGAATGAATAAAAATAAATATTCTTCATAGGGGACGAATGGGCCCCTCAAAAGTTCCAGGGGACGAGTGGGCACAGGGTGCGAATCTTAGGGGACGAATGGGCTCTGACCCGGTGTGTTTTATTTTTTTAGTGATAACGTCACCTGATTTTGATAAAGGTTTCTTGTACTGAAAATGTTGACGTCATGTGTGGTGGGCTGCATCAATGGGGTACCCCAGTTGTATACGTATTAACGAACGATTTCAAGGGGTACCCACATCGTCAAACTGTACAAGTAATAACATTAAATTCAATTTCAAATTGGATGAGACTCGTACAGTTTAGGGGAGCAAGCTGCCAAAGATAGGAGGCCTAACACAGCAGTGAGTCTTGTTCCAGGGCTTCATCATCACTAATCTTCATTAACAGCCCAGCAAGTCAACAATAAATGTATGTTCACTATTGAAATTACTATTTATTTACCAATTATTGCTAAGTTAAATTTAAGTTATGTCAAAAGTTAAATTAGGAATTAAATTTCCAAAAACCGTAAATCAGCAAAAATAAATTAGTGTTAATGAAACTAAAGCAAGACTCAGGAAACATAACATCACATCACGCCCAATCCCATAGGGCGACTACAGGAGCTAAATTAGCTACTCTATTTGT
This sequence comes from Xestia xanthographa, assembly GCA_905147715.2. NCBI lineage: Eukaryota > Metazoa > Arthropoda > Insecta > Lepidoptera > Noctuidae > Xestia > Xestia xanthographa. The sequence continues at coordinate 29,591,922 of LR990653.1, read as the reverse complement.
GGTGGTTCAAACTTCGTTTGAAATTGCACTACAAAGTGATAGTTACGTCAGTCACTGCGGGCCGAATAGTACAAAATGAGTGTTTTTTTGCGATTTACAAAAAATCTATTGATTGGACTGAAAAAATAAAACACTATCATGTTAATAAATGTTGCTCGTAGAATTATTTGCCAAGCCTGTATTTTAGTATGTTTAGAGATAAGTTCGTGATTTTTTTTATCGAGTATAGTTGTATTATGTTTTCAAAACACTATCGTACTAGCATATATCCTGAAAAATATCATATATTTTTCTGGTTTTGTTTATTGCAGTGAATCATATGCTTTTTGCATTATAAAACTCGCGTTTAGCTCCTGTAATCCCCTTAAGGGTTAGGCAGATCCATCCGAAAAAAAAATGGGTTAGGCATAAGTGTATCTAATAGTCCACCCACATTTCGCCAGTTATGTTAAAGTCCCATGTAATAGGGGTCGATCTTATTGCCATCAACCTGGCACAGATCGAGACTCCGTGGCTGCTTTTGAGAAATTTCTGATAAAAAACTCAATATCACACAACTACAAAAGGGAAAATCTAATAATTTTACTAAAACATTAAGTAAAGTAAATTCAAACCACCATTCAATAAACACGAGAAAGTATGGGTTTGTATGTAAACTAATAATCATTACATCTACTGAATATTCAAACGTCTGTGGACAAAGGTAAAACCTGTGTTTGGCACCGGGGTACAGCGTGCATGCAAAGTTATGCTAATAACATCTTAGTCTAGCCTTAGTCAGACAGCACGATATTGTGTAACATGTGTACAAGTAAATTGTATAGTTACTTCAGAGAGTAATATTTACTAATATTGGTATTGAGATGAATGTTTTCCTCTATAGGGTTGTTTGTTAAAGGATAATGGGTGTTTTGTGTCCAGTGTTGTGGTGTTATGTCTTTTGAAACAAATTGTGAACGATGAAAAAGCCGGTAGCTCACAAGCGTTAAAGCATAAATAACATCGAAATCTAACTGGAATGAAAACAACAATCTGACTATTGGTTAGCTAGTTTTTTGACCTTTCAAAAGACTATTATCTAGCGTCCTTCTAACAGTAGGAGCATTATAGGCATGAGCATATACCACAACACAAATTGATTAACACTGAGCACAGAGTCCATACAAACACGCCCATGCTCCTCTCTTATTGCTTTAGGAATAAAATGAATGTTTCCTCCAAGTTGTGCTAAGCTGAGAGAAATTTGTTTCTGTACTTAATGCCTTTAAATGACGGATGGGCAACTTGTCGATACTCATGCAATGCCTTGACCTTTTCATTTATTTTATACTTATTTATTGGCAGATCGTTTGCATGATAAAGGATCGCAAGTTTCTTTAAGTAGGTATCATTTCTCATTTCAGATTAATCATGTTTTAAAAGGCTGGAAAGGAAGACACCATTTATTTATTTATTTAAGAGAAGTAATAATATGGCAATTGAGAAACTTCAAACCTCAAGTCTGGCTGATTTTGCTTACCTTTCACTTATTTTTATAAAACAATAAAAATTGTATTCTTCCATTGAAACTCTCAAAATGCAGGCCGTAAATGAATCACATTGACAGCCACCTTCTTAAAGCATTTTAACAAAACAGTCCACTATCCGAGACGTTTACGGCATTCGTTTCCGACTGTTTACCTCACAGAGGGGTGGTCCATGTCTGACATGGGACATTTATATCCGTTTATAGATTAACGCACCAAATATTCAATACAAGTGGAACTGATCCAGGTCCCACCACAGTGCTCAACCTAATGGTAAGTTACTTCAGCCATATTTTGAAAAAATCCTTTAATAATTCAAAGAGAGTCTTTATTACAAGAAAAAAAATTTGGGATAGTCAACCACAAAGTGGACAGATCTGAATCTCCGAACCTCGGTATTCTCTTTTCAGGTAGACCCTAAAATGGCTTAGGACTCAGATGTCCGGAGCCAAGACATGAATAGAAAATGAGAGCCTATAACCGTTACAAATCCTGACTCCGGGTGAGAAATAAGATATGAAGGATCAACGAAAAGGGATGAAATACAGGGTGTAAACAGACTCTTCGTGAAGCCGTATATAACACTAAATCCTTGAACCATGACTGAGTGACCATCAACTATCAACGTTGATCCACAATCCCATCAAATATTCAAGAGATCCGGGACCCATTCACAAATGCTGCAATTACAGCATCTACACGCCGTTCCGGAGTTACGAGCGCCTTAGATTTATTGTTATTACCTCACATTTCCTTCGGGTAACGTTTTAATTACACAGATCGGCGATAAAGCATCGCTGGAGCGCACTTTTCTTCATTACAAGATGGATGGTCTGCATCTAGCGTGTTATTTATTGTGGTGCCGTTTAATTGTGTAATGGTTATAGGTTTGTGGTTAGGGTGGTGAGGTAAGCGATTTGCGGATTAGAGTGTAAGTATATTGCTTATATACTTTTTCATTAGGTAGCTGCAGGAAAATGAACAACTTAAATATATATTCTATAAGAATGATATTTGTCGTAATGAAGCCAAAGAAAATAATAATGCAGTTTAAAGCAAAGCAAATATTCTCGAAGGATGAGGATGATTATTCATCATAGTAAATTAATCTAAACTCAACATCAATAGTCCAAACAGTATAACAAAAGATAATCATTCACTTTAACAACAAATACATACCCTAGAAACAGAGTACTACCCACAAAAGATAACAATACATTCGCACTTACGGACAAACCTATAAATAATTCCCGAAACTAATATCGTAGCGGTTGCGTCATCACTAAATCGTACATCAAAACTGTTAGAAATGATATTGGCTAACCCAAAGCAACATTGGAAGCAATACCAGCCATAAATCAAGTGGTTCATAAGAGATCTCCCCCTACGGATCTGACACTACATGAACTAGCAAAAGGGAAATCGCCATTCAAAAAACATTCAACATTTCCTCTAAATGTGCTCTATAAGAGTGTTTTTCGCGGGTCCGCACTGGATAAGACCTTTGATCGGTATCAGAGGGCGAACTGAGAAAGCTATCGACACTTTCCGTATTCACTTATCATTTATAGCCAACGTAGGTGTATTTACAAGCAATTTTAGACCTTCGGATCAAGCATTAAATTATTCATCACATTGATTAATCGAATTGTTTTACTCATCGTTTAAATTACCACTTGAGTCAATTATGATAGATGGTAATTATTTATCTATCCTTGTATCTACTTGATTAAGTTCTATTAAACAATCTAGATCTTGATTGCAATCTAAAATATTCAAAATCAAAGCAATACGTGCTATATTGGCTTGTATGTAACTTGAACTTACGACACAGCATTCGACACGGGGTCTTCCGCAGGCCATTTGTCACAGAGGCCATTTGTACTTGTCGAATCACGGCCATTAGACGAGAGTGTGTGACCGCGTGGGGCTAGCCTCGTCCAAACTGTGCGACGTCACTCCACTGAACTGACACAGACTACTGAAATGCCATACGCCAGAAACTCGAAACGACCAGCTGACAAAAATAAGATTGCACAAATATTTTACATGTGGTGCCAGACAACAGTAAAGTGTCGCCGAATATGAACATGAGTTAAGGGAATACCGTGCTTGTCAATATCGACTTGTATGAGCCGAGCTGTCCTGTCGATTTATCTTACTTTGCGGCTATTGTTACAGACGGCCGAGGTTACAGCTGATTTATAAGTAGCCTAGTTAATTACGGCGGGCGTCGACGCATCGTTAATTTCTCTTCGGCTCCCATTTATCTCTCGGCTGTCATTCGCGCCGGCTTCCTATTTCCACCTGACGTCCGATTCTGAGTAAAGGCGTAACTTTAAAAGCTCGCCAATAAATACATTCGCATAAAACTCGAGTTTATCTCCGTACCCTTTGAAGTACGTCCCGAGAAAACAAACAAAGCAATAAAGAAGGCCTTTATCGGAGCCACGAGTCGACACGCGAGCTAATTTACAACACAGCCGCGGGTTTTATCTTCATTAACCCATCGATTCACAATTAAGACGCGGAATAAATCTCCGGTAATGCGCTCCCCGTCCGCGCCGGTAGATTCAACTTCAAACAGATGTTATGTATAAATAAAGCCGAACGGAGGCAACCACTCGATATATTCCTGTCCGCGGCAAACTTTACAGATCTATCAGCGCTCGCTTGGCGGGGACAAGCGACGCGGGCGCGCGAACCAAAACCGACCTTAGCTGCGCCGCGGCATACAGCCATCTGTTACTGTCGGTGGAACGACTCTAGACCAAATTAATGTGCCTCAAGCCAAACAGCTGCACTCAATAATGCCTATAGTCCGTTAAAATCGTGGTCGAGTTACGTCGTTACCGCTGACGTGGAGTCACAAACCTCATCTTATTTCCAGCGTAACGAGTCGATGCTCACATTCGATTATCTGGCTGCGGTATCCGAGGCATTACAGTTGATGTATCGACGGCGACTGCGCGAGATTGTCGGCCGACGGTTGATTTACTGTGCCCATTTCTTCCTGACACTCCATACGGAATAGATCCCCATCTGTCGCGAGCGGTGTGACGGATCGCGGCAATCGGAAAGCGTCGAGGGGCTCTCTAATGAATTGTCCCAAATAATTGGGATAGTATTTTATATCGGCGTCATTTGTTCTTTTATCGGTACATTTGTTGCGTTGATTTGTTAGACGCTTTAACCTCGCGGTATTAGAGTATTAATCTGGCTTGTTTGGTTTTTCTTGTTGCGCTAACAAAATAAACATGGGATATTGCTTTGTTGGGTGTTTAAAATGTATTTCTCCGCGAATAGAAATGCGGTTATCTGTGTATCTGTCTGAGCGAATTGTGAAGTCTTTTACAGTTTTATTTCGCTGGATAGTTTTTATGTGTCGTGTTGGATGTGAGTGCGGTGGCATCTGATCGGTAGTCATGAGCTCAGACAATGCTCGCATCACGTTGTATCGCATTCCTCATCTCTGTTTCTGTAGCTGCCGAACGTGCATTTACTACAGAAGCGAGCATTGGAACGTAGTAAAAATATCTTTGTAAATTATTTAGTATCGTTGGGTTTAATTGCATTCCTGTATCGAATGCTCATCTATTTATATGTCTTTTCCAATATTTGGAAACTAGAAAAGTTACGTCAGCTACATAGCTTTTGTAGTTTCCAAATATTCGTTTATTATCAGTGTTATTGCCAATCTCATAGCTTTTATCTGTTTGTGAACTTGCAAGCTCACAAAGATGATAGCGCAAACGTTTAAATTTCTAACCTAACCTCTAAAAAACTACTTAAGTAAAACAGAACAGATCCACAACAAGTCATAAAGCCAACACTTTAGATCAAAGAGGAACATTTGCCCGTCTCTGTGTGAATGCGTTCAACGTTCAAGATAAGACTCCTGACTTTGATGTATGCGCCGCATCTTGATATACGTCTGCAGCCGTTTCAATAAGCGTACGTCTGTCTGTCGCTACCGAAGTAGTTTGAGTTGCGAGGGAGTCCTTCTATTTTGTTGACTGTTTTATGTGTACCTGCACAAATAGATAAGTATGTTGTAGACAAGTCTGCTTAGATTGGAAAAGTAACTAAGTCTTTTAGGATTTCGATCGATTTGTAGGTTTGATCTCTAATTTAAAGTTTTTTTTATTTTTTCAGAATCATACGACTTATCATTGAGACTGAGAAAAGTCTGTTTTGACTAGCGTCAGTCGTTTATTGAGAAACGAGATCGCTCTATGAAATAACTAGTTGATTAATAGATGTTACAATATCGTAAACAACCTCATCAGTTTCACAACACCCACCTCCTCAGTCAGACCACACACAAGAAACAAAATTCAATTAAAAATCATTCATTTCCAACACAATCAATGGAAGACTAACAACATTTCATAATGAATCACCATCACGAACATTCCCTATCAATTCAAACGGACGGACAGACAATGTTATTACACTGACGTGACGTGTCACGCCTCTTGGCGCAACGTCAAACAAATGCCATGACTTTTGACTTCAACAATGTTTTATGACAATGTAAAGAAGAATGTTTTTGTAGAGGAAATATAAATTTTCACAGCGCTGAACCGGGGAAATAAAATAGTAACAAAATTGCTAGTTGAGAACATCTAACTAAGATTACTCGAATTGCTAAGTCTAGTGAAAGAGACCATTTTGAAGGAACCACTTTTGATAGAAATAGCAAATATAATTTAGAATCTAAGTACCTTTGAATGAACTTGAAGCTCATGTACCACAATATAGTTTAACCGATAAGATCTAAACCTTGTCAGAACTTAAGAGTGAAGTCAAAATTGAAGTTGTTGAATCGTGATCGTTTGAAGTTTCATCCAATAGTATAATTTACTAGAGACTGGATACAAAGTTTAGGTGATGATAAAAATTAAAACTGTTTAAAAAGGACAAAAGTTATTAAAAATACGATATAAAAATATAGATGATTTCACTATACTTGAAGCTATAATTCATTTAAGTAAAGGTGGTTGTAAAGCTTGGAAGATATTCACAGTCGTTAAAATTGCAAATCTGTTTCTTATAATAACATCATTAGTAATAATGTCAGTGCATCTCAAGTGGTTTTATATAAAGATTATTAATGAATTCTTCATTTTTTACTCCATAGAATTACAGATCAGAATGATTAATACGTAATTCCTATTGATAAATGTGCCATATTAGCTGGACATTGCCATCTTAATACGCTCAATAAAAAATGTCGAGTATACAGAGATTCTTACTCACCCCGCTCCGATAAGGCTTAATCGCAATGATGTATACGAACAATAAAGATTTTATACCGATCTCAGAGTAAAAATAAAGAATGGTGTCGATTCAGCGTAGAGCGTATGAATTAATTCACGAGAGGAGGTATTTATTTGTGATTGGAGACGATTACTCTTACTTGTTATGAACATTAATCTTCAAGTTTTACGCTCTCCTTACCACCTAACGAAGATCAGCGTGTGTATCAGCATTTTTATCAAACACACAGAACTGACCTCATAAACCCAATCTATCACTCATGAGTAATAGCGTTTTCATTTCACTTAGTTCTTAATAACAAACTCAAGATTGATACTAAACAATTTTCGAAATTGATGATCTCACAATCGACAGTTCGAAAATTGATGATCGTGTAGAGGAAATAAACGACCACCTTTCTGTATTTACAGTCCATGAATTTGAGTACGATTTATCATTCGAACCGTTACGGTGATAAATCATGCTCATTCACAAATACTTAGAGCCACATACACACGTCAAATGAGTTTGCCTTCCGCCATGTCCCTCCATAAAACAGTCTGAAAGCCTTTAAATATAGAAGTTGTAATTACGTAAACAGACATATTGACGTATGTCTGAAAGGTAATCATAAGCTAAAATTTATCACGGAGTGAATCATTCATGCGCTAAGACAGCTGACAGCCAGGCACATATATTATAATGATCGACAGCCTGACGTTGCTTGTCACAGAGGGATAATGTTGTTGCCACACTAAATATGTCAACACATTCCAAACTCAACTCTGATCCTTCCAACTAAAGTTACATTTTCATTAGAGAGGTGTATGCTGCTAACGACTTTCTTGTTTCAAGTGACGAGAATTCTAACGAAAAGAACAAAGTACTTACAGTATGTTGCACAATTGGAATAGAACCTTATTGCGTCAGCTATCGCTTCAAAATTCTTTGGAAACACCAACTTTGTCGAGTTATTCGTGTTGGAAAATGTGACTTAGTTCCACGTGGAGAGTACAAAGCAGAAATGGACTTTATTGGAGATGGTTAAGGTTGGAAATGGTGTGATGGATGTGAGGTGTTGTAAGCTGTTCGTATAGTGGTGTCTGTCGGTAGCGCGGTAGCAGAGAGACGTGTCGTGGCGTGTCATCGCGACGCAATGAAGATTTATGAACAACCCGGTACTACGGTTCAGTCGAAGCCACATACAGTTTTCTACTTACTTTGTTAATAATTTTATGGCAAAGTTTAAAACACGGGTTTATCTTTCCTGTGTTTATTTCTTATGCACGTTTATGTAATTCTGGAAACAAAACAAAATTGTTTATGTTGCGCCAACATGCAGGATTTTCGTGAGTTACTGATGCTAACCTAATTTCTGACTCAAGTGCATTTTACGACTTTTAGTTGTTTATACTAACAGTTTTAGTCCATGTTTAATTTGGGACCTACCCAAGTTCACATATTTCGTTGAAATACTTAAAACCTATTTACATACTTACAAAATTTTCAATCATCATCAGCATTACCATGATTAACTGGTTCCCACCTATTTCTTCTTCAGTGCTTTTTCTGTTACGTTACAAAATATCGATCACCTTTGCAATCCTTATTAGCATCACCAACAGCTCTCTAATTAACAATCATACAAATCTCTTTGATAATTTTGCCTACTTCATTATCTCCGTCTACAAAAACCAGATTCTCGGTACCATAAAACGTTACGTTATCAGCTGGTATCCATCTTTTTATACCCCTTTCCACTTGACATTGACATCTTGGGATGGACAAAACATGTATGGTAAAGGAAACTCGTCTACAACCTTATTATGAAAGCAAACCCTGGAATATTCCATAACTGCAATCAGTTTTCTCTTACATTCTATTTTTATGTTCTTTTCATAGTTATTTATTACGATATAGATTACTGCTTACCTTCTATCATTTTTGTTTTTTCGAATACTAATACTAGGTAGTACATCAATGTAGATAAGTGTGAAGTATGAAAGGAAACTCTATTTGCCGACTTTTTCGTCGTTTCAATTTTGCCGTTCATCTTTGTGAAATACGACACCGTGGTTCCTTGGTAAATCTCCTCAGCTGCTCACACACAGGGCTATCAATTTCATTTTATGTTTCGTTGGTAGTCATTTGGATAGTGGCATCGTAAAACGTTGTGAGCTTAGGTAATGTATTTCAGTCTTTTAAAAACAAATTAATGAAAATATTGATAACCTACTGCAGCAAAACAGATCTGATATTGTAGACAAAAAAAAACGATTTTAGTTAATAAATACATATTTGTCAATATGTATATATTACCTAGAATCGTTTTTTTTTTCCTGTTCGATAAAACAAGAGCTTACTCGCTAATGATTGTATGGATTACTTTGTATATGAATTCCCATGTGCGTGTGTTCGTAACTCTTTACTTCTAAATCTTAACGACTTAATAAATTTTGACAATTACCTACTTACTTGAAAGGAGGCGCTATTGTCACAGGACTGAATTTCTAGCAGGTCCGGTAACAATTCAATAAATTGCCAGAAAAACAAAGCAACGCTAAATACAAAACAGAAGAACATCAACTCCGAAATCCCTTGTTACAAATGTTGAACGATCCTGCGTTAATGTTGAAGTATGTCAGCATCCCGTAGTAGCGGGCGTCAGATCCTCTCATTACGTATTTATGTGCGACGGGCGGGATAAGCCGCGTCATGTCGAGGCGAGGACTGGCTGAGCTGGGTTGTCAGTGTTGCCACCCTTGCCAGTGAATACTTGGACTATTCTGACGCTGGTGAAAGGAGGACTGCCGTAACTGATTTGTAGAATTGAAGTTAGATTTTTTTAAATAGTTGTTGAGGTAGATTATGAAGATTAAGCTTCATGATATAACAACACGCATGTAATCTTGAAAGGTAAGGCAGAGGTGTACCTAATAGTGCACTCACATTTTCACCTGTTATGTATTAGGGGGAGCCTATTGCCGTCAACCGGACACTTATCCAGATTCCGTGGCAGCTACTGAAAGATTCCTGATAGATAAAACCCAATGACACTTGGCCGACCAGGGAATGGAACCCATGACCTATTGATCACTAGAACAATCAGATGAGAAAGTATGGGTCTGTACAGCCAAATTTCTAATTGCATCGCAAACGATGTCAGTACCACATCAAATACATTGCAATGAAATCATCGAGTCAATTACTCACAGAAATCAAGTCTCCTGCCAAGAGTCAAAGTAATTCCGTCTACGGTATTGGCATACTTTAAATGTGAATATCAATAAGTTGTCTCAAGTAATCCATACCAATACATCCAGACTTATGCAAGAATGTCTTTCTTTTAGTCGGTCTGTTGGTTTATCCGTCTGCTTTAATGCTTAAACGAACTTGGTTGAAAGGACAGACCATAGCTTGGGTGGGTTGGATGATTTTACCTGTACGAGAATGAAACTGCGACTAAAAGCTACTTCAATATCCTACTATGAAAATATAATAAAACTTGAGGTACTACGTTACCTTATTCTACATAAGATTTCACATCGCTTCTCCCTTTGTCGCATTCTCTTTTATAAATTCATCATTATCACCCTCTTCTTTATCCAAATCACATCTTTAAGTCCTAAAGGTGAACAATTGCATCATTCCCCTTAAAATTCGCACTCCTCGTCTGTTTCTAAGCATACTGAACCAAGTCGTTTACCGTCGGATGTGTATTGTTTTATTCACAAACCGATGCTCGGATAAGCATTCATGCATTTTTATTTCAATTTCCATTCGTAGGGGATGCTTTTTGAATGTTTATTTTATTTGTCACGGCTTCTGTTGCTTCCTTGTTGATGTCTTTCGCATTATGATTGAATTATTTAGATAAGTCTAGTTTGTTTGTTTTTTTGTGTCTTTATGCTGCATTTATGTTTTTTTTATTATTTTTGTATATATAAGTAGTTTTGTGAATTCAGGGTTTACATAAAAATTAATGAAAACTGTTATGATGAGCTTTCAAACTGAAATATACATTTAGATTCTAAAATCAATAAAAACAATGAGTATTTTTATGAAATCGCAATATTTGCATAGGTGTCGTAATGGTGCTTTAAATACCAAAAGTTTGCAAATTGATACTATCTCTTTTCCGGCAAGCAATGAATATCACAGGTAGATACTCTACATTTTCCATATCAACCAGAATGATTCATTGTTCCGTAAGAATATCAATCATACAAACTCTATTTAGAATTGGACCGACTCCTAATGAAAGAAAGTCTCAGCAGCCGCCAGATTCAACATCCATTAATAAAACCATACAGATAATAATCACGCTCGTTTATAAAAAATATTTTATACTAATTCAAAACTACCGACCTTCATTATAAACGTCATCGTTCAAAAGGAAAATTGATTTACAACACTGCATTACGCTATTATTTTATGACGCGAGAACGCCCCGAAATAAAATACTAACAAACATTCAACCGGCATCCACGACCATTACTATAAAGCCACAAATGATTTTGCTACTAAAAAACACTATATACAACTGTACCTATTGAAACATAGAGTTGAAATTGGAACGGAGAATATTTTTAGGGCTGTAGATGACAAGGTTGTCAGGGACCGTCATAAAGCGAATAAAATACGGGGCACAAAGAATAAGCGGTCGTATAAGCGCTGTTATGTCTGTCAACATAAAATATTGTATCCTGCGCGCGGGAGCCGGGTTCAAATTGTGCTGCCTCTATTGCCCCATTAATCTTTGTAATGCACCGTGTGAAGCGGCAGATGAAGATATTGCAATGCTCTGTCTTTGTCGTTGTTTCGGACTCTGCGCTTTGTCCGTCGGGAAATTAATAGGCGTTGAAGGTGTGGGCAGATTTTATGGATTCTGCTAAAAGAGATTTAGTGTTCAGTGATAAAATTAAGTAAGATCATGTTTCGCTGTCTGGTAAAAGGACACCAAGATAAAGCGCTAAATCTGTAGTTTAAGAGCTGAACGGATGCAATTATATTCGTATTTACTGCTTTTCTGCAAAACCGTCAACCCGAGACGTTTTATTTTTTGCATCAATATTATCTTCTCGACTAATAACGTACCAACCATTACTACTATGTATTTCGCAAAGAGCATTATAATTAGAACAGCAGTCATGTCGTTTGTCTAGTGCGACTGTGTGACATCCGTGAGCGATGTCTCCGGCAGTACTTTGTCCGGATTAGTCGCGAGGAGCGATGTTTTCTAGGCTTATTGGTGACATATGACTGAGAGTGAGGAAGCGCCAATGTTGGCGGTATCCTGGTGAGAAGATTATACGTTGGACGATATAAAACCTAAACCGATAAATGGTGAGAACGATTTGACTTATTGTTGAGTTACACTCACAGATGGGAAAATATAATAATTTATAGAAGAAGACAGTGTAACGGTAAATCATGAAGAAATACGCTTATTCGACTTTCGGTGACAGCGTTATGTGAACAAAAATTAGTCTCTTTCTAAGACTACAATAAGTCTGTTGACAATTTTCTTTCACATCATTCTAGTGAACATTTAGTAATCCCAATATTAAAAATAGAGAGTTTAATATAATTATCGTGATAATTAGTCACACGACGTATTCTGCTAGACTCAAAACATTTAATAGACCACAATTACATGCAAAACAGCTTTGCGACGAATTGTCAAAATTAATCTGTCTAGAAGATCTAATTGTTATCTTGAAATAAAAAAGCGTCTATTAACTCTGTCTACATAATAAAATTATAAGAACCATTGTCTTCTCTTCTCATAATATTAATACTAATTGCGTTGTATTCTGACTCTGTTTTAGCAAACGTCCCCACCAGCTGCCACTCCACATTTAATAAACAAAAACTAATTGTTGATTCTTTGCCTTGGACTGAAAACTTTCGCAACACAATGCTTTTATCATTCCCAAAGTAATTACAAACACAATGTGTTGTCAAAACGTTATAATTACTTATTTAACAACAAATGTAAGTAGGACACTTATTAATTCGACAATGGCTTGCATGTGAACGGTTATTATGGCGGATGATAAAACTATTCAGAAATACCTTTTGTGTTTTAAGTTAATTAAAATGACAAATGTGGTACTCTTGTCATTTTGAGAATTTTATGATTTGTGAATGAAAGAATTGTGTCAGGTGTTCTCTACTGTTTAAAAATGTTAATAAAGGAAATTGTTCATGATGTGTATAATTAGGCGTAATTTGCCATACGTTGGTATAATCACCATATTGTGTTATTCCCGCAACAATGTTTGCATGCGAATGTGTGCTTACTGTTACGTGAAGGCAAACTACTAAATCTACACGTGGATCTCATTCATTATGATTTTCTAAAATAGTGTGCGATGTCAGTGTCGCAGTTATATCGTCAGTGTGTCAGTCATCAAATTCTGGATTTCCATAACTATGATCAATACTACCATTATCGGTGTAAGTCTCGCAGCCAATTCGTATAACAAGCCGTTTTACATAATGGCGCGCCGGATTGAAAAACGGCGTCGTTTTGTAATACGGCGTCCTCACGTTCAGCCGGATTGTGGAGGCGATACGTTCGACAAAGCGGCGTCCAACGTTCAGCCGTATTGTCAGCAAATCCGATACTTCAAATAACCTACTAAAATTGTCCTAAAAGTCTTGCTAGCTGACATGAGGAGCATAGGCCGAAGCGACGACGATATTTGTGACAGAAACTGTGAGTGTTGTGTAATGTAAAATGCAAGCGTAGCGAGCACGCGTCATTGAGTCGTAGCAGGTTCTAAATTTGCTTATACAGTAAAACCTGGATAACTGGGACATTAGGGGCCCTGGAAATTTGTCTCACCTATAGAGGTATTCCACTTACCCAGTGTCTCAGATATCCAGGTATAAATAAATATCTGTCTCATTTACAGAGGGTTCCATTAGTAGAGGTGAAAATAGAGGTTATTTCAGTTATAGAGGTACGATTATTAAATAAAATAAAGTTTTAGTTTTCCTTGTCCTTCTGAACATTGCGACTGAATTTTATCTTTATGATCTGAATGATTCTACAACCAGTAGATTTTGGCACATGATTAAATTGGACACAGACTTCAACGCGTGTCTTGCCACTTTCTTAGACGGATATTAACTTTAGTTTTTCAGGTACCTACTGATAATATTTTGAGCCTTCGTTTCGGCATTTTTCAAATGAACATTCGGGTGATAGCAAAACAAAACGAAAACTGGAGGTCATTGTGGCATAAAATCAGACAAGTTTTGGGTAGACCAAGAATTAGTAAACAAAACGGAAAATATGCAATATAGTGCAAGTTAGAGAGGTGATAAATTGATGTTATCTCAGCTACAGAGGTCAGTCAGTCAATGCCTATAAAAAAACAAAGAAAAAATATTGGAAAAAGTATTCTTTAAAATATAGTCTCAGTAAAAGAGGTAAAATTCACTTGTTGTCTCAATTATAGAGGTAACTCTGACGATAGAGGTCAGTCAGTCAATGCATATAAAAAAAAAAAGAAAAAATATTGGAAAAAGTATTCTTTAAAATATACTTAGTCTCAGTAAAAGAGGTAAAATTCATTCGTTGTCTCAATTATAGAGGTAACTACGACGATAAAATCGAAAAAACGAATCCCAGATATAGAGGTTTGCTTTGTCCCACTAACAGAGGTAATTCAGTGCTAAAGTGTCGGGTCCTTAGCATGAGTTCCAGCTTTGGAGGTTTCTCACTTATCCAGGTCCCACTTAACCAAGTTTCACTGTATCTTGAAAACGGTGCGTCCTATCGCAAAAATAATGAAAAGTTTGCCCCCCTTTAGAAACCCCTGCCAAGTAATTCTCAACATGTAGGTAAAAAAAATGAGAAAAAAAAGATAGAAAAGCGGGAATAGCAGCCATTTAAATGTGACACCGTTGTCGATTGCGCCGCCATTTTTCTTGATATGATCATGCAGCGCCACTTGTGGCGATAAATGGAACTAAAACTTTCAAAACGGCGTATCGTCGATGCGCCCATTTGGATAACAGCGGCACGTTATTACGCCACTTTGACGAACGCGAAGGGTTCATTCAATGCGGCGTACTTTATTTCAGCCGAATTGTAATCCAGTTGAACGTCATGACGCCGTATTATATAACAGCGCCGTTTTTCAATCCGGCGCGCCATTATGTAAAATGGCGTGATATACGAATTGGCTGCGACTTAAGCATTACTATTATTATTTAGTCTATTAATTTTAAAGTCTATTTCAAAAGTTGCTAGCATTCTTTCTATATTGAAATGAGTAGCTAGTACTAATTAAAATGTATATAAATAATGAATTAAATTTAAGGTACATCCATGAAACACGTTAAGAACATATTTTAAAAAAGTTTTCACTCACTGCCGCTCATGGTTCAGATAAATATTCAATTAATAATTATTTAGGCGCAGTGACTGTTGATACGTTTCTGATAGTGTCAGAGTTAATAACTGGTGCTGTTTCATATTCTGTTTCGTCATTATCATTACGTTTAGTTGCTTGTATTTCATTAGGATGTTTATTTATCAGATTATTGATAGTAAATTAATCTATCGGTGCATTTATTTTCCTTATTGAAATATAATTAGGCGCTCTATCTTAGGGACCTATTTCTGTTTAGGTTATTGGTATCGTTATTCCAGGTGAATGATTCTGTTCTAGACTTTGATCTGTTACATTTATTTGAAATCCGTAGGAGCTATTTGTACTTACTCTTGGAAATCTTACCAGTTTAGTTTTTATTTTTAATTATTTATTTGACATAAAAAAGTACACAGATGAAATTCCGTTACATCAAATGAATCTTTTTTCTTTTAATGATTGTAAAAAATATACAAATAGCAAATAATGCTGCTACCCCCATGCTAGGTAATACCTGAGGAGGAGTTCAGGAATTGAGTATCAACGTACTATTTAAAAAGTTAAACTTCAATTAGAAAAAGAATACCACCACAGAAGCCATATTTTTGATTGACAGTTTTGCCGTCACATTTACTACTTGACTGGCACCAGCTGCTAAATTCCATAATTTATTTAATTCCCTCATCAATTCATAGCATTAATTGGCCACTATTTAAAGAGTAATTAGAGAAATGAACGGTTCGACGGGGCCTGGGGGCGAGCCTAGTGAGCCATACAATTTTCTTTAAAATTACATTTTGTAAACCTTCGTTTGTGACAGCTTGGCGAACAATTAAACTATAGCGATTGTTGTGGTGCAAGTGACAAGTGGCAGTGATGATAATATAAAGCCGAAGCTTTCTAGATCAACAGGAATTGTTTGTAGAAGGCAAAATGTGTTTTCCATAAAATATCCATATTATTTTCTTACTGAACGATATCCAGCAGCGTTCTCTGTGCTTTTGTAACAACCGTACTGCGATCGCCAACCCGCCTGCCAAGCGTGGCGATTATGGCAAAACCCCCCTTGGGGGAGGCCTATGTCCAGCAGTGTACGTCTTTCGGCTGATATGATGATGATGAAAATGATGAACGATAACCGATTAAATATGCTTTAGTTCTATTACTAACTGGTCTACCACTGCATCCATTTTGTGTTCGCCAGGGTTGTACTACTTTACCAAAATAATAAACTATAATTGCGACCAAACTGACGAAGTTCACACACTTAACAGTATATTTCATTTTATACGATAGTATGAAGGAAAAAGTAAAGGAGCAAATGATAAAAACTTATTGCTCCGACCCCAACTAATGTGGATCAAGGGAAGGAAGAGGATGATGAGTATATTTACATTTCATTTTATATATCAACATTTGTTTGTAGTAAGCACATCATAATGTACTATAATGCATAATGTGTACGATTTTATTGTTTCTTTCCTTGGGGACCGGCACTCTACTCCTTAACACAGGTTATCTATTAACCTAGCTAGGAATACAGCACCTCACCCACCATTTTATTGTAGTCTTTGTACACTATTATACAAGCGATTCTGTAAATTGTGACATGTACTACAATGTTTTTGATGAATAAATTATTATTATTTCGTTTATTCATTTAAATTCTTATCTTATTACATTTTTAAGTATTTCTTAAAATAAAACGATATAAAAAAAAGAAAAACACTTAAAAATATAAAAAAAATAGAGGTCCACCGAGGTCGGGAGCAGGGTCCAAGCCACCGGTGGTTAGGGCTGCAGAGACAGGAACCTCCTCACAATGCGAGCCGTATCGAGGAGTACTGCCTTCTGAATCAGGCCCTTGATCCAACCGCCTAAAGAGAGCTTCGATAGATGGTCATCGAA
Source organism: Xestia xanthographa (assembly GCA_905147715.2). Taxonomy (NCBI): domain Eukaryota; kingdom Metazoa; phylum Arthropoda; class Insecta; order Lepidoptera; family Noctuidae; genus Xestia; species Xestia xanthographa. The sequence goes on along the minus strand of LR990653.1, from coordinate 29,574,836 downwards.
GCTCTTGGCTATAAGGCCATTGGCCGTCACGACAATCGGCATAATGATAACCGAGTTCACATTCCACATGTCACGAACCTCGTGAGCCAAGTCGAGATACTTTATTTGTTTCTCTTTCTCAGCTTTCACGAGGTTCTCGTCATGCGGAATGGTAACATCGATTATCATTACGCGGCGCGCTGATCGGTCTATCATCACTATGTCAGGCTTATTGGCGACAATAGTCCTGTCAGTAATGATAGACCGATCCCAGTACAGCGTGACATGGTCTTTTTCGAGAACTGGGTCGGGCACATACTTGTAGTACGGTACCTCAGATTCCACAAGTTTATATTTCAAGGCAAGTTGCTGGTGTATAATCCTGGCTACTTGGTTGTGCCTGTGCAAGTACTCGCCGTTAGCCAGACGAGAACAACCAGAAATAATATGTCTGATGGACTCACCCGGAAGGTGGCATGCCCGACACACGTCAACCGTCCCGTCCTTCATAATATATTTCCGGTAGTTGTTCGTCAACATAACTTCGTCCATAATCGCATAGACAAAACCTTCAGTTTCCCCAAAGAGGTCGCCGAAACGTAACCAGGACACGGACGCTAGAAAATCTACATCGGGCCCATGAAGAGCCCGGTAGAAGCGCCCGTGAAGCTCTTTGCCTTGCCATACTTCCTTGCGGTCATTGGTAGTAAGTACCAAAGGTTATTATTATTATTATTATATTTAATTTAAAGGTCACGACGTCGAAAAATATATCTCTTCTTTATCTCATTTCTTTTAATTTCCCATTCTCTTCTGACTTACACCACATCCGACCTAACCTTGTAATTTGTCCCACTATCCGTGTCACATGTCGTGTAATTAAGTTTCTCTTATTATATCAGAAACAACAATCTGCGCCACCAATACATTTACATTATACATATCAGGAAGCAATGACAAAATATTATTGTATAAATTATTGTATTGTATTGTGTTATTATTTCTTTCGTGTATTGATTGGATTGGGTCTTTTTTTGCTGATAGTCGGTAGTTGAATGTTAATTTTTAATTGTATCGTGATTATTGAGGTGATGTTTTTTTTTGTTTCAATAAATCTCAATTCAATACCTAAATAAGGTTTCGATATCATGAATATTATTTTGAAATTGGAACAAACGAAATTGTTTAAATTTTCTGGAACGTTTCTTAAAATCTAAATAAGTTAGAAAAATAAGAGCTTTTAAAATTGATTCAACAATTTGGTACAATAATTTTTATGAACAGAATAAAATGCCTACCTACAATTTTCTGTAAAATAGACTCTAGTTTTGTTATTTACGAAAAATAGGACGTATTAATAAAGATTTTATTATATTTAATGATATTAACTGAAGTTTAATGAGTATAAGAAACATCTTCAAACAACACTAATGTGAGTTAATCAAATATTTTACGACTAAATCTAAACTATGCTATTTTATAAATATTATAATTTATTTTAAATAAAGTAATTTGAATTCGCACATTATAATAAACAAGCGATATTTATTTAAATGTGTTATGCACTAAGATAAATAGCAGAATATAAATAAAGCCATTTATATGCATCATTATTATAAACAACTGCATTATTTTAAATATGTATTTATTTTACAATGTATTGTTGCTTATAAATATCAGATTAATTAAATATTAATTCTAGTCAGCAACAGATGTTTCTGGTAAATAATAAGCTACAACTTTACTGTATAATGGGCAAAATTAATAATGACCATTTAAGGGCAACAGCAACTTCATAAAATAAATTTACAAATACTACCAGTTCTTGAACTTTACATGCACTAATGGAAGACGGACAAACTGAAGATGAGAACAATCACTTGGTCCAATTTATCACATTGATTAAAGTTATTACTGTACCTACGAAAAAATAAATATTGTATAAAAAATAAAACATAATCGTAAACCTAATAATTTATGATAATTATTCAAGTTATACTTTCACAATTTATGGTTTGCATGAAATACACTTGAATTTATGCACTTTTAATTACTTTGCGAGGACTTTTATTTATTGTATGGCATCACGCGACCGACAGCCATTATAACCCGTTTTATGTTGCATTATTACACTTTTTAATTATTATGTTGTTGCAAAATTAAATTGCAGACTTGATTGTAAAATTTTATTTTTAATGTTTGTAATTAATTCTAGAATTTTATTGTTGAATGTGAACGTTTGAATTTCAATGCTCAGGCTAATGGTGTAAGTTCAGTTTTGGTTAAGATTTTAATTAAATTGTGGTAATTTAAGCAGTTCTTGCAAAAAAAATTACTTTTAGTTCGATTGATGTTATTGTTCGCATTAACTGTTCTGTATTAATAGATACCGTACAGTCTGTAAGTGTTGTGTTAATTTATTTTTCAGATAGAATAAATGCTTCATTGGAATACCAAATAGCTATAAGACATTTTCATGTTACAAGTGATAAATCAAATGTGTTAGGCTAAAGTTTTATTATATTTTGACTATAACTAAAAACTTCAGTGAAATAGTCGTTGTTGGTCAATCAATGATCATAAGGTCCTGTTTTCGTTTCCACGGTCGGGCAAAATATTTTAAGGTACCTATCTCCATCAGGAATTTCCTAGTAGTAGCTACAAAGTATGGGTTTGCGCCTGGAACCCATTGCCATTCGGCAATAGGTTCGTCCCCAATTACATGGGACTTAAGGCGATTACAGGAGCTAAACGCAATGCAAAAAGCATAATGATTGACAGCAATAAACAAAACCAGAAAATATATGATATTCATCAGGATATAAGCCAGTACGATAGTGTTTTGAAAACATAATACATACAACTAATTTTATTCGATTAAAAAAAATTACGAACTTAATTTCTTTTAACGAGTAAAAACCATACTCAAAATCAAAATCAAAATCAAATCATTTATTTCAAGTAGGCCAGTTGCAGGCACTTTTGAATTGTCGAAACAAAGATGAAAATTAAATGTAGCTACAGTCCCAGTCACAAGACATAAAAACTGTGAAAGTACTGTAGTTGCCCGTTCCCTAGCGTAGATCTCTATGGAGAAGAACGGGCAAGAAACTCCATGGACACTCTTTTAAATCATAAAATTGTTACAAAATCTTGGTTACATCATTCGCGTTGAGATGGTATATTATGTGAGAACAATGTAGCAAGATGTGCACGTTAAAAGTGTCCATAGTAAAAACAAAAAATACAATTAAAAAATAACATTAAAATAAGCCACGGCAACTAAGAGATGACCAGTCACAACTGACAGCGCCCGTTCACGAACATGACGCATGGATCAGCACCATTTAACTCAACCATTTTGTAGGGAACCAAATGATCGGACACACGCGCCACCATCAGCGAGACATTAGAGTGAGCATGACATACTCTCAACTGCCTGGGCACATTCAAGTCAAGAAAAGACGTAGGATTCCAGTGAATGATAGCTTTACATAGTACTCACACAATATGGGCTATGCGATTATATAATACTAGAGATTGAATCTATACAATGCAAAGATAGTTGTACAATCTTCAGCAGCTCCAACAATTATATGTAATGCTATCTAATTTATGCGCCCCTGTCCATGTGGAGCAGGACCAGCATTGAGCCACGCATTTTTATCAAAAACTTTTACTAAAATACGATATGATCACGATCTACGAGATACGATCATTCTGACTTTTTGGCAAATAATTCTACATGCAACATATTAGCATCATAGTGTTTTACTTTTTTAGTCCAATTAATATTTTTTTTGTAAATCGCAAAAAACCACTCATTTGGCACTATTCGGCCCGCAGTGACTGACGTAACAACCACTTTGTAGTGCAAGCTGATTAGAGCTTTATTCTAATAGCACTTCAAACGAAGTTGGAACCACCACAAATAGAGTTGCTAATTTAGCTCCTGAAGTCGCGTTCATAACTGACAAAATTTGGGTGTACTAGAACTTAGGTATACCTCTGCGTATTCCTTCTAGGATGACAAGCGTGATGGTATCTTCAGTCACACTAGGTACTAACCCACTAACAACTTATCCGACACCAGTTCGTTATCAAGTCTAGTTGAGCAATAAATTATAGCCTGGATGCGTTCCATCAGTTCCTCTGACTCCCGGCTGATGGATCGACGATGTCTGCTCATAGCCTATGTTGTTTACTATTTTCTATTTAACAACTGTGTTTGTTGTAGATTTTAGTGTTCCTGGTTAAGTGGTTTATCCTAGGCAAATAGCAAAAGAAGAGTGAAAGAACATTATCTGTCCAATTCGTCATAGTTGCATAAGTGTTTATTATCATATTTTATTTTGTAGTTTATATTTGTGTTATATATTTTGTCTTGTATATATGTAAGTATATTCTTATATTGTATGTTATATTTAAATTCTTTCCTTGCTTTAAGTTTTTATGTATTCTATTTTCTCATCTTTTACACACTATGTCTACATCTCTTTTTATCTACTCTCCTTTCGCAGGTGTGCTGGAAGAGATTTCTTTAGAAATAAGCATCACTTTTGTACCTATTTTTCTATTCCTTTCTTCTTTTCTGTATTTAGTGTGTACATAAACCGTTAAATAAATAAATAAATAGCCTAATTAAAATACCTACAAAGGAGTGACATCAATGTAATTAATATCCTAAAAGTCAGACTGCAATTTATAGTAATGCAGGGGCTTTGGCTATGATATCGTGCATAGGCAAGAGAAAAGGACTTGCATGAGAAAGAGCTACCACAATTATATTTTTGAAGAAAATACAGTCATATTTATACTTAGTCTGTGAGGCTATCAATGAATTAGAAACTCCTTGAGAGTGTTGCAAATGAAACTTTTTTTATCATTATGGTGTGGCTCACCGATTTGTCTACCAAACTTTGTTATAATACCTACGTATCGCACAAAAAACGCCAACACGATATAAGTTCATAAAAAAAATATACGATCGTGTAATTTCGCAACACAATACCCCAAACTCATAAAGTAATAAGGTTGAGAAATTCGCAAAACTTCTTTGATCTTGAGAAAATCATAAAAAATGTATTTCGTAACATCGTCTTTATTCATGCGAGTAATCGCTTTCGGCGTTCCTGCACACTCTACAATGAGAAGTTATTAAAATCCGGATAGTCCGCATCGTATTACATTACTAACAAGTAGTTCTCACAACAAAAAATAACCCCAACGTTGTCACGACTCGTATCACAATAAAATATCGTTTAAGCTTTTTATATTCTAAACGCGAACTTTTATTATCAAATGAACCGATCGCTCACTCGGTCACGCATTGTCAAATTTCCTGTCATTGACGCGTCACCGTCAAATACCCTTACATTTGAGGGTTAAAGCATTTAACAAAAAAGCGAACCAATAAAATCGCTTGTATTGACATTAGGTTTTCAAAATAGAGAACCGATGTTTAATTCATGAATACACTAAATCCAGGTACAAAAACATGAAATTAACATAATAACGAGGATCGTCGGAACCGATTTTGACAATACATCGCGTTGAAGGGTAACATAACCCTCTAATTTGATGTGCGGGTACATAATACCCGGGCATGCATTATTCATCCGTTGATAATATGTTAATTTACTCCACCTTATGTTTATGCTAATCGTAATTGGTTATTTCACTGCACGGATTACAGCGCTGTAAGACATCAATCTTCGCTACGCATCTGTCAAAGTTAATCCCGCCGTGAGAGGTCATTTATACAGAAACACGTTGTGATATTTCAAGGCGTGTCATGGCGGCATTAATAAAATCTACATTATTATCTCAATTAATATCTTAAGATTTATACGTCCTCTTTTAAAACTTTTTAATGCGATAATTAATCAAGCTGAATGTGTAAAAACAGAGATCGCGGGGTATAAATTTTATGCGGTTTTTTGACAGATTGACATTTTCAGACACACCTATCGCTTGGAGGGTTAATTGCTGAATGAAATTTAAATTAAACTGTCATAGACTAATCGTTTTGTCTGTTTAACTTGGTGTTTAATAAATTATGTATTGATTATTGACTATGACTACACTACTACTATTCGTTCATTATTTTATTAAGTTAATTAAATAGACACCTGTGTTTAAACTTCGCGAAATGATCGATGATAGATTATTTAGATATACACACCTCAAGCATCTAATTTTATTAATGAACTAGCGGACGTCCCGTGGTTTCACCCGCGTAGTTCCCGTTCCCGTGGGAGTACGGGGATAAAATATAGCCTATGTTACTCGTGGATAAAGTAGCTTTCGAATGGTGAAAGAATTTTTTAAATCAGTCCAGTAGTTTTTGAGCCTATTCATTACAAACAAACAAACAAAGCTTTCCTCTTTATAATATTATATATTACTAGCGGACATCCCGTGGTTTCACCCGCGTAGTTCCCGTTCCCGTGGGAGTACGGGGATAAAATATAGCCTATGTTACTCGTGGATAAAGTAGCTTTCGAATGGTGAAAGAATTTTTTAAATCAGTCCAGTAGTTTTTGAGCCTATTCATTACAAACAAACAAACAAAGCTTTCCTCTTTATAATATTATTATTATTAGTATAGATAACTTGAAAATGGCAAAAATTGCCGCGGGTACAACGTGTATTCTTCTTTAAAACATTCACGTTGTCTTTACGATCTTAATAAACAATAAAGAATTAAGAAAATGTGATTAAACATAGCCATCTTATCTCATAACGATATCCACGATACATAAGTATAACTTCATTAACCTTTAACATAATAATAATGTAAAACATAATGTTGTAATAATAATGTCAATTACATTAAATTGCTATTGTGCCATTGCTATGACTTTGGACTCGTAGAATAACGTGCGAAAACTTTACCTTTAACTATTTGATTGTAAAGTTGTGTAAGGTTTTCGATAATAACCACCTCTTTTTGAAGTGTGTTTAAAATTAACTGTCAAATGGCACAGTAGGGTAAAAAAGAGTAATTGTAGGACCAAAATTCAACGTTACCAGTATTAGTTCAGGGAAAATAGCTCTTTAATCAAATTTTCATCATATTTCGAGTCCCAATAATACCAAAATTTTCCCAAAGTTGTTCCAGGAAAAGTGGTCTGCATATCCTTAAATGGATCAACAAAAGCCAATGGACCATCGACATGGGATGTAAAACACCCAAGTCAAAGATTAATCCTTAAGGCAGAACCCGACAACACCAAGATTAATCACGAAGAAACCGCGACAAAAACTTTTACTTCACAACCAAAAGTTCACCGTCTCACCCAGAGATGGCGCCACTGGTACCAAACTGAACTATATCAAGACAAAACTATGTCAAAGTCGTGTCATATCTAAACGACATATTTTACAATATCCAAGATTTATTGAATCAAATCAGAACGGATATAAACGTCGCTATCAATCAACTCCAATAGTTGAAGTTAATTATGAAACTGGTATCTAATGCAATAGCTTATTTATATTCATGGACTGTGTCAATACGGCTCTAGGTTTAATTTATTTGATTTATGTTATTCACACTGTCTTTGCTTAATTGGGTGAGCAGAATTTTTAATATGTACCTATAAACTGTGGCTTGATGAAAATTGATGAATATTTTAAAACTCGATTATAGAAGAACGGAGTCGCCCAAATGACTGAAGCGTTTTCGGTTATAAAGTGAACTGTATACAAAAATCCTTCATAAAAAGTTCTTCAGATATATACCGCGATTTTTTTGACTTTTTATTAAAAGGATGATTGTAGGCTACCATCATAACTTAAAAATAACTATAGCAAGTTCATTATTGAGCTTACTCCTATCAAATTATAGTATTATTTATTTTAAAGACGAAAAAAGACATTTCAAATTCCCATAATTTTTGTAAGCCCGTCTGAGTCTTCTAGGTAATCCTTACAGAAAAAGTGAGGCCATATTATGTAAAAAAACGGCACAACTATATTTTAAGCAACTTGAAAAGTACTAAAGTGAAACATGTCAGCTTATAGATGTTAATCTCGTAATAAACGAGTCTTAATTAAAATTCGTATTCAATCTGATTCAGGAAAGTATTAAAAAATTGCTACATATTTATATGCAAAGCCAGAGATATATGAATTTTATTGCCATGGCCAAAAATATAAAAACGCGATCGTAAAAACGAAAGTGTTACATTCGAAGGATTATTATCACATAAAAAATCTAATTTACATTAACATAACAAAAGGATGTTTTAATAACACATTCGATTAGAAAGCGAAAATAATTAATATTTATAAAAATATTATTACGTTAACCTGTTCGCTGCTTGCTAGTTATTTTTTAGTTGCCCCGTCGCCTCTGTTTCATGTTACCCGTCCCGTCCGACCAATTACGCCTTTTGACAGTTGAATTTCCAACATGACGTGAGCCTAATCAAAATAGCATTTATTAAAAAAACTTGACATTAAAGCTGACAGCTCACGGTTTCATTATTAATGACGGTGTGCGCCGCCGACCTCTTTGGTATACATTTTCAATGTAATAAATTATTTTGTTGGTGTTTTTTCGCTATGGGAGGTGTGTTCGCGTGATTGCCGTCTTGTTTTACTCCATAGATTGACGGCTTTAATGTTTGTTTGAACATTAATTAACCAATGGTCTTAGTTTATTGCGTCGTAAGATCGTATAGCAGCTCTCTAACGACGTTGATTAGTTATAAAATTTATAACTTTGATATTATCGTTATTTACTTTCTATTTGCTAATAAATCTGTGTGATATATTGTGTGTGTTTATTGTAATCTGACTTGTGTCTGATAAATTCGGCAATTTTCAGTTTCGATTATATACATGTGTAACGGTATGAGAAATATAAAGAAAAAACGTTTTACGATTGGTAGGTAGATATTATATTTGAAATAATTCATTTAATATTAAACATAGAGATTATTTACACAGAACATTTGGCTGTACAGTCCGTTATCAACGTCACTCGACTTAACGCCGTCGGCGTGTCCACTTATTATAAATTACTATACTTAAATTGCACTAATCACTAAATTTGTCATGGCGGAATGCGCCTTAGAACATGAATAGTCTATCGATATCACAGAAGAAAATTGGACAATACAACATAGACGGTCAGTCCAGGTTTGCACTTCACTTGGTTTACTGGTGAACGGCGGCTCCGAGCCTCTGGCCGTACATCGCGTAGGGCGAGTAGAAGGGGCCGAGTGCGGGGTTGAAAGCGCCGTAGGGAGACCCTCCAAGGCTCGCTGGTAGACCAGCCTTGGAGTATGGATGATACCGACTGGCAGACAGAGGGCTAAGCGGTGCCGTCGGGTACGCGCTGCGCAGACCCGCCGTCGTAAACAATGGATTCAGTGGATTCAACAGCGAAGCCTGCGTAGAAGCAACAGATGCAGGTGTGGAACCATCCGTCGTGTGGCTTCTCAAGTGCTGTAGAAGCTCTTCAGAGTTGCCAAATCTCTTGCCGCAATAAGATTCACCCACAATCCAGTTGCAAACATAAGGGCGGCTCAGCTGAGCGTATGGCATGCCGCCGGCTGCGGCCCCTTGCTGGGAGAGGGCCATAGCCATCGCAAGATTGTACTTTTGGTGTTCGCATTGTGTGCAACCAGCGGGGCACGAGCCATTGCTCATTAGCAGGTGGTGGTTGTTAACTGAGAATTGGCATCCAGTGCAGTAGGGATCCTTGCACACTGGTATGAGAGTTTCACCGCCGGCGGGTGTCTTCACTCTCGCATACCCAAGGTATGGGTTTGGAGAAGATCCGGGGAAACCAGCGGCAGCCGCCAACATTGCAGCGTGATGAGCACTGAACGGAGCACCCGCATAAGGTGGTCTAAACGCCGGGTTAGCGTGTTGTTCCATTCCCGGCGGGCAGCAGAGACTGGCTAGAGGATTAAATCCAGATAAACCAGGCATATTCTTGAAAGCTCCTAGATGATCCTTGCCGTGTCCCAAAACTTCCAATCCGGAGCGGATAATTGGGCTAGTTCCGGAAGAATTAGCGGGGGAAGATTTAGGTGCAGGGCTGCTCTTGCCATTTTCTGCAGACGGTGGCGTGGATTTGCGTCCAGGCGTGCTTTTTCCAGATTTCTTGTCATCAGAGCTGTCCGAGCTAGCTTTAGACGAAGGCCTTTCTTCAGGTTTCTTAGTAACAACATTTGTTTCATATGGCTTGAATGCCAAATGTTTGTTGTGTTCCGGCGTGGAGCGCGGCTTGTCGGCTTTGATCACGGTATTAGTGGGAGACGAACGACTCATTGTATCACTGTTAACACTATTCACTTTCTTCTTATCTAGAGGTGGCAGCAGCGGCTTGCTGGGCGCTGAGTCAACACCGATTTGGCTGCAAGTTTGCGCTAAAAGCGCAAGCGGGCTTTTCTTCGAATCCAACTGCAACAATAGAAATTGGAAATAAGTACCATTGAAAAGAAAAATATTTAGACTTAAAAATATTTAAGACAATAAAATAAAATATTTTTGTATATTTTCTAAAATTAAAGTTAAAAAATATATTTATACTTACAGAGGACGGAAGAGGAGTCAAATAATCAGGTTGTAAATATTGGTTAGGGTTAGTAGTCATCATTCCACCGTCTTCAAGCACCACCATTTGGGAGATAACTTTTACGATCACTTGTAAACCTCACAGTGCGGTCACGAAACGCTTCTGGCAATATCTACTCTTTGCCACCGGTACGCGGAAACAAGAGAGGAACGCGTGCGTTAGTGGCGGCGGTCGAGTCAACTCTGAGAGACCGGACCCCACCAGCCGCCGACGAGCCGCGGCCCCCTCACCCCGTGCCGCGCCAGACAGGGACAGCGATATCTCAAGTCAACATTAGAGGGAGAGCGCTATGTCTCACCGCTGCAGCGCTCGGCCATAAAAAATAAAGCGGAAACGACACATAGCTGCATTGCGGTAGGGGAAAAAGGAAAGGCGGTATGGTCGGCAGCCGGGTGCGGATTGAGACGTGCGATGGTGTTGGTGGCTCGCCACCCATGACGGGCGCGCTTTGAGCCGCCGCCGCGAGCGCGGCCGTACCTGAGCCGAGCGCCCGCACCAGCGCGCTGCTCGCAGCTCAGCTTTTTGTTTCACGCCACTTTTATTACGCCCCCGACGACGGCGCAGCTTCATTCTTTCGCCGGCGTCATCGCACTTTACTGCTGACACATTCGAAACTACTTACTCTTTTACGAGCCCGCTTTGTTCTGGGATGCATCGGAGCCGGTTCAAAAGGGAAAATTGATCTGTTCCCCGAGACGGGGGCTTTCCGTGAAACCGTTTGATGTGTCAACACGCGGTAACTTTAGTCGCATTTACATGTAAATCGATAAACATTGAGCGTAACAAAAGGCGATATTTTAGTTTATCGACATCGCTAAGTCCATAACGTTAATGTTAATCCGACACTAAAACCTGTCAAACGGGCGAGTTCGGACCCTCCGTTGCGATCAAATTAAATATGTCAATTTGGGAACCCATATCAACAGCTGCGAGAGACGTCGGCGGGGCCCTTTAGAAATATTGCTTATTGTGTCCAAACAAAGATACTAAGTATAACGTATGGGCGGGCGACAGAGGTCGTAAATAACCCGGCGGGCTGTAATATATTTGACAGTGCGCGGACATGCGAAACAAAAAACATGTTTATTGCGAGATCGGGCCGGTGTCGGCCGATGTTGTTCTATAAATTAGGCACGCGGCCGTTTGAGTGTTTGTTTAGGAGAGTTGTACGAGAACGAGAACAAGTTACGGCTAGGCTTAGCTGTCTCGCAGTCGTGGCACGCCTGCTAATGGCCTGTTGACATGTGTAGAGACGACGCGACGTAAGAGTAAGACGAGCTTAGGTAACGCCGAAGAATTATATTTTGACATATTTCAATAATGTGTATGACATTTCCAATAAAATGCGTTGTTTTTTTCTTGTGAGTATTTGTTAAGTACAAAATCGACATGTGTTAAAATGAATTTAAAGTACCTCATCCCCTTTTAAAATTTAAACAGGCTTCCAGACGTTTTCTATTCAGACACACATTGGCATGTAATAGCCCATTATGTTGAAGATAGCACAAGAAAACAAAATCGCATCACAAAGGAATTCACTGGAAAAAATCTTTCAACATAACGTACCACAAATCGTCAAACAACCATTGTAAAATTTCAAATAAAACGTGAACAGAAAACGTTGAACGCACGATCAGCCACTAAAGAGATTTTGAAAACAATTTCCTGGCCCAATTATAGCTACGTGGAAATCCAGCGGAGTGTAAACAGCCACAATTATGACGACAGAGGTTCAAGCATGACGGGAAAAGTTCGGTTAACTAGCCAAGAATCGAACAAAGTACAGCGTGAGAAGAAAGAACTTCAACTTAGTTCCTCTCTTGATTTTGTAACGAGAGACTTTTGAGAAAAGAAGTTACAAATGGCTTGGAGCACATTTTAACCCCATTTTGAACTTTTAAGGGAGAATTATAAATGTAAAAAACCGGCCAAGTGCGAGTGGGACTCGCACACGAAGGGTTCCGTACCATTGACTATAATAATATTTAGTATTTGTTGTTATAGCGGCAACAGAAATACATCATCTGTGAAAATTTCAACTGTCTAGCTGTCACGGTTCATGAGATACAGCCTGGTGACAGACAGACGGACAGACGGACAGACGGACAGACAGCGAAGTCTTAGTAATAGGGTTCCGTTTTTACCCTTTGGGTACGGAACCCTAAAAAGCAGCAACTTTTGATGGTATAATAGTTCTTTACACACTATACACGTTTCAGGTTTCAATAATTTATTATGTCTGAGTTGGTCTGCAACAAATAACCAACTAAGTAATTTATTGTTCATTTATTTTACAGTGTAAGATGTAGGAACTTATTGAGAGAAATATGCACGGGAATCTGTAATTGATCAGGATTTAAATACATTACTAATATACAAAGCACATCGTACAAATAAAATTGTTATAAGAATACTTCTATAGTTATTATCTTCAATTGAATCAAATTCTCTATAGCTACGATAATTTAAACACATTGTATTAAGGTGACTTTGCAGAATGTTACCACTATCATTTTCTTTATAAGTTGATTGCTCAGAAACTAGTCACTGTCAATCAAAATGTTTTGCACGACTGATTACGAAAAAATCTTGATTGATCGTGTAATTATACGTAATACAACAAATTACGTCATCAATTTTAAGTATTTTATCAATCATGTGACAGTTTCTTTATTACTTTATAGTCTAGACCATGAAAGTATTTAAATAGGTTATCATACGCTGGTAATATAACTTTTATGAAAAGTGTAAATATGGTGTTATAGCTTACTCATTTTATGGTTAGGATTTTACTTGCGTGATGAAATTGTGTAGTGAGTCAAAGTAGGTATACAGCTTTAATTTATGATTATGAGGGAGATAAGTTTCATTAGGTACTATTGTTCTATAGAAGTTTATCAAAAAGCTTATAATGACTTGCTACATAACGTTGAATAATGAAGACGAGATGGTAATACCTGAAGTTATCAGAACTGTTCCAAATAATTTACATCAGAATAGAAACACCAATGTCCTTCCTCATAATCAAATACAACTGGCCAACCCTGAAACATACAAAAATGAAATTGCACATAAATCCGCTTAACTAACAAAGTACTCTAAAACTTGTTCTACTGTGAAATAACCGACTGTGCCCCAGATAGACAGTCATTGTGCGCAGCGGATGCGGCGAGATCAAAGCGTTGCCGCTCAGAACCGTCAGTACCAAATTGCTGTTTACAAACGGTGTAAAAAGCTTGACGGGTCCCACACCGACTTACTTCGGTTTCAATCTCTTTGATGTTCTGTTATGATCACGAACCTGTTAATGAGTCATCGATATACACTAGAGTGCTTTTAAATTATTGTAAGGGACGTGGATAATTTGGTATTGTGTATGTTGATGATGTGATGGGAGGTGGGCCAGATGGGAATTAGATTTCAGTTTGGTGTTGTTGAGAGTTAACTGAGTTTGGACGAGTTGGTATGTGGAGCATTGTATCTCAAGAGAGGATTGTAGTAGAGAAAGATTACAAGCACCACTATATTTAATATTTTACAAACAAATATTATTCTAGAATTTGCTTCGTTCTGTACCCATTTTTTAAGATTGTCGGTTATTACAAAACGCCTGAAACAATAAACGGCGGCAGAAAATTCTCCTTTTCCTCTATTATTATGTAAATGCAGTAATACACCAAATTTTACGCCAAATACAAGCCGGGACCTCCCACCGGCAAGTCGTTAAGAACTATGGCGCTCATAAAACAATTCGTTCTCCAACCCCTAATTGCGATATTTATTGCCGCAGTAAACGCTTATCTGTGCATTAAAACGAACTAAAGATAAAGATTTCAAACGTCTGCTTTTGCCCTTATCTGAACAATAAACTTCGACTGGTTACCTACATTCTAGTTTAGAGTATCAGATAGTAAACAATGACTAAATGCAGACAAATGCTAAAGGTATCGATTTTCTTGAGAATGGTACAGATATAATCAATGTTATTTACAATAATTATCTTCGACGCCTTCAGATTTGTTGCTAATCTAGATATTTAGATTGGTATATTTTGTGAGAATGATATAGAGATCATAAAGTTGAATGTTATCTTAATGGAAAACAGTATAGCTGAAGGATTGGTGCTAATGTAGGTGAGTCATTTGTCAGAACTGACTAGAAGAACATGTTTCGTGTTTCTTGTAGTCTAATACCAATGCAGTACAGGACTATTCACAGCAGAACACAGAAAGTACATACTTATGCATGTAAGTTTAACAATCCAGAAAGATCAAGTTTGCTTGCAGGTCTAGAAGCAGACACAAATATACACAGACGTAACTTCATCAGTGCAAAGGCTTCCAGAACTGCCACGAAAAGAAAAGAAGCAAAAGAACACGACGACGATAACCAACATTCTAGAACAAAAACAAAAGATAAAACAGTCACAATATTATGACAAGTCAACAACAACCCACCCATTCATACATTCATTCTTAAGTAACAGATCCTTGATTACAGAATTGAAAAAAAACACTGGCGCAAGGAAAAACCGGGCCACTGCACTATAGTTATAAATAAAAGGTGAGGTAAAATAAATTTTCGCCGAGTTGTATTAGTATTTATGGTGGCAATAAACAGGCAAGCTTTTGTGAAACGCCGCGCGTTGTAAATAATTTCGTTGTGCGCCAGTCGCCTTGTAACACTTGTTAAGTAGGGGTGTTAAAGTAGCGGGGAAGGAGCTCTTGGCTGGCAGGAGCGATTTTTGTATGAAGTATAAGTTTTTGAATTTCAATGGTCTATATTTCTTCTTTTTAGTATTTTGCAAGTAAATTAGAGGCGTGTTTATGCTTCGATGACATTAATTTTGAGCTTACTTCAATATCATCTTCTTCTGCTTCATTTTCATCATCATCCACAGTTCGACTTAATATACTGAATTAAGATTTGGCATTGCCATTCAACTTGGCAAATGCTGTCAGTCTTTTGGGCACGTTCTCGGATGACAGCGATGCGGAGGAGTACGTTGGTTGTCAATTTTTCTGTTTTTCACGCTCTAGTTGTATGATTTTCAGTCTTTTTTTAAGATAAGACCCCACTGCATGACAATTAAAATGATATAAATATTTTATCACGTGCAGATAATAAGATTTTCTTTTTTATGATGCTCTGAGTGAAAATATCATCATAAACATCAAATCATATTCTTAAATAACGTTGAAGGATATTTTAGTCTACATTAAATAAAGTATTATTTGTTTAAGATAGCGACATGATCTTTATTATTTAGCATCTGTTACTGTTTGACATAAAGATTTTGATATTATAAATGGAAATGACACATTTACGTTCTAAATTAAATCTTTTCACACATAGTTTACCTAATAATCAAAACGAGTGTGACTTCTTGACGTTACGTTATTTACTTTTCCATCAGAAACATGTAAAATTTACGTCAAATGAAGCAATCTCTATAGCCAAGCAATCTCTATGCAAACATAAAATTCTAATGTTCAAAGTCCTAACCTTACCTAACATTTTAACGTTAGTTTCAATCGCTGACTTCGGAGCCTTAACAAAGTCGGCGAATCACAAACGGCGACAAGACAATACTTTAACTACGGTAGGTAGGTATAATGATTACGTATTGTAAGATTTCGGCTGTTAGCAACTTTGTCCTGCTCGCCTGGCGCTACGGTATACCCACTGGTTTATGGTCTTCAAGAATGAACGGAATGGCTTCATTGTTGCCAATTTTTGTTTCAAGGTTATTTTCTTTTTGCCAATTTAGGTATATTTAGTTTTGTTGGAGAAAGTG
Organism: Xestia xanthographa; assembly: GCA_905147715.2. NCBI lineage: Eukaryota > Metazoa > Arthropoda > Insecta > Lepidoptera > Noctuidae > Xestia > Xestia xanthographa. The sequence continues at coordinate 29,558,463 of LR990653.1, read as the reverse complement.
AGCATTTGTATGATGGCAGTTATTTAGTGACAGGTAAAAGGTGTAGAACATTCTTTGCTTTGATCTTTCCGATATGTAGGTATGTCATAAATAAATGTGAAACAAAATGTGCAGAAGTAAAATAACAGTTGTTTCAAGTGGGAATCCTGATATTCCTGATGCAGTCTCGGATGTACCTATTTAAAAATAATTTAAACACCACGACTTCATAAATGGTCAAAACATAAAATCCAAAGCACACACAGGACCTCACAGGCCGATAAATATAAAACGAAATCGTTTACTGAATAAATATTTCACTATTATAACAGAAACACCAGTAGCGGACGCGTAACAAAACATTAAAATATGTAAACACGACCGTATGCGCATAATAAATAACTACTTTTAACCTTTCCGAGAAATGCATTGACAAACTTATATTTGCTACCAACAATCTAACAATCAATGTTATTTCTAAAGAACTAGACGATCAAATGCATGTCTCAAGCGCACAACAAACTTTGTTAGCCCGCGATGAAGTTCACGATTTTCGTAATAAAAGTTATATTACTTGAAAAACATAAGGAAGGGGTGACAAAAAAACTAAATTGTAGTGACGTTAAAAGGTTTTTTTATGTTGATAGGGTTAAAGGAAATGTTAATAGTAACTTTATTTTCGAAATAAATGGTAAAAGGCAAATGAAAAGCAATATTTGAACTGAACTTTTAATGTAATGAATTTAGATTCTCAGTGAAACTGGAAACTGTAACTCAATAAATCCGAGACTTAGGAATGAATCTTTAGAAATGTTGGTCTGCATTAATCCAGAAGTTTTAAGAAACAAAGATGATCTCACAAACGCGAACGGCCCCAAAGTTTTGAAGAAACTAAATCTGCTAAACCAAATTAACTGATAAAACGTTAATTCATAATCTATAATCCTAGATAAGTAAAACGAGTCTGTGTTAATCCAGATTCTTTGTCCTACTGTTTTCTTATCTAATCCTTGTTATTTGGAAGGAAAATTGAGCTTGGATTAAATGTGAATCTTATCTGTTTCGAAGGATGACAAAACTTAATCGGTTGTCTCAGCGATTAAAACAATGGGCTATACTTGAAATGGAAGAAAGGATTTTATCTAATTTCGATCTAACAATTCGGATTATTCAATCAGGATATTTCTATGGCTTAAGATTGCAAATGGAGCAACAAGCAGTTCTTACTTTTCATATTAATTAAGCAAATCTCATAATAAGGAAAAACGTGTTTATGAATTCTACTTTTTATCAAAATGTGGTAACAATGGGTACTGATTTACCATCTACATAGAAAAGTAAACCAGTAAAAACTCCCAGGAGAATCAAATTGAATTATATTGATATGTATCTGTAAATAATTTTACAACACAATATAATTACCATGACAATCTTTAATACTAACAGCATGTCAAAAACATCAACTCATGAGAGCAGTAGGAGAACATATTAGCAAATAGGGACCCAGTTCTCAGAAACGATAATCTATTCTATTCAAAGAATGTAAGACTTGAACCTCACACATCAATACACGAATATAACTGGCCCTTAATTCTTCGTTTATTCCAAAACGTATTATATTACATGTCGTACACGCATGACTACAGTATAAATAAACTGTGCCCACCATAAAGATAGCGATAAACAAAATTCAGCCCTGTGGTTCATTCCCCTTTTTTATTGGCAGGGGGCAATTTGAGACGATGTATTCTACCAGTTTTACCAATTTCAATTTACACTCCAGAAACACCCAGACAGCCTATTGATAACCTTTGTGATACGGAGAATAAGGTTGGGAATAAAACGGCAGGATATTTTAGCAAAGGCAAAAGCGATATGGTATCGATGTAATTTATATTCCAGCTACGGTTTAGTGAGAGTTTACGAAATTGTTAAAGACAGATAAAAGAGCGATATTTAGATTAAGGGGGTGGTTTATGGGAGGTCTCAGATAGACGGTAACACTAAAATGACAGACATTACGACTAACGCTAATAATAACGAATGGGTTCTAAAAAATGGTCGGCTCTGTAATGTTCTTGCAGCGTGACAGGTTTATGTGTTAAATGTGTTACTAGCTTTAGATGGCGGGTTCACACTCACACGTGACTATCGACATGCAGTAAAAATTGTAATGCTACTATAAGTTATGCATTTTTGAGCAAACATTATATTTCATAGAGTGAGATAAATTACCATCGAAAATTGAGTACATTATAATATTCCTCATCATCATTAGTTCATCAAACAAATTACATGTAATTTATATTATTCGCTTTCTCACTTATAATATTATGAAATCTCTGTAATATGTTGTGTAATTATGTGAAAGCTTATTGAAGTTTCACATCGTAATAAATACTTTTTGGGATGAAGTTGTCGGCGTAATGACTGATCATTTGTTTGTATTCTTGTAATGACCACGACTCAACATGAATTCGGAAATTACAAAATTTCAAGTACGAAAACAAGGAAGAATTGTAAACTTGTTCCTTATTTCTGTCCCAAATAAAATCCCTCTTATCAAAGACAAACACGAGCGCTATCAAGTTAAACAAATACCCGAACTCCATTAGCTTTAAACAAATAATTTAATCGCACCGCATATAATTAAATTAAACAACGCTATCGAAGTAAAACACCACAAATTTGTTTAGTGACAACTCTGTTTGTCGTGAAATAATGTTAGCAAATATTATGTGTCGGGTGTCAACAGGCTCGTCGAAATTTATTGCTGTGAATCCATTGCCGGAGACCTAGACAAATTGTTGTTTGCCGTTGAACATTTCGTCGTAACTCCCACTGAGAGTTTTGAAGATAGCGATGACAATAAGAATGATAAAGACAGAGCAATGGATAACGAACAAAACAAAAGAATCAGATTTATGGTAGAAGAAACATTCTCCAAGTTAGATGATGATAAGTGGAGGTGCGGCATGACGTGGCAATGAAAGTACTTTTGGCAGAATGATTAATGATGGATCAGCGTATCATCAAGGCCCAGCAAATAGTGGGATAGCAGGGGAATTAGAGGCTAGTAAGGCTGCAGTTGGATTAGAAAATGTTTTAGGTAACAACGACTGCGGTGGCTTTGTTACGTCTGATAACGTTGATGAGTTTGTCTTCTTGAACCTTGGTGTTGTGTAAATTGACAGGATTTATAGCATTTATTTGTTTCACATGTCAGGAATTAGATAATAAAAGGTAACGGTACCTAGACCTCTACATGCGTCGAAAAAATATGGGTATTTACGCTTTAAAGAGGTTTTATAGTTGTTAGTTGCTATTTCAGAAGTGAATAAATTACCAATTGCATATAGATACATACCTTTTTTGTGTAAAGAAATCAATCAAAATTTCCGTGGGTAGTAGCTACCTTCTCCGTTTTAAATGACAGCACGTGATGTTTAAATGTTAATAATTTAGCTAAACGGCTATATATTTTAATTCCTCAGTTACAATAATATCATCCTTACCACAAACATTTCTTAAAAAAATGGCAGAACAGGAAACGAATGATAATCCTATTGCAACAATAATAATTATGTTTAACTTCCCAAAATCTTCCAAATCTTCAATACCCGCAATTACAGACACAATTAAAATAACAATGCACTGTGCCTCACGAGGCACGGCCGGGAGCATACGGGTTAACTTCCTAAAACAAAAGCATACAAACTCGTAAAAATCTACGCTGAAGGCGAAATGTGTTTTATGAACAAATTATCGTGCTTAAATATTTACACGTCCAATATCTCGAAGGCTGCGGCGCAGCGCCCAATGTCATTAAACCGTAGACGTGTTGGAAAAAAAATATCAACATAAATAAACTCATTTTCGTTGGCGTGGAGCAAACTCAAAGTGAAATTACCGAGGCTCGGGGCGACGTGTGCATGAAAAATTCATTCGGAACATAACAAGAGGGCGACGAGGAATAATAATTTGAATAAATATCAAGGAGACTCCCATACGTGTGACGTGACAAAAAGCGGGCTCAGCCACGCGTGCTCATGTGTTGTGATGGTGTAATTTGGCAGTTACAGTTGGCACAGATCGCGTAACTCGAGCCGACGTCTTCGTACACAAAAATGTTATTAACTTTTTAAGGGCACGTCGGTGAACATACGAAATGTGATTTCCCAGCCCTTTTTTACAAGCACGCTTTCGTATTTCGTATCATCATTCTTTAAGCGCTGCGAGATATTAAGAGATTACGCATTGTTTTCGTGGACTGCTTAACCGATTTGTTATTACTATTCCATTCACATGGAGCTCTTTCATGGAAAGATTGGAGTTACGACGCGCGGTTTATAGCTCACACATCCCCTCTTCCCAGAAGGTCTGCGCAACACAAAAGGGTGCTAAGTGTGCTCGCAAACACAAAAATAATAACAAAATCCCCGTGTATTTTGACAACATAATACTCGACGGTCACAAAGGCCGTCACGTCACGAGCAATCGGTTTCGCTTCCTCGGCGCCCTTTGAGAAGGGTTCCAAACAAGTTTTGCAAATAATTTATTAAAAAGTTTTTTTGGCCAGCGTTCCATGGCAGTTGGCTCACCGTGCGCTACCGTTTGACGGCTGGGCGATGAAAGATTTCGTGGAGATTATAATTGACAAGATCTTTGTTGGCGGTGACAATGGGGTTTAGTATAAATCGGGCTATTGTTGGTTGGGAGATTAGCTGGAGTGCGCCCCGACACCGTGGGTTTAATTCACGTCGTAATTGAATGCAGAGTCTATTCGACAACACAATATGCGGTTCTCGCTAAACTTAATTCCTGATTGTCCCATCGACGAGTCAGATTACGTGTATAATGCAGTTTAACTGGTTCCTTCACCGTCTGTGCGTATATTGTGAATGTTCTCGGAATATTCTTTGATAGAGTTACTGTAGGACTTCGTTAATATGTTAAGTAGCTATTCATTCCGTTGATAATATCGTACAAAGATATTCATCTTGACTTCCTATGAATTCATTTACTTCACGTTAAGTAAATACATCCTGTTTGCTTTAGAAACTACTTAAAGCTATTTTATCACTGAATCCTCTAAGCATAGTAATTTTCCTTTCTTTGATACCAACCTTGAGGTAAGAAAAGTAAATCGAAGAGAATACTGAGGAAGGAGAATTCCACATTAATTTTGATAAAATTGTCCAACTTCGTAAAACCAATAAATTGACTCCCAACCCACATAAATATCCCATAACTAATAACCAAAATCAATTGTCTGTCATAATAACACACCGCGACATAAAGCCATCAGCCAACACCTGACAATAGGCCACCCACTGCGACCAACACAGTGCTTCGTAGAAACAAAAGCATAGAACATAAATTCGCGTACGCTGCAACGATATGTGTTGCATACAAATATGTCACAGGCAGCGACAGGGTTACCGAATTAGATGCGGCTTGTACCGCGAAAAGATTTATTTTGATAACATCTGACTGTTTTTTTAACCATGCTGAATGATTAATGGTCGTGATTAATATGATACGTTTTTGTTGTAAGTTTTTTGAGAAGGAAGATGGAAGAATTCAAAGATAACATAATAGATAATCTAAATAACACTAAATTTAAGTGTAGTGTGATAATAAATTATGAAGTAAACTATAAAGAGTACCATGTTTGTGGCACATCGTATTTTCATAAGTCATAAACTGTGATTAATTTAAATACATCTATACTTGCTTCACGTTAGGTTTTCTCATTTCCCTTTTAAGGATACCTAATTTAGTTTATTTTTTCAATTTTGAAATACATAATATTTGAATAGCGGTTCTATTTTTCTATTCGTGTTAAAAAAATAAAGTCTACAATTTTGAAAAGAAATCCTGATCGGAGATTACTTCAAACACAATGAAAGAAATAATTCCAAACAAATAAAACCCAAACTGGAACAGCAACCTAATTTACTCACCCTACACAAAAAGGGCAATACAATAAACTATGTACTTAATGGTAATCATTGAATAACATTCAATGCTCTATAATACTCGATAAAATCGAAATCCGACGTGTGTGTGACAGTGTTATGACAGCCGTCAAATGTCAAACAGAATTCTGGCAACACAACCCTATGTTGCCGTACTGTGCGACTCAAACACTTGATATACGCGATCGCACACGGCAACAGAATAAATTTAATATTTTTTTGGCTAAGTTTTTTTAGCTTGTGGCACAATGTGCACGTGTGAATTGCTAAACGATTTTGTTGGTGGCTGTACCAGTTTTTACAATGCATATTTTTGATGTTGTGTTGAAAAATGAATAGTGTTGGGTTGTTTATTATTCTATCCATTTTTTTTTCAGACGTTACAGTGGTTTAAAACAAGTCTGAATGTTAATCTTTTCTAATGTTTTTTCTTTATTGTTTCCATTTTTTTCGTCTTAGTTACTTATCTTCTGCATTGTGTTTTAAGCTTAAAAATAATCCACTGTTCACTCTAAAGCTCTCTTATTCGATTGGATTATTAGCTATTGCCAAAGAATCACCTTTTCTTAAGGGCCTATACTACCTCAAATGGCTTAGCATGATCCTTCGTTACGCCTAAAATACTGCAGCATTAATTTTGAAATAAATATATGGTAAAGTTGAAGATTAATATTTGGTCTTATGTTTGGCAAAAACACGATTTCATAAAATTTTCTCGATAGAAAAAAATCCCAAAGTTACCTCCAAATCGAACAATAAACCGCTGGTATTCAAAAAGTAATTCATATTAGATCATGAAACTTTGCATACTAACTGAACTAACTATAAAGCAGGTCTTATGTTTTTTATTTTTTCCAAAAGACGAAAATTTGACACAACGAATTTTTTGATATAACGAATAAAAACCTCTCATTTTGCTCTGCCTCGTGAGCGTACCTGATCTCCACATTTGCACGACCCAGTTTTTGGGTAACACAATACCCCAAAAATCTCCAATTACAGATCTGAAAGAAAATAACTTTGAATAGCATAGCATCAACTGTCAAACTACGCCATATTTACCCACTCCACCGCTCTATTTAATAGCGTGTCAATCACATTGTCAAATGTCACGTTACACAAAGGGCAGAGGCGTGACAATGCCTTCAAACGTGACAAATCGTGATCAGCTTCATGACAAGGCCTCTCATACTACCCACATGTTGTCGTGACAATAATGTAATCATTTAGAAGCTTTTTTATGTTAAATTCGTGAATTAATTGACAGTTGATTTATTAATGAGTTGTTCGTGATTAATTTATTTTAGACCTGGTTTTTCTAGGCAGTTGATATATACGTATACACGGTTTTTTAATCAAAGTACCGTTTAACTTGCTAATTTACATGGCTAGGATTAGATAATGATGATAGATTTATGGTTATTAATGAAATTAAAGATCTAGTGGTCCAGTGGTTGCAAGCGCGATTGAAGCTGAGCATGTGGCCCTGGATTCGATTTCGTTGTCGGGCAAAGTGTTATTGGATCAGGAATTTCTCAGTGACCCCCACTGATTTGTGTCCGGTTGATGGCAATAGGCTCGTCCCTATTACATGGGACTTCAACATAACTGGCAAAATGTGAATGTAATATTAGGTACTCATCTGCCTAGCCCTTCGGGAATTACAGCCGTGATGTTATGTTATGTGAATTACAGGAAGAGTGTGTGGTGTGCAATGCATAATTATATTTGTACGCACATATTTGATTTGACATAAAAGTTAGTATGATAAGTATGAAGTACTTGATTTATGACAAATCATAAAATCTTGCCAGAATGAAAATTATGAAGACATTGACAAGACAGCGTTGTGTAAAAGATCCATAACCTAAAATTAATATATACTGTAAATATTAATTAGATTTGATTGCACACTCGATTTATGATTTTTCTGACTGCATGATTGTGTTTAGCTAAGATTAATGTAACGGTTTATACTAAATTCAGCACGATGAGGTGTTTTCGTGCAAATCCACTTGTTTTTTTTTCTGTAATAATTGCCTTTAATAACTACAAATACTTATACATGTATTCGCATTATAATGAATGATAATTATGACAGCGTTGAAACATTGTATCCAGTTTGATTACGTAAATTACGTACATATACCCTTAATCATAAGTTACAAACGTAATTACTTAGAGCCTATAATAACTTGGCTACTGTTTTCTTTGTAACTTCAAATAATACAACCACTATTTGTACAAGAAAATTGTACACCGCAACACAGTGGCTCAAATTATTCCACCCCTGGAAAAAATATAATCGTCTATTATTAAAAACAAGTTTCATTATTTGACCAAAGCACGTCCGCATCTAATATTACCTTTAAAACTATTTACATCACAAACCCTTACATTTATGATAATTAATACCTTTTACATCGGGTTTCTTTGAGAAAAAACGAAGTTATTGTCTCTCATCAACAAAAGCTATTGAATGCAGCTGCCGTTTAAGGACAGACAAAGCTCCGAAGGGATAACATCGGGATAGTAGATCGTGGGATGTCGGCAAATGTCGGGCGTCGTCGGCTGAAGTCGGCATCAGCGACGCGATTGAGTGACGTTGATCGACAGCCGTCGGCGACAGGTATGCAGTGCAGCGAGACATGCTAATGGCACTGTTTACCATATAATAAGTCGCGTATTAACAAAGTGGAATGGCGGTTCGGGTTTGAATTCGGAATGTCGATTTTATTCAAATAAATTCTATTTCGGTTTTTGTTGGACTCAGATTTTTAAAATTCTGATTTTTCGGCTCATTATAGCGCTTGAGATAGACTTATTTTCTCAAATGAGATGAATGAAAACAAACATTTATTTATTCACTGAAATCACCTTTAAAAGTAACTGTTTAAAAACAACTGCTTCAATAACTAACGCCGAAAAAAGAAGGTTAATTCTCAAGTTGATGTATATATTTTTTTCTTTTTTGTCAATAGTATTTGCCCACGGTGCAATTTAGCAACCTAAGATTCTGATGAAAGATTTTTCACTTTATATTAGTATAGGATCGCTTAAAGAACGACTTTCACCGAGCTGGTTAATGAATGAAAAGTATTTTATATCAAATTATATATGTCAAAAAATATATTGCAAATGGGTTGACTAAAAAATTTCAGTCCAGAATATGATTAATTAGCTATTTAAAAATTATATAAATACTTTTCATCCATTAACCAGCTCGGTGAAGGTCGTTCTGTAAGGGATCTTAGACTATAACAAGCTGCAGAGATTACCTATAAATACCCCGAGCTGAAGATTAAGAGTAGTATTTTCAAGGCATCTCTCATCATCCGATATGGTCTAGTGGCTAGGATACCTGGCTCTCACCCAGGAGGCTCGGGTTCGATTCCCGGTATCGGAATATTTTTTTGTTATTTTTTGGGTTTTTCGTTAGTAAAAAATACCGGAAAAACATTAAATTAACAGTTTTTGAGTAACATCGTAGAAAGGAGGCAATAATATTTTATGAACGTTTGTTGCAAAACCATATTCAAATAAATTCACTAATGGATGCAATTAAAATGTTAATTTATGAATATAATTAACATTATTGTAATAATTAAAACTATAGTTATGAATAATAAATGTTGGTTATGTTAAAAAATAAATTTATTTCCATAAATAACTACAGACAGCATCTAATTTATTAAAAAAATGAGGACAACGCTGTTTTGCAGAAAATTATTATTTAATTGTTATTTATTATATTACTAAAAACCATTTTTATAGATCTTTAATTTTTATTTTTTCTATTATCTGCCAAACTTAGTTTACATAGCACGCTTGGTACAATTTCTGTAAACAAATAGTTTTTCATTGAAACTTATGCAAAGCTAAAAATAAGCCTTCAGGTTTTTTCATGTAAAAAAAAACTTTTGAATATAAATATCCCCTAAGCCAATAAATTCATCTAGAATCTATCCAGTCTAACCTCATCAACAAAGCAGTATTTCAAACAAACAGACAATTATACCATTGTTATAAACCGTAAGTCTGCGTACCAAGTTTGAACGAAAAGTCTATCAAACAAATCTACACTCTCAGATACAGGCTTCAAGGTTTCTTTTTCCCTGGAGACAGGTATTTTCGGAATTTACATCTGAACCCAGATGGACGTTTGTCAGATATCAATTGACTATCTGAACAGATTCAGACTAGAATTCAAATGATACTTGATATGCTTGAGACACGAGATCTGCACGACAATGGATTCTAGACTCTAGTACCTTGTTCTTGGGATTTCATTTGATTTAAAATGTTGTATGGTCTGTTCGATTCGGTTAAGGATTTAGGTTTCAGAGGATGTGGATGGCTACTGAAGTATGATTCAGATTTACTGGTGTTTTATTAAAGGTGTTGGCTCTACACGATAAAGGTACCTAAATATGGACTGTAAAGCTAACAAAGTCACAACCAATGAAAACTTATAAGACTATGATTTGAAAGCACATTGAGAAATAAGAAGGTGAGATAAGAATACGATAATGATTCATATAAAAATATAGTAATATAAAATCTTGTGTTTATAGTAAACTCATCACTAACTAAGCTTGAACATTGCAATGAAAAACAACACTGTCAAAAACTCCCTAAAATCTACAGAGCCGAAATTAAGATATTGACGGCTTATTGTATTCCAAGGATGCGATTGGAACCCTAGTAATAGTAATTCATTCTTGTTTGATCTATAAGACGTGATACGTCAAATCTGGACGCAGATTTATAAGCTCTATTCAGGGGTTATCCATTATTTCACTGTCTGGCCCTTTTCACTTCTTGTTCAAGGCTATTAGGTCGTATAAGAAACATTGTAATAATATTATAATGCGATAAAATAAGATCGGCAAGTGAAGTGTGGGACGCCCTCCTCCATCTTAGTGAATCGACAACCCAAAGAAGGGGAGATGAGATAAAATATTGATGTTATTGTTGTTCTTAGCATTTCCTGTCAGAATCAAATTTCTTCAGTCATTGTGAAAATAACTAAAAGAATCAAAATAAAGCTATCATATTTTAACGATATCATTTCACCAACAAGACCAGGGCAGGAAGATGATGATTTCATCTGCTCGATAAGTATGGCAGACACTGCAATCCGAGTATCCTTCAGACTAAAATCGTATTTACAAAAGATTCAACAACAATTATGAGACAAACACTCCTGTCAGATTTTTTGCACCATTCTTATATGGCACATAAATAAACATCGCAATCAATAATAAAAATGTAAATTTCGACATTGAACCAACGAGCATTATTAAATAAAAACAAATTGTTATAAATCACGAGGCAGCTAAGTTCCGACCTTCCATGTCAGTGTGCATTAATCACTTATTGTGCAGCCAACACTTTATTGAAACTAATTGATTTGTGATGTAATATGTTTTGATGATTTAGGTTCTCTGGAAAAAATGGGTTTTTGATCACAATGAGGATATTAAATGTTTTAGAGCCGAGTCACATGTTACAACCCAACCATCAGATGTCGATTGTAATCAAAATCAGTTCTAATTGATGGCTTCTCTATCAGTAAAATGTCAATTGGAATCTTTTCAATTGAGTCTCCAATTACAATCAAAGTTCAACTGTGCCGCCTGACGCCGTTGGCAAGGCTAGTAAACTATAATAAGTACAGATTGTTAACTAATTTTATCTGTACGTTATTCATTTGATATCTTTGTTGATTTTCCGTATATTATTTTTACTTGTAAAGATATAAAGCTAGAAGATAATAATCTCAAAGCCTTCGTCCATTACTGTCTAACAAGGAGCTAAGTATAAGCCTCGTATCCAATTACACCGCTCAAATTTCATCTTGATCCTTTTGTATTATTTTCTTATCAAAGCCTATCTATGTTATTGTTATTCTATCTTCAAGATGTTTTTTGTTTGCCCTCTACAGTAATTTATTTGGGTACTTTTTGTTCTTGCGGTGCGTTGTATAATCGTCGTGCTGTCAAGTCGCCGGTTGCATCGGGATAAAAATGTTCGACTACCGCCGTGTGGAGAGTAGTGTCAGCTACTGTTTCTGTTGTATCATCATTTTTAACCCTGTCTTCATCTTTTTCTTTATTTTTAATTGATTTATTATTATTGACATGGTTGATCTTGGATTTTGCAAGCTCATAATTGCGTGTCATAATAAGATTAACATTAAGATTGTTTTATAGCTATCGTGTTTCTATTACGTTCTCATGTCGTGTTATGCGAATATTATACTCGATTAAATATTCATATCTTGACCTTACTAAATCTGTCACGCAAATCTAATTCTTGAATAACTGTCACTAACAACGGAAGCAATCAAAAGCGAGTCGTACAGAATCAATCACTATCTCTAAATCACGTCGCATTACGGAAATAATATACCGACGTAATAACCACTCCACGCCATTTGTTAGCCCGTAATGTCTGACTCGACGGCTACCGGTTTTTACCGTCTGATTGACGGCTGTCGGCTTCGCTTACACACCAACAAACTTATCGATACCTTCTTCAAAATCTTTATTGCCTTGAGATACGGTATATTTTTGCTTGCTTCGATCTTTAAATTAATTTTGTCCATCTACATTTACTGCGGCGCCGGTCTTGGGCCAGATCTTGAATATCATCTACTTATTCATTATGGGCCCCTATTCGGTGTTAATCATAATCGGTAGTCTCATTACTTTCGTGTAAGAAGATTTCTATAGTCATCGTGTTGATTATAAGTTGTTTGTGAGTATGCTGTGTCATTGAGTGGTGGCAATCACTTATAATATTTTATGGTCAGTTTTTTAGTGATCTGTAATGAAAGAGCTGGGCGTCTTTCCATGAAATTAATTTCGGACGTTCTTATAATGGTTGAGAATTTGGCTTGTAATAAATTATCTTGCTGTTATGCATCCGGCAGGGTCTTTGAGTGGTTTTATATTGCAAGCTTTATTAGGTATCTTAGCTTCGGTACCTTAATTTTATCGAGTTTATGTTCAACACGATTACAAAAATGTCAATTTTATGGTTTAATGTCTGAAGAACATACATAATTATATCGATTTCCTTCAAAGTCTGTCCATAAAATAACCAATATGAATCTAACACGTTACTCAAACTTTATATTTTTCTTACCCAATTTAACAAAATAGCTTAACTTTACAAAATAAAAAACCCATATCATTTTAATTTAAACCTCAACATCACATGATTGAAGTAGATTAACATCTGATTTCCAAAGCATATGTCCCAAACAGATAGACATCACAGAATAGTTTCCACATATCAATAAACATTTCCAAATATGTGTAGACTTTATTGTTAATAATATTAGTTTACATAATTTATGCTAAGTTTATTAGTTCCTACTTAGCGTGACCGTTCTCATATTATAAATTAATAAATTTTATATGATAGGTGACTTTTAAAGCTCGTCTTAATCTTTGACCATGTCTAGAATCCCTGGGATTACGTCGATAGAATATTAAAAATATGATAAATGGATAATTTAGAAGCTGTAGTATAATAATTTTGTTTTGTAAATAACTAATGATAAAGAGTTGAGTTTTTTAAATATGATTTTTACATAAATTAGAGAGACACCTAGATAAATGTTAAATAACAGAATATTGGTTGCCACTCTTGCCGTTAAAGTAGCATTTCATTTTTGGTGTTGATTGATAAATGAGCAATTACAATAATCACACACACATAAATCTCCTTAACTAACTAAATCATGTATGGCATAGTAGGTAATTCAATGTTAAGGACACGTTCAAAATTAATTTATTATCCTGACGATACTAATAAAAAACATAATCTAAAAAGTAAGTCTAAGTCTTAATCACCGAAATAATAAAAAAGAACTAAAAGGATCCGAAAGCGCGATCGATCCAATCATCTGTCAGATTAAAATCTACATAAAATAAAACGAACGATTCTTAACACAGCAAAAACATCCAGATATAAAACGTAATAAAACACCAATTCTCTATACACGTATAATATTTATTTGCATTAAAACAGCGCAATAATTTACAGAGATTTATTAATTAATACACGTCAAAGTCTAGATGTTGATATAAAAAGAACAGGCGCACATAAATCATTCCGTCTCAGAGTATTCGATAAACAAAAGAAAATTGCTCAAGAAACGCTTGAGGGTTTTGACTGGTAGAATTTATTAACAAAATTACTCAAAGACAATGAGGCATATTTAGAAACGGCGAAGACAAATTGTCGGAGGTATTGTGTAGATAAACAATCTGAGGCTAGATTTGAAGGGAGTGGAAAAATGAGAGGCAAACAGGTGCACGCGACGAGTTGTAGCGGGTGGCGTGAGATATGAGTCTAATGCCTTAACAGCCCACTTCATTCGATAAAGAATTCAGAGTAAGCACAGTGTGACTGCTGATCCTAACAAACATTGTCCCATGTACTATCTTGATTTTTGAGCAACTCCATGTGTACCTTGACGAATCTGTCTGGAGCCACTGATAACGCCGTTGAATTGGTAGAGTTCTGATGAAAGGTCATCTAGAGGAAACCTGGATACGACACTCCAGGTCTCTACTCATTCAGAGAACAATGACCAGTGAACACCACACTTGATCAAGGCGGATAAGCCATTTCAAACTTACGACAACGGATCTACGTGACAATCATCAAAATAACTTCAAGGATAATGATTCTGATTGTGATTACGATTATAAAACATCACTAATTAATGACAAAGATCGACGTGATAGATGTTAAAATTAATCTCGGTATTCCCAACCATAATGTGTAAACAGATTATAATAATATATCTAGAAAATACTCCTTAATCTTTATCATTAATTATATTTTGACAGACACGTTATCTATTTATCAATTAACGTCGCCATAGACATAAATAGCTTCGTCGTGGACAAGATATAATAATAAGAATCATATTGTTAATTCATTCATACATGTTTTTTTTTGTTTCACATAGGCAAGCTAGGCAAGGCAAGAAGTCCTGGCTGATCTGGTAGGAAGTGGCAAATTCCTGATGCGTTGCTATTTTTTGAGACATAAAAGCCTCAGTTCACCGG
The DNA here is from genome assembly GCA_905147715.2 of Xestia xanthographa. Classification (NCBI taxonomy): domain Eukaryota; kingdom Metazoa; phylum Arthropoda; class Insecta; order Lepidoptera; family Noctuidae; genus Xestia; species Xestia xanthographa. Next base: position 29,543,411 of record LR990653.1, on the reverse strand, counting down.
CATTTCAAAACTATAACACAGCTTCAAGTCTTTTAAAACTCAAGCTAAAAGATGTGAAGACTGTCAGAAATGTGGACCACATATAAAATATTCCTCTCAGAGCACTAATTGCTCACAGCCGAGAGAATTGTTCATGAGTCTCATAACTTACACCAGAAGTCCACAAGGCATTCAGTGGCCGTTCGTCATAGTTGATGGATGGTAATGAATAGCACTTTTATGCGCTGCTGAGGTGAACAGCGTTTATTGTCGACGATTGATTGTGAAACCGCTTCTTGTTTGTTGCCGACGTTTCGACTCCATTGGCTTTGAATGGATTATAAAGTATATTTACGATTCGTTTGAAATGTAACCAGAGATGGATGGATATTGTTGCCGATTTGAAGGGAAATGAAATGTTGGGATTGCGTTTGTGGGTTTAGGGTTGGCAGATAGAGATATACGTATATATGAGTCATGGTATTTATGGGTAGACTCAATTAAAACTTGCATTATATGCTATTCTTTAAATAGATTTTTGCAATTACTGCCTCGATGGTCGCTGGTTGGTAGTCATGGATTCGATCTTCGTTCATTCGTTCGATCCCAATCCAGACAAAGAGTCATTAGGTTTTTTCATTCAGGCATTCGGGGTTGCCCACTGTAATATGGGACTCACAGTCAGTTGTATTTTAACTGACAAAATGTGAGATGTAATATTATAGAAACGTGGGACGAGTTGCACAACGAAAATATACTTTATTTTGATTTTCATCAACTCGTCCCAAATGGGCCATAGGCTTGTGGGACGAGTTGATGAACGACTCTATTTATGAAGCCCCAGATAGAGAAAAAAAATTAAAACAATATTCATGAACCAATAACACCAACTAAATCTACAGAAATTATTTTAAAACCAACTATGTAACCACTCTATTTCTTTTCGCAGTAAAGTCGAACTCGCAAGATTTATGTATGTCTTGAAACCGCAAGCAATAAATTACCGCTGAACTTAAGGCTAAGTAGCGACAACTTGCTAAGCGATAGCCTACGAGAGCGAAACCAGATTTCAGTGAGTGACGTTATCCGTGGTCTTGTTGATGTTGTTAATCCACCTGATTTAACACCTTAACCATCTCTCAAGACACTTTAAGAAGGAGATGATGATAATGAAGGACTGAGCGTGAATTCCACTGATGGAACTGAACGTGATCAACATAATTATCTAAACTGCGTTTAAGAACTGTCAATGTCAAGATTCCGCAACAATGATGACACTGATAGCTTTAGAACGTTCATTTGCGATTGTTAAATCGATCATTATAAAGAAAAAGAGGAAATATATAGTGATAATTATGATTAGTGACATAAATACCGCACTAGATGAAATTCCTCCAAAACCAGTGCAACAGAGATAAGATATTAATGTCACTGTTACACAATAACTGGTAGACGTCAGAGGAACCATTGTGGCTACACAAAGGGAGTGTGGTGAGACAAACGGTGCTAATTATTCATCATTAGTGGCAATCGCGGCCGGGATGATGTATAGCGGACAAGAACCATTCATCTTGCAGCCTTTGTTTCTTTAGCCAGGAAATATTTGTGGAAGTAAGACGCTTTGGATGTGGATATTGCTGTTTTTAAGGTCATTTTTCAAATTGGTAAAAAAGGCTTGAAACTTAATCTGTCTGTAGTACGTGACATGATGGATTTTACACGCTTTATTTTGTAGCGAATCGTAAAGAAAAGCGCAAAAAGTATTTCCGCAAAGTTGATTCTACTTTGTTCAGAATGTTGACTGGTGAATAATAAACCCAAAAAACTAAAGTTTTCGAATAAAATATCGTAGCTAAAAATATTATACCGAGTAACGTTGCGTCACTCGACTAACGGAAAACAATTTTATCAAAAGATTTATTAGCGGCACACAAATCTTTGAACATTTTTATTATTTCGTTACATAACAAATTAGGCACAAACAAAAAATACTAAAATAAACATTCGCACTTTATACCTGTCAACTTATCCTTTAAAAGCAAGACAACTAGTTTTAATGACCAACCACAAAAAAAGCGGAGCTTACAAAACACCTCGTTATGGGTTACCTTCATCAAGAACTGTCAAATTAATTGACAGCTCATACAGCTGACACGTATCTCTTGGCGTTTTGAATTTAAAACAAAATTAATTATACAATCAATCAGACGACATGTCATGGCCGCAAAGGTGTTGCTTTTCGCGCGGCAAAATGCCAATCAACGTACAAAATGCTCACCCAAGCGGCACGACAGCCTCAAATTCGAAAAGACCTTACACAGCTTGGTGTACTTTAGAAATTTGAATTTTATTTTTAGAAGATTAAAGTTCATTGTTGAAAGGATAGAAAATATTCCATAAGTCATTGCTATCGTCAATCACGTCAGTAGTTTAACAGCCCGATTCGCCACACTTTAATCGAGTCGCTCAATAAAGTGAACCTGCTCAAGGTGAGAACGGTCTCAAAAGCCGCATTTTAAAAGGAGAAATTTTTATGTTTCGCCTGTCATTTCACGCGCATTTAATGTTAATTCGCACATTTCTTGTCTTTGGCTGAATGCGTTTTAATTTTCTCGATCGGAAATCAGCCGCAAATTTATGTGAACGCATGTACAGTGTCGGCCGTAAAATTTACGACGATGAAACAGAAAGGAATGAAAAGACGGAATTGAGAAATAAAACTGTTTTCACATTCAAAATAGCGCAATATATTTTACTGAACGTTTATGATGTTGAGATTTATGTGGCGATTCATTTGGTATAGTATAAAAATAATAAATCTTGATACACCGGGGTTCACGCTAGTAGAGATTAGGGTTTCCTGTGTAACGAATGATCTTGTAAAAATTAAAACTGGAGGAAACGGGATGATCGAAACGACCCACATATTAACGTCCAAACTCCTACATATTACGGAAACATGAGAAATTTGAGATAAAACCCCTTGCAAAAGATTAAAAAGACAAATGTACTCAGTAATACATCAAACAGTCATATCCTCAATCTCAGAATTTAAAATAGCAGTTCTTTCAAATTCTGAGCACTGTGTTCAGAATCTTCGCTCCTGTTGGAAATATTTGCCAACCCAAAGGTAAGGCATTAATTTGTAAAATCATCTCTCTTCTAGCAAGGACCGCCAGAAAAAAAAACACCTTTATTTGCTTTTCGAATCCCAGTGTCGGATGACAAGCAAGTATTGACTCTTTATATTTTGCTTTCATCCATAATTGCCAGGGAGCCGCTCTTGGCTTCTGTACACAAAGACAGACGGTAGCTGCGTTTAAATAACTATGTATTTCAAGCCAGTTTCATTGAATTCTTGTAAGTATGTTGGGGATTATGGATGTTGCAGAATCAACTATCATTATTTGGAAACATGTGTTCCAATTTCTTTATTTTCTTTTCAGCTGTATCATCTTTTGTGATTTCATCTTTAATTGATTTGGTGTTATTTTTCTTTTGTGTGTTTTCTTATGATTTGGTCTTATTATTAATGCTTTCTTGTCTCCGCTTCAGAAATTCGGTCAGTAAATCAGCGGGTGGTCTGACAGACACTCAAATTTTGGTAGTATAACTTATGAGGCCTTTTGTAAACAAATCATCGCCTCAATACCGGATGACGTTTTACATGTAGTAGTGGAACCAAAGAAAACAATTAGACTTAGTGCTACCGGTTCTCATAAGCATACAAAACTAAAAACTCGTTACGCTCAGCAGCCCAAACCACCTTTTTCTACACCCTGTCGACACCTACGCGTAGATGCTCATCTCGAAACAAACAGGGGTCAGTTGGCCATCCAGTCGACAAGACTACTGATTATCTCATTAGAATGAATGACTTGAATATATTAACTACTCAACAAACGCTATTTTAGCGCGTATTAAAATGTAAATAAGACAATTTAAATCCTTTCAGTGCCCACGTTTATGAATTTTTAAACTTCAACGCCTAGATCGTAGTTTCAAAACGGTGTCGTAAAATTTTATATGCTCGTATGTATGCATACGAAAATATTGTAAATTGATAGTTTGCGGAGAATGTTTGAGTACCTATATAGAGATATAAAGTAGACTTGTAAAGGTGGACGGGTGTCGAGACAGTCTGAAGGGCAATTATTACAATGTATGAAACGTTTTAGCGAAATTAATTCAATTATTCAGATGGTATGATAATAGGTGTGCTAAGGTAAAATTATGGCGGAATATTAAGCTCCATAGTGTAATAAAGTGTGAGCGGTCATATAAAACTGTCTGTAGTGTAGACTAGTAGTAAATTACTAACATAATTGTATGGAAAGCGATGTTGAGTAGATAAAATTGGAAATTGTTTGATAAACAGCATTTTTTATAGTGTTGGTAGGGATTTTAATAATATTCTCATTAACGATTATTTTTGCGTTAAGTCATCTTTCCAATAACACCAGAATATTCAATATTTTAAGTGTTCTCTCGTCGAAACGTCAGATAAATCTATTTTTTGATCCAACTGGCGTAGTGTAGTAACCACCAGTTCGATCAAAAAATAGATTTATCTAAAAAGCAGGCTGGATTCCAGTGCAGTCTGGCTGCATCCATTATTCATTGATACCGCTTTCTTATACACTAGTGGTACTGGTACATGAGTTGCTTACACCTGTGCGCAGATACTTTACACATCATTACTCGGTTGCCTTGTTATTGTTGTGGTCGTAAGCACAGCTGATGAAGTTCTGGGTTAAATTCGCATGTGATAATATGGAGGTTCTCAATCAGGCACTTCTTAGTAGCAGCAAGAAGTTTTGATTCTAGCGTGATAGTTAGATTATTATATGGGATTATACTGTTTCATGTTAATAGCTGTCCCGTTTATTCCATGATTTGATCGATTTTTGTTTAATCTTTGACTGTAAGACCTGACACATTTCCTAAAGTTTGGCCGCTGAGAGAATGCGTTCCTGACGTCTGTCAGTTGGTACAAAAATTGAGCGCGAAATTATAACATTTATTGATAATTAATTTAATGATACCGTTTTTAATGATATTATTTGTTAAAAGGGCAAAAAGGGCAAATAGGTAAGTTATGAAGCAATAAGTTATATAACATCACCAATAATACTAAAACTCGCGACCTGTCAGGAACGCATTCTCTCAGCGGCCGAACTCTAGGTTACAATTTATTTAAATACAAGTAAAGTGCATTACTAATGCGTATTTATTTGTTTAAACTATTTTGTTTTAACACAATCCTTTATTTATTTCAATAATTTAAGGTTTCGACTTTCGTGTTCCCCGAATGTTTACATAGGATAGTGCCAAAAACTAATGTTTACGTTGGTTAGTCTACAATATTTATTATTTTAGGATACAGTCTGGATATTTTGAAAGCTACCGGGTATGTAAATAATTTTTTTTTACCCATTTACTTTGTATGGAATTACAACAAACAAAGTTTTATTGAAATGCTTTTAGAGTGCTACAGCTTGTGAGGTCGAGTCATGCAGCCATAGTGGATCAGTTAATTCATGAAAAAATTAAGAAAGTAATTTATATAGACGTAACATCAATCCTGTATTCACTGAAGTAATAGACAGAGGTAAACATTCACATTTCGTGTGATCGGTTTGAGTTTGAACCAGTCTTCGGGATGCTACTTCGGGATGCTACTGAGAAATCTTTGAAAGAAAACCTCTATACTACTATATTTTGCCAGAGCCGTGAATCGAACGATTGACCTCTTAAGGTGCAAGTTGGCAGCGGGCAACACGAAGCCGCCGCAGACGACGTGTCGCAGCGACATACACTTCTGGTTTCTCTGTATTTCTATGAAATTCCCTCGTAAGCAAGCGACATGAAGCTAGCGACGCGTCGTCGAGCGGCAGACGCAACTGTCACCCGACCGCAGATCAGTAGTGTCGCTGACGCCTAAATGCCGGGTTCGAATTCATGACTGCAGCGACATGAGGCGACGACACGTCGTCTGCGGCGGCTACGTGTAGCCCGCTGCCAGCTTGCACCTTTAATCCACAAGGCTGTAAAATATAGATTGGTTCTATTTCAACCGTATGACCAATAACAGTCAACATAACGGAAAATATAATGCATAAAAGGAAAAAAAACAAGTCCCAATATCACAGCACGGCAACAGTGCGTTCTATTCGATTCGTCTCGGTATCGATGCATCAGAATCGATTTACACTAGTTAGCTATCGATAAAGGCACCGCCGCCCGTCTCGGAGTGTCAACCAATTTGTTGCGATAGTCACGGTAACAATCGATTCCGAATATCGGTAGTTGAGTGGCCGGTGTGAATGTCTCTTTGAAGTAAATTGTTTTATTGTAAACAAAGAGTGAACAAAAGAACAGTACAAAAAAGATTTTAATTGAAAAAGTTAGTAGTTTTTGCTAAGTAAAAAAATGATCAAGACTTGTTACGTCAATAACAGGAGGCGTTCTTGGAAACATGCTTAGTTGGCAAACAGATCCATGATTGTAGTCGGTAAAACCGAAAACACATTTTGCAGAAATTCAATAAATGAAATTCTTACAACAAAATCGTCCATGATGTCTTATCCTGTTTACTCAAGCATATAAAACAAAGAGGGAACAAAAGAACAGTACAAAAAAGATTTTAATTGAAAAAGTTAGTAGTTTTTGCTAAGTAAGAAAATGGTCAAGACTTGTTACGTCAATAACAGGAAGCATTTTTGGAAACATTCTTAGTTGGCAAACAGATCCATAATTGTAGTCGGTAAAACCGAAAACACATTTTGCTGAAATTCAATAAATGAAATTCTTACAACAAAATCGTCCATGATGTCTTATCCTGTTTACTCAAGCATATAAAACAAAGAGGGAACAAAAGAACAGTACAAAAAAGATATTAATTGAAAAAGTTAGTAGTTTTTGCTAAGTAAGAAAATGATCAAGACTTGTTAAACATTTTGCTGAAATTCAATAAATGAAATTTACAACAAAATCGTCCATGATGTGATTATCCTGTTTACTTAAGCATATTATAGTTAACATATCAACGTCGCTTACAACACATTAAGATCAAAGGAAATGTTGTAACTCATTTAAAGGTGTGAAGAATCGATCACTTTGACATTCGAAAACAAAAATGAATTAATCACTTGTTATATTTATCATCTAATATTCGCTGAAAAGGTAGTATTCCTTTATTCACGTTTCACCGAACTCTGACTTCTGACGAAAAATAAATGAAAAATAATTTAAATCTTGAAACATTTGATAAATTAAACCATTACCTGCTTTATTACGTGTGCATTCATGCCAGACAAGCTATAACAATCAGTCTCCATCATTATGAACAGACAAGCATAAAATTGGAGTTTAAAAATTAAACGCTTGATGCGAAATTGGAAACTTTTGTGCTCATTGTAGGCACAAAGGTTTATTGTGGCGGGTAACTGAACATTTTGTTAGACATGAATTATTGTGATGTTTTGCGTAGGCAAAAGGACCGTTACAGTGTGTTTTGTGGATTGTTAATGGCAATAGCAATTTTGTATGCTAATGACTTGTAATAATGAATACAAATAGACGCTAAGTTTAAGCTAATGTCTGTCTCTGAAATGTGGGACATCTTTTGTTTGTCTTTTATTTTTAGTAAATGAGAATAGATGTTTTTTTAACGATGGTAATTATTTGCTTCTGTATATTAATGTCTGCTCCAGATAGTCGTAAAAGCACGCGAAATTACATACAATGCTTTTGTACAATATTTACATAAGCAAAACTCTTAATAGGTAACCAAAAATCCGGTCAAGTGCGAGTCGGACTCGCGCATGAAGGGTTCCGTACTATCGTAGTAGGGGAGCCCCCTTTAATTTTAAATTTATGTTTATTGTTATAGCGGCCACAGAAATACGCATTCTGTGAAAATTTTACTACCTATTACGGGTCATGAGATACGGACAGCGAAGGCTTAGTAAGGTCCCGTTGACTCCCTGCCGGGGTTGCGGGACTGTTCGAAAGAGATACCGTGGCCCCGGAACACAAAGGGCGATGAAGGAACATGGATGGGTTTTAGTCAGTAAAAGTCTGACACTCCCTCCTGCTCCGCCCAGAGCGGGAGGAGTTATTTGATGATTTCCCATCCGAAAAAAAAAAAAAAGGTCCCGTTGACTACCCTTTGGATACGGAACCCTAAAAATATTATTTTAATTTATCCTACTATGCCAACACAATCTAAATCTGCAATTCAATCTACCATTTCCGTAACTTCAACCTACATTCAAACACGAAAAATAATTAACCGATCAATACCTCTAATTACACGATAAAAAATAATTACAATTCTATAATTAATTGGTTGTAATTTCTTTCGCAGTCATTATAATAGTGTTGTAACGTAGCCATAAATCAGGGGTAATCAAGCTGGCTGTTAATGCGAACGCTTTGAGCATTAATTGGCGAATTTCATAAGCCGTCGACTCTAAATTAATCAGTTACGACACTTGCGAGTATTTATGTTAGTGCCGTAGAACTGATCGGATAGTGCAGTAATTGAAGTTGATTACTCTGATGGGTTAATAGCACTGATAGAGATATAAGTGATGTCATTTTTGATGGAGTAGGATTTAGGAAGTCATTGTTAATCCTTTGTTTTAGTTTGCGACATGTCCGTTCCGGCTCATCATAATCTACCTAGCCTATTTCCAACTATATTTAGGTCGCCTTTCAGTGTAACTTGTTGGTATTTTACTTAGAGCCTTCCTCTTTAATAACTTCTTCAACCAAGGTTTTTTATTTTATTCTGCCTAGCCTTTTCCCAACTATGTTGGAGTCGGCTTCCAGTCTAACCGGATGCAGCTGAATACCAGTATTTTACACGGAGCGACTGCCTATCTGACCTCCACAACCCAGTTAGTACTGGGTTATACGATACCCCTTGGTAAGACTGGTTGTTAGACTTTTTGGGCCACTGACTACCTGTAACGCCTGTCAAAGATCTACAAATAACAGCCGGGACCAACAGCTTAACGTGCTTTCCGAGGCACGGAGGAAACTCGGTATGTAAGGGTGGTCACCCATCCACAGACCAACCTAGGCAAGCACAGCTTAACCTAAAGATCGACCCAAGCGGCTGTTATTATTTAGCCACGAGCTCCTCTCGAGCTCCTCAAGGTACTGGATCAATATCAACAATATGTTTTGAGGGAACCTGTCTTGTTAACAATACATACATTTATTCCACGTAGGGAATCCTTATTAGAATCGTAGCACATAAGACAACAAGCACAGACACAGTGCCTATCGAGAGTTCTATTGTGCATCTTAACAACATCAGCAGCTCAATCTTGTATTGCACCTGAACATGACACTTTAGAGTTTCACTGTCCTTTCGAAGACACGTGCACATCACCACCTTTATTCACAGCTCGACTTCAGCCACTGTTGGATATTGGAGTCTCTTTGCTTGCGCTAATCTCCACGTTCTTGTGCTAGCAACATTCAGGAAATTCCTGTGCTCACATAGTGTAGTGTATTATAAAATTGATAAAATATGCCATGATAATTATGATTCGTATCAAATCTGGAATTAATACTATAAAAGATCTAGGTAAGATTACGATTTTTGATGAGGAAGTTATTAAAAACATTACCATTTTATTATGTAGATAGACATAGCGATAAGCTAATGATAGGAAATGGCTCAATACACGCCGCATAAAACATGATAGGAATTCGCAGTCTGTTTGCTAACACGCGGGCCTATAAGAGGATATTAGGCAAAATAGCTCATTACTTATAAGCACCTAATTATGTTAAATTATGTCTGATACTGCTAATTCTGTAATGACAGCCGGAATAAGTTAAGAACCTTTACTATGTGGTTTAAAGGCTATCGACTTGTCAATTAGTTTGTATAAACTGTTACTAATTATGTATGTAGGTGGAACTTAACTACCGATTCAGAAATGTGTAAGTGGTGGTTAGCAAGAGGTATTATTTTAAGTAGGTACTTATAACTTAACGCCTGTTTTCAAAAATGGCAAGGCAGAGGAGTAAGACCTTAGTACACTCACTCAGCACCTTAGTACCTACACACATTCCTGCAGCTATGTTTCAGAAGCGCCGACCGTGCATCAATCTAGAATTGCAGATGTTTTTTATAGAATTTACCTCATTTTATTCAATAGAACCTCATCCAAAACACTAAGTAAGTACACGTTATTCATAATAAATTATTATATTTTTATTAATTCTAAGACAAGGTGTAATAAAATATTTTGAGGAAATCTTAAACTGTCTGAAATTGAAAGCAGTACAAGCGTGGTGGTCAGAATCGTTTCCTTCTGTGTGCAAGTGATAAAGAGGCCTTCACTGGCAACTAAAGGTATAAACATAAACAACATTTTACAGCCTATCAATTACATTACACGAACAGTTAGAAATTATACCTCCTTAACACTCATTTAGAAACATAACCTCCCACGACTCAACATTAAAACTATAGGGTTACCTCATTATATTTTGATTACGATCTGAGCACCAAAGTGAATACAGACTGTACTCAAATTAATCCATCAAGCTACATAATCCGTTGGAGCGTTAGCGTGGCACCGTGGCCTGTCAGGCGGCTTGTCAAGCTAGCTGGAGACTGACGTCAAGCTGTCAGAATCATGACGCATGACTGCGCCTACCGCGATGCGGCGGCTCCGAAAAGGATTTTTTCTCATTTTTTTTTCCTTTTTCGTACTCGAATGACAGTGTAATCCGTGAAACTGGAAACGAACGGTGGATTATTATCGCTTTTTCGGGACGCTTTTTTGGGTTGACCTTTTGTTGTCTTGTGTTAGGTAACTTTGATGATTTAGGTTTTTATTGGCGGTCTCTCGTCGGTGGTGAAGTGATGAGGGTGTTTTGTGATGATATTTGTAGACTGATGTAGTTCAAAATATCTATGAGTTACGTGTTCTACTGTCATGTTAATGTGCATGGCTGATTATTTTATACAATAACTAGTAAGTTTTTTTTTATAAAGTCTTTAGTTCTTCTTGCTGGCTGATGCAGAATCGGCAATCAATGCCATGAATCATGACCTGGAAAACATCTATCAATGGGCTAAGTCGTTCGGCTTACAGATTAACCCTGCTAAGTCGCAGGCCATGATCTTAAGCAGCAGATACTACCGCACTGCACTTGACTTATCATCTGTGACTCCATTATCTCTGGGCTGCACGACCATTGCGTATACTGATACCGCCAAGGACTGGTGTCTTAATTGACAGCAATCTTTTTTGGCGAGCTCAAGTGAATGAGGTTAGTCGTAAGGTTCACTTTTCTTTTCACTCGCTCAAATCCTTACAGAGTTTCTTGCCATTCAAAACTAAAATTTACTTAGCTCAAACTCTGATCCAGCCGATTATCGATTACACTGATGCCTGCTATTTGGATGCCACCGAGGAGCTGTTAAACAAGCTTGAGCGCTTACAGAACCTCTGCATTCGTTTTGTGTATGGTCTGAGGAAATATGACCATGTTTCTCACTTCCGCAAGGAACTCGAGTGGCTCCCTATCCGTCTTCGCAGGAACACTCGGATATTATGTCTCCTTTACAACATCCTTTATAACCCTGCATATCTCAGCTACCTGCGTGAGCGATTTTCCTTAACCCGTCCTCCTGATGCTCTGTGTAGATCCCACCTCAGGCATCATCTTAATTTCCCATCCCATAAAACCGAACTGTATTCCTACTCCTTCTCTGTTCACGCAGTACGTTTGTGGAACTCACTTCCGCCTAACATTCGAGATTGTAAAACTTTATTTCTCTTTAAACAACAAGTCAAAGAGCATTCATTACCTCTCTTCTCAGTAATATTCTTCATATATATATGTATGTATATTATAGGTAAATATTTACAATGTTATTTTTATTTTATTATATGTGTAGGTATTTGTATGTATATGTTTATTATTATAGTTGTAGTTTTGTTTTAAGTTTAAATTTGTATGTCTTACTTGTCTACACACTGTGTCTACATTTCTAATCCAACTTTCCTCTCGCAGGTCTGCTGGAAGAAATTTCATAAGAAATAAGCAGTACCTTTGTGCTCTTCTATGTAAATATATTGTCCTGTAAAGCATTTTGTGTGTACATTAATAAATAAATAAATAAAAAAACAAAAACGTTGCCCCACACAAGCAATTTCTCCTGTATCGTAGGTGCGTTTAAAAATATTTAGTCACATATTCAAACAGCCAGAGCCGAGTCAAACATCTGTAGGTCATTCAAATATTTGTTCCGTCTGGGGATCGAACTCACGACACGCACCGCTGCAGCCAATCACTCAGCCATTATGCCAACCGTGCCGTCACGTTAGTGACTGAACTGATATTATTACGACTCTCAAAGTTAAATTTAACACATTTTGATATTATAATTAGGGTCACTTTAAAACCTTACATTCTCACAATCCAAAATTCTGAGAACGCAATTAAAAATTATATTCGCATTTTAAATGCAACACCAATTAAAACAAAACATTACGTCAACATATATCCGTCGGATATCGTGTAGACGGCCTAAAGCCCCACCTTTGTAATCAGTTAATTAGCGTTCACAACACGATGAGCCCTCCACACACGAGACGGATTAACTTTTTATCATCTCATTTGTGACGTGACATAATCTGCTCTCGGCCGCAATCTGTCATAAGTGTCAAGCTTGTCAACTGTCATGGCGAGGCCTTAGTTGGGCCAACATTGGCGCCAATGTGTGGAGTATTATTGGATACTAGCGGACGTCACGCGGTTTCACCCGCGTAGTTCCCGTTCCCGTGGGAGTACGGGGATAAAATATAGCCTATGTTACTCAAAGTGAATGTAGCTTTCTAATGGTGAAAGAATTTTTGAAATCAGCGCAGTAGTTTTTGAGTTTATTTATTACAAACATACACACACACAAAAATACAAATCTTTCCTCTTTATAATTATATTAGTGTAGATTACTGTAGACTAGCATGAGGAGGTGCTCGTGGCTAAATAATAACAGCCGCTCGGGTCGATCTTTAGGTTAAGCCGTGCTTGCCTTGGTTGGTCTGTGGATGGGTGACCACCCTTACATACCTACCGAGTTTCCTCCGTGCCTCGGAAAGCACGTTAAGCTATTGGTCCCGGCTGTCATTTGTAGATCTTTGACAGTCGTTACAGGTAGTCAGTGGCCCAAAAAGTCCGACATCCAGTCTTACCAAGGGGTATCGTATTACCCAGTATTAGCTGGCTTGTGGAGGTCAGATAGGCAGTCGCTTCGTGTAGAATACTGGTATTCAGCTGCATCCGGTTAGACTGAAAACCGACCCCAACATGGTTGGGAAAAGGCTAGGCAGATGATGTTACTGAAGACTAGCATGCCCGCGGCTTTACGCGCCTTATGGTCGCTAATTATCCCACGAGAACTTCCCGTAAAGAAGCATAAGACACTCAGGGATAATGTCATCATCATCATCATATCAGCCGAAAGACGTCCACTGCTGGACATATAGGCCTCCCCCAAGGGGGGTTTTGCCATAATCGCCACGCTTGGCAGGCGGGTTGGCGATCGCAGTACGGTTGTTACAAAAGCACAGAGCGCTGCTCCCCATTCTCTGGTAAGTCCCTTAGTCGCCTCTTACGACACCCACGGGAAGATATGGGATGGTGCTATTCTTTACGTCCGACACCATACAGGGATAATGTAGCGTAATTAATGACAGAATTTTTGCAATTAGATCATCAGTTCTGAAGATTACCCCCTACATCCAAACTTACAAACGTTTTCCTTTGTATAATATTGGTAAGATAGATTGTTAGAAGATTTTGTTTTCTTCGGAGCCTGGATATTTGCCCGGTTGATGGCAATAAGCTCGCCTTTTAAAATGGAACTTAGCATAACAGGCGAATTGTAGATGTAGTATTAGGTGCAGCTGTGCCTAATTATTCGGAAATTACAGGCGTGATTCCCAACAACCATCAACAAATCTAGACCGGGGACAGGTAATAAGAAAATCATGATAGAAATACCCAGTAACACCGTCCCTGGAATCAATTCCATGTTTAGCAGTCGTGCTTGCTACTTCCAGATCAATGAGGCAATCAGTTTCATTTATTCTTGATTCATTTAATTATTTCTCCTTGCAGAAGATAACTATCCACCTATATATAGGTTGCAATCATCAAAAACCGGCCAAGTGCGAGTCGGACTCGCACACGAAGGGTTCCGTACCATTATCTATATAGATAGATATAGACAAAACGGCAAAAAAATCACGTCATCTGTTTTTAGTGTTTCTTGTTATAGCGGCAACAGAAATACATCATCTGTGAAAATTTCAACTGTCTAGCTGTCACGGTTCATGAGATACAGCCTGGTGACAGACAGACGGACAGACGGACAGACGGACAGATGGACAGACAGCGAAGTCTTAGTAATAGGGTTCCGTTTTTACCCTTTGGGTACGGAACCCTAAAAACGTATCGTCTGTCAGTTTCAACAATATTTTAAACTTGCAATAACAAGCTCAGACACGTTAATTACATTTTCTAACAAAATTCATGTTTTCCCGAATTGCAACAACTTGCGTGTCATAATTAGTAACAGATAGCATGTCTTCATACCTAAATTAATACACGAACACATTCAATGTGATTACTATTTTAATTTATTGGCTGTGATTGTCCATAATTGGCGGAGACTCGTGAAAAATTCTGTCTGACTTAACTAGAATAGATTTTATTATTGGTGTAACGTGTTTGTATGTCATTATTCTGTTACATACATTATCTTTAGGCTGATGCTCCAGGGTAGTCCGCGAAATTCATATTTTCTTACGTTTTTTGCAATTTGCAGGCCAGTGCTAGGTGGTATGTTGATTAAAATATTGTTTGCGACTGTAAGACGTGTGTAGTTACAGAATTATAATCATCAAAACCATCAATACAACTTACCCTCCAAGTTCATAAGGTGCAAGAATGATTTTGACCTTGGAATTTTTTTTTATCCGTTGTATTGATGATTTTGATGAATATAATTCTGTAACTTCGTCTACCTACGTCTTACAACCACGAATAATATTTTAATCAACATACAATCTAGCACTGGCCTGCAAATTACAAAAAACTTATGAAATTTTGAATTTCGCGGGCTACCCTGAAGCATTCACCTTAATTACATACTTGTATCTGTTGCTGAATTAGGTTCAACGCACACGTAGCTGGATCAGGGGCCCTACTCTCTAACGTTTCGTCCGTATATTCGGATCTATACGTCTCTCTCGTGCACGTCTGCAGATGAGTGCGAGTGAGAGAAACGGATAGATCCGAATATACGGACGTAACGTTAGAGAGTATAAGGGCCTCAGCAACACCTCTGCACTCCTAGCCAAGTTACAAACGTTTCGTATCGATTCTCTTTCTACAATCGTAAACGCCTCGGCGTAAGCGATTGTAGAAAGTGCTAAATTGGTAGCCAAGTTGACACGACTGAGTCGATCGCTCGTTCTCTAATGTCTGTAGCAAAAACCTACAGTTTGGTCTATGGTGAGCGTTCCTACCAAAGAGTTTAGCGATCTACATTCTAGAAACGATAACATTCTATTCTATCATTTTGAACGATGTAAACTCGTCTACGAATTTTCTATTCGTTTGTGTTGATCACGTGATTTAACGTTGAGATTATGTCATTCCCATTCATTTGAATAGTTTTCTACTAGCGTTAACGATTGTAGATTGTCAACTTGGCTAGGGGTGCTGAGCTCACGCCGCGGCGCCGCCCGCCTGTACACCATTCTTGCTATGAATACTGCAACGCCCCACTTTTGAACGGCATTACTGTGCGCTTGCGCTGGCAAAACATTCACGTATACGCACGTTGTCTGATAGAGATAAAGATTTCAACTAAGAGAAAAGAAAAGTTTACGATTTTCCTCTGCAATGCAGAAAAAAAACATTTTCAAAATAGACAGAATGGGTGATGATTGCAAAATGTATGAATAGATTTAAATCCATTAAAATATTTCAAATATATGTTTAGAAAACACCATCCACTGTTAAAAGGCTGATTGATAGAGTTTTAAAGCCGTTGTAGTGTAATTCCGTCTCGAAAAGAATCGAATCTTAACAACAATAGGTATGTATATTATGAAACATAATTATTTTATTATAAAATTGCATCATGCTTACGACATTTAAATAAACATTTGGGTCTAGTGTGGGAGTCGCATTCGATTATTTTTTTGCATTCTCACAATGGCAGTTGACTTATAAAACAAATAAATTATTTTATTCTTTCAAATATAATTTATTTTTATTGTTCATCGCACCTGTAATTAAAATGGAGGTTAAGACATAAACTTTATTTTCATAATTAAAGATTTATTGTGGCAATATAAAGTTAACACTTAAAATAATTATGACTAAGGACCTCGGATTAAAAGCCAAGGTTACTTAATAAACGAGGTAAAACCTACATCATAATTACAATTTATTGCCCATAATTCATATTTATTTATACTTTTGTATCAATTCGCATTATGCATGCCGAAATAACTGTCCCAATTAATACAACTATATTATGAACCTAGTTTTAAATTCTGCGAATCAGTTCAATATGTTTTTAAACATTTTCAATATGTGTAGGTAATTGCAGTACATGTCTTCGTTTGCAAATTATTGAGAAGACACCTTTTTTAATGCCTGCATTATTTTTTCCTACCAAGACTTACAAAAACATAACTGTAGACTCTTGTTAAGAATTTTTCATTTATTCTTCACGAACTTTGGATCATACCAAAGAAGGCAGGTAGACATTTTCAGCATTTGACTCCAAATTATCATTGTTAAAGAAAACAGCAAAATAAGGTATCAAAATGTCGAAAAAAACAGCACTCTGTACATAGCTACCCAATAACCAAGATCATTACTGCCACGAAAAATAAACGAGTACATCTCTAGTTATTAATGTGACCAATTAGTTGGTCGGCGGACGGATAAATAATTTAACGTGTCACGCGACGCGTTGCCGTGACACGCTGTCACGCCGTCACGCCGTCACGTGATCTCGTGACGTGGACTGACGGTGTGACAAAAATTAGGGTTATTGTATTTTAGGACGTTCATATTTTTGTTTGTTGTTTCTTTTTGATGTTTGCTTTTACTTGAGTGTTTAGGTACCTAAAGGACTTTGTAGTGACCTGAATAAAGAAAAAGATAATTACATGTTTGAGCCTAATTGTAAATTCAGTTGAAGACATGGAAGTTAAAAGTTGCCCAAGTCTGTTTTAGATTCCAGTTCCTGTAATTTTTCAGTCAAAGATTATGTATGTCTTTAAAGCTAGTCCAAAGGAAGTCATTAGTTTATTACAGGACTTCCCCATGACGAGAAAAAGTTCAGAAAAAAATCTAGAAATTAAAGTCGATTCGGCCATGAAAGATGACTTCCATCTCTTGATATTGGAGCTGTTTTGGATCAAATAATTCCTTGTTGCCGCTCTTGCTTTGCGAACACTTGTTCCGTTTTCTCGTTTATTCCCATCCACCACCCCCAATTCTACCACCCGGGGTGGTGGATGGGAATAACTAGAAGCGTTAACGCGTTTAACATTTATTCCCATCTACCACCCCTGGTAAAAGTGATTTTAAGGACTATTTGACTTAATTTTTTTTTGTTTTCTTGGACTATTGGATTTCTGGAGGAGCTCGTGGCTAAATAATAACAGCCGCTCGGGTCGATCGTTAGGTTAAGCCGTGCTTGCCTAGGTTGGTCTGTGGATGGGTGACCACCCATTACATACCGAGTTTCCTCCGTGCCTCGGAAAGCACGTTAAGCAGTTGGTCCCGGCTGTCATTGTAGATCTTTGACAGTCGTTAGGTAGTCAGAGGCCCAAAAAGTCTGACAACCAGTCTTACCAAAGGGTATCGTATTACACGATACTAACTGGGTTGTGGAGGTCAGATAGGCAGTCGCTCCATGTAAAATACTGGTATTCAGCTCCATCCGGTAAAACTGGAAGCCGACCCCAATATAGTTGGGAAAAGGCTAGGCAGATGATGATGGACTATTGGATTTCTGTTTTATATTTGTTTTTTTTTCTTGGACTATTGGACTTCTTGTTTTTTTTTGTTTTTGTTTTTTGGACTGACTTTTTTTATTTTGTTTTTATTTTTTTTGCTTTTGTTTTTTGGACTATTTGACTTATATCTCTTTTATTATTCTTTTTTTTGTTTTGTTTTTTTGGACTGACTTTTTTTTTATTTGTTTTTTTTTTTATATACTAGACTTATTTTTTTTTGCTCTTGTTTTTTGGAATAGTTGACTTATTTTTTTTGTTTTTTGGACTGACTTTTTTTATTGGAATACTAGACTTATATTTTTTTTGCTTTTGTTTTTTGGGCTATTTGACATACCTTTTTTTAAAATTATTTTTTTATATTTTCATTATCAGCGACCTCAAAAACCACGAAAACGACACCCATGAAGAAAAATCCGAACATTTTCATCAGCACCATCTTGGATTTTTATTTTGACCTCATTTAAGCCGTGTTAAGGAAAAAAACAAAAACACAAAAAATAAGTCAAGTATTCCAAAAAACAAAACAAAATAATTAATAATAAAAAGATATAACTCAAATCAAAAATCAGTCCAAAAAACAAAAAAAATAACTCAACTATTCCAAAAAACAGAACAAAATTATTAATTAAAAAAAGATATAAGTCAAATAGTCCAAAAACAAAAGCAAAAAAAAAATAAGTAGTATTCCAAAAAAAATAAAAAAAAAGAAGTCCAAGAAATAAAAAAAAAGAAGTCCAATAGGTAGTCCAAGAAATAAAAAGTAAAAAAAATTAAGTCAAATAGTCCATAAAATCACTTTTACCAGGGGTGGTAGATGGGAATAAATGTTAAACGCGTTAACGCTTCATGTTATTCCCATCCACCACCCCGGGTGGTAGAATTGGGGGTGGTGGATGGGAATAAACGCGTTTTCTCGACATACCTACTCGTGTTTGACAGGTTTTATATCACAAAAAATGACGGGGGGGGCATGAAAATTTTATTTATAATCTGGGGAGGGTCGATGCAAAAAAGGTTGGGAAACCCTGGTCTATTAGGATATAAATAAATTCCCATATTTTCTCATCCTCAAGCATTACACTAAGAAAATTCAAACCAAAACCCCACGTTACGTCGTACATGTTTAGGTCCTCACTCCAAAAGGTAATAATATCAGCTGAGCAAGAATTTCTACTGCACATTCTTTCTCCTAGTACAGTATCAATTAAGAAAGTTATCTAGACATGGATACCACAAGAGTAAATAAACAACAGAGTCCAAACTTCATACAGTCGCACTTGCAGAAATAGCACTGCAAAACTTGCCTGCACGTATTATAGATGAGATTGATCACTTGTTCTAAGATTTTGCGTAAAAGGTATCCTAGCTTACCTAACCTTACCGTTAGATGCTGATTATCCTATGTTTCTCTGTAGAACCTATCATTTCTTTAACGCATTTCTTCCCTAGTGAGAACCCAACACTTGACGTTGACTTAACACGCAGTAGGTACTATTGCTACGTTTATCATACCCTTTTTTTTTCGGATGGGAAATCATCAAATAACCCCTCCCGCTCTGGGCGGAGCAGGAGGGCGTGTCAGACTTTTACTGACTAAAACCCATCCATGTTCCTTCATCGCCCTTTGTGTTCCGGGGCCACGGTATCTCTTTCGAATAGTCCCGCAACCCCGGCACGCATCGGTCCTTGCGGACCCCTTCCTTTTTGCTGACTCTCTTTGAGGCGCGCGTGGAACACGAACGCGCCGTCGACACGGCCTGTCGTCATGAGACGGACGGACGGCGAGCTAGCCCATAGCTCACCGTCCACAGGCCCGCCGCGCGCCTACGGTGGCCGGGGGCCACGTGGTGGTGGCCCCCGACGCCCGGGGCGTCTCCCGCGGCGGCCGGGACGTTGAGAGGTTCTCTCCCTCTCACGTTCCGCCACCTCCTTCTCTAGCATTACTGCTTCGCAGAAGGAGGTGACGGCGTCCCATTCCGTCTCGCTTCGGACCATGGCTCGCACCAGGGCCGGACGCGAGAGGTCGCCGCCGCCGATCGCCGCTTCGAGGACACGGCGGTGCTCCGCCCACGCGGGGCACACCTCCACCGTGTGTTCCACCGTGTCCTCCGGTCGATCCTCACAATGGAAGCACCCGGGCGTTTCCTCCCGCCCGATTCGGTGCAGGAACCTCCCGAACACTCCATGTCCGGTGAGGACCTGCGTCAGGCGGAAGGTGAGGACGCCGTGGCGTCTCTCAAGCCACTCCTCAAAGAGGGGACTTATCGCCACTATCGTGGCGTGCCCTACACGGGGTTGCGACAGTCGCTCTCTCCATGTGGCCATGAGATCCCGCCGGAAGTCTGTCCGCTCAGCGACAATTTGTCGCTGCAGCGGAGTTTCCCCCCGGCGTAGCGCCTCCGCGCGCCATTCATG
This sequence comes from Xestia xanthographa, assembly GCA_905147715.2. Lineage (NCBI taxonomy): Eukaryota > Metazoa > Arthropoda > Insecta > Lepidoptera > Noctuidae > Xestia > Xestia xanthographa. The sequence continues at coordinate 29,522,925 of LR990653.1, read as the reverse complement.
TAGGCGCGCGAGGACTATCGCCTCTAGATCCCATGGCGGCAATCCGGCAAGGAGGCTCGCCGCCTCGCGGGAGATCGTACGGTACCCCCGGGCCAGCCTTACGGCTACTACCTTTTGGGGCGCGTTCAAATAGTGAGCGGCTCGCAGCCTTAATGAACGCGCCCACACCGGGGCCCCGTAAAGGGCCATTGACCGCACGACTCCCGCGTAGAGCCTCCGGCAGGAGGCGTTCGGCCCCCCCAGATTGGGCAGGAGCCGCCTGAAGGCAGCCCCAGTCCGTTCCAGTTTGGGGGCCAAACGGTTTATCATACCCTGGACTGTAGCTGTGCTACCAACGTCATTGACTGACTGACTTTTTCAGTTAGGCATAATCAGCATAAAAAGTTCTCAGCGCTAGAACACAGGACACAGGCCTCTTTTCTGAGAGCGAGAGTGGGCCGTGATCCATCACATTGGTGGATGTCACATGTCTTTGAATTATTGGTTCTAGAACATGTCAGTTTCCACCTCTCGATATCTTTTTGAGCGGTTATTCTCTTAATCACAACAGTGAAACAAAGCACAGTTGTACAAAGCTAAGTCTCTTTCAGAAATCTACTCCAGTCCCGTACACCATTACCATCATCCCATGGCTACCTCACCAATTAGTACCTGATGTTTATGTATCATTTCTTCAAGCCGGCTAATTAAACATGAATGTACAGACAAGTCGTGTCGTCGGGTGTCCTATCAAAGGCGAGTCCACTCCTTTTTTGAGTTCATGATTCACACTAGTTACAGCGTTAGGGTTGGCAGGTCTCCAAGTGGTTTTATTTGAATTTCTGTATGGATTTTTCTGGTTTTCTGATTTAATTATGCGTAGTTAAATAGCGATTTGTTCAACTTTTTTGTTTGCTATGGGTTCATAGGACTCGTCAAACTAGCAACATCCATGTGATTAAATGCGGATTTTAATGATCCTTGACCATTTTTGCAAGACAAGCTAGTATTTTCAATTAATTTATTTGTAAGGAACCGCATATTTGTTAGTGTAATCAGAGTGTTTTCTCCTTCATAGCGTATCGATACGCTAAGAACGATGTTTTGTCATCGATGGCAAAACATTTTAGTTTATTATGTTTTTCCAAAATTCGTGAGGAGCTCGTGGCTAAATAATAACAGACGCTCAGGTCGATCTTTAGGTTAAGCCGTGCTTGCCTAGGTTGGTCTGTGGATACCGAGTTTTCTCCGTGCCTCGGAAAACACGTTAAGCAGTTGGTCCCGGCTGTCATTTGTGATCTGTGACAGTCGTTACAGGTAGTCAGTGGCCCAAAAAGTCTGACAACCAGTCTTACCAAGGGGTATCGTATTACCCAGTGCTAACTGGGTTGGGGAGGTCAGATAGGCAGTCGCTCCATGTAAAATACTGGTATTCAGCTGCATCCGGTTAGACTGGTAGCCGACCCCAATAAAACTTGGGAAAAGGCTAGGCAGATGATGATGATGATGTTTTTCCAAAATTCAGCTACGTATTCAAAAAGTCATCAATTGCGTGGGTGACAAGACAATCGGTACACGATGAAAGATGAGCCACTGTTTTTGGGGAGATGCCACATACGTACTAAGAGTCGAAAATTACTAAATTCACACATCTTAAGTTTCTCCATCACAAAGGTACTCAGACTAACATTACAACAGTCCACTTGCCAACCCTACCTAGGTACCGTTGTATGACGTGACCGAACGGTTGTCAGCAGTATGAGTGATGGCGTGCTGCGTCGACGTTACCACCTGATTTATGACTTCCGAGCCCCTCCCGCGCCCGCGACCCTCACCCTGCCACCACCCGCCGCCGGTACAGACAGCAGTGCTGTCGACATTATTGAGCAAGTGTGTGGATTCCTTTTGTTTTCTGGTTTCTTGATTTGTCTAGTTTTTCTTTTGATAATTTATTATATTGAAAGAAAGACATAAATACCTATTATATATGTTTCCCGATGCTGGTCTTTAGGGCTGTTCTAGATACAGGAGTACCAGAAAATGAGTCAACGAAACAAAATTAAAAAAAACTTCAGACATTTTCAGATCCTTTTATATGTTCAGAATCAGAGTCATCTCACGATCATGGCACTTGCAACAGCGTCCTAATATCGGGAGCACATAATAATGGATAATTACGAAACATATCCCGTCAGTGACAGTGTAAGTTTTTTGTTTCATGTCTTGTTTTTTTTTATTGTCAAAATTGGTGTCATATTAGCAGTGTCCCAAATGTTACCCAAATGTCCTTTCTTTGGTATTGTTCGTCGTTTCGTTGAGCTCCTTGAGTTATAAGTCGAGCTACACGTTAACTGACAAATGCTTGCACTGACTGGACAGGTCCACTCAAATCTGTATGGTTCTTTCTTCAAAAGACCATCTCAGACACTAATCTGCATAGTCCTCATGTGAATTGAACAAAATTGTCTGGACTTTAAAAGAGACTATGACCTCTGAGTTTGTTTCGGCTGTTTCTTCTCAGAGTAGTCAGGTACGAAACACCGGCCCCATCTAGTTTAAAAAAAAATGACGTGTAAAAGTGTTTGTAAAAACCTACTTGCAAAATAAACATCATTTATCATTTATCATTTATCAGTACCACATATTTTAGAGAAAACTTTTCTTCAAGCAATAACAGCAAAACCATTAAACAATAATGACGATGATAAAGAAGCGAGTAATAAATCCATAACTAGTCTTTAAATACTTACTAGTGCATCATCTCTTATAATGCTCTCAGCTATTACTCCAAGTAGAGATAAAGTTTTTTACATTCCCAGATCTACGCCACATAACAATAATTACACACGTATACAACACATATTTTCACGCCACGTACCAAACAAGGAATGGTAATTACGTTGAAATAATTATGTGGTTGAACTTATAACTGTAACAACACGACCAATAAGGTAAGAAAGGCTAATGTAGATAATCAATTTCCTTGTTTTACTGTAGTAATGAAGCAGTTATCTTTTGTAGAACCGTTTAAGAATAATCAAGTGTAGAAAGGCTCATAAAATTGCCAAGTAATATAGTTTTATGGCGGTGTTTAACAGTTTAAAATAAAAGGCTCTATCTGTTCAGTGATGGTAAAAGCAATTATTTTATCTGGTTTTAAAGGCCTTGCTCCACATATATACATCATTCTCATACCAGTAAGAACATTGTCCTAAGAATACTTTTTCAAGATTCACCGTTGCATCAATATTTACAGCTTAAAAGTGTGTTATCTGAAATGTATATCATCTTTTGCCTAGCCTTTTCCAAACTACGTTGGGGTCGAATTCCACTTCAACAGGATGCAACTGAACACCAGTATTATTTTAACATGAAGCGACTGCCTATCTGACCTCATCAACCCAGTTCCTAAGCAACACGGTACCCTTTAGTCAGACTAAAACATCATGACTGAAACATCATGACTGAAACATCATGACTGAAACATCATGACTGAAACATCATGACTGAAACATCATGACTGAAACATCATGACTGAAACATCATGACTGAAACATCATGACTGAAACATCATGACTGAAACATCATGACTGAAACATCATGACTGAAACATCATGACTGAAACATCATGACTGAAACATCATGACTGAAACATCATGACTGAAACATCATGACTGAAACATCATGACTGAAACATCATGACTGAAACATCATGACTGAAACATCATGACTGAAACATGATGACTGAAACATCATGACTGAAACATCATGACTGAAACATCATGACTGAAACATCATGACTGAAACATCATGACTGAAACATCATGACTGAAACATCATGACTGAAACATCATGACTGAAACATCATGACTGAAACATCATGACTGAAACATCATGACTGAAACAACACAACGTTAGGCCTGTAGTTCCCGAAGGGTTTAAGGCAGAGGTGCCAAATAGTACGTACATCCACATTTCGTCAGTTATACTTAAGTTCCATGTAACAAGGGACGAGCCTTTTGACATCAATCCAGACTCCATGGCTCCTATTGAGAAATTCCTTATGTAAAAACCCAATAACAATTTGTAGCCGGGAGTTACTGGGTAATACGATTCCCCTTGGTAAATCCAATGCAAAATAATTTAATCTAGTAAAACATTATTTTCTTCTTTGCGTCCTTGTTTGCAGTCAGTACTGCTCACATCGGATGCAGGTGTAAGAACGCCTCCAATGTCGTCTGTCGCGGTACAGCGTGTCGTGTCGTTAGTTTTCCTTGATTTTAGACGGCGCTGCATTTCATTAGATGTCGCCGTTTCAATCTAGATTAAAAGATCGTGTCTGTCTACTTTGTATGTTAGTCTTGTGTCTGGTTTGTTGATTAAATGTCAGTTTTTGTTTGTACGTGTGCCTTTTGCAAATGTTGTGTTTTCTCCTACTTTGTTTGTTGACATTTCTTGGTCATTTTTTTTGTCGTTCAAGGACTTTAATCTGCCTGGATGATATGATGTTTGAGGCTTCCTACACAAAATCAAAATATTGTGTTCATCATATCGATTGGTAATTTTGGTGTTGGCAAGTGTAGTATTGTCAGTTATTACAATCCATCCTATGGTTTATACAATATACGTCTTCTTCTTCAGCCTTATGTATTTCTGTTACTGCTATGTCTCTTTTCATTTAATAATCTTCTTTTTTACATAACCAAACAGTGATCCGAAAATTTCAATTCTTATTGAACTTTTTTCACGAACAGAACCAACCCAACATACATCTCCAAATTCTAAAATCTCCAAAGCAAAATAACCTCTCAGTAATGCAGTAAGTTTATCAACACTGAAATAGTCGGCGTTAACTAAGGGCTGTAAACTTCAGTACAAGCCATCCTCCACCGCATATATCATTCTGTTTTATGAATTGTAAATTTTACGTTATATAGTCTTTAGTGGGCCATATTTCAACTTGTATTAATGTCTCGCCGACGGCGGTAGGGTTGAACGAAGTCGTGGGGTGTATTTGATATTTGTTCTGGATTCATATTGAAATTATAGTGATGGCAATGTTTTATTGGTCTTTACTGATCTGTACAGATGTAGATGCATGGATAAACTAACATAAAACAGCAACAAGACAAACAGACATCTGAAAACAAAGAAAGAAAAGATAAAACGAAAGGAAAAAGATTTAATTTTTTGTTCGTTTGTTTGTAACGATTTAACTTTAAAACTACTCGACCGATTTTAAAATTTCTTTCAGCAATGGATAGCTACACTATCAGCGAGTAACATAAGCTATATTTTATACCCGTACTCCCACGGGAACGGGAACTACGTGGGTGAAACCGCGTGACGTCCGCTAGTATTAAAATAAAATGGTTTATAGATTCTGTAATAGAGACTTGTATTGAAGAAGAAAACATGCTGCCCTAGTCCAAAATAAATTGGGATAAGAGCAGAACAATGATGATGGTTTATGCATATCATTTTCATCAACTCGTCCCAAATGGGCCGTGGGCTTGTGGGACGAGTTGAAGAATTACTCCTTCCGAATTGCACCAAATATATTGATACAGTTTTCAGCAGTATTTAAAGTTTTTATTCCTGAAGGTTAAAGTGTTAAAACCCACTATTAGGGTACCTTTTTACTTAGATATAGTGTGAAAATAACAATACTTTGATTGTCATGCCAATGCATCTTCTGCGAAACAAGAGGAGGTTGACAAAGCACATAATTTATGAATCTTGGCAAAGATTTTCCAAAAAAAAAGTCACTCAGTCACTAGCAGACCACTAGTTTAATTCTCATTTATAATGAGCTTTTCTTCATTATTAATATGTTCTTAATCAAATGCAAATAGAGTAATTTGTTTGACATGTTTTATTTTATTTAAATATCGAATTTTAATTAATGTTGATAGGATTTATTCTAAATTATCTTTGGAGTGTTAATTTAAAAATTATGTTAATTGTATGTAGATTATGTCATTTTTAAAATGAATAGGATATCATTATTATAAATCTATGTAAAATATTTATCTTCATTAATTTAATACTCTAGGTAACCTTCTAATGCTGAAAATACAAAAAGGATTATTTTTTGTCATTTGTGTTGGAAAACTGAAATGAAAAAAAGACCGAAAAAAATACATCGTACATCATTATTGGAAGTATGTAATTGTACAGCATTAGATATCAGTAGTGTATTTAATATTAAAAGATGCCAAAGATAATAAAAATACAAGGAAACTCAAAAAAAAAAATTACCTAATTATTTTGTCATTATAAATTTCCAGATCATAATCAATCATCAATCATCCAAAGCAGATAGACAAAACAACATTTTCCCTAAACGATGATGACAACATTATCAATACATTACTTTATACTTCTCTTTTATTGGAGATTTATAATTATCTGGCGAAGAAATATAGCCAGAAGATAAGGTTATAAGTATGTCTTAATGAGATGAAACGAGCGATTAGAAAGCTTTCATATTAATTTGAATAGATTGTGGATAATTTATTTAAGATATTGCTGTTAAGATTAACATAGTGATGACACCCACCATATGAGAGAATTCAGTGTGGGTTTGCTTATGTTGTGTAGTGTTTTATTGGTCGTAACTTTAACACAGGTGATATCATTACTTAATCTGATTGTTTCTTACTCCAGTATGCCTACCTAAACTTTTCCAAACATCTCCTCCCGCTCTGGGCGGAGCAGGAGGGAGTGTCAGACTTTTACTGACTAAAACCCATCCATGTTCCTTCATCGCCCTTTGTGTTCCGGGGCCACGGTATCTCTTTCGAACAGTCCCGCAACCCCGGCACAGTCCCGCAACCCCGAGTAGTTACATACCTAGCCTTTTCCCAACACAGTTTAGGTCGGCTTCTAGTCTTAGCAGATGAAGTTGAATAACAGTACTTTTACGTGCTTTATGTTTTGTAAATATTACATGCGTTTTCAGTCTAGTATTATATGTTCATCATTTAACCAATTTTCATCTTAGTGTCGATATTTAGTCTTAAATTTATTGGCTGATCTGAGGAATTGACAAGCCTTTCATTTTTTACCCGACTGCGCCAGAAGGAGGGTTATGTTTTTCGAGAGTATGTATGTATGTAAGTATGTATGTATGTATAATTGTTTGGCACGCTCTGTGGCCTGAACGGCTCGATGGATTTTAGCTTGAGAGGTGTCGTTAGATTCGTATTTACTGTGAGAGTGACACTGGGTAAATAAAAATAATAAAAAAGTGGCGGATTTCTGGCGGCAAATTCAAATGTTTGGCATGCTCTGCAGCCTGAACGGCTTTAATAAAGGGCTCATCATGAGGATTTTAAAATGGTATATCTAAGTAAGTAACTAAAATGTGTAAAATAAAAAAATAAAAAATTAAAATACCCGACTGCGTAAAAAATAACTAATAATTTAAAATAAAAACTAAAACAAGTTCAGGAAACAGGACTTATTGACTGCAACAGTCGGGACCCATTAAATAATCTAGACTAAAATCATTACATCCAATATGGGTCCCGACTATTAAATATTAAATTTTTAAATTATTTTTTCTAATATTGCTTGCAATAATGCGTAATTGCGTATCATTAAAGCAATTTTGTCTTATTGTTGTCTTTTAAATGGTTTTTTGTAAAAGAACTGCTGTAGCCAAAATAAACGATTTGTATCAAAATTAAAGAAAATGTCAAAAGGAGCCTGGGCAAAATACACCCACGTCCGCCACAGCTAAGACTACTTTTATCAAATATTATCTAAATGAGACACTCTTACGATCTAATTTGTTTATCAATACAACAACCTACAATGCATCATGTGTGTCGTGCATGTATGCATGATTTATCATGATTACTGTCATTTGATTAAGAAACTACACAGAAGCTTACCTCGACGGAGTATAAGAAGGATAATTATATTTTATCTTTATTAATCTGACGTCAGATATATTGGGAAAAGAATATTCACTCGTTGTGTTTCTTGTTGCATTGAGAAATATTCCGGAGGCTACTGCTTTTGACAATCAAATTAATAAAGTTCACAGATATTAATGAAAAGATATAAATTATAAAAAAAGCTGATAATAAAATCTTTATTGATCAGCTGACAAGTTCTTGTTTTTTTTTTACTGTTTCACCTTCTGTTTGTATTATTAGTTCGAATGTTTTAAATGCTTTTAATTAATTAATAATTCTTGGGAAAATAGAAAAACAACAATGTTTTCATAAAACGCGATTTGAATAAAACTCAATTTGTTAGTCTGTAACCTAATACTCTGCCCACCCTGCAGGAACACCAACCCACACACCGTAGGTGGGATACATTGATAAATCAACAACCGAACACATCTTATAAATAAATTAAACACAAATCACGTCCGAACAGAAATTAATGCTCTCAACAATCTTACGATGATCGATACAAAGCTTAACACATGACAGTTATCATTAATTATATTTAGTTATGATTGATCGATATAACTTGAATATCAATCGATAAAAATCGTTACAACTAGTCACGATAACACATTCAAATTTTTCAAAGATCACGAACAAAATTAACAGAAATATCAATTAATCATCCCTGAGCGATGAAGATTTTATATCGATGTTGCGTTTAGTCGATTTAAATCGATTGTATCGGTAAACGATATAAATAATAGCGATTAAATGGGCCGCCGTCGCTACGGGGTACTTTTTTCCATATAATTCATAACGCCATTATGGTTGCTCTAATAATATAAAGTAAATTATGATGTCCGCTGTTGTGGAGTACCAATAAACTTATGGCTAGGGGTATCGAGCTGAAATTGCATGTCGCATTAAGAATCATAACAATTATAATGGTTCCTTTGGTAATAATTATTACGTACTTACTTACCTACTAACAGTTTATGGGATTTTGCAGTCCGTCTCTGTTGCCTCTACATGAGAATTTTCTAAAGATGGATAAAATAGCCGGTAAGCTATGAGTCTCGGCTGTCACTTGTATATCTTAGCCAATCTTTACGGGCAGTCAGAGGCCTGAAAGTTTTACAATCAGTCTTATCAAGGGATGTCGTATTACTCAGTAACTAGGTGTCGAGGTCAGACAGACAGTTGCTCTATACAAAATTGTAGCTATTTAACTTCATCAAGTTAGACGGAGAGCCAACCCCAGAATAGTTAGAAAAAGGCACATGAACATAAATGTAAAAAAAATACTGTAAACCTTTTTCAATTCTTGTAACCCTTCAAACCCTGAACAAATAAAACAAAAAAAGACCTAGCAGCCCTAGCTTGTAATAAACAACTTTTGTGTGGAAGGCAGCTCCGGCCGATTCATAAATTTAGCGTCGCGCCATTTTGTTTTATGTACGATATTATCTATGTGCACGCACCGGAGTTGTCACGCTCGTTGCTAACACGTGTTCTGTAACACGTTGCAGGACAATGGGAGAAAATTATGTTTCTAGGATTATAGCTGGACTTGTGAATATGTTAAAGCTGCGGACTTAGATAAGTGGCATCGACTTCGTATTGCTACAACGGGTTTTAATAGTACTGGCATGATTGTAAGCTTTTCAATTGCTTATGATATAATTCCAATATACGTGTAACTTTTCTACTTTGTTTCACCTCCTTTTCTACATTCGGTGCCCCAAAACATACAATCACAATGTTCTTCACGCTGCTTGTAACAACACTGTGAAAGCAGAGAAATTGTGGGTTAACGTAATTTAAAATACTGTCATGTTAGCGACAAGAAGAAGAGCAGGGTTGATAATTTCGATATTGGACCAACACTATTTCCTTAAATATTTCCAATAAAAAGAGATACGTCTACCTTTGCTCAATCTTGACACACTAAACATGCGTTATGCAACACATTACAAGAAATAAGAACAAACAATGGAAGGAAGTCATAATCGCGTTTTCATTTCATCACTTTAGTACCACTTACCCCTTTTAAGACACTATGCCTTAGCAAGTCAACATGTGCACTAGCACTCGAAAATGCCGTGTAACGTCTCCGTCTTAAACGAAGAAAAGGAAAAATGTAAGTGCAACATATCCATTGCAAGTTGGATGTAAGCAGGGAAACGGATTGTCATGTCTGACGTGTCTGCACGTAATACAAATGGCTAGTACGCTGTCTAACAAACACGCTACTGTCACGTGGTCCCATGCATTACACCAATGGTTCACTTGTTGATATCGTGGTGGGAGAAAATAAGTGAAAATGCTACTCATTATTTTAAGACCTTTAAAAAAAATCTATCTGTTCATCATCATAGGCCTGCCCTTTTCCAAACTATGTTGGGGTCGCCTTCCAGTGTATCGGGATGAAGCCGAACCAGTATTTGTATTTTACTTGGAGCGACTACGTCTGACTTCCACAACTAAATGACTGAGTCATACGGTACCCCTTGATCAGCGTGGTTGTTTGACTTTGAAGCTTCCGATTACCGCAACGACTGTCAAATACCTACAAATGACAGACGGTTACAACGGATTTACGTCCTTTCTAATATAAAGAGGCGTCATTGGTGTAGATTATGTTGTGCACAAACTAAACTTAATTTAGGCTATTGCTATCTTTTTCTCTCTAAAAAAACGAGAAAGAGTCGGACGTAATTTAGAGCTGTCAAATTTAATTGGAACTAATATTTTCATACAAATGAAGCGTGCAAGTAAAAACATGTCGAGTAAAAACACGGTGAAGCGCAAGGCATAAACTAGTTTGACATCTCTAACTTAGTTCATAGCTATTAGCCGTCCTTTCCTCGCATTGTCTTTTAGTAAAAGATAGCAATAGCCTAAATTAAGTTTAGTTTGTGCACAACAGAATCGACACCAATGTGAGGTTGTGAGGTGTAGGTTTGGGAGCAGTTGGTTATTGGTCATGCTTGTCAAGCATATCCTTCGAAGTAAGAAAGCTACTTACTATGTCTATCCAATAAATAAACAGGCACACGTAATTACACAAAAACCAAACAATCCATTACACGAAACCGACCAAAGGAAGGCATTAACATAATCAGACACATTCGTCGAAATAATGTACGTAAAGAGTTTTAATGAAACGTCCCCGAGCGAGCTTGGCGGGTCATGAAATAACTATCATTAAGACCGACACGATACGAACGATAATCATCGGCTTCGGAGCAAAAAGCTATAGCATCGAGTCTGATGCAAATTGCATGTGCCATAAATCAAGTGGGTAATCACCGTGGAGTAGTACGTAATAATGAGATTACTTGAAAAAAATACAGTGAGTGCTATAGTCCACTTGGGAATGATAGGCTACGCGTTTACAATGCTGATGATACTTTTATTGTGAGTAATTGTTGGTAGTTGCATGCAAATCTAATTGTTTGTTTCTATGTGTGGAGTATGACTATTTCAAAGAACTATTATGATTTGATTGAGGATATGGTTATGCTTGATAATGATTGTGTTATTAAAAAAGGTAGAATCAAAACAAATAAAAGAGAAATATTTAATAGACGGCCGACACACAAAAGCCAATTAAATATAATCTCAAAAAGCAACACAATCGTAAAACAATTATGCAAATTGACAGACAACAACTTTCAAGGCGAAGATTATCCAAATCACCTCTACCAGTTTCGCAATCAAAAACAAATAAAAGATAAAAGACACGAACTATTAAGAAGTAACAATCGTAAAACATGAACTTAACGCTATTGAAGTGAAACAAAACGCCAATCGTAAAGACGGTGAAGATGTAAGAGGCGATAATAAGATATCGAATGCGGCCAAAGAATTTATAGTCGAAGCTAAAAGAACCGTCGATGACGATAATTCACCGTATACAATAAAGAGCGCTATTGATCTTTCAGAAAGCGAATCGGCTCGTAACAGAACAAAACACGCTACCGCCGAATGTCGCATAAATCTTTATTATTGCGGCAACAAGCTTATAGTCAGTCGTTTCAGGTACTCAAACCGGATCCGAGCCAGTATAAACTCACGACTCCCAAGCATTTTTTCGCTCAATGAAATATGCCACATCGCCCCCGGCCCAGAGGAAGGAAAGCCATAAATAAATAATAATACAACCATTTATATTACCAAAGGGTTTCGCCCGACGTGTCTATTATCATCTGAATTGTTTAAATATGATAATGTATCAAAATAACAGGCAGCCCGTTCGCGGCCGCGACTTCTGTTCCGACATTATCATAAAGATTCACTTAATAGACTGTTTCTAAATTATTATAGTGCTCTGACACTGCTTTATGGCCGGCATGATTACGGTGTTGACTTTTTGCTCGAATACATTAATTTGTGTATTGGACGGAAATTCCATGGGTTTAAATTACACAGATTTAGTTTCACGCGTTTAGATCGGCGATATCGCTCGTTAGATGTTTCTAACTACGCAACCGATAAAAAATTCTAATCGAGAACCATTAAGAAAATAATCAGCGATCAACATTCATGATTCGGTCGTAACTCTTTTTGGGAGTAAAAAAAGGCTTTAGACACTGCAACGTAATAACGGAACATGTAATCATATTCGCAGATCAGAATCAAATTTAATTATCACCATCCGGCCGCCCAGACGTTTTAAAGCTCGCAGGCTATGTTTCTGTATTAAAGACGGAGTATAAAAGGGTAATAAAGTAACCCTAATAAACCCCGAAACGCACTGAGCTGCCTCGCAATAACCGTACGTAGACTAAACAAATGATTTTCTCGATAATAAAAACTTCACAATAAAAGCGTTCACGAAATGTCGGTCATTAAGTGTATTTACGCAGCGAAACGGATATAGGGGCCGTAAAAATGTAGAGCGGCTTATTGAGTCGTTGGCAACGGTCTCGGCGAGATCCGACTTAATCTATGGCCTACACGCCTCGGCGGGCTAATTCGGGACATCGGACGGCACCCCGACGTAAGAAGATTAAACTTGGCTTAAAATTTTCTGACAAATTAAAATTTCAACTCGAGGAACCGAGAACAATATTATCAAGATCGCATAAAGAACGTGCGTCCTTTGTATTCCATATTTACGAGCGTTGCGAAGGAAAAATCGTTTAGGTAAACACGAGGGCAATAAAAACAAGCGGGCGTGCAATTCGCATTCGTGAGCAACGAACGTGAACAGTATTTAAAACCACAATTTATTCAGTTACTTTATCGTTAACACATGAGTTTACACTAGCCAGTAGCGGCCAATTAAGTCGGTTGAAAGGCGAGGCAATAATAACTTTATATGGATTAACTGTGTCAGATGCATTTAGAGATATAACACGGAGCGGTCTATCGCTGCCTGGCGGCGTGCCTGAGTCCGCTTCAAATGCATAAATTATTGCTCTCGGTGAAATTTCACTCAGGGTTGTACCGCCTAAGACAGCAATGGCAATTAATATATTTCTCGATAACAATGAAGATAAAAACGTCGTTGAGCCGTATCGAGCGGAAGGCGAACCGAGCTTAAAGCACAACGCAACAGAAACCCATATTTATAGTTCTATTGTTGTACTTACACACAAGCGCTTTTTGTTGTTCAACTCCAAACACGAACTGATGCTATTGAAATCTGAATTGTTATTTCATTCATAATTTATCACTCTATCGACCTTTGTATTTAAATGTCTAGAAACGAATTTCATGTGGACAAGCTGAGATTAATGCGGTCGAGACCCTCGACGAATTCATATTTTTCATTATGCGATGATTTGACACAAAACATGCTCGTCATCGCACTGTTTTCTATTAGGGTGTCGGTACAGAATTTGGAAGCCTTAGAGCAGATTTGAGCACTGTGTCTACTAAATCTTACTCGATGTAATTGAGAACTATCGAAGTTGGCCAAGTTCGATAAATCATGTATTTAATTAATGTTTATTTTAAAATACGAGTAATCATCGTGTTAATCAAGATTATGATCTGGCCGTCCCTCACGTTCAGCGGTCGTAACTAAACGCATGGTACCAACAAGGCAATAAATTCGAAGCCAATCGCCTTATGATTTCCTGCGGCCAACAATGCGATAGTTTGTCAGTTCTAGGCGGTTGTTAGGGCGCGTGGGCGTGGAGGGCCCGTCATCAATCACGCTCCGTGACTCTTTCAACCTGCCGGCGAGGGGGGATGGGCGGAGGGGGGGAAGCAGGGCTGCTACACACATAAATTATGCCCCGTTTTTGTCCGACTGTCGACTGGAGACAAAATTTGTTAGCGACACTGTTAATTAATTACACGTTTCCATCCTATTAAAGAATCAACAGACATTATTTAAATTTCGTTTCATTATAATTTATTTGATGCATTTATCATTTGGATTTTGAGAAATTTTGTTAATATTCAGTTGTAAAGTTCTGTTTTTATAGATGTTAATGATGTTGTGTTATTTATCGTTTTGCGAAATTACTTTAGTAAATTAAAATGTTTTAATTTATAGTTATGTTTACAGTTAGATAATTAGTAATTAATGTGAAAAGTGAATTTAAAAAAATACCCGAACATTAACATGATCGAATCAATTATGTACTCTAACTTTCTGAATTTCATAAACACACTTATCATCTTTCACCAATTTTTGACCTACCACTTTCTAGATTATTTTAAGCAATGAATAAAATTCTCCGGCGAACCCTAGTAGAAACAGACATACTTGATCATAGTCAGTGTCGGCACTGGCTGACGTTTTTATACAGCCTCTGTACGATGGATCGACACTGTCAGGTGCTTTCGAAAAATTGCTCGCGTTTGGAGCCCTTCGCTATATTTGTTGAACTAGATTACCTCTAATGCTAGAGAGACAAGGATCAGCTAGACTATTGTTTTTGTGTATTTTAGTTTCCATTTCTAGAGTTTTTGTATTGGTTACTTCTAATAGATCTCTATTGAATAGGTCTGCATTGCTAAAATCTCATTTTATCGGTATTTTTCAATTTACTTGTAAACTTTATAACAACCGGCTTATCAGTTACTATTACAACCAATAGTTTTTATGTACCTTCATCGAGCCCTAATATCGTATTATAAAATCTTTCATCAGCTTTCAAAGCGATTAACTATTTCATTATCTACCACTAACTTATTACCAAGCCAAGCATAACAAAAGCATCGTCTTCCCCATCAATACAAACGCGCAACTCACACAATACCATTAAAACGAAAAGCTTTAAAAAAATTCAATACAAAACACGTTTAAGCTTCTTTTTATTCAAACACAATGAAAGATTAACAGGCACGTCAAGGTGAGAGTAATGAAGTAAGTAATGCGTTTGACAGCGAAGCAGCATCCACAGTACATCCTATTGAATATTTTAAAAGAGCGCACCCGTTTTGGGAATTAAGGGCTAGGATTGGCAATACGGAAGAGGCCGCTTTACTCAATAGATTTTTCAGTAATGCAAATAATGGATTTGATTTGGATGTCTGCTTTGATGTCGTTGTAAATAAATTAGAGTTTTGTAACGATTGGGATGTGCAAAATGAAAATGCGATTATTATGTGTATTGGGAAATGATAAAACGCAGACGGATTCAACAGTAGGTAGACAGTCGTCTTTAAAAATAAATGACTTGCAGCAAAAAATATAAAGAATCTACTTACAAATTCAAAAAGTTGGACGATAAATTTCGGTTAAGCAACGGTAATAAAAATTTTCGCCGCAATGTATAAAACGGAAAGACTAAACACATGAACGGGCGAACATCCTTTTAAAAAGGGGTGAACCGCACAATGCTCGTTGTTTCACTGTGGAAATTAAACATTTGATTTACTAGACACATCCGTAGACGACGTGACATCCCGTGGGAACGACCCTAAATTTATTCACATACATTTGCCTTTAAAAATGTTCAACAAGCATTTCGCATTACGAAACTGTCTGAGTTATTGGCCACTGAATCTCCCAAGTCTTGTCAAAACATTTTACGCCACCTTTAACACTATATTTAAAATCTTAATTGGTATTTACGCGAGAATGTTTACCGCAGGCGTGGGTCGAGGAGCAAGCCATAAAACCTCAGAATGTTTTCGACAACAAATTAAAACGATCCTTAATGATTCAGACGTTAATGATTCAGTCAAAATTCCAAATATGTCTTCTTAAAGCAACGATCCTATCGAGATCTCTGTCCGGCTATAAAATATTTTTATTTATTTCAATGGCGCTTTGTAAGATGTCAGATATAATGAATATATTACCAGTAGCACGGCCGGGATATACTTTTTAAAAGGTAATTATTTAAAGAAACGATCTTCGTATAGCGATAAACAAGGCAGATAACAATACATCTCCGACAGCGTTCACGCATTCCGTATCCCCATCCATTACTGTTTCATCTTCAATAACACGTTTCTCTGAGGCAGGGACTACTCCTTCATTGTTTTTAGAAAAATCGACCTTATCTACATGAACCTAAAGTTCAACAGTCGATACAATTTCATCGGCTTTGTGTGTGCGCTAACTCTTTCATCTATCATAATCGTTCATGCTGAAAACAATCAAGATTGATTTTTTTTCCAGTCTAAATCCGACCCTAGTATCGTTGTTTTAGATGAAATTTTCGCTTGTCGGGGTTGAACTATATCTGTTGGTAGCTAACCACTGTCGGAGGCGGCGGCGGCGTAACGAAGGGACCCACGGATCGTGGAAAATGACAAATGACATCTGCCTACCGCCTGTCAAATAACGGACAGATAATAAATGACCCTGATTGTTTATCATCAAATATCGCATATATCATTATCGTGTACGCTAGGAGTGGGGGGAGGGGGGAGTATGATTAATACTGTTTGGTTTATTTTGAGACGGGCCCGTAATGCGAACACTTCGGGGGTGAGTTTTAGCGTTGTCATTGCGGGTTGATTACTTTAATGGCTAAGGTGGTTATTAGATTTTTGTTGTACGTTTAATAGGAATTGATCATGATTAATTTGCTGAAAGCTTCATTTAGTCTTGGTTCATTAATATGATGGAGAATTTAAATAAAAAGTTTGTTAGACCCATTGACATATATATTACTGCGTAAGGACTGGGTGGACCGCATGTTATAATGACGCCTCGAACGTGGTCCCAAAATGGTCTTCCCTATAGCGAACTAAACTAGAACGCGTTCGGCTGTCTTCGGGAGCGGTCGTAAATTTTACAAGCAAAAATGCCAAGTTGTGTCGTGAAGGGATGCGTGAACTACGACAAAAAGCACAATAAAATAAATGATAACATTTCTTATCACCGGTAAGATAAAAAAAAAAAATTATATCAACTTCTAACATTATTTAAAACAAATTTCTTTCGTATTTGTCTCAACGTTTGGCAAAGACGACGCGAAGCCGCGTAAAAGTTAGACATAACTTTGCAGCGGCGCGCGTTTTAGCCGATGAAATGAAAAGATTTAATAATTCATATCATAAAATTAATTTTATATGTATAAAATAATTTTTATTGTTTATTACAAGCAAATTAAAATGTGTTTTTATGTACTTACTGGTAAAAATCTATAAGTACAGTGAAAATACGTATTTAATTTGCAGATTTCCTACTGATTCGGTGCGAAATGAAGCTTATTGTCAACTGCTCATCAAAAATACCTAAATCGCTATAGCGAAGCACGCGAGCGAGGAACTCTTCAAATATTATAGGCACATCTATAGATGTGCCTATAATATTTGAAGAGTTCCCTCGATCTCCAAGATTTCATCATCAGATCGTGACCAAATGACAATGGGACCAACTTTGAAGTATAAAATCTCAGTATAAAATCAAATCGGTCCAGCCGTCTTCGAGTGAGTAATCGGGGAAAATATCCCGACGAATTGAGAACCTCCTCCTTTTTTTCAAGTCGGTTAAAAATACCCGCTCTTACAAGGTTACGTCTAGGAGCAGACCACGCCGATTGACATCGTAGTTCATAGTAGTTCTAATAGATGGCGTTAGTGTTTCTGTATGGCGACCGCGTTCGGCGAACGTTCGGACGACCGTATCTTTACTATTTAAATCAATGGTTAGACCTTATAAGGTATGCATTAAAAAATTACATTTATCATCATTTTCATTTATCAAGCATCCTAAACCAATGTTTGCTTGAAAAAAATCAATATTACTTGACCATTCATACAGATTTTTCATTAGAACGATAAACAAATTTCCATATACGTACACCATATCAATCAAGCGGAACTGTCTCATACAATTGTTTACTAACATGCTACCCAACATTTCCGTGACAGGACACATTGAGAACAACCAACTCCTGGCTTAAATACCAATGGAAAACCACCCTTATATCTGTAGCATCAAGGTTTTTATCAACTTTGTGGTTGTGTCGTTGGTCTGGACAGGCGGTTGTCAAGTGACACGGAGCAAGCGTGAGTTGATTAATTCAGGCCTGACCTGCCTTCGATGTTTCTCGTGCCTTGGGAGTCGAGCGGTAATGAATGGATGCATGTTCTGATAGACTTTAGTTCGAAGCATGGTAGACGTTTCGATGTGTAGTTTGCAAACACGCCAAGACTGTGGAAGCAATTATTGTCGCAGGTATTGGAAGGAAATTGTAGGAGATTCTAAAGATACTGAAGGCCCTATATTATATGTGCTTTTTGGTAGACGTGTCTTTTTGGTAGACGTGTATTTGAAAAAAATATGTATTATTATTTGTGTTAGCATTGGGCAAAGTAATCATAAATGCTGATTAGGATGCAACAGATGATTAATGGATAAATGGTTATAAAATAATGACCTGAGGTAAAATCCAATGAATTATTATAGATATGAATGTAGTACGTGAACATAAAATGTATTAATAAATCGTTAATGAACTAATACATTTATAGTTACTAGGAATCTGCAATTAAAAAGTCTTATTCAGATTTCATATAAATCAATCTAAAATTCAGAACAAGAGAAAACCTATTAGCCCCATTTAAATAAAAAATAAAAATTTGTTTATTTCTCTTCCACAAATAAAAAACCTACAGTAAGTACATATGTTGTAACATATCTATATACAGGAAAAAGTATTTTATTTGTGGGAGACTGGCGCCTAAACTAAGCCGAGGCCTGTATTTTAGGACACCAGGTCCCCACTAAGATGCATATTAGGAGATCTAACAAAAGTAGTATATACTTATTACAATACACATCAAAGTTTTTAAACCAGATAGGCAAACTTATATTAACAGTACTACATAATTAAGATAGAGAAATAACTCTAGTAAAAATAATTTGTAATAATTGCTAAAGCATTTAAAAATCTCTTTAAAAAAATCAAGAACAGAGTTCTCCCTGGCACCGGTAAATCATTTTTCACGAAAACCACCCCATAAGGCGATACGTCAAAATCAGTGTTCGCGTAAATTTCGCTCGACACCGCAGACCATTCATGGTAGCTTCAAGTTATCAACTCAAGGCTGTGGGAGAAGCGATTTTGGGATGGGGAATATTCAGAGATGGGTTTGTAATGTAATTTTGTATGAGATGAGGTATTGGCCATGTCAGTGAAGAATGGAAGAAGACAAAGAGAGACTTCTCTCTCTTTGTCTGGGTCTGGTGTCTTTGGGTTGGAGTAACACGTTTCTGTTCTCTTCAGAACAGAAACGTGTTACTCCAACCCAAAGCAACACGGGACAAGAGCAGGAATGTTAAATGAGGTCTTAATTTAGATTTAACTTCACTTGCTTGTCCTACTTTAGCAAAAGATAACTTAGAAAGAGAGACAGTAAAAGTGTGAAAAGTTCTGCCAGATACTAGTATAACTATGACTTTTCAGGACTCAGTGAAACAGGCTTTTCGAATAAAAAATCAATCTGAAAAGCAGTGAGTACTCCAAAATCACCCATAACAGACAACTGAGGTCGTTAGAACTTATAAAGTTCAAAAGAGCAGTCACATCACATAAAACTAGAAATGCACTAGACCGTGAACGAACAACACTACTTTATAGTTCATTAACCCCTACACGAAAAAAACGGAATAACTCCATCAAACTTAGTTAACACCCCAAAAACAAACGGTCATTACTGTCAGTTTAATCTACCTGTTAATAATGAACTGAGGTCAAAAGTCATGAGTCTAGTGCATGAGTAATAACAGGGCGACAACAAAGTATAATTTACCTTAATAACCACATTAAAGGTGGTAACCTCAATTGCCTTAATCGTATATGAGCAAGATTGTATTGTTAATGACAAACATTATCAGGTACTTATGCGGAAGTTGTGTCAGTTGTTTGTCATTTGTTTTTTGGTTTAAATGCGGTGGATATTTCTGTCTTTATCATCACCTTCACCATAAGCTGTCCTCATGTCAAGATATTTGAGGGTCCCTGCTGCATGTCTTCTTCCTCTATACTTAGTCATCATCTCAGTAGTCGCCGTTTTGAGCCATATCATCTTATAGGTACAAAGTCCATTTATACGTACTTCCATTGGTCTTACTCTATTCTGATAGCCAACCACATTCGTAACCAAAACTTTATCATCACTCTCTGGGCATGAAATACGAATAATTCTCACTGTTACGTTCAAAATATTATGGGAACAAAATATTGTAGGAATTACTTAATATCGTCAAATATTTGTCAACTGCGCAATAGATTAACAAAGCTATGATAATTATGCGTGCACACGAAAAGCAAACAGGCAATTAAATCGTTTGCCAAGTCTTAATCAAATACTTGCCCCATAAAACTTTATATTACTCCAAGGTGATTGATATATCCACAAATATTAATATGAAAGTCATGTTCTACATCAAGAGTCTATAAATTGTACCAGCGCATTAATTTTCAGAACGAACAGTAAGCTTGATAAATGAGTGTCGGAATTTCAAAGGGGCACAATGGAGATCTGACCCGGGGCGCGTCGTTAATCAAAAAATGTCTATGACGTCAAGGTGAAAGATCGAGGAAATTTGGAGGTGGTAAGGCTGATGTTTTATTTAAAAGGTTATTATGAAAGTGTGGCGGTGATGTAGCTGAATTTAAGGTCAATGAAAAGCAAAATGGGTGAGCTGTTAAAGAATAATTTAATGAAGTAGCGGTCAAAATCAGAGGTGAACTGAACGATATGATTATAAGTTACATAATAATAACCAAAGTGAAGATTATGCAAAGTCTAAGTATCTAATGATATCCACCATGTCGCTGTCTATGTTTTGTCCTTGACAAAAAAAAGTACATCTTAACTATGTCTTGATTTTTCAATCTTTTTCGTCTTCTATTTAATTCGTTTCAAATCATCATGCTCAGCATTTATTATTTCTACCTTTTCTACACTACTGTTCCTTTCTAACCCTCATCCATCTTCTCCAAATGCATTCCCACCTCTTCTGACTATAATAGGATCAGTTTCCACCTCTGTCCTACCCTCCATGTCGAACCGATCACTGTCAGCTCTAATGCGATTAGCGCTTGCAAGCAAAGTTCGGTGCTACGCGATAATGACTCGAGAGTTTCTTTGAATGATGTGTCAAAATAAGATGTCTTGGTTGATGTATGATGTGTGGGGTTTATGAAGTTATTGGTTTGGATTTATTCTGGGTGTTATTTGAAGAGACAGTGATGATTAAGTGGTATGAAGAGGAATGATTGTCTCTAAAAAATTGGAAAAGGAGAAATTAATTTCTTGTTGAAAGTTACAACAACAAACTATCAATTTAAGGTAGGAATTAAGTAAAATACACAAGTTAGGATACATTAAATGCATCTTATTATAGTCATAATCTAAAATGAAGCTTTAAGGTACCTAATGTTATTAAGGTTCCTATAAAATCGAATAAATATGAAAAACTCACGTATAATTTGAGCTGACACTCATACTAACTAGTAGTTTAGAACGCATCCCACAAACGATCTCATTAATACTCAACACCAGCGTATTTGATCGCTTAACCACAAAACTCATTTCAAACAGATACTCAATGCAAATTCAGCCCATCAAACACAGAGCATCAATCCTCAAAGGCAATGCGATACACTCGAAAGCAACTCCAATATCGATCATTCGAATCGTGAAACTTCAATTGATAGTATTGACTTTTTACGATCGAAATAGAGTTCTCTTTTATTTATCGATGCCGAAGTTTCCTAGAAAATCGTTGTTACCCAGCAAACAGGATGCGGGGCGAAATAAAGTCGGACCGGATACGAAAATCTCTCCATCGACAAATTTATGCAGTTGTAAAGGCAGATTTATACTTGAAGAGGCGACGTGTGAAGCCATAGAGACTCACGGGCTCGTCGGACAGCGAACCGACTTCAAACGCATCGTGAATTTCATGACAAATTGTTGTCTGCGTGAAGTTTATGCTTTGTTTTATTAAGCGAAATGTTTGTCTAACTGGACTTGGATTTATGGTCTAACTTCTTGGAAGAGTATTGTTTTTACTGTTGTGTTCCTAGTTTTCTTTCTGTTGTAGTAGAATTATTATGACAGTTGTTATCTTTTCATGTGCAGTTGTATTTTATTATAATTTACTATGTATGTCATTGTTTTCGTTAACAACTACGTAAAAATGTTTACAGGCTTGTTTAGGAAACATAATTGTTAGCTGTTTGTTAATTTACTCTAAATAATTGGTCACGTATACCAAACTTTACCACCCGTGTGTCCCAAAACGATTTTCATGTCTAATAACGCGTGGAGCTCTTTATGTTACGTTGAAAAATTTATTGCAAAGAAAAAAGTGACATCAAAGAAACACTGTTATGTTCACTATAAATGTAAAGTCGGGTAATAGTTTATTCTCGCTTATTTACAAATCATCAGAACTGTTCATTCGTATAATAAATTCACGGAATTAAAACTATCTGATGAAATTATCAAGGAAATGGTTGACGTGGAAGTGATTTCGATGGTAATTTACTATGTTACCATCTGGGCGGTAATTCTGAGTAGGTAGAAGATGTTTTATGCTTGAAGATGAAGAGCAATATTATATTATGGATATTTATGATGTTGGTTTTTTTTATTATTGTGCAACGTATTCGAGCAGAAAATCGATTTTATTTTTGAAAAGTTTGCTTTGAAGCCACACAGAAAATTTTACTTCAAAGCTATAATTTTTGTTAGTTGCTATTACAAGAGCTCATTTCTTGTCTTTCATAATATTGCAATCATTCCTGTAGTTTAATTCATTTGTGTCATATAATACTTGGCGGTATTTGTTATTGGTTTTGTTTTGACGGACATGGCAGTCACAGTTATTGTTATGCTGTCAACTTTTCCTACTTACCTTCTATCAGTCGCATTTTTCACGAGACGACTTATTTATTAAGGGCTTACACTACCTCAAATGGCTTAGCATGATCCTCCGTTACGCCTAAAATACTGCAGCATCAATTTTGAAATAAATATATATGGTAAAGTTGAGGATTATATTTGACGAAAACACGATTTCATAAAATTTTCTCTATTGAAAAAAATCCCAAAGTTACCTCTAAACTGAACAATAAACCGCTGGCAATCATAAAATACTTCAAATTAGATCATGAAAATTTTTATACTAACTGAACTAACTATAAAGCAGGCTATAATATTAATCTTTTAGTCCAATCAATATATTTTTTGTAAATCACAAAAAAACAATAATTTCGCACTATTCGGCCCGCAGTGACTGACGAAACAACCACTTTGTAGTGCAAGCTGATTAGAACTTTATTCTAACAGTATTTCAAACGAAGTTTGAACTACCAAATATGTTGCTAATTTGAGGTAGTACTTATAGGCTCTTAATTGAAGTAATTTACTGATCGTACCTACGTATGTACCAATCAGTAAATTCTTGCTACTAGCTCGCTTTTTTTTATTCTCAATCTCCTTTGCATCCGGTTAGTCCTACATTGATGAACCTTGGGTCAATTTGTTAGCACGATGCTTCAAATACACACATACACACCACAACACAGTGGCAGACCAGTTTATTTAAAAACTATATTTTAAATTCCGCTTCGCTTCCAGTTTTCATAAAATATTTATCTCTGCGAAAAAGCACTGCAATCAAAAATAATAAAAAAACTCAAGCACAGACTGCAAATTGATAAAAATAAAAAACAAAAAAAAAGTACGGACACTCCTCACAGACGATTCACTTGTTTGTTTCATTCGACGTCCCTTTGAAGAGTTTAAGCTGAATTATGAAAAGAATAATTCAGTACATTTTTCAGTGATTCACGGTATTTCGCATAAAATCCGCGTTCGAATAAAATAAATATCAAAGTGAGGACGACTTTGTTGTTTTTTTATTCGAGTCATGACTTTGTGGAGTTGATTAAATTAATAAATGTATGAGTTTTTGTGAAGTGGCTAGTAATAATATTTGTGAAGCAAATGAGTTGGGTTTTACAATTATGTGTTAAATTTTCACTAAAGTGTGAGAACACTTTCGGTTTGTTCCTAATGAGACGCAATATTTTTATTGAATCCTGTGTGTTTTTCGTTTACTAAGAATGTTTTGCAGTGTATTTTTGATTTTGGACTAAGTCCAGTTTATTTCACAAATTATTAATAGCATGTTGTTCTAGCAGGTAATATTAATTTGAAAATACCCAAGATAACATCGAACATTAATTAAATCAATACATGGAAATGCATTCAAGTTTCATTTTGCATATTTAAGTAATTCCGAATAAACAAACAATAAAATATTCTAGATTGTCCATTTGAATTGTCAAAACTAATTCTAAAGTCTTGCTAAATAACTGGTAACGGCAGAATTGATTCTCTTACCAATTTAATATACATAATGACTTCATCTTTTGATTTCTATCGTTTAAATTAAATGTATACTTTCGTCCATATATTACAGCTTTCTCTAAATTTAGGGTGAGACAACCATTACTCGGCTTTTGAATTAATGTTATGAGTACCTATTAATTTTTAATTAATCCTCTTAATTTATTTTTGACGTTCATAACGTAAATGATTGCGGATTTGTGCTTGTTCAACATTTCCTGTTGCTTCTTTCGCTACTGGTAAGTATTTAAAATTAATATATTAAACTTTCTACACTCCTTCGTTTTCCTTAATATTAAATCAGGCATGTTGTAATGTTACCCTTTTAGTACTTTCTGCTTCTATTATTTTTTTACAAAAGGAAAGGAATTACTTCCTTGACCTACAACTTTAAATCCGCTGTTAGTTTTGTTATTTCCCTTTTTAAACGTGTGCCAATTATTCTTTAAAATCAAACAAACCAATCATAATATTAATTTACCCAACCAACGAAAAATAAACAAAAGCCAATCACAGGTGATCTCACTTTACAAATAAAAATCGACGTTCACAGAAACAAAGCAATTATTAAAATGTATGGTAAACACACGGATGCAATTTACACTCCATTAAAAACGAAGAAAAATAAATATTTTGATTTCAAACAAAAACTCCATCAAATATTTAGAATAGACTTGAATTCGGCAAGTCATTAAATTCTTCTGTTCCGATGGAGTCGCTTTGCATTCGTTTTGTTTTGACAAAACAATGGAGTCGTTTGAATAAATGTTTGCAGACAGTCTTATTGAGTGCGCTCGAAAGGGGTCTATCGATATTTCTGTAGTTCTGTGTTTATTCTTGTTTGCTTTCAAGGATTAAATCTATGCAGGGGGTATGGATGTATTGGATGGACAACTCAAATTGTATTTCATCACCTTTGTTGGTCTCTTTGAATCAAAGGCCCAGCGTACTATATCTACTCAGGGGATTTCTCATTATTCTGATAGGGGATCAAATTAAAGGGTAGTAATATTAAAAATTAATTGGTTGCCCTACGGATCATTATTATTATTCAACAAAATGAGATCATATTTTTTTAAGTTCAGTCTATTAATAGAGTCAGCAACATCATCATTCTCTTGCCCTTATCAGTCTGCGTCAGTCAGAGTCAGCTTCTTGTGCACACTCCCCGACTATTTGTACAATACGGCCGACGTATCGAGTCTGAACATAGGCTCTGCGAACTTCAGCGCATGTACACACGTGAAGAAAACTGTTATTGTCATAATTTTTTATAAACCAATGTACGAATACAATTACCATAATATGCTTTGGTTGGCATATTTGGCAAATAATATATGTGCCAACTGATACTTGCAAATAACACAAATAGAACAAACTTAACACTAAACAAAAAAACTAAACGCGTGAAGAAAACTGTTATTGTCATTATTTTTTATAAACCAATGTACGAATACAATTACCATAATATGCTTTGGTTGGCATATTTGGCAAATAATATAAGTGCCAACTGATACTTGCAAATAACACAAATAGAACAAACTTAACACTAAAAAAAAAAACTAAACGATAATAATAACATTAACAACGAAAACTTTTGTGAACGACGCCAATGCTAACGTGTGATGAGACATATTACCGTGTACCCCCGCACGTCGCCTCATGCCACCATTTGGTTCCTAAAAAAAGTTACGCCCATGAGTCAGGCTATGAGCATTGAGCAGCGAGCAAGCGACTGAGTGAACTGCAGCCGGCCGACTGCAGTTGAACGAAGCACAGATTTTGTTCGTGCTGTCTTCTCTGTACGTAGTAGCTCAATGGCTATGAAGATCGATCACCAGCACCTTTTCACCTTTTAGTTGTTCTGCTCTGCATCCTAAACAAGACAAGTGCAGCTTGCTATTATTTTGTTGAGCCATCTCATAAATAGCTATATTATCTGGTTTAACAAAGGGAATCTATATCATTATCTTAACCTATCCAATAAGGCTGACGCTCCGAGCTTCGCACAGTTTCCATGAATTCAAGCTTACCTGCTAATATTGCTTAAGCTTTAATATTATATTACTGCCGACTCTGTAATTTGGTCTGAACCGAACTATACTCTGTAATCAAAGGTTACTGGAATATGTTCATTTATTATTTATCAACTTCTTGTACGTCATTATTTTATGGGTTTGTATTTAGTTATTGTTGTTCACGACTTTTCTTTTAGATAACATAATACTTTATTGTTCATTAAAATTGTTAGGAGGAGCTTCTTACCAACTGCTTGGGTCAATCTTCAGATTAAGTCGTTAGTCTGTGTATGGCTGACCACCCATTACATACCGAGTTTCCTCCGTAACTCGGAAAGCACGTTAAGCTACTAGTCCTATATAACAGCTAAGGACGCATTAATGTTAATATTTTATCCGTGGTGCTAGGCAACTAGGCCTACCCAGTTGTAAACGTCCCTTTGTGCCTATTTGCCTTGTTTCGTTCTGTCTCCTGCTGATATGGAGGGAAGTGGAAATTACGGTTTTTTCCTACTCCTCTACTATACTTTTCTGATTAATTTCGTTGCGGGATCCAAGACAGTTAAATTCCTTCTCTGGGACTTCGTTTTCATTGTCTCGGCACTTTTCTGGTGGTCACCACTGTTGATTCTGGCTTTCAGGAGTTACAGTGGTTTGGGAATAGTGTGGCGGGCTTGTCCCATAAAAAAAAGCTACTAGTCCTGGTTGTCATTTGTAGTTCTTTGACAGTCGTTATAAGTAGTGGCTCAAAATTCTTAGTATTTGGCATAAACCTAAGACTTTTCTCTCTATTCTAGAAATCTTCCAGAATATTCAAAGTTTCCGACACCTCACTCAAATCTCTGCTAACCCCACACCACAGCCAGCGAGATACACAAAATTGAGCCCCAGCCACTCTTGCGCATAATGTGCACTAACCACACATAATGCTAGGGTTCAGCCAAGCACTAATCACGATTATAATGAAACATGATTGTACCTCAGAAGGTATTAGCAGAACACATATAATTTCTGTGATGATGCCTTGCGGTTAGAGTTTGATACTTGGGACCAGTGTCATCTCGTATGCTTGTGTTTTTATGTGTGATGGATTCGTGTGATCTTGGTGATTTTGAAGTGGTAAAATTTCTAATAATTGGATATGTAGGTATTTGATATACGAATAGAAGTAAATATTTCCAATAATTGGATATGTATTCGTTATACGAATAGAATTCTTGACTTCACAAAGTTTAATAAAAACCGGCCAAGTGCGAGTCGGACTCGCACACGAAGGGTTCCGTACCATTGACTAAATTTAGTATTTTGTGTTATAGCGGCAACAGAAATACATCATCTGTGAAAATTTCAACTGTCTAGCTGTCACGGTTCATGAGATACAGCCTGGTGACAGACAGACGGACAGACGGACAGACAGCGAAGTCTTAGTAATAGGGTTCCGTTTTTACCAGTTGGGTACGGAACCATAAAAACATCTGTTTCAAATTTAAAACTTATACGTAGAACAGTATTAACTGCTGATTTTAAATCTGGTTTAGTTTTGTAACATTTTCCAATAATAGGGTTATTGTTTATTTTTACTAAATTATTGAAATTAGGTATTTCCTTGATCTATTCATAATAATCAACTATGTCCATATCGGTGCGACACAAAAAAAAGAATCTTGTACAAAAAAACATGATAAATTAAATTATAATTATGTGGGAAATAGATAACGTAGGTACTCATCATTACATCCTACCAATGTAAGTGTTTTTATTAGTGATCATTAATTTGTTTACTTGTTATTGAACTCAAGTCAATTAATTTTAGTTTTTGTGGTTATTAATCAAACGTTTTACTTTTAGTTCCTTATTTCAGATTCATAATAATATGTCTTTTTTTTCTCACCAGTTAATTTAGTATGTCAAAGATTTTTTTTCTTAATCATGCAAAAGGTAGTAGCTATAAATGCCATTTAAGTGCTTGCTTCAATCGCATCACCTTCATACATTATTGAAGGTCACCAAGTATAAAGTTTTAATCGGTAGATAATTGGTAATTTAAGATTACTTGTACTTCCGCCAGTGGTTTATCTTAGTTTTGCAACAAAGTCATAAATTTGTATTATTCATCAATGTCAGAATGAATTTTCTTTGAACAGTTCGTATGGAAATAGTAACAACAACAACAACAACAACAGCCCATAACGTCCACTGCTGGATATAAGCCTCTCCCATGATGGGAGGAATTTGCCGTAATCCCCACGCTTGGCAGGCGGATTGGAGATCGCAGTGATGAAAGACTAACAGAAAACGCTGCTGCCCATTCTCTGGTCTACGGAGGCGCAAGGTGTTCTGCCTCAGACATTAGTCGCCTTATACGACACCCGTGAGTGTAATGGGTTGGTTCTATTCTACTCTGCCGGATACCACACGGCATGTAAGTAGTAAGTAGGTTCTCATCCATATCCTGAGAAGGCAAGTCTTCATCATCATCAAGAGAGGAGTCAACCTTCCTTTTGTGCTATTCTTCCCTAGGAGTCCCAATCTAACGATCTTCTGATTGTCATCCAGCCTTTCAGGCTGTCGTAAACAATTACAGGATTTCATTTTGTAAGGCGAAATCCATGGTAATGAGTTTAAAACTTTAAAATAAACAAAACTAATAAGTAGTAGAAAGTTTCATAAGTGAATCAACCGTTTGTTATCTTAGCAACAATACGTCCAAACAACTCAACAGCGTACGCAATATAAATCTCTATCAAAACTAATCACGATTATCTATCAAACAGCCGAAAAAATACTCGATTCTCATATCCCAAAGTCGATTTAACAGTTAATTACGTCTGCCTATACACTGCACACGTAATAGGACGCACATGATCAAGTAATTACTCACCGCGCCGCCACCAATTACATCACATTTGTACTCGAATAGACTCAATAAATCTCGAGAAAAATACCCACACCGATACCGATCATCGATACCGATACCAAAAGTTCGAACCGATTCGAGTAACGATTCTTCGTGAATAGATCGCCGTGAATTATGTTATGACGTTCCATTTTTGGATATCGTTTCTTTTTTTCTGTAAATGCATCGTGAATTTGAATTTTAGTGATGTTCCATTTTGAAATTCAACCTTTTATTTTTAATCGATTCTGTTTTACGACTGTACAACGATTCTCTAGATGAGGTTTATGTTTAAATAATTACTCGTTCAAGTATTATTAACGTCTGTATTTATTGACGGCAATATTTCAACGTTTTTATGTTAAAGACGGCATTTATTGCCGTCTAATTAATAGATGTTATTAATACACGTATTCTTGGTAATTTAAATAGACGCTGTGATTGTTCATAATGATGTTTATTAAATAATTGATAGTGTCTATCCATCCATACTTATATACTGCGTATCTTTAGGTAACCAGTCACTCCTCAATTTAAATAGATCATTGACCTGGAAATATTAGTTCTTTATGAAATTGTGATCTACGAATCACCAATAAGTTAAAAAATGTAAAAAGAAAACTTGTTGCAGCTCATTGCCTTGACAATTAATGAAAGCTTCGTGTTCACAAAGACGTTTTACAGTTGCATACATTTTTCTTCTTTTTCTCGTCACTTCGTCTAGGGCTGCAGATTTTATACTATCACACTAATGATTGTAGTTTGTGATTTGAACGATGAGAAAATAATCATCCTCTCTCAACAATAATAACAAAGTAAATTACAACGTAATTATAGTTATAACTTCGTCTAAAGTATATATATATATATAATATAATGTATATATAATAATAGGTCATGAAATTACTTCCCAGAGCCCACTAGTAGCCTGTAATTACCAAAGATTTACTGCTTTAAAATCGATAAATGACGTAGAAAGCTCGCCAGGATATTAATCTTCGTTCGTTAGAAAATCATTTCGATTTAGGATTTAATGTAGCAATGAAAGTAGAATTCTTCATTGATGATCCGGCACGGAAACGTTTAAGGTGTGTTACTTTTTTATAGAAATAAGCATTAATTGAAGATAGGAAGACACATCATTAATCGCTGAAAAAATGTCACTTTCGCTAGCCCTCTTGGCTGTTGAAAATGATATGTTGAGCTATGTCTCATAGAGGCATTATTGAAAGTAGTATGTTAATGGTTTTTTTTAGCAATATGACACGGGCCAGAGCCTGCACTAAAAAAAAACTAACCGGGCAGACTTGATGGCTGAACTGCCCAGGTTTAGAACTCTGAATACCAGTTACGAACAATCCCACCAATAAACACAACAACAATAGTCCATAACGTTCACTGCTGGACATAAACCTCTCCGATGATGGGAGGAATTTGCCGTAATCTCCACGCTTGGCAGGCGGATTGGAGGTCGCAGTGATGAAAGACTAACAGAAAATGCGGCTGCCCATTCTCTGGTCTACGGAGGCGCAAGGTGTTCTGCCTCAGACATTAGTCGCCTTATAAGACACCCGTGAGTGTAATGGGTCAATAAACACAATTAAACATTATTCTTAGAATTATAGGAGCCTCGTAAATTAACCTCAAAGCATTTCAATTGACCTTTTCATCGGCGAACCTAAATATTTGTCAAACATAAGGTTCTTAACAACCATAAATATCTTTACGACATCTAATAAAAGGCAATTGGCAGAGGCCTCCAATTTATCATGATGAAACATTCACCGTTGTCAGATTGAAAGAATAATTAATAATTATTGAGCCCCGAGTGGTCTGCAGGGGTTATTAAATTATAGTGGACATGGATTAAAACATTTATTAATGTCATTAAGTACATGGGTCTGTGTTTCCCGAATGAGGTGTGGTGTGATTGGTGGCGGTGACTCGTCTAAAGATACAATATTGGTGGTCCACCGGGTTGGCCGACTCGGCTTGTGAGTTAAAATCAATATTTATTTATTTATTTACGGGTTATATCTATAGCGATAGTGCGTTCTAACCTACATAGATATTTCAGCAATTTAAAAAATAACACAATACACTAAAAAAAAAACAAATGTTAAAAAAAATATACAAGATACAGACGAACCTAGGCAAGCACGGCCTAACCTAAAGGGGCGACTGTTATTATTTAGCTACGGAGTTTCTCATCTGCGGAATTATTACATTTACTATTAAAATCTACGAGCCGAAATCTAGGAGCTCGTGGCTAAATAATAAAAGCCGCTCGGGTCGATCGTTAGGTTAAGCCGTGCTTGCCTAGGTTGGTCTGTGGATGGGTGACCACCCATTACATACCGAGTTTCCTCCGTGCCTCGGAAAGCACGTTAAGCTGTTGGTCCCGGCTGTCATTTGTAGATCTTTGGCAGTCGTTAGGTAGTCAGAGGCCCAAAAAGTCTGACAACCAGTCTTACCAAGGGGTATCGTATTACCCGGTACTAACTGGGTTGTGGAGGTCAGATTGGCAGTCGCTCCATGTAAAATACTGGTATTCAGCTGCATCCGGTGAAACTGGAAGCTGACCCCAACATAGTTGGGAAAAGGCTAGGCAGATGATGACTATTAAAATCTACGGCATTTTTACATAACCTAAAACTAATTTCGGTTGAAATGTCTTGTATCAAGGGGGAGATTCATATCTAAGAACAGCTGGTTTTGCCAAGAGTGATTAAGATAATAAAATCAACCCAGCAAATTACAGACTAAATCCAAGAAATAAACCAGGTTTACTCATTCATTAACATTACACTTCGCTTCTTCATTCCCAGATAATTAAAAGCACAAACAAGAACAATATAAAGCTAAGATTACAACGGCTGTAAATTAAAGCTCAATAAATTGAGAGCAATCACCGTGTAGCGACAAGTGTGGGCAATATAAAAACGCCGGCGGCAGGAACTTTGATATAAGGTTTAATATACTTCGTGGGGATAGGGCTGTCAATTAAGAATTAAGTAACGTAAACTACTTTTGAACAACTGAAGGATACGCCAAAGTGAAGTCCGAAATTCGAGGTATTGAAAAGGCAAGATTTGTACTTCATTTTTAGGGTTCCGTACCCAAAGGGTAAAAACGGAACCCTATTACTAAGACTCTCTCGTCTGTCCGTCTGTCTGTCACCAGGCTGTATCTCATGAACCGTGACAGCTAGACAGTTAAAATTTTTACAGATGATGTATTTCTGTTGCCGCTATAACAGCAAATACTAAAAACAAAATAAAATTAATATTTAAGGCGGGCTCCCATACAACAAACGTGATTTTTTCGTTTTGTCTAATGTATAGATAATGGTACGGAACCCTTCGTGCGCGAGTCCGACTCGCACTTGGCCGGTTTTTTCTATTCGTTTTCGTCTACGGAGTATTTGCGTAATAGACTTAATCCCATTCATTTTGACAGTTGAAAAAACATTCGTTCGTTGAGCTGACGGTGTTTTTTTCTAATGGCCGTTTATAAATTGCCTTCAAAATCCTTCGTCTTTGTGATTGGAACAGTGAGGTTATTTTAATGCCTTCAAGGTATATCAGAATAGCACACCACGTAACGCTCACACGCACACATTTACATCAAACTACAATTAAACTGCGTCTCAATAAATACACACAGGTTTACAAAACGGGCCTCACTTCTCTGTTCGCAGAGTTCCGTCTTAACTTTTTTATTTGGTCTGACACCACGTAGTGAGAAAATAACCCATTTCCGAGGGCGAAAGTTTGAGAAATGGTCTTAAAATCATTCAATAGTCTGAATTTTTTCTTTTAGACGCTCATGTGCCTATCAAAAATACAAAAGTTCCACTGGGAATTCCCCAAAACCTAACAAATGTTACCAAATAATTAAATACTATAACTTATTGAATAGTCCTGCTTTATGATATTTTCTCACGAGAACACCTCTAATAAGAAAATACCTGGACACGCTCGTTCCATCATAGACCTCATCCATCGCTTTCCATCAGGCGTGAACGAGGTCAAGAGCAGGTCCATTTCGTAATAAAAAATAATAAAGAATAAGCTTACAATTCTTTATGCCCGTTCCTTAAATCCGGCAGCCCTACATAAATGAATGGCTTGATACCGCGTAACATATCGCTAGTTATAATTATTAGTTTACGGCATAAAATTAAGGGCACTGAGTTTATTGGCGCACAAACTACTGTTTCACGTTTATCGTATGTATGGCGTGTTAAATTCGTTAATTAAGCAGCTGGTTAGCTCACGGTTTTATTGTTGTATGGGGTCAGCAGGATTGGGTCTGTTTTAGGGTTCCGTACCTCAAAAGGTAAAAAAGGAACCCTTATAAGATCACTTTCTTGTCGTCTGTCCGTCTGTCACCACCGATTTTCTCAGGAACAGGTAGACCTAGCAAGTTGAAGTTATACTAGGTAGATACTGAGGTCTATAGTATTATTATAGAAATCTAGGTCTTGAGTCAATACGATAAAAAGATATGGGCAAATTTAGATTTTCGCAAAACCTTGTGTACCAAAACGTACCTTAATTTTCAACTTTTTTTTTTCGGAATTTTCCCTTTACTTGTCCTGTAAGACCTTGATTTTAACCAAAATTGACAATCACGAAATTTGGCAAAAAGCAAGGTCATACAGCACATGTAAAGGGAAAAATCTGAAAACCGTAAATATGTAGGCAAATAAAAAAAAGCGATTACTATCACAGACTATTACTTATTGATCGAAGATCACAAACTTATTATTTGCGGTTGGTGTAATAGCCGTTTCATGGGATCGAACAGCAAAGTTAAGTTTGTCCTTTAGAAAGTTTGTACGGAACCCTCGGTGCGCGAGTACGACTCGCTCGTGGCCGGTTATTTTTGTTGTTTGTTTTCTCTCCTGTATTGGTAGTAACTGCTGTGCTCAAAGGATATAAATGACTGTTTTAGTTAACTGTTACTGTCTCAGCAATACACAAACCGAGAATCAGTCCGTAAAATTCCATAAACCTTTACTCCAATTTAATTTTTTTAGTTTGCATGTCAATTCTTCTTGACTTACCAGAGAATGGGCAGCAGCGTTCTCTGTGCTTTTGTAACAACCGCACTGCGATCGCCAACCCGCCTGCCAAGCGTGGCGATTATGGCAAAAACCCTCCTTTGGGGGAGGCCCATGTCCAGCAGTGGACGTTTTTCGGCTGAAATGATGATGATGATGATGATGTCTTCTTCTTCCGTACTTGTATATTAATCGTCATCTCAGTAAACATCCCTTTTCTAGCCATTATTATCATCTTACACAGTCTATCCATTGTTTCTCCAATATTTTAGTACTTTTACAACCATCATTTCTTTATTTCCCTCAGTCACCTATGGTAGAAAACTAAAAACTTGATTGTGCGATGTAAGATTATTGAGATCAGGTTTCATCATAACGAAATTAAATAGCTCTTCTGCAAACTTTTAATCCAACATGATAAAATTATCCACAGAAGTTTTAATAATGTCCACAAGGCAATTCTATTAATATGCCTCAAAAGACCATCTAACGACTGACATTTTGCATGCACATGACGTTTCGTAATTATCAACTTCTAATACTAATATGCAAATTCGATATTTGATAGTCCATCATAATCATCAAGTACCGTATTTGTGCTCTCGGAATTACGGTCTAATAATCGTGAAACTTTATTGGCTTGTCAAATGTCAATCGTGCTATAATTTTGTGCCATAATAATTATGTGACGTGTCATTAACATTATTGCTGAAAAGTCTCGCTCTGTAGCGTCACATTTTTAATTGAATGTTTAGGAGTGAAGTAAAAAGGTTCACTTTTAAATAGCCAACCCGCCATACTTTTCGCGAGAATTTTGACAAACGCTCGTGCGTGATTATGCCGTTGTTAGGCATTATATCTTTGAATTTTTTGAACTAATAGGTATCTTGTGGACTATATCTAGGCTTCTATCAAAGCAAAAAATAAAAATTTGTAGAAACAAATTCACTGTAAGCCTCCAAAAATTGCTGTTTTTCACAACTTTTACCTCAACTTTGGCCGTTCATAATGTACTCATAAATTGTAAAAGTAAAGAAGAAGCCTTGCAAATGTAGTGGAGATTCTAAATAACAAATATTTATTTCACATACTTGTAAAACTAATTCAAAAACACGTAGGACGAGTTGATGAACGACTCATTTCCTGGAACAAGTTTTATAAATTTTCGAACACTATTTTTCGTTCAATGTCCTCGCGTTAGGCTGTATGAGGTGCGCGGGAGGCAAGTAGTGCGGGTTAGGGGATAGGTAAGACAGGGGAGTTGAAAGAATACCACCGCTGTGGCTCTGGATGAAACAACAAGCTTTTCGACCATGCTCGCGTTGACGAAAGGCGGGCCGGGAAGGGCCCTCTTAATTGTAATTTGTTTGTCCGACACTACGGGGAGGACTATGTCCAGCAATGGACGTCTTTCGGCTGAAATGATGATGATGATGAATTTGTCTGTCATAGGTGATTTGCTGTTGTATTTAAAGTAAGAATTTGCTAGTTTAACATTTGTTATGCGTTGTACGAATATTGTTTTTTCTTTTCTTATATTGTGTGCACCTCATGTCCCTTTCTTTTTCTTTCTTAGTTTGTTTGGATATATTAAAAAAAAGAAAATACTTCTTGTTGATAAGTCAGTAGGTAGGTACAGTTACTAACAATGGCTAATACCAGTTAAATACCAGATAATTAGTGTTATAATGACTTCATTTTACGACGTCTTTTTGTATATGATCTAAAGTTCAACTTTTCAATAGACAACTTTATATGCAGCTCACAACACTTGCCCCCCTATAATGCGCTGTAATGGCTTCATTCAGCGATGAATTCTTGATTCACCACTACGTAGTAATTTTCCGCACTTTGCTATGTACTTTTATTAATACTGCCACTTCACACTAATAGGCAAGTCTGTCTATAATTTTGTATCATTCCTACTCGAATAGAAGGACTAGTTGATTCCGACCTTTTTTGTTATTAATTTTAAGTTTAAAATGCATTTTTATGGCGTATCTTAATTATCATAACCGCCTCATCATCATTAGTCATCATTAATTAATTATTCAGCAAATGAGTAGTACTTACTAGCGAAATCATAATAATCAAAGTAAAAGAAAAACGGATATTTTATATAATTTCTAAACAAACACACTTTATATCCGCGACGTCAGGATGTATTGAAAACAATATTCAAAAATATGATGAAATAATAGGTACATTTTTTAAGAAAACAACTTTTAAATTTGTATTTTAAAATGTTTTTTTTTTACATAATTATTGGATTATTAAAAACTAGGTAAAGTCGCAATGACTTAGAACAGTATAGTAATAAAACTTTAATTACAACGTTATTAAGTGTAATAAAAACGAGTTATAAAACATTGCAAGAATCCTGTCGTAAATTTAGCCTTTATTTAGTAATGAGAAATGTTTGTGCCATGGTTTTATTGTTAGTTGATGTATCTTGTTGTTATTGCGAATAAATTTGGGTAGTCGCACTAACGATTCCATTATCGTTTATGGAAATTTATGGTTTACTACGATATTTTATGGGCAACTAGATTTTGCACGTGGCAACACCTGCGTTTTCTCCACTCGAACGTGCTACTAATATAAAAAGAATCGATGCGTAACCTTAAGTCACAGGAGCATAGGATATACCCATAACCTAAGTCATAGTCTAGCTGAATTTTATCCAAATCTGTTCGGCAGTTAAAGCGTTAAAGGGAGCTGACAGACATACAGACTTTTGCGTTTGTAATATTGTACTATTAATATGAATAGTTTCTATATTCTATTATAAAATCTAAAGTTATGACTTAATTTAGCTATTTTTGTAATAAAAAAAAATATAAATCAATTAACTAGTACCCAATTTATTTTACACTACTTAATAATAAAAAATACTTAATAACACAAAAGAGGTGGGACGACGACATTAGACAAGTCGCGGGAACAACATGGGGTAGAGTGGCCATAGAAAGGCCAGAATGGAGAAGATTGGAGGAGGCCTTTGCCACCTGGCAAACGGACACGCAAAAGTACAACAAAAAAACAATTTACGAATATTAAAGAATTATTGTCATGTCCGAAGGAAGGCTATAAATAAATAAAAATAATAAAAAATCAATTAACTAGTACCCAATTTATTTTACACTAAAGTTATTAAGAAATAGTTGATAACATCCTGTAGGTTTTTTGAAGCAAATTCATCATTTTATATCATCTTTAGACATAATGAAATTTTGTATACTTCATATAACTTCTCATCTAATAGGTATGTTATTTTAATAACTAGATACGTAGTTACGTATACATATTAGTTATAGTAACAATGACTTTCCCAATCTTAGTTATTTCATGTAAATATTTTTACCGTTACTTTTTGTAGAGATTAATAGAGTCATAATTATAGGACTATATTTTGACTTGAATAGGACATGAATACCTACTTATAAAAGTTTTTTATTTATTATACAGTCATAAAAACTTATATTTTTATGGACAATTTAACATATTAACTTCCATTGCTACCAAGTCCAATTTACATTCACAAAATACTCTATAAAACCTTCTAACATTAATCAAGCTACCGATGAAATTATCACTTTAACTTACAAGTTTCAATAAGAAGGTAAGCCAACCAATTAAACTAAACAGTTTTCTAAAGTCAAGTAAAAAACAGCGTATAATTATTATAAAATTCAACTGTACATTTTATAAGGGGAAATTAAGCTATTAGCTAGAGAAACAAGCTGGCGTTAATTTATACAGCTTAGCTTAATAATGCAAGCCCACATTTCGGTATCAAGGTTCAAGACAATTATGAGGGGAAAGTCGGGAACATACTGAGCAT
Source organism: Xestia xanthographa (assembly GCA_905147715.2). Lineage (NCBI taxonomy): Eukaryota > Metazoa > Arthropoda > Insecta > Lepidoptera > Noctuidae > Xestia > Xestia xanthographa. The sequence goes on along the minus strand of LR990653.1, from coordinate 29,484,413 downwards.
ATGTTACAAGGCAGCCGTGACGTATTTGGAGCGTACTTGTTGCTGGTGGAACAAGATGAATGTTCGGGATATTTTGCTTGAGACTGCCACGCATGGTGAAAAGTAGAAGACTTGGTATGCGACCCCTGCCCGTCAAATGAGGAGACAATACAAGATGGTTGCAAAAAATAAAATGTATAAAAAAGAAACTTCGAAACTTATTGAAAGAAAAAAATTATAACAGTGCATGCCAAATGTTTTAAATGGCAATTAAGTATTTTCAAATCGAAAAAAATAAAGAGGTTAAAAAAGGTTAAAACTCGTGAAAATTAAGCAAACTAAACTTACGATAAATTCAATTAAAGCTGTCAATATTTTTAATTAACAATTTAATTTAACACAAATTAACCGTTATGCAGTTTGCCATAACGTAACCTAAAGATAATTTTGCCAACACTCGTTGTCTGAGCGACTAATTATAATTGTATAATTATATAAATTAACGTGGTTGAAAATTATGAAGAAATCTACGATAGGCGCCTTTTTATGGAGAAATTAACCGACAGTGACGAGTAGGACAGGGGCCATTACTTTATAAACGACGTATGTTTACGAGGCGGAGGCATACTTTAACTTCATGCTCCTTTTATTTTACGAGGTGGGCTGTACTTGTGTTATTGACACTAGGTAACTTACTTATGCAAAGTGAAGGTAGCTTTCGCCTAGAACACTATTAAATGTTGAGGTGGATCATCATATCAACTTTGTATTAATTACTTCTTTAAAAATGGGTGTATTAGGTGAACGGAGTAGAAGCTTAGCTTTATCTGTTTGTCTGTTTCGATGATCAAGCATCACGTAAAATATTTGAAACCAAAATAGATAACTTTTATACATACAAATTGTGCGTATCTTGAGGTATAATTTAGTCTTTGTTTCATAGTAATCGGTTAATTCTATCAAAAGATATATGAATTTAAAGTGTTCAAGAAAAACAATGGCATACCTAGATATTTTTTTCTTTTTTCCATAGCTTAGAAAAAAATTATCTATCATCAAAAAACGCTACAAATTTCAAGTCAACTTTTAATATTAGAACAAAGAAAGAGAAATTATGAAAAATAAATGTCGAATTTCAAATCATACGCATTCCACGTCCATTTTTTTTCGCAAAACAAAAAACTTAGTATGGCCACGTATGGCCATTTGCTTCTACTCCGTTCACCTATTATACTTACTCATTTTTTTGGAAAGTTTTCAAAAAGTCATTCTGTATAAATTCTTGAAGAAGTATGTAAATAAACACATCAATGAGATCATCACAACAAAAATAGTATTAATGGTACTTCATCTAATACCCATGTATGGTAGCAACTTCGCCGCAAACATGTAATATTTTGTCAAACAAAAACATACTAAATATTATATTATGTATTTAGAGCCAAAAACCAACAAACTTTGCGGTTGTTACAAATGGGGCGCCCCATGCAGAACAGCATTCATTTTACAAAAGCACAACTAAAAATCTTTATAAAACACATATAAACGGGTATTTTCGCGAATTTTTACCTTTAATATTTGCCCGACGTTTCGACCTGATTGTACCAGCCGTGGTCGCGGAAAGACTGAACTGTCTGAACTGACTGAAACGTCGGGCAAATATTAAAAGTAAAAATTCGCGAAAATACCCGTTTATATAAAAAAAGAAAGAAAGAAAAATCGTTTATTTTGCACAGAGTACAAACGCGCAATAATAAAAAAAAATAAAACACAACCCTACAAAATACAAAAGAAACTTATAAGCTAAAAAACATAAAATAATATAAAACTTAAAATCTAATATTTCCCCTTGAGATCCCCCGTGGTCACACCATAGAGAACCCTAGAAAGTGCCCGTCGTGCACGTCCTTGGTTCGTTGCTTACTGACTCTGTGGTTTGATGACACCATAGACGAGCATTTTCTACGTGACATTTTGACACAACGATGACATAAGGAGATATAGGATATAGGGATATATGTGTTTTATAATGTGTTTTGATCGTGAAAGTTTAAAAAAGACAACTAAAAATCTGCCAATACCCAGTATCCATAACCACCCGTATAGCATTAAAGCTTTATCCCCTAGGAAAACTCGTGAATACCATGAGCATATCAACATAATAGTCGGTCATTATCTGATAAACAAGGGATCTTATAGGGGAATATGTAACCATTATTACCCCATACATCCAGGGCGAGAAATAATTAGACTTAATTTATTACAAGGCGTTTTTAATGTCCGTCAATTCGGTAGCCCATTATAAATGGCTATTTATGTACAGAATAAATTACGCATTTAAAAAACTGTCATTGGTGACGCTAATTGACAAGTTGATTTATTACTGTAATGACATTAGAGGTAGTTCTATCGTAATTGTTTTATGTGAAATGTTACAGCTGCTAGTTAGTTGGTAGTAAATTGGAAGAATTATCGTAGTTTTTTATATCCATCGATCATTTTTGATCCACCCCATGTCTTCTTATCAGTATGCAGCTCCCAAGTTACGGCCATCCATTTCATTGTTCTAGGTAGTTTTTAATTTAGATTGCATCAACACCTGTCTAGGGAGTCCACACTGAGTATTTGCTGATTTATGATCTCCTCTCAAGAACTTATCCGTTCCAAGTGTCGTCCTGTTGTAAAGAAGTGCAAACTAAATATTGAAAAAAGAAGATTGGAAAAAAGAAATTGCGTTATAGTCTCAAACATGAGATCATATCTGAAAAAGACGTTCACAAGTGCAAATAGATATCTTACACATCTACGTCGATTCAATGACAGATGTACAAAAGATTTGTCGATTGTCTTTCGTTTTTTCTGTGGTCATGCTACGCGGGCTGGTGTCCATTCAGGGAACTTCTGGGATCTTCACCAGGTCATCAGACTACCATATTTTTGTCCTTCCAACGCTGTACCTTCTTTTATGTATGTGGTCGTCACTCCAGAACGTTTCGGCCCAAGTTACTTTGGTAAAAGAATATTTTACTCAACATTCGCTCATTTTCAAATGATGACTAAAGACCATCGTACTTTAACTGACGTACTTTAAATAAAAAGGTCACTTCCAAAGTGACTCTTTGAATCAAATTTACGACATGACAACATAAAATATATGCCCGCCAATACTTCAAAGTTGTCACCTCCGAATTAGAATGTCGCCGAAATAGGACGTAAAGGTGCAGACGATGTGCTCTCAACCCCGAAGGCATTATGCGACGTTTACGTGACTCCGCATAAATCAGATGAGTATAAGAAACAATGCAGAAATAAAAACATCGATCGTGAGTTCAGTTTGTGAGTGAAATGTTCCGTATACTTTAAAGAATATGTATCCCACATTACTGTAGACCGCGATGATAAAAATGTACAAGAAATCGAAGCGAAAAAAAAAACGCAATGACTAATGAAATAGTGCAATCAAACTCTTACGGATAAAGCCGCATAGATTGTATGTAACTCCTACCTACTAACTACTGTTTCATCAATTAAACTTAAGTTATCCTTTTCGTTACTCTTTCTGAAAATGTGAATAGTGCAAAGAAAATATAAACTAGTCACAGACCAGAAATTACCCGAACACAACATAATACAAATCTTTTTACTCGTCTCAAAATAAAAGAAACCATAATACCAAAAACGCCAATTTCCTCAGCGTAGCCTATATTTCAAACCACATAAACGAACCTACAACGTTCACCCTTTTCAATTACGGAACCTTAAAAAAAACAATACAAAATGGCGTCGGTCGGCCGTTTGTTTAACTGCAAATGGAGTTCGCGCTTCGCCGTATGCACATATTAATTTTATTGCCAGCTCAGACGAATACTGATTGTGGGGTGCCAGGTTTTTTGATGTCCTTGCTTTTGTAAAAGGTGTATGTCTTGTTGGAGATTTATGTCGTGATAAACATGCTGATTGGAGTGAAAGTATTCGGGGTAGAGGCTGTTCAATAGTTTCTGCTTGCACCACCGTCGATGGTTGACGTTCTGGTGAAAATTAATACGAACCCTTATTCACTATACCGGGTTTAGCTGGTCCATAAATTTTGACCGTGTAGGTGTTGCACTTTGTAAGAAACAGCAGATTAAGGAACACAGTAACGCATTAAGATTTCCCTGTAATGTTAGTGTTTGTAACAAATAAATAAATAATCTTTTATTTAACGATGAAAATTTTCTAAGTGGGCTCAGAATTATGTACTGAATACGTGGTAACCGTTTTCACGTCGGTGTCCCTCCCACCCTGTATTATTTACTTATTATCTATAATAATTAACTTTAATTCAAACTTACTAACATCTCTAGGTATATGCCCAATAAATGGCTGAACTAACTCACACTTAATCATCAAGCACCTAAAACGTCCTCATTAAGATGACATAGTACGTCGCTTTCTGTCTATTTCATTGACTTCCAGGTTCATTAAATTAAATCAAGACTCGCTGCAATAATTCCAGGGCAAATCCGCTTCAGCTTTATTATTTGTAATAGCGCCATCTATCGCTCGCGGCCGGCAAACGTCACACATATCATGTGCACGCGCACCCATCAATTATACGTACAAAACGAACAACATACAAGAACAAAATAGATTTACAGAAGGTTTAATACTGAAAACAAATATTAAAACCCACAAAAAAATACAATTCAGCTAAAATAAACAGTTTCAAATCAATTCAGCCGCAGGTTTCATTAATAAAATTTTCTCTTGTTTCAGGATCAATGTATGACAATGACATCTAGTATTGTATAAAGTGGATCTTCTGCATCATTTAATCCCAAGTTATGTACAAAACGAACAGCGTACAACTGCTGCGGCCCGCGTGATTTACTGCTCCCCAAACGACTGCACAACACTGTTGAACTAAATGAAGACTGCACACTTGATTGAAAGAAAATAATTGTTTCAACCTTGCAGCTTTTCATTTTGCCGCAAAAAAAGAGAGAAAAATAAACTTAGTATTTGATTGAAACCACAGAATCATTATAACAAGGCATACACTAATAAATAATAGACCTACATACTACATGAACTCCTGTTTTTCTAACAAAGTATTTGCTAGTTTGTAGAAACATAGTTTACATGTTGAACGCTAGGAGGAGAACTGTGACGTGGAATCAGCTAGATCTGTTACAGGAAGCACAATTGGTCGATGTGGAGACGCTTGTTGGATTCTTAATATGCTAAGGTCCAGCAGAGGAAGACTTTCTGCTGAAATGATGATGATAACTTACATAAGACACTAATCAAAAGGCCGATAGAGATGGTCTTTCATTTCACTGCCCGATGGAGTTAAGTCATATCGACATCAAGACCATAATTTTCGATGGCGTTGATATAGTTTTTACATCAGTACAAAACGATTTCGTCTTGAGTTTGTCAACTTCAACACCCTTTTCAGCAATCATTACCTAACAAAGCCTTATATGTCCCTTAACCCATTTTGATGATTCATTACAACCCCATGCCCATGATTTAAGATAGAGATACAATTCAATTACTAACCCGGCCTTAACTTATTAACTCATAACTCTCATCAAATCTGATGAAATAGTTCCTAGACAGTACAGTTTGCAGCCTTATGTATGCGTGTGTTAGTTAGCTAATTATTCGCGAAGTGCCGACTGGCGGCAACTAAGTCTGATTTGTAGATAAGTTTCTGAATCTGAATTGGAGATATATGTAACTGTAAGCCGTGTGGTATCCGGCAGAGTAGAATAGAACCAACCCATTACACTCACGGGTGTCGTATAAGGCGACTAATGTCTGAGGCAGAACACCTTGCGCCTCCGTCGACCAGAGAATGGGCAGTAGCGTTTTCTGTTAGTCTTTCATCACTGCGATCTCCAATCCGCCTGCCAAGCGTGGAGATTACGTCAAATTCCTCCCATCATGGAAGAGGCTTATGTCCAGCAGTGGACGTTATGGGCTGTTGTTGTTGTTGTAACTGTAAGCAGTCATTATCTTGGAATGGCAGCAGACACTTGATTCGAAATGAGACTGGTGGGTAAGCAGTCTCTCCATGCAAAATATTGGTATTCAGCTGCATCCATTTAGACTAAAAGCTAATCCAAACTTATATGGGAAAAGTCTAGGTATGATGACGATAGTGACGTCATCTCAATCACTCAAGTCATACAAAGATAGTACCTATCAGCCATGCATTACCGTTACGATACGAAATACTGCAAACTAGAGATAAAAATTTGACAATAGATGAAATATTTGCAGCTCCCGGGATTAAAGATGAAAATGGAAAGCAAGAGTTGAATGAGTTCAATAAATTTGAAGATAACACCTACTGAATCATCTCCGATGTTTGTAGTATTATAAGCATAACTCACAATAGACATAAACGAAACCGATGTTACTGGTAATAAACATATCATCATAGTGCATTGAGAGCTAGATGCATTTAAACTACAAATGTTTAGAGTTTCTGAAAACAAACAAATGGACCGTATTTTATTTTCATATGTAAGAGCAATCTACTTAAAAGATGTATGTATAAACAATCGTTTACGTCATACTATTCACAAGTTTTATTAAAAAACTTTTTGTTTTATTATAATTTATTTTTATTTTGATCTACAAATCAGTCATCAGCATCTTAGAATTCGTTTTTTAGTAGACACGCTCTCTAATTCTCGAAAATGCATTTTCGTCATAAAAATATCCCTCACATTTCAAACACTTCCATAAAACATTCAAAAAGCTCAACACAGTCTGCCGTCCTCTTAACAGTAGGACATTAAAGTTAATAATCACACCACATCAATCGTCGGTTCAAAGAAAACCATTGCAATTGGCCTTTGAGTCTTCGCTCATTAGCGCCGCGGCTGACACATCAAAGAGCGTCACGTCACTTGTCACATACGTCGGTTGTCGGGCCCTGTCACCATACGTCAGCTGTCACATGTGACAGCCCCTGTATGATTAATAGACGAACTGATTATTCGGCCGTTTTTTGTCTTTTTTTGTGCTTTTTGTCATCACAAAAGCTGTCGGACGTTTGTGTCGTGGCGAGAATCGATATTGAAATGTTGGTACAATGCATTTTCTTGTATTTTTAAAGTGTGGTGTGTGTGAAAGGTATTTCAACCACAGGTTTATTTATTGCATCGTAATTGAATCAATTCTTGTTACCATTGCTTTCATTCCAATACAAACGTTTTATTTGAAATTCAAGTAAACACAGAATTTAAACGAGAACATCGACAAGCAACCCCGACGTTGTGCATCACTAACAGCGCTCAGACATAAATTACTTCAAAAGTGATTTACTCGCGCCATACAAATCGCCGTCGACTAGTCGTTGCGGCCCGTCTCCGCCTGTCTGTGCCGTTCAAAGGCCCTGACTGACAGGTGTGAATGATGGTTGACTAGACGCACGTAGACTGACAATCGCAATCACCAAAGAGCTCCACCGTTTTCTTTGAAGATAATAGTTTTGTTTTTGGTACATTGAAAACCGTTTATTTTTCTAACACCGCTAACAAAACATTAGTAAGTAGTTTCGGGAAATAATGCAATACTTTTTCGATTCAATGCAAATTGATTTTTTTGTTGAAAGATTATACCTACTTCTGCTGCTTCGTAATTTTAAAATGTTTTAAAACATTTCAAAGGCGAAATCATTTCAAGCGTTTTAAAGCTCTAACGTTCAGCGTCTTTTTTATCGTGGCCTCTTGACGAGCCTGTCAGGAACATAACTCGCAAAATAAAACACGTGCGGAGTGGCAGCCACAAATCACATTTTTTAATCGAACTCACGTCTCTGTGCAGCGACAAACGCAGACCACATATTTAAAAAGCCTTAAACCCTTTGGTATAAAGTCTAAAATCGTTTAAATAATAGGTGATTTCAAGTTTGCTGCATTTCAGTGTGCAGTCACGTCGCACCGCGCGGAATGCTATCGACATCCGCTAAACTATCGACGTTGGCACAACACTAATTGCTCTTTTTGTGCGCCCCGTTTCTCACAATGATTTACGTAATGCTCCTACAAAGAGCGTAATCGTATCATTAATGCTTTAAAATGACTTTAACGGCCCATTCTAATGATTTAGATTGATTACGGCAGCGAAGAATAAAAGCTATTCATAAAACATCATATATCAATGAGTCCAGTGTGTATGCCTCACGTCACTGTAAATTGTTATTTGTTCAGAGTAGCGACATTTATGAAAGATTAGATTTATTCGGTACGTAAATAACGTAGATAAAAATAAATCAGATATTTGATTGGAAAATAAAGGGCTATTGAAAAAGATACATGGCTGTGCGTAGAGCCAATAAGCAATGAGTAAGCGTAATGAAGATCAATGCTTTGATCTTTTTTGTATTGGAAGAAAATGGCCTGCTAGGATAGTAACAGGCTGAAATTGTTTCACATGCGTGTTAATTTCCTGCAAAATTACATTTTCTGGATAAATTTTAAATGTTACCTATTTTGTTTATGTACAGTACCTACATATTAACATTTGAAAGGTGCACACAGTACTTACATGTTAAAACACTGTAATCGCGTTAACAACGCAAAATGTCAAACAGTTCGTGCCTAAAACGAGCGTAGCGTGCTAATGTGAGCGGACCTTTACGCTAGTGCCGTCAGTAGCATATCGAAAAACTGTCGATAAAACATCTAAATTAAAATAGTGGTGGACAAGATGCATTTGTCATGTAATCGGCAAGATAAGGTAGCTCAATTAAAAATTTATTCCTTCGGCGGCTTGGTGTAATTAAGATAGCAAGTGAGCATAGATTATGGGAATTACGACGTGCGGTTATCTGTGACAGGGAATGGCGGGAAGCGATTTTCATTTGTAATTAGTGGCGCCGTTGAGATAAGGCTTAACTTGTATTTTGAGTACGTCAATATCTTTTATCGTTTGGTAAAGTGAAGATGTGACTTGTGATTTAGTTTCCCAGGTAGGAAGCTGTTTAAGTGTCGTTTCTTGAGTGTTGATAAGACGACGAGACGGTGAGATAAATTGTTTTGTCGATATGCTTTTAATATTTTACAATATTAAAAGCGTATCGACAAAACAATCAGACCTTACTTCCGTGATCAAGAATTGAAAGTTAGATTTCCTTAAAACTACACACATCAAAAGTGTCTAGGGATCAAGCATTTTTATGCGGATTTCTTGAGATTGAGATGTGGCTTTGTAATAAATTTATGATTTTATAAATTTATATGGATCCTTTTTGGTGCATTTCATAATTTGAATCAGGAACTCTCAATCAAATTCGAGTAAAAGATGAAAATAAGCTGTCAATATTTTCCCTATAAAAACATACAACGCATTTAAGACATTATTAGTGCTACTGTTTCCCTACTACTGATTAAAACCAACGTTATTATGGAGCGGCGACGTCATTTAAGCAGGGAAGAAATGCTCAGAGCCGTGGGAATGATAGAAGCTGGTTCCCGGCAACGTACTGTAGCTTTAGCTCTGAATACAAGTCAGAGTGTTATCAGTCGACTTTGGACACGTTACCGAAGCACTGGTACCGTGGCTGAGCGCCATGGAGGACGGTATCGCTGCACCACACGGAGACAAGACCGATACATTCAAATCTTAACTCGAAGAGCTCCAACAATAACCGCCATGATGTTAGCCGTGAGGCTTCATCACTCTTCAGGGAACTTAATTAGCGACCAAACAGTCAGAAACCGCTTGCATGAAGTGAACCTTCATTCCCGAAGACCGCTACGGGTACCACCTATAGCAATGCACAATCGTAGGATTCGATATCAATGGGCTCTTGAACACAGAAATTGGGCAGAAGAACAATGGCGTTTCGTGTGCTTTTCTGATGAGTCTCGTTTTGGTATGAGACCGGATACAAGACGTATACGACACTGGAGAACCCCTGGACGCCAACAGCGATTAAAATCCTGCCAGGAAGTCCATCCTTATAGTGGTGGAACCATCATGGTATGGGCGGGTATTTGGATCGGCGGAAGAACTGAGTTGATTTGGATCAGAGGCAACCTCAACGCTCAAATTTATGCTGAGACGATTGTATCAGACGTCATCGTTCCTCTACAAGTGCAAATCGGTCCCTTATTTCAGTTAATGCATGATAATGCACGACCGCACACCGCAAGAGTTGTAAGACAGACTCTCGCCGCAGCTAACATCAATGTCCTGCCCTGGCCTGCTCAGTCGCCAGACTTGAACCCGATTGAGCATGCATGGGATATGCTACAGAGAAGAGCTCTGCCGAATATGGAGGGTATCCAGTCGCAAGAAGACCTTTTTTTGTTGTTGCAACGAACATGGGCGGCCATTCCACAGCGTGATTTGGATGAACTCATTTTGAGTATGCCAAACCGATGTTCTTGTGTTGTTAGTGTTCGCGGTAGAAACACGGATTATTAATTGTTTAAGTTACCCAATAAAATTTTAAAGAAAACTGTGTTTTCAGTCATTTTTTCGAACTTTAATGTTAGTGGTTCAAATGTCAAAAATCCCTTTATTAGGAAAATGGCAAATTTCTTTATTAATGCAAAGGTGACTTGGTTTATCGTTACTGTGACAAACGAAAACACTTTATTTGATGAATCCTTAAAGAAAATTTTAATTAATATCAATCAGGAGAAAAGTTATTGCAAAAATATATGTTGATCCCTAGATACTTTTGATGTGTGTATTTTGAAAAAACTGTGCCAAAAAGTTTACACATTTTTTTTTATCGACATGTAACACACATCACTAAACATACAAATTTAAGGTAAACGGCCCAATGACACGTCGAACACGTGATCTCGTTTCGCTTAAATAGCAGCAAATTGGCTCGTTGTCGTAATATTGATACTAAATATTGATAAACTAAATTATATTGACACGCCAGTGTATGGTACACGGTTAATGGCCGCCAAGGTAATTAGTCTAGTCATGTGTGAGGAATAATTATGAACTGGTATTAGAGGGTGCTAATTTATTTTAATAATGCTTGTATAGTTTGCTGATGACTGACGTAATTTGTGTAGACATAGTATTAGTTGATTGACATACTGCTGTTACTTTTATTTCCTACTGGCTGTAGGTTACTATATGAAATTTTCTCTTATTCCTAGAAGCAATAGAAATAAAATTACATGTGAAGGTTTGCACACAAAAACGCAATTTATGTAGATTATTTCATCACCACTGCACTCAAAACGGTGAAGCATTATAAAGAAACCACTATGTCTACGACCAACAATTATTATCCGCACTTGGTATACAGCTTTGTGTATTACTCTCTCTCACAAAAAGGAGGCCGCTGTCCCAGCAGTGAGAATATAATTTACTGATTATGCCATATATGAAGATCGTATGTATGCACGCCAACCATCCAAATTAGAAAAGTTTGTTTTAAAACATGAAATAGATTTTGCGAATTCAACTAAGCAATGATATTTCTAATAATTACTAAATAGCCCATTTTGCCGCCAATAAGGCAGTTCCTATATAACCACTCAATAAAGTATTTCCTTCGTCTATTAAATTCACAACATCTGTCTACAACTCCTATTCCTAAATAAACCACTAATAAGATGTCTTCTAAGAGATCTAGACTATTAACTCCAAACCTTGGCACCAAATGAGACCAATTTGCCAGCGGTTTTCCAGTCACATATCGGTGGACTTTACAACTATTACCGAGGGATAAATCTGTAACTTTATGTCGACACCCGTTATCCTCAGACTAAGCTTCACAAGTTAAGATAGAGTTAGATTGGATTGAGGACAACTTGATTAGGTGAATAAGACAAAGATACTGTTGTAATTCTTGTTGTAAAATACTGGATCGTATTCGTAGATAAAATGTGTGGTATATCGGTTCAAATAACTGTTGGAAACGCAATCTACTTAGTTGATGTTATCTAGTGGGTTTTATGGTGATATCAACTGCTTATTTTATTTGTAGAATGCCAAAAATAATGGAAAATGTCCGTTTGTGTAAATAGAAAGAGAGGTTCAGTTTATACCTTGGCTGGCTGGGAATTGCTCAACTCTATACTGGCTCTATAGTTCTATTCTACTCTGCCGGCAGTTTAGTTATATCGACATCAAGACCATGATTTTCGATGGCGTTGAAGTAGTTTTTACATCAGCACAAAACGATTTCATCTTAAGTTTGTCAACTTCAACGACCTTTTCAGCAATCATTACTTAACAAAGCCTTATATTATGTCCCTTAGCCCATTTTGACGATTCATTACAACCCCATGCCCATGATTCAAGATAGAGATACAATTCAATTACTAACCCGGCCTTAACTTATTAACTCATAACTCTCATCAAATCTGATGAAATAGTTCCTAGACAGTACAGTTTGCAACGACGCGACGGTGCGAGGAGGCACCAAACTTAGTCCTACTATGATTTACGCAGCATGATGTATGCGTGTGTTAGTTAGCTAATTATTCGCCGAAGTGCCGACTGGCAGCAACTAAGTCCGATTTGTAGATAAGTTTCTGAATCTGAATTGGAGATATAAATGTAACTGTAAGCCGTTTGGTATCCGGTAGAGTAGAATAGAACCAACCCATTAAACTCACGGGTGTCGTATAAGGCGACTAATGTCTGAGGCAGAACACCTTGCGGCTCCGTAGACCAGAGAATGGGCAGCAGCGTTTTCTGTTAGTCTTTCATCACTGCGATCTCCAATCTGCCTGCCAAGCGTGGAGATTACGGCAAATTCCTCCCATCATGGGAGAGGCTTATGTCCAGCAGTGGACGTTATGGGCTGTTGTAGTAGTAGTAGTAGTATACTGGACACATAGTCAGGTAAGATACAAGTGTTGATCAAAGGGGTGTCCTGGTAAGAGTGAGTGAATTGTTATGTATGGAAAACAAGAATTTTGCATCCTTGTTTAAACTATTGGCAGGAAACTGGCTCCTAAGTGTAATATATGCGTGTATCCGAATGTAACACAAGTACAGACGTTTGTAAATGACAGTTCAACTAATAACTAATTTGGTACAGACTGTATAGTTTTTAGAATAATGATCTGAGTAACATGGTGGCGTCACTTGCCAACTGACAGACCACCACGGTACAAGAGCTCTAAAACTTAATTAAGAATATTAATATATGGTGTGTTCCCGAACACTTGATGTTTTATTTGTAAGAATACTACGTGGCGCAGCCGATTGTGAACATACGTGCATTAATGAGTGGAGAAGAAAACAAGGACTTGGAAATGTCGGGCGTCGAGTACAGAATGCCGGCCCCATTGGATTTGGAAAATATCGATGAAGCATACGCAAAATGGAAACGTTTCCTTACAACTTTTAAGGTATTCTTGTCAGCATCTGGCCTTGGAAAGGTCACAGAAACAAGAAAGGCTTCAATATTGCTAAACTGCATTGGACCGGCGGCCCAAGAGTTATACTTCAATACACTTCAGGATTCACAACAAAAAGAAGACAAGTTAGATGAGGTAATAAAAGCTTTTGAAGACCATTTTAGGCCAAAATCAAATGAAATTATAAATTCCTTTCATTTCAATCGAAGAGTACAAGAAGAGGGAGAAAATTTTGACAATTTTTATACAGAGTTAAGGAAAATAGCACAAAATTGTAATTTCGAATCACATCTAGAGAGAATGTTAAGAGATAGAATAATACAATCATGGCATAAGAGACAGAGAGGTTCAACGGAAACTACTGGGAGAGGAAGGTTTAACTTTAGACAAAGCGGTGAAGATCTGCAGAACATCGGAGCTGTCCAAGAAGTATGTGGAGACATTATGTAAGCAGCAGCCCTTGGTACAAGAAGTAGAGGCAATTCAGACCAAGAAACCTGAAGATTCTCAACAAGACACATCAAATAAAGCTAAGTATAATCAGTTGAATAACACCGCTACATACTTGTGTAAAAAATGTAATAAACGGCATGGGCCAAGAAGTTGCCCTGCTTTTGGTAAAACGTGTAACATCTGTAAAAAATTAAACCACTTTTCTGTTGGCTGTAAATTGAGAAATAAGATCCATTCATTAGATATAAATGATAATGGAAATGAGGGTCCAGTGGACTTATGACTCATACGGGGTTGTGATACAATTGAAAATAATAGAAGGGATTGGATAGAGACTTTAAAAATTGAATCCAAATATTTAAAATTCAAATGTGATTCGGGGGCACAAATAAATGTATTATCGTTAAAAGATTTAAAAGAAATTGTCGATGATGATAGTCCTAAATGGTCTGAGACAAAAGTAGTGTTAGAAGTTTTTGGGGGAACACACCTTAAACCATTAGGTAAACGAATATTAACAATTATTAAGAATAATGAAGCATTTCAAACTGAATTCATAATTGTTGATAAAAATGTGCGACCAATTTTAGGTTTGCCTTCATTAATAGAACTTAATTTTTTAAATTTTGGTAATAATAAAAGCACAGTAAACTCAATAAAAAATAAAGACAATAAGAATATGTTTATAGAAAAATATTGTGAACTTTTTCAGGGTGTAGGCGCTTTTGAAGAACCGTTGGAACTGCACATCCAGCCCGGAGCTAAACCAGTAGTGAAACCACCAAGACGGGTACCTAATGCATTGCTGGCTAGATTACAGGATAAACTAAAGTCATTGGAGAAAGGACAAATCATTTCCAGGGTCGAACATCCTAGGAGTTTTGTGAGTAATCTAGTTATTATTGAAAAAAAAGATGGATCATTAAGAATCTGTCTGGATCCTAAAGATCTAAACAATGTGTTATTAAGAGAATATCATTTGATTCCAACTTTGGAGGAAATCTTACCTAAAATAGCTAATAAAAAATATTTTTCTGTGCTTGATTTGTCAGAAGGATTTTATAATATTAAATTGGATGAAAAATCTAGTGAACTCTGTACCTTTAACAGTCCTTTTGGATGTTGGAAATTTAACAGATTGCCTTTTGGAGTCTCTGTAGCACCAGAAATATTTCAAAAATATAATGAAAAAGCTTTTGGCGACATCCCAGGTGTAGTTATATACTGTGACGATTTGTTAATTTGTGCAGATACTGAACCTGATCATGATGCAATATTGACAAAAGTGTTTGAAAGAGCCAAAGTATGTAATGTTCGTTTTAATAAGAATAAATTCCAATATAAACTTAAAGAAGTAAAGTATTTTGGGCATATTTTTTCTTCTGAGGGCATGAAAGTTGATCCAGCTCGTGTAGAAGCAATTGTTAATATTAAAAGTCCAAATAATAAAAAAGAACTACAAATTTTTCTAGGAATGATAAATTATTTAAGGCAATTTGTGCCAAATCTAGCTGAAATTGCATCTCCATTACAATTGTTACTGAAGAAAAATGTCGATTGGATCTGGACAATTGTACATGAAACAGCTTTTAATAATATTAAGAATAAAATAAGCAAAGCCCCAGTCTTACAAAATTTCAATACTCAAGTACCAATTGTAATTCAGTGTGATGCCTCAAAAGATGGGCTTGGTTGTTGTTTATTACAAGATGGTAAGCCAGTTAGCTTTGCTTCAAGGAGTTTAACATCATCTGAACAGAATTTTTCGCAAATAGAAAAGGAACTCTTAAGTGTTGTTTGGTCAACAAGGAAGTTTCATTATTACATATATGGACAAAAGTGTACAATATTAAATGATCATAAACCCTTAGAAACTCTACTTAAAAAACCAATACATGAAGTTCCTTCTCCAAGACTACAAAGATTAAAACTAAAACTGTTAAAATATGACCTTGAATTTAAATATTTAAAAGGAAAATTAATGTTTATTGCAGACTTAACTATCTCGCTCATATATAAAAAGTAATGATACAGATGATTCATATATGTATGAAGTCATCCATTGTGTAGGACTTGCAAAATACTTACAATGCACAGAGGAAGCCAAGAAAAAATTAATATTGGAAACTAGTAGAGATTTAGAATTAAAAAACCTGCTAGAGTTCACTAAGGAAGGTTGGCCAGACAATGTAAAACATGTTCCTAGTGAGTTACAACATTACAATAAATTTAAATCAGATATAACCTGCGATGAAAATCTGTTATTTTTAAGAGAAAAACTGATAATTCCAAAGATTATGAGAATAGAAATCCTAAAAAAGTTGCACGAAGGGCATCTTGGAATGTGTAAAATGAAAAGCTTAGCTAGGGAATTATACTACTGGCCCAATATGAGTGATCATATAGAGCAGTTTGTTAGAAAATGTTTTGTGTGTCAAACACATCAGAATAAAAATATTAGGGAACCTTTGTTATCACATGAAATTCCAGAGTTACCATTTTTAAAATTAGGAGTTGATATTTTGGACTTCAAAAATAAAAATTACGTGGTCATATATGATTATTTTTCCAAATGGATTGATGTAAAACTTATTCAGAGTAAAAGTGCAAAATGTATAAATAATGCATTAGTGGATATATTCTGTAATTTTTTTTTTTTTTTTTTCCCTTTGTTATTAAGAACAGAATTCTTAATAAATTAATTACAATCTAGCCTAAAAAGACTAATAAGTAATTTAACTCTAACTTAATATGCTACGTTATAAATAATGTTAATACTAAGAATAGTGTCTATTTGCACTTTTACACAAGTCCGTAGCACTTTCTTAGAGTCTGATATATTATATTAAAACACTATGTTCATGTGTTATATGTATAGCACAACAATGTTACTATTATTCACTCACTTTGTTAGTACTTACTTACACTACATTAATTCAAATGGTTTAGTTCTTTTTAGCCTACGCACTAAGTCTGTGTTGTCTAGCAGCTGGATAGCCTCAACATTCACATGTCGGTGTAGTCTGTGTTCGTGGGCTTCAGCAAATTTTTTGATGATTGTGGTGACGAATTCCATTTTAAGGTCACGGTGAAGGTCGTCGTTTCTTATGTACCAGGGTGCATTTACAGCATCCCTGAGTACTTTATTTTGGAATTGTTGGATAATTTTGATGTTGCTTGGTTTAGTACAGCCCCAAAGTTGGATACCATACGTCCAAATTGGCATCAGTATATGCTTGTATATGGTTATTTTATTATGTATTGATAGACAGGATTTCCTTCCAAGTAACCAATACATACTTTTATAACGTATGTCGAGTTCCTGTCTTTTCTTTTTGACATGAGCTTTCCAACGCAACTTGGTATCGAGAGTCATGCCAAGGTATTTGGCTGTATTAGCGTAAGGCACTTGCATGCCATTTATATAGATTGGGTGATAGTCCAGGTGTTTGTTTGTGAAGTCAATGTGAATTGATTTAGATTCATTCAGTTTGATCTTCCATTTTTGTGTCCAGTCATAAACTTTGTTCACAGCTAGTTGAACTTTTTCTACTGCTTCTCTGTGGGTTGAACCGGTAGCCATAATTGCAGTATCATCTGCAAAGGTCGCAATGGTGTTGTTTTCCAGTTCTGGAATGTCACATGTGTATAACAAGTACAAAATCGGGCCTAGCACACTTCCTTGTGGTACCCCAGCTTTTATATGTTTTAGTTCGGAATATGCATCCTCTTGCCGTATTCTGAACATTCTATTACTTATATACGACTCTAGTATATCTGCAAATTCTGGGAGCATGCGCCTGAGTTTGAATATTAGACCCTTATGCCAAACTTTATCAAAAGCTTGCGCCACATCTAAAAATACAGTGGCGCAGACTTCTTTATTTTCTAGTGTTTTTTCAATGATATTAGTTATTCTATGAACCTGGTCTATTGTAGAGTGTTTCTCCCTAAAGCCAAATTGATGATTTGGAATAAGGTCTTTATCTTCTATTACTGGTTTTAATCGCTTCAATAATAGTTTTTCGAATAACTTTGATAGCACGGGCAACAGAGAAATAGGTCTGTATGATGATGCTTCATGTGGTGGTTTCCCAGGCTTCGCAATCATAATGACTTCAGCGACCTTCCATGGCGCAGGTACGTGTTTTAAAATAAATGCAGCATTAATAAGTTTGGTCAGCTTAACTACAGCCTTACGCGGGAGGTGTTTTAGAATCTCACCTGTAATGAGGTCGTAACCCGGAGACTTTTTGGCACTAATGTTATTTTGAATTTCTCTCATTACTTCTTTAGGAGTCACAAGCTTAATTCTCTGGTTTTCTGCTAAGTTTTCACTCTCAAGTAATTCTACCAGGTTTTCATTGGGCTTAAAAGTTTCTTCTAGGTGCTGAGCAAACCTTACAGCTTTCTGATCATTGCTTATGGCCCATTTTCCGTCGCTATCTCTGATGGGCGGTATTTGTTTAATTGGCCTTTTTAGATTTTTTGTTGCCTTCCAGAGGGAGTAATCTGTTGATTTGTCATTGGTTAGCTGCAGAAGGTTGGTGTTCAGAGCTGTATCCTCAAATTGTAGTATTTTTCTCTTTAATTTTTTAGTTAAATTATTTAGTGATGTTTTATCTCGCGGGCATCGTGTTTGCTGCCACTGTTTCCTTTGTTTCCTTTTCTCAGTAAGTAAATCCACAATTTCCTTAGGATAGGTAAATCCCTTATATTTACGTTTTAATTGTGGTGTGTTGTTCCACGCACATTGTTGTATATTGACAATATACTTGTTTACTTCTGAGTCAAGCTGATCTTGCTTTTTTATCGGAGTTTTAAGGTCGATAATATTTTCTAGATCAAGAGAAAAGCTTTCCCAATCTGTGAACTTATTAACCAGGGTTAAGTGGCTTTCTTTAAGTAGGATTTTTAGACTTAGCATTAGTATAAGCGAAGAGTGGTCCGAGTTCATATGAAAACCTTCCTCCACGCTGACATAATTGGCGGATATGTTTTTGCATATGAAAAAATCTATAAGATCCGGTATTTTCTGGTGGTCAGTGGGCCAGTATGTTGGTTTTCCTGTACTCATAACTTCAGAACCGGTATCTTTTACTGCGCTTAAGAGCTGCCTTCCCTTAGTCGTTGTAAGTCTTGATCCCCAATGCGTATGCTTAGCATTAAAATCGCCGCCTAGGATAAATCTCTGGCCTAACAATTCAAAGAGATGTAAATACCGCTCTTTTCTTATCATGTGCCGTGGGGGACAGTAAATGGCTGCAATGGATTCTGTAATTTTGGCTCTCCAAATGAAATTGTGTCTGATCATGTTCCATTTGATTCCAAAGAATGTATAGAATTTGCCTCAGAATGGGGATTTAAATATCTGTATACCAGTCCCAGGTACCCGCAATCAAACGGAATGGCAGAACGAGCTGTTCAAATTGCTAAAAGAATGTTAAAAAAATGTTATGATGATAAGTCTGATCCTAGAATAGCATTGTTACATTACAGAATGTCACCTGTATGTGGTACTAACTTTTCGCCTGCACAATTAATGATGAACAGAAATGTAAAAGCAAAATTGCCAGTTAGTTTTACATATCTCAAACCAAAATTAAATATAAATGTAAAAGAAGATTTTCACAAGAGTCAAATTAGGAATACTAGATACTATAACTCAACTACTAGATGCAAAGAAGAGTTTTATATTGGTCAGAATATTATGTTTTTAAAAGATCCAACTGTAAATGTCTGGCTTCCTGGAAATGTTGAAAATAAAAATGGAAAAAGATCATATAATATTTTAGATAATAATGGTGTCAGGTATACTAGAACATCTTATCACATTCGACCTGGATGATTTGTCTATATTCTTTCACTCACTGGTGAATGGATGTGCAGTTGGAATGGTTAAAAATAATTATTTGAGAATTAGAATATAAGTTAATAAAAATGGAATAAAACGATACACTTGTACACACATAATAATCTGTAATACAATTACAAAAAGAGGGAAAAGAAAAGTTGTAATGTTATTTATGTCTAAGTTTTGAAAACTAATAATGTCAAATCCTAAACATTGTAAAGTTGTATTAAAAAGTTAATTTAATTAATTTTGTTTTTGGAAAGGGAAAGATGTAATATATGCGTGTATCCGAATGTAACACAAGTACAGACGTTTGTAAGTGACAGTTCAACTAATAACTAATTTGGTACAGACTGTATAGTTTTTAGAATAATGATCTGAGTAACATGGTGGCGTCACTTGCCAACTGACAGACCACCACGGTACAAGAGCTCTGTAATAAACTTAATTAAGAATATTAATATATGGTGTGTTCCCGAACACTTGATGTTTTATTTGTAAGAATACTACGTAAGGCTGTATAGGATGTTGAGTGCCAAAAATGTTAATATTAAACATGTTTATACTAGCATGAGAAATTGCATACCTACTTATTATATTTATTCACGCCGCGGTTTACAGTATCCCCGTTGAAATAAAAACTGACTCATCTCACGCTCAGACCACACATCAATATAAAATTCTTCTCAACCACCAACACAAACATTTAAAAAATTTCTTCAACTTTTTTTACGAAGTCAATACCTTCACCAGAAACTTAAAAAATGTAACCATTATCACACAATACCTGTTGGTTATTCCATTACGTTAATGTGAAAACAAAAAACGGTAACAGTCGATAAAATTAATTAATTTTATCGATAAATTATTGCACAACACATGTGTGTCGCCCGGACTTGTCCTACTTAAGGTGACATGTCAAAGATTTATTTGGTATATTTTTACGTAATAATTTCGAGGTAGTGAATGTAATAATTATGTGAGAAGCGGAAACTGCAATTAGCGGTATGTTTACCGGTAAAAGTGTCGGTTGTTTTTTGCTAAGTAGTGTGACTAAAGTGAGGATAATTATGATGACTCAGAGCTAGCTTGAGAAACAAAGTCTAGAGTGTGAATACTGATTATTTGTTAAGATTACACGAATTCTTTCACTTAGTTATGGATCGTGAGATTTTTGATGCGGCTAAAACCGTAATTGTGAAAACGGATAAATAGAAATTTAGATAAAATTCCTTTCCATCCATTTTTTACTTTTAAAGATTTAATTGGATTTATTATTTTATTATACTTATTAACTATTTTATCTGTTCTTCTGTAGACTTATTGGCTGTCGATTTCATAAAAAAAAACATTACATTGTATTAAAATATAGATATCTTTACTCCAACAAATTTTCATGATTTTGGACCAAAAACTAACTCGGAAACCAACATGCAGTCAAAGAAGTTTTTATTTTTATTTTGTGCTAGCTGACCCGCGCAACTTCGTCTGCGTCACATAATATAGCTTACAGCTGTTCCCCGCGGTTTCACCCTCGCTGCTCAGCACCAACAGGTGCTGAGCAGCGAGGGTGAAACCTATATGCTATAGGCTATAGGCTATATAACATCACGCTACGACCAACAGGTCGTAGCGTGATTCTATATAGCCTATAGCCTTCCTCGATAAATGGACTACCCAACACTGAAAGAATCATTCAAATCGAACCAGTAGTTCCAGAGATTAGCGCGTTCAAACAAACAAACAAACTCTTCAGCTTTATAATATTAGTATAGATACAATCATGTCGGAATAAGGTGTTATGATTATGTGCGATTCAACCACATAGATACTAATCCGGAGCAGATAACAAAATCATGACAATTTGATACAATATTCGATTTAATTCAAAGCCTAAAATGAATGCTGAATATTTGATCAGCACTGGACGCATGTTAGTGTCTAGATTATCATGCCTAATTAATTAGATGAATTATGAAATAGTTGTTAATTACTGAAATCATTTTCATAATTACTTGTTATTAGTTCGATTTACGGTGGACCTGTCAGATTATAATCGACATCGGCAAAATATTAGAGAGATACAAGATTCGAAGAGTAATAAATAATCATAACCACCGTTACTGTTCACATTACTCGCAGAACGGATGGCCAATATGGCCAAAAAGTTCTGGAGTAGTGACCGCGAAATTGAAGACGTTGCGTTGGAAGGCCTCTCACTAGGTAGACCGATGACCTGGTGAAGGTTGCGGGGATCCGCTGCATTAGGATCACACGCTTGTTCAACCTCCCGGGTCCAATCGCCCTCAGTGTGACTGACAGGCACCGACCAGATGTTGCGCCAGAATGAATACGTGGCGCTATCATCCGGCAGACGCGTGTCAGTCACACCTTGGTCCGGTCGCTCCCAAGCCATATATACCCACCTTTCATCGCTTTGGAATGTGCGATTCTGAGTGTACCGTTCCACTCGCCGCTTGTACCGACGAATACGGCTTGCCCATGCACAGATCTTCTGCTTCAGGGAGTCGATACGCTCTGTGACGCGGGCCAAGTAATCTCGGAAACTTATATCAGTTCTCGAGAACGCCCGCCTCACAAAGCGCATCACTCTAGGGCGAGTATTGCTTTGACAGCAGCAAAGACCTCACCAATACCCTCTCAATATTGTACTGTGGAGCTGTAGCGGCATGTCGTGTAGCTCACGTCAAATTCCCCAACAACGACAGAGCTACACGACCAAAATTAGCTGTTCCAGCTTGGCAGTGCAGGATTGAGCGGCGTATCGGTGAGGCTAGGGCACTCATCATACAAAAAAATATATATATGTGTATTATATGGCTATTATAATATTGAACAGTTTACAAACAATAAATAAATGATCAACTTCAAGCTTAGCTTAGCTTTTAGTTTAGCTTAGCTAGAGCATTTTCTTTTATATTTTATCTGGTGAGGCTATCTTTATGCCATGATAGAGAAGAAGAATACCTTAGGAAATCATAACTTGTCTTTATTTCGTTTCTTTTAAAGTGACGCCTACCTCCATAAGTAGGTACTTCTCAATTAGTCCTAAATTTAGTTGTCACCTCTTTTCTAGCCAAATCCACTTCCTCGTGTCACATGCATAAAACTATAGGTGGTTAGTTATCTATAGGTATGCTAAATATTGTCACATTTATCATTTGCCTACATCTCGATCCCGACCATACTAAAAGCCGTCCATCACTGTCATACAAATGAACCAATTAAAATGCGTCGCATGTATGAATTTGAATGGCGTTTACTTCCGTGATACGATGATAATGAATATTCCAATGATTTAGATCTTGATCGACTATTTCTAGATACAGTGGACTAATAACATCGTTGGAATTATTTATGACTTGCTGACTACTAAATAGGCTGACAGTTAATGAATGGTTTGGGCATGAATGAAACAATGGCATTGTTTTCAAACTGTCAAACTCCAAATGATTTTTAACCATAAAATGTTGATAGTAAAGTTCACAATAGAATGAGAATATTTGACAGTTTGTAGTAATTTGATGCGCTGGTGATTGTACCATAGGTATTTTGATTTGAATAAGTTATTTTGATTTTAATTAGGACGAAAGATTCTTCTTCAGCACAAACATGACGCCTGTATTCTCTTAAAAGCTGGACGAAGCTGTCCAAGTGTCAGTGTCACTTAATTAGAGGTTCGTTTAAGTCCCTTAAAAAAATCATAAAAAAAGCCAAGGCCTCTCACTCAGCGTTCATGCGCATGACCACTAGACCAATGAAGCAGTCAGTTCTATTAACATTTTTGCATTACCAGACGTGTTATCGCAGTCTGGTTTACTCGCACTTTGAATCTAGACATAAACATCCTGAGTGATTGCTGCACCTTGCCATTTCCTTGCCGATCCCATTCTTGCAGTTTGTCATATGACTGTGTAATGAAGACTCAGCTAAAGATGTGATCATTATCACCACGCTAGCTCATTGGATGTTGGCGATTTCAAAATTCTTAGTCGTTGTCTACACCAAAACATCAAACGTAACCCCAAGCTATAATGACATGCATGACTTACGATATATCCAACAATAACCCAACATTCAGTGGATGTATAAGCAATAAAATATTGCCCATAAAACACTATCATTATCTCCTATAACGTGACGTCACGACCTCCCATCATTCACCATCACTTACACTGTAATACCCCATAACACACGTTCAACATGATGAAGACCAAGATATGAAACACAACATCCATCACTACGAAAATGGAGGAAGTTTCTTCGTCTTATTATAAACTGCAAGTGATTTAGTATCGATATAGCAATATTTTATCGATATTTATGAGCATCACTAGGAACACATTTGGGGCGTACATAAAGTAGATGTTTAGTGTTGTACTTGTGCGTAATATTTATATTTTCGGTAGCCGTTTTTTAGGCTGTGTTGACAGATAGAAATGTTGGAATTTAAATAACAAGTTCTTTTTAAAAGAAAAAACATGTTTGCTGAATCACTTTTTAAATTAAAAAGTAGTACATCTCTGTTCAGACAGAATACATTAAGATTAAAATACATGTTTGAATAAATGCTCATATCAGAAAAAGGCAATTTATTAAAAAACTAATTGGACCTGATCCAGTGAATCTTTTATTTTATCCTCATGCATAAAAGATGAATCAGAAGCAGTTGATATATGTATAGAAAATAGATGGACTTTCGACACTAAACACAAACTTACTGATGCCACATCTCACCCAAATAGTTAAACAAGACACCACAAACAACGAAACAAACCACACTCTACTCATACCAAAATCTCCAACCACCATTACCTACCATGGCCCATTACCCGCCATCATTTCATAAAATCTTCAACCCAGCAAGCTACATACAATTACAACAGGCAAGCAGTAGCAATTAACAAAACTGACATACCTGATTATACTTGTCTTGAAGTCGGTACTTCGGCAGCAAGAAGCTGATGTGTCGGGTATGTTATCGTGACAAGACTATCGTGTGAGTGTCGTGTCGTGTCGCAAGATGGCTACTGGAGCGCGGATGCGGTTGGTGGAACATGTCACTTTTTTTTTTGTAAGATCCTTTGTAAATTCCAGTTGGTGAATTCATTGGTTTGGGTACGGTCGGTGATGGTTTCAGTAGCCTTTTTTACTTACGACGTAGATCATACTTGAATTATACACGCAGGGGAATATGGTTTAGGCCCACACAGTCGTTTTAACAGTGGTTTCCTTAAGATTCTTAGTTAGCTTGTTTCCGTAGGACATGGTGAATGTCTTCAGCCGGCATCCTCCGCTGCACAAGCATGCTGCTGTCACCACCACTCATAGTAATTTAATCTATGGTGACATATAAGTATGCACAATCTTGTAACATGAACCGGCACGTCACAAATCTTTTCAAATTGGACACGTCACCAACCAAATAAGACACCGCCTACCACGCATTACAATTCAATCCAATCGCTAAAAATCAATATACTTAGAGGTACAGACATCAAACATGCCGCATCCACCGGACGCAACACGCCACTCCCGCGCATCGTAAATCAAGATGGAGGCGATAACAAGCGACCACTCATAAAAGCAACTACGGGAACGATTTTACGATTCATAATTGTACTTTATTAAATGACCGCCACTTGCATTTTAATGGAAGAATTTTGAGCAATAAAAGTTTGTTGGGTGACAAAGAGTAGGGACTTGCAGACATGACATTGCTCCTAAGAAACTATTTAAATCAGGTTATTCTGACGGACCAGATGAGGTGTCATTAACCTATCTCAAACGTAGTGTGACTGTGGAGCCTCGTCATAAGAATATCTTCTGTCCTGCCCGTCGTACACAACTATATACTTCCAAGACTTAATAAAACGACAGAGTTGTTCAGGTACGGTACGTACTGGATGGACATAATTTAAGCCACGTTTTACACATTTTAGACACGAGAAGAAAAAGAAGAAGTCAGTCATTTGTCAAAAAAAGAAAATGAGCGAGGCCAAAAGGACACGCCTACAATGATTTTCTTTACGAATGAAAATTATCATGGAGAGGCAGCTTGAGGGAGAAAAAAATACGAGTAAGAATGACAACATCACTAGTAATGAAAAATACGAGTAAGAATGACGACAACATCACTAGTGATGTTGTCGTCATTCTTACTCGTATCGTTCATGATCTAGATCAGAAATAAAATAAAGCTTCGAAGAAAATCAACCGTGTTATCCGGCACTATGTGTGGTTTAGACCAGAGTTCACTAGGCGCTTTTAAAAATAATAAAGTAACTCTTATTCAACCCAGAGACTTATTTACCCTTACCTGAGTAGAATACCAAAATCCTAATGTCAGAAGTACTGAAGCAAACATGATTTATGAATGAATGGATATATTAGTCATCTGTGCATAAAGTTATAGTGGTGAATGATTTATTACGATGGGCATAAGTTATTGTGTATGCTTGTGTCATTTTGTATGACTAGACGTGAGTAATGATAGGTAATCTGCAACCAGTTATGATGACCCTAATATAAAGTATGAATTTATAATTTTTGAAGTTTCTATATCTTGCTTTATTTGAGTAGAAACTGCTATCCTTCATCTAAGACTGTTGATGGCAATCCAAGAATTTGGCTACTAGTTAAGCGTCCTCAGTATCGTCCATTAATTCCTGTTATATATAGAATCCAAGACACAAGCACCCGATATTTAGCTGCTACTGCTATTTACCACTTTTCATTCACAAGCTTAATCAAACTGTAAGATAAAATAAAACAATAGTATCTAATAAATGAATATTTTTATCTCCATTTTTCTTGTAATACAATCTAAATGGAGTCAGTTATTAACAGCCGTAGAGGCACCAAACAGTACGCAAGTATGGATCCAAAAATGCTTATGTTAACTTTGTACAAGAATTACTCATTCATTTCTTGCCCTCATTCCTGTAGAATCATTCATTAAATCTCTACCATTCCGAAAGAAAGGCAGAAACCCAATCCATCTACATTCTACCTACCGTCCCATCTGCCACAAAGATCACCGCCACTTCAACAGACAGCTAACCGCCCGGCGTCTAATTACAGCAGCTAATTAAATTATAAATCTTTCACGACGCCTTTCACGAGATGCCACTGAGACGGAATAAACTAAGAGATGATAATACCACTTTTGAAATGTTGGACTGTTCTGTGTTTGGAGGTATTTTTAATGGACGATAATGTGACGTTTAAAATTCAAGACGTACTTATGTGTCATTGGGATTAATTGAAAAGCTAAAAGATTGTATAAAGTGAAGTTGTATAAATACAATTTTTGATAGAATGCATTGCAGTGTCATCTTGCATGCCGTCAACTATTTCTTCTGTCGTTTGTTCTTTGTTGTTATCCACCAACCCATTACACTCGCGGGTGTCGTATAAGGCGACTAATATCGGAGGCAGAACACCTTGCGCCTCCGTAGACCAGAGAATGGGCAGCAGCGTTTTCTGCTAATCTTTCATCACTGCGATCTCCAATCCGCCTGCCAAGCGTGGAGATTACGGCAAATTCCTCCCATCATGGGAGAGGCTTGTGTCCAGCAGTGGACGTTATTGGCTGTTGTTGTTTGTTGTTGTTCTTTGTTTTGCGTAGTTTTGTGACTGACTTATGTTTTTGACGATCATCCTCCATTAATATTTATGACGATCTCTTTCCATTATTATCATTGGCTTGTTAGTTATAGTGCGTTGGAGTTGTTGGTGTGTAGGTTTTGCTTCGCTTGGTCAGGCTATTGTGTAGAGTAACGTATCTTGAATATATTTCCTTTTGAGAAAGAGTTTTCTTGTTCTCCTTTTTCATAGCCATGATTTTCCCATTGCTTCGGATTATCTTGTACTTGCTTTACTCATTTATGATTTATTGTGTCATCTCTTTGCTAAAATAATCCTCTCTTGAACAGAACTCGATGTAGTAGCGTCTTACAATACCATAACTCTAAAAATAATTAAATTCCTGACGGCCAAAGATCACAATTATAAAGTCTAGACAAATCTTCCTGGACTGCCATTTATAATTACAATTATCTTAATTAATAATCACTTTAATCAGCTCGAGGGCCAAGTTTTCACTCTTGATTATTTGTTATGAACCTAAAACCTTCTGGCCAATAATAACGTTATACGATGCTTGTGGTTGTTCCGTGTCTATATTTTTGAGGTTATACTTACGATGTCGATGTCGTGGGTTCGAACCCAGATAGGCGCATTACTTTGTGTAATTTATTTCATCACCGCTGCTCTCAAAACGGTGAAGGAAAACATCGTGAGGAAACCGGCATGTCTTAGAACCAAAAAATTCGAAGACATGTGACATCTACCAATCCGCACTGGGCTCGCGTGGTGGATTATAGCCCATAATTC
This sequence comes from Xestia xanthographa, assembly GCA_905147715.2. NCBI lineage: Eukaryota > Metazoa > Arthropoda > Insecta > Lepidoptera > Noctuidae > Xestia > Xestia xanthographa. Next base: position 29,456,357 of record LR990653.1, on the reverse strand, counting down.
CCTCTCCTACAGAGGAGGCCTGTGTCCCAGCAGTGGGAACATTAATAGGCTGATGATGATGATGATGATGACTTACGATGTGATTTTATATTGCCCTTTTATATTGCCCTAAGCGTTTGTAAAATCCTTTCTGAGGTTTGACAAAATTGTAAAACCAGAAAATTTTATGTAATGTGTTTTTGTAGCACAGCATTCTGAATACCTACTAAACATAGATACATGTTTTATTTTATTTTATTTATGTGGGACAAAAAAAACCGGCCAAGTGCGAGTCGGACTCGCTCACGAAGGGTTCCGTACCATTGACTATATTTAGTATTTGTTGTTATAGCGGCAACAGAAATACATCATCTGTGAAAATTTCAACTGTCTAGCTGTCACGGTTCATGAGATACAGCCTGGTGACAGACAGACGGACAGACGGACAGACGGACGGACAGACGGACAGACGGACGGACAGACGGACAGACAGCGAAGTCTTAGTAATAGGGTTCGGTTTTTATCCTTTGGGTACGGAACCCTAAAAACAGTTAAAAGTTACAGTAGGTAATGTTAATATTTAGTTTAGGTATAAAACGCATTAACCCCATTATTGTCCGCGAAATAAAAGAGATTTTAAAAGAAGGAAACGGACGTAATAATGTTATCTTAGTTTGATTAATTTTTTAATCTGAAAAAATAACTCGGTCATACAATAAAAAACATTCGGTATGAGACCCCACACAATAGAAAGTACAGTTACGAACACATTTTAGAAGAATTATAACACTTTTATACTTAACAATCCGGTACTAACGAACATAAAGAATAATGCTAAAACTACTGATAGCAGACATTACCTCGTTTTAGAAGATAATATTAATACAACAGACATTTGCATTCATTAAGCCCGACAATAACCATTATTACGGCAGTTCTTTTTGTTAATTAAAAACAGTGTTTATGTAACGAGGATTGTGTGTTGAAATGTAACTTCCGACAGGTATGCTGTTAAATAATTACTGAACATTTGTATGCAGATTTTTGGGAGTGGAAATAACAATGATTATCTATACTTCTTTATTTAATATTATAAAGAGGAAATATTTGTATTTTTGTGTGTAACGAATAAACTTAAAAACTACTGGACGGATTAGAAAAATTCTTTCAGCAATGGATAGCTACATTATCAGCGAGGAACCTAAGCTATATTTTATCCCCGTACTCCCACGGAAACGGGAACTACGCGGGTAAAACCGTGACGTCCGCTAGTTATTTATATTATGATATTCCACATTTTTCAATCATGAGTCATGATTAAAAAACCCTTACGTCATGATTCACGACGTAAGAGATTTCTTAATTAAGCAAGCTTAAGTCGAGAGCCCCACTATACCCGGAGTCACCACGGTGTAAAATCTCAGTTTAAAGATGCTCAAAACAGGTCTTCAAATAAATATAGATTCCAGAATCCATGAGAAGAATAGATTTCCTGGTATCGATCTGTGTGGTGTGTCCATTATTCAGACTTCTTCAAAAGAATCTATCCTGTACCTGCATCACCTGATATTTTCAACGGCACATTACAAGTAATAAATAGCTTTAAAAAAACAATGTTGCCCTCCTACACACGCTCAATTGAGACATAAAAACTAACTACCAAACAAATAACTGTATTGTTCATTACAACATTAAAACCGCGTTATCTGCCGACCCCGTAAAAGTTAACAACCGTGGTAATACATAGTTATTTCGTAAGTGAAGGAAGTTATAATAAATTGTGGATAAATAAATCATAGTTATTTGCTATCTAGCGATCTTGCGCACGCGCGGCTTGTAACTGTTATAAATTACGTCACACTGTCACGCCGGTATAGCCTGGGGGTAAGCAGAGATGTGCCTCACACTTGCAGATTAAGGATGGCAAGATTATCTGACACAGAACTTACAAGATGAAATATTAACGCCATACGAATTAATAATTTTATTTTTGAATTGTTTTTGTCTTGTTTTTACTATAGACACCTTTAACGTGCACTCCTGCTACATTGTTCTCACATAATGTACCATCTCAACGTGAATGATGTAACCAAGATTTTGTAAAAATATGTCCATGGAGTTTCTTGCCCGTTCTTCTCCATAGAGATCTACGCTAGGGAATGGGCAACTACAGTACTTTCACAGTTTTTATGTCTTGTGACTGGGACTGTAGCTACATTTAATTTTCATCTTTGTTTCGACAACTCAAAAGTGCCTGTAACTGGCCTACTTGATATAAATGCTTTGATTTTAATTTTGATACGGTCTGTAACAGTCTCGGGTAGGTTTACCCAACTACGGCGAACGCAAAAGGAAGGGTTATGAATTTGGCAATAGGTACATAGGTATGTATGTATGTTTGTATTTACGTATGTTCCTCCGTAGCGCCTAAACTATTCATCCGATTTTGATGAATAAGGTATCAATCGATTCGTTATTATGGCCCAAGTCGGCCCGTGCCCGGCCAATCATGGCCCGTGTCGCGCCGTCGACACGTCCTGTCGTCATGAGACGGACGGACGGCGAGCTAGCCCATAGCCCACCGTCCACAGGCCCGCGCCTACGGTGGCCGGGGGCCACGTGGTGGTGGCCCCCAACGCCCGGGGCGTCTCCCGCGGCGGCGGCCGGGACGTTGAGTGGTTCTCTCCCTCTCACGTTCCGCCACCTCCTTCTCTAGCATTACTGCTTCGCAGACTCGACGACACCCTCATGTGATGATGTGGTCAAATTCAGCTAAAAATAATTGGACTGTTATTTTCATCTTAATTTATCATTAAAGTCTGGTTTTATTAATACTTTTATATTTGTCTCCTTAATTAAATAACACTCTTTGGTAATCGAACTTAGGACATAACAACAACTGCGCCACGAGTATATCCACAAAGATAAAGTGTTGATGAAACTATAAATAAATTACTAGCTTAGTTTACATTAATTGGTAAAAATGATTTATCTTACCACTCTACAGAAGTGGGATTGGCTTTATTGCTATCTAAATTAACACACTATTGCTGCAATTAGGCAATAACTATCGTCGAAATTGCTCCAGTGTTGAGTAAAACTAGTCATTTTACTAAGAAGCTTTTAAAGCTTTTGATAAAGTCTTTATTGGGACACTTCTGTATCTGTTTCTAAGATACTGACTTGTATTTGCTAGTTAAAACAGAAGAAAAAGTCAAGTTTAATTATTTCGTCATCATCTTTTCAGCCGAAAGACGTCCACTTCTGGACATAGACCTCCCCGTATTGTCGTCACATTGACCGGTCCCGTACGTCTCGCATCCTTCCTGCAACCTTCACCAGGTCATCGGTCCACCTAGTGGGAGGCAAAGTCTTCCGGTTCGCGGTCGCCACTCTAGAACTTTTCGGCGCCATCGGCCATCCGTTCTGTGAGTTTAAATTGTGATAAATCTTGTGACAAGGTATGCAAAAATAGTTCATTTCGTGGAAATGTGTTGGGTAGACAGCAAAGATCGCAAAGCTACGTACGACTACCCACGATTATCTGAACGGTAACTTTTCGACATTTCAATTTGTATGCCAATAACAAAAATTTAGCATTATTAACCTTATCATTTTCCTAAACCACATAACTGAGAAAACCGTAAGACCACATAGGACTACCATTCCCCAACACAAATCCCAATTCACACCAATCTGTTTACCTTCCTCTTATCACTAAATCAGATAGCTCACCCAAATGAAGTGTAAAGATAGGCTGCAGCCTACCAATCCATTACCGGTAAAGAAACTCGACACACAACAAACTGGGCAAGCGAACAAATTGCAAGCACTAGCAATTAGCTGTGGAGGTAGTTCTAACGGCTTGGATGTAGTAAGCACGAAGCAGTGGGTTAAGTTGGGGAAATAGTTGTAATGTGTACAGTTTGACAAAGACAAACTATCACGTATTAGAAGATTGAACTCAAAACTAAGCAAAGTGTGTTGTGGCACCAAGTCGCCGTTTCTGGGATACCGCTGTTTAATCCGCGATGGTTTCTGTTGGTATGTTTCAAAATAGTTTGTTATAATGAAATAAACGAATAATAAAATAAAAAAGCCTATACCCGCTCAGTAGCTGATATCTGTTCTCAATAGAAGATCTTTCAAAGCGTTTTGTATTTCTACAAAGACAATTAACTCAATTGATTGACTTGGTTCTGTTATTAAGTGATACAAAATGTATTGTACTAAAATATAGAGTTGTATTTGGATTTTTGGTTTTATTCAAATTCTCATCTCTGGTGGTCTTTGAAACTTTAATAGGTTAGGGCCATTAGCTACTCGTAAATCCAAAGCAATTTATTTAGTAGGTAACTCGTTCGACCTTATTCATTTGATATTCATAAACTTAACAGATAAATTGTCAAGTCATTTGGCGCTGAGACCTCCTAACCTCTGTCATCGCCATTAAAATTTATGATGTCAACCCGCAAATCGCAAATTGCGCCATATTGTTTAATGTTAACTGCCAGTGAGATTTCATTGACTGTTATTTTATCATCTACTGCGTCTATTGAAATTAACATTCAGTGAGGCATAGCTTTGAATAATGGGGTAAAACTGTACGAACAAATTACTTTCGTAAATAATTCATTTAGCAAAACCTTTTCAAAATAAACAAACACATTCTCAATCATTTGCATCACAGAATACCGCAAACTGAATTCAACGTAAATTGAATATTTGCCCTACTGTTAATCGTATCCTGTGGCGATCTCGTGATCAGTGCCCGTTCGTTGCAGCATTAGCATATCGGAATTATTCCATTACAGCGTTAATAATTTAAAAATAATACGCCGCCGGCGCACGCGACCTAAAGTTATGGGCCCCTGGAGATGCGGTTGCGAAACGAAACATCGACCAATCAAAACCAAGCTCTATCTCAAAGTTGGTTAAGTTTCCTTTTAGTTGTGCTTGTGAGCGTAAATTTCAGTGGTGCTAAACATTTTATTATGTTAATAGGCAGACAATATGAGTGAAGATTATTTGTGTTATAATTTATTGTTATGCATTCTGTTGCGTGGTGTACTAAATTCAAACATAATGTTCTGTGAAATCTTAAGATTTTCGAAGCGATGTTATATCTTAAATGGATTTGATGTTATCTTACTTACAAGAAACGTATAGAATATATTACATCAAAGCACGTATATGTTTCACAACTGGTGAGTTATTTGTGATGTTTTTGTATGGATTCATACAATTGTTATTATAGACCAGCTGTTTTGTAATTCATTGAACATTCACCTTAGATGGTTTGATGACAATTAACATCTACTTTTGAAGTCATAAAACTTCAATTACATTTTAATTCAGTACTGAGAAGCTATAAAGTTCTATTTTACGATTGAACGTGATCGTAAGAAGTGCCGAAACACCTTGCTGTGCTTATTGTACGAATGCCGCCCATACAACATCCTGGCACCTGATTGGCCTTAAGCGGTATTGAATTAATGCCGTAATGGTTGAACATACCGACAAGTTCATTGTAAATTATGCTTGTAAAATTGTAATTTGAATGCGAAGAAGAAACAAATAAAGTACGGACAAATGGGTGATAAAGCATACTTATTTGGTCTTTCTACTAGGAATTTCCCAGTACCAACTGGGAATTTAGATCAATGCCCGGTTGATGGCAATAGGCTCGCTCCCAATGGCACTGGACATAATTGGCAAAATATGGGCGTGTTAAGTTAACCCATATAAGATTACAAACGTGAAGCTTTGTAAAAAACATTGGAAACACTAGATGTGATATACTAATAAACGTAGCGTGAGCTAAGAGGTTCCGTGTCGAGCAGTCCACACTTATCCCGGGCAGAGAGCATACGTAGCTTTAGAGTTCATCTACTTACTGATCATTTGGTGGTATTATTGTAAACCCTAACTATAGAGTTTCTAGTGAACACCACATATTACTTTGAATGTCCACGTTTTTAATATTTCCCAGTTCATTTTCAATAAAAATATTGCATGCAAATAAATATGAAATAAAACAGAATAAACTTACAATAAAATCGGTCCACTAAACTAAAATTGGTCCACTCAATTTTATGAATTTCAAAATCACGCTACCAAAAATATATTCGACAGTTATTTAAAGCATTTTGCACTACAAAAAGGTTTTCAATTCAGTTACCGTCCACACGGTGCTAATATTTTTACAGGAATACGATCCTAAAAAATCCGACTACTGGAAAATCACACTCTACTTAAATTCGGAGTTTACTAGGTAAAATCGACTCTTCTTATTGTTGAAGTCGGTTAAAATGTAGCCTATGTTACTCGGGCTATATTATAACAAATCGATTGGCACCTTATTCATCAAAATCAGATGAATAGTTTAGGCGCTACGGAGGAACAAACGTAAATACAAACATACATACACACACATTACACATATTGTTATTTATCATTATTTTATTATTTATTACATTTTTTTTTACTTTTTTTTTCTGTTTATTAATTGTTATTAGTGTACTGATAATTTCGAGATTTTTTTTATTTTATGTGTATTGTCCTGTGCGGGCTAATAAATGCTTTTTCTTTTCTTTTATACATACTTAGCCTGTTAAAATCATAACCCATCCTTAGGCTTCACCGTAGTCGGGTAAAAACATTAAAAGCAGAAAAAAAAACAAAATAAAAATCACACAGATCATCATCAAAATTTTAAAGCTTCACATTACATCTCATACAGTTCTATCAGATTTATTTTACCTCCACCCTTGCATCTCTAACAAAATCACAGTGATTTATTATGAGTTTGTTGCAAGTTTGCTATCACTAGCAAGTTTGTCAAAATTATAGTGATATTTATTTTCATGGCAATTAGGTTGCTGATGAACTGCAGCTATCAGACGTAAAATAACTATGAATGGACACGACACGATATAATCCATTCCTCGATTGCCAGAATAAAAACAAATGATAGGGAAAAAAAATGATTCACACAGTTCATTAAAATTTCAAGCTTCGTCATATCACATGTCATACACGTGAATTCGTATGTCTGGTCATAATATTTGTTTCTAATTAATGTTGGGATCCACATAGACAAATATCAACATTAAATGAGTGTTCATCAGGTTCATTTTTGAATGATTTGTATCTATTACAGTCATTTAAGTTTTAGCGCAAACTAAATCCAAATTTTTTGGAAAAATAACAAACATACCTCAATCTATAATCCTCCAGTAGCTGAATTTCTTTTGATTTATTTTCCTAGATTATTATTGTTTCTAGTTTTAGAAGAGCGAGGTCTCCTAGCACAGGTTTATTTCATACTTAAAACGAGGCCTATGTGATACTACTGGGTCCGATTGCGTTTCTTCGGCGCACTTAAATAATGCCGATTATTGGACTTAAATTAGTCTAAAATTTGTACTAATAATAATGCTATTGCGTTTGTTGTCTTATTATGTCCACGACACTATTTATGTCCAATTCGGACTTAGTTAAGTCTAACGCATGTCTTTTGCTATTCCGTTTCTGTCAGTTTGACAGTTCGTCGGCGTTAAATGAACTTAAAGGTTTAAGAGGTGTTGTTCTTTAAGTTCGCACTTATTTAGTCCGTACGTAAGTGAAGTTTCTTCAGAAAATAGTCAAAAATGTTTCCTTATGGCTGGTATCATTCAAAGAAGATACAAAGAGGAACGGCAACGGTATGAGAACAAAATATAAATAGAAACTTTGCTTTTCTTGTATACGGCATATGCATAAATAACCTAACTTTTTTCGTTTTAGGGGCTGCGAGAAGGTTAGCGCATAGCCATATTCGGGACCATTTCGACTAGCCTGCAGGGGTGTTAACCAAATTATGCTATTGTTTCATGCGTAATAATTGTTTTACACCCTTATTGTATTTTTTTATGCTGGTTGAAAGGGACATCATGTCTCATCATCGATCGGGACTAAGTCAATACTTTCTAAAAATACAACATATCCAAAATTTCCCCCGATTTCTGGATTTGACCTAATGTAGTCAATACTTATCCTTTTCAATTGGTACAGATTCCTCTGAAGATCTTGAGGCTCCACCGTCGCCTTCAGAGGACATCCAGGTGGAGAAGACCAATTTATCTTATTTTTTTTATTTTCTTTGTATTCCCTTTCTTCCCCATCACGAAAAAAGCATACAAATGAACTTATGAATGAATAAAATAATTATTTGAAAATTGGTTTTTAAAAAAGACGCCCTTCGTTACGAATTTCCCGCACTTTTTTTCTTATCTTTGCGAAAAAAACACGACAGTTGACAGATGTGCGGCGGCAAACGAACGTAATTATGTCCATTTCCATAGACACAGAATGAAGTTCAAATTTAGTGACGTGAACTTATTCTAGCAGAAACGTAATAGCTTTTGGTTAAGGTCATGGACATATTTAGTAAAAATTTAGTCTGTCATTATTTAGATTCGGAGAGAAACGCAATCGGACCCATTATAAATGTTATTGTAGAAGTTTGTAAAGTTAACTCAACATTTTTGTTTTTTTTTTCAAAAACTCATATTTGCTTACAATTTTGGAAAATTTATTGCGAACCTAGATTCGCTTGGAGGATGACAGCAGTGAGCAGGATGATACCGCTACGGTTGGCGGGGGGATGACTAGTGGGGGGAAACAAACGGTTCAATAAATCAGCCACGTACGCCGCTTGCAGGTGTTACGCCACTACACGATGAAATATTACCACCGAGATTAATATTTTAAATATTGCAGATGTGACAGAGCGTAGCTGTGGAAATGCTGGTTGCCATTAGATTTCAAAGTTAAGAACCTTAATAAATGTAGGTGGGTCAATGACCGCTTCTGCAATCTTAACTGGCACCAACTATCTGGTTTCACTAAAAAATATCTCTTTTTGTCATTCGCCCATGTTTCAAAACTAAAATTAAAATGTAATATGTATTTATTTCGCGACTGAATTTCCAAAATGCAGTAAAAATTTTAATACCACGTTGTAAAGACCTTTTCACCCGGCTGCAAGGAAAGGGTTATTTTTTTTACCCTCTTTTGGTATGATCCCTGATACTCTCTGAATAGTCTTCTACATTATTTCACGCAAAAACAATATACGTCACCGCAAAGCGTTACAATAATTTAAATTCCTTTGACATGCAAAGTGTTACCACTGCCACATCTACATACCGACCCCACTTAATCATTGCCACAAATATTGCCACTGTCAGTAGTGGCCTAATAATTGGGACGCCTGTTTTCGGCCACAATTTATAACTTAATCGGGTATCAGAAGTTACAAGTAGCCGTTTTTTATCACATTAATCTTAGTTTTAATTGGACATCGTATAAATTAACAGATAGCTTACTTTTGATGTAAGACCGAATAGAATTGCTTGATTGTACCAGGGGATAATAATGATAAAGTGGTTTTAATTATTTTTATACCGGCAACTAATATAATAAAAGTTCGTTTTTTATAACTCTGGTTTGAATTACTTATATTGTTAGCACTTCCAATTAAGGTTTAATAATTATGAGCGTAGTAGTATTTCATCAAGCTGATACATCTGGATCTTATGTCGTCAGATGATTAGCAACAGTAATGAATAGTACAGCCTTTGCCGAGCAGCAGACTGCGGTAAGTTGAGTTATTGTTGAATAACTCAACTTGTCGCAGTCTTGATTTGTAACAACATTTTCTATGTGTTCAATTTTAACTATTGTCGCAATTTAATCATAAAAAGCAATTGTTAGTAATTTGTAGCTTGTTTGACTATCGTCATCTTTGAAATGTCATAGAAATAATAATCAATATTAATTCCAGGACAATAAATTACATTCTTACGATAATAAATTATTAATAGGTATGTAAATCTGGTTATTTATACAATGCGGAAACGTTAAAACTTAAAGGGAATTAATGGGTGATTATATCTATAATCACCCATTAATTCCCTTTAAGTTTTCTCTCCTTCCTTCCTTTCCTTTTTTCCTCTCCCGTTCATCAAACGGTAGAGGAAAAAAGGAAAGGAAGGAAGGAGAGGAGAGGAAATCTTATATCTTAATACACGCAAAAGTTTGTGAGAATTAATGGGTGGAGGTTTGTTACTCCCATCACGCAAAAACTACATAACAACATCACGCCTGTAATCCCAGAGGGGTTGGGCAGAGGGTACACCCACATTTCGCCAGTTATGTTTGAGCCCCATGTAATAGGGAGCGAGCCTATAGCCATCAACCGGTCCCAAATCCAGACTCCGTAGATGCTACTGAAAAATTCCTGATGAAAAAACTCAATATTTAACTTTTCCCAACACGGGTATCAAACTCAAAAAAACGATGTACCGGATTTTGAAAAAACTTAACAGTAGTATACATTAGATAAGACTAGTAGACTGGTAGAAAATGCCCAAGGCATTAAGTCCGCCTTTGTACTATAAGTGCATAAAGTTTTAATAAATAAATAATTAAAACGTGAACGTGACGTGATTACATACGGGACCGAAACGTGGTCGCTTACAATGGGCCTCATCAGAAGGCTTAAAGTCACCCAAAGGGCAATGGAGAGGGCTATGCTCGGAGTTTCCTTGCGCGATCGAATCAGAAATGAAGACATCCGCAAGAGAACCAAGGTTACCGACGTAGCCCGAAGAATTGCCAAACTTAAGTGGCAGTGGGCAACCCGCACATTGCTCGCAGAACGGATGGCCGATGGGGCCGAAAAGTTCTGGAGTGGCGACCGCGAACCGGAAGACGTTGCGTTGGAAGGCCTCCCACTAGGTGGACCGATGACCTGGTGAAGGTTGCGGGAATCCGCTAGATGCGAGTCGCACGGGACCGTTCAATGTGGCGACACTTGGGGGAGGCCTATGTCCAGCAGTGGACGTCTTTCGGCTGAAATGATGATGATGAATTAAAACGTAGTTTTTTTTTTTTAATAACTTGTACAAAAATAATTTAATCAGGCGAAGCCAGAAGCGGAAACTATTCTATTTTTATAAGAAGAAATTAAGTTGCATGATGAATTCTCAAAATCACATCCTCTATCAAGAATTAATCAGTGTTCAGCTAAAAATGAAGTCATCCTAATAACGATGTAAGAGGTATCATCATCATAAATAATCATCGTCCGGTTCATTTCATATTATAGATGTTTCCTAAGAAAACCATCACCATTTTAATATCCCTGGAAACCTTTCATCAACGCAAAAATATTAACACACACATAAATAATTTATTTAAAAGAAAACATTTCCTCTCTCTGACATTTTTATTGCCGTCACAACTTTTTTCTTCATAATGTATTTTTCTATAATAATTTAGCGATCACATTCAAACGTTCGCTTGGCTATAAATCTGGGCAAATTTAGGGTGATAATTTATTTTATGGGTCGAAAGACCAGCTTTTTATTTTTATTCTACGGACTATGACTCAGTCAGAGCAATAAAAATCATAATTCAGGGTTGTCACGCTGCCAAATTTCGTGATATGCCATTATGTTTTGACAAAACACGTTATAAATTGTGTAGCGGGAGGAAGGAAGCTTTGATAGCTTCCTGCAGTTTGTTTTATTTGTGTTAAAACTTTTTGATGATGATTTAATACTGTCGTTCATTTTTTTAGGCGAAAAGTTCAGAAGTTTATTTTTTCAAAGGGTTTCAGTTTTCCGGTGTTTTGTCGGGAAATAGGGTGTTTTATAACAATGAAGTTGGTATTCTGACGTTACGTCTCGGTCTATGATACCAGTATTTAAAATAATGTAATATTTAACCCAAGTAACAAAAGGTTCTATAACCAAGGCGTTTTATCACCAAAGAGTGATATAGTAGGCCTATAACGGTAATCATTGTGACTGCTTGTACCGTAAAGGTTTGTAACAAAGCTTCTCAGTTCTATAGTTCTATAATTTTAATTAAAATAATGTTAAATGCGGTTGACAGTTAATTCGAGTTTGGAGGCAGCTTTAGAGTAGGAATAGTTCTTAGCGTCATTTTGCGTCAAATTAATATGTTTATTAAAAACTTCAAACAGAGAAAAATATTAAGGAAATCCTCTATTTTTTCTATATATTTTAGTAGTAAGTATCCAAGTGATTTTTCATAGCAATTGACAGTAGTAAGCAAGCACATAACATGACCTGTGTCGGAATTGGAAAAAGTTGGTTTGTTTTACAAAAATATACGTAGGTAAGTATAGCAATAACTCGAACAAAGAAACCATTGGTTTTCTCCGAAAGCAACATCAGTCATCACACACATTCACTAATTATATAAAAAAATCAAAATAACCCATCATTATTGGCAATATGAAATCGATACGGCAATAAGAGAATATGATCGATATAAGTTATATTTTATAATATAATAAAATATTCGACATCGATACATATCGGATTTCGATACTAAATTATACGATTGGTTAATTTGCGTATAAAACTAAAAATGTTGTATCAATTTGATTTTAGGTGGATCGTAAAAATGTATTTTATTTTCCGAGAATAGCTATAAAAGTCAATATTATTAATTAACATTATACGAAACTGTAGATATTTATTGCGTGATAAACAAAAAAAAAGGTAAAACGTCAATTAGATTGTCTGTGGTTCTCAACAAATTAGCGCTGAGATTGATTGGCACGTTGTAAAACTGTTTATTGTTATTGGTAATAGGCATGTTGCAACTTGCAATATTACTTACCTAGTTATATTACATACCGAATACAATTTCGTTATAAAATATTGTTTGAGGGTTCTTGTAATATTTTTATTTTATATTGTCTAATGAGCCTCTGCGAATTGGTTTTGGCCCCTGGTGCACCTTTCAAAGGTCAGAGACTCCATGGTCCTGAAATATGTAAAGAAAAGGTGTAATAGTACCTACTGAAAATATTTTTGAAAGTTTGGAACAGTTCCTAAACCGGATAATGTCTTCAGTGGGATTCAGACTTTTCTCTAACTTATATTGCTTGAAACCATCAAGCATGAACGAACCACCAATTCCCCTTGCACCACAAAACAATGCATGTCTAAGTATAATCACAGTCTTTTTTTTGTACTTCTGTTTATAAATAATCAGCGAGTGATGCCACGTCTATTCTGACACCTCCTCACCGACAATTAATTAACAACTCTCTGATATTTCTTCATACGTAATTAATTACTATTACACGCCTTCAGACTCATAAAAACATTCACAATGGCTTTTGAAACAACTTAGCATGTTATTCCATGCAGTTGGTATATACTTTACTCTCTTTGCCATAGAGGTGGTTTTGCCCTGTACCAAGTGTGTCGGTAAAGTGGTATTCTTAAAAAAAGGTATACGATGGCTATTCATCATTTGTATAACAACCGAACATAAATAACAGATTTTGGGCGGTTTATTCAGCTTAGTTAACTTGGGTTTGTTCCTTTTAAATAAGAATTTTCATGCAGTTTTGGTTTTTTGAGATTTTTTTCTTGAAGTACCTACTTACCTACGGAAAGTGTTAAGAGTCCTATTACATTTTTTACGCAAATTCATGATTTTTGACGCAGTTATTCTCAGCAGCAGTAAGATATTTTAATTATTTGCTTAAGAATAACGATAGTGCCATTTTCTTTCTTGTAAGTTGGAGTTACACATTTTCATTTTTCTTTTCGTGTAATTTACTATAAATATTTTACGAAGTCAATTTGCAAGAAAAACCGTCAGCGATGGGACTTTGACGCTCAAATTCACATTGTTAGATTCAATTCTTATAAAAGCTAAAATTGCTGAAAGATAAGTTGAATGTTTTACTTGTTTATTGGAGTTCTAGAATTTCTTTAAATTCCTTGAGTTTTCACGGATAAAATCGTAAAGAAAGCGTAATTTAAGCCATAAATGTCTTGATTCAGCGTCCGTTATATTCCAAATAAACTAAATTTTATCAAATAAATTAATATGATATAAAATTTCGATCTACAATGAATACGTTTCATTAGTTTTTGTTTGACAATATAATAAGACAAAATTACAATAAATAAAATTGAAGTACTATAATTCTGCGTCAATTCAGGTCGCTCCTCAGTCTCATGTCAGTCTCGTCTCTAATTTTCGTCAATAACAATCGACAATCATCCGGAGATCGCTATTATTATCGACTCGTGTACGCCGATCGAAAAAATTTGATCCAGGGAGTAAAAATCAAAAAATAGCGAAACAATGTAATAGGACTCTTAAAGGCTTTTGTTTGCGGCCTTTTTAGACTGTCTACAATAAAATACCTGAGAACATAATATGTGACCGCACTGCATGAAGACCACTGATTAGATTAGCGGACACTGCTTTTGTTAAAATATTACAAAAAAAAATAACAAACTTTAGTCACTTGAAGTTGTTTTGATCATTAAATCGGTTCCTAGATATTTTCTTAACAAAGATGAATTATTTTACTGGTCTCCTATATCGCAATTAAATAAAACGGAAATGTGTACAGAAAACAAATAAAGCAATCTTTGCAAACATATATACAAACAACCTATAAAATCAAAACGAAGCTGTCAAAACCCACACACACTAATTCATAAAATAAATCAAGTATGGCAGGTGCAGAGCGGAGTGTACCATTAGGCTAATTCAAACCTTCTACCGATAACAAGGCTATAAGACTATATTACAGCAATTAACAGCCATTTTACATTTGATTTTATTGTGGCATAATTAGAGACGGACGAAGCACAGTACAAAGATAAGCAGTAAAATCAATCACAAAGCATTCATTTCTGTTGGAGGTTGATACCTTCATGGTATATAATCTGTCACATAGTGACTTTGTACGTAGGCATGACAACAGTTCTCAATAAAATGTCTGACGACTGAAACGTGTTTTCTGTGAATAATAATTTATGCTATCGCAAGTAACAGACTAACTCTGCTAGACACTTTCCATCAATTTCAAATAAAACATTGACAGATTTTTCAGGATTGTCAGAGTAAAAAACATAATCTGCAGTAACCCACTAAAGCTTTTTAGTGAAATAAAACAAAAACAAGTTGTTAGGATTGTCAAATAAACTTGTATGTTGCACTACACAAGTGAAACAAAACTCTACAGGGCTCGATGCGACAGCAGCGACATACCTACGAGTAACTTGTATCCTGAAGCAGCATGAGCAGGTAAACTCTTCAAGTTTGAGCCAATTCTGGACATTTGTTTCTAGTTGAAACACTGTACTTATGTCTACTGGTGGCCGAAGGTTTGAAACCAGTGATTTTGTACAGTTGGTGAATAACCCGATTTTACACCGTCTAGTTAGAAGCTATATAAACGTTATGGGTTAACAAGTCATAATTGTACAGTGAGAGAAGGCTAGAATTAGGCGCAGTTAGATTGGGAATTAATAAAGTATAGTATTTATTTGTGCAAACAGAAAAGATTTATTCAGAGACAAAATAAAGATACAGGTAGCCAAAGAGATTTAAAAGAATTAGGTATAGAGCGGACATTGGGAATAATGTCATACAAAAATTTTGATCCCGAACATTTTTGATTTTGACACACGAATGCTACCTGACAAGCGGGCGTATGACACTAGACAGAACGATTTATTCTAAGTAGTAAAAAGTTTTTGGATTACAATTTTCTTCGTCTTGTCCCGTCTATCACCCGTAAATATTTTAATGTCTTTGCAGGTAGCAAAGCGATGGAACGGCGACCTCGTAATGACTTAGGCCTTTCATAATAAACAATAGCTGTAAAATACAAAAACCCAACAGCAACAACAAGGACTAATCTACCATTTGATTAAGACTACTCACTAGAAGAGCTTATAGTATTATGCTATACTTACACTTTATATTCATCATTCATAATACTATTTATCATCCTTTTATTTGTTTATATGTCTACACTCAGCAAATCGATCTAAATACGATTCAATACTATAAAAATAACTGTAATATATTTTCACTCATAATTTTCATGTTGTGACACCTCAAATTGTCAGTTACTTTTTATTTCTCTTTCTTACTCTATGATATTTACTTTTTGGTTTATAAAATTTAAATTATTTTTATCAATATGTGTTTAGCTATGGTATGTTATAGATCATTACGATTGTTTAATAAATAACTTAATTTTAAATTATATCTTTAATAGTTATTTATGCAACTGTTGTATAATGAGGGGTATTAAAACACGAATGTGGGTTTATCACACGAGGCGAAGCCGAGTGTGATAATAGTATCACATGAGTGTTTAATACCTAATTATGTACAGTTGCATACAAGACTTTATCTACATCCATGATATGAATCCTCCATAAAAGGTTCTGAAACCATAGGGTGTTGCAGTGTTCTAAGAAGTCTATGTAAATTCATGGAAAGTTTAATTGCTTGTATTTACTACAAACAAACCGTGTATAGGTAGTAATATAATTATTTACATTTTGTATTGTTCAATTAGCAAAATTCACAAAGCTTGTATCACTCATTTTTGTAAACAACAAAGTACATAATGCAATACTAATATCCAAATGTCGAACAAAAATGGCGGGATACGACGTGAATTCGAATTAACCTATAAGTTTTTTTTTTTAATTACGGCGCTGTGGTAGTGAATCGCACGTGCTAGACGTTCGATTCACTACCACATTCGATGTTCTTTTTTTAAAACGAGTTGCATAATGAAATTCAGTACAACATTATAACACCCGTTTGGGTGTTATAATGGTTATTAAGACACTGGCTGTTTTAATGTTGGCCATAAGCTAACTGTTTCAGATACCTTTATAGAGGATTTATAGCATGGGTGTAGATAAAACTCTTTACGCACTCATGAATATGTCCTGGCCGACTACACTTGTCAGATGAGATAGTGGCCACACTAAGAAAAGTAATATTTGAAAATTGAAAAAGGAAGACCACTTTGGAAAACGACTCACGAACGGCTGGAAGCGGGTCTACACTTGGATCTGATATCTAAAGCATCAGAAAAAAGTTTGGCTTTTGCTGCTACATTCTTATATTACCCAGGGGATCCCGCTAAAGATTCCACCTGGTGTCTCTACTCCCGATCTTGGGAAGCTGTTTTCGTGACCTGGAACCTCTGCTCCCGATCTTCAGAAGCTGTCTTCGTGCTTGACTTGTTACTTGTCTCGCAAAGCTATCCTGACGTCTGGTCCTGAGATCTACACTGCCTTCCTACAGAGCTGACCTGGTGCGTGACTCTGGGAACTGCACGACGCCCTTCCAGCAGAGGTTTCCTGAAGCTGATCCTCGAAGTTGCCCTGATAACTGACCGGCTACCCTAACGCCTGTTCCCGTTCCTACAGTGCTGAACTGATTCGCCACCAATTAAGTGCGTGAACTATAAAACTACTACGTTTCTATCCTAGCTAGGTAGGTTTGATGGTTGCATGCACAACTTGTGTGTAAAACAGTTAATTACTAGCTTCTGCACCAGGTTTTGCTTTGCAAATATTGTGAAGGAAGAAAAAATTGGCGAAAAAATGTAGTTCGTACTTGTTTACTTTTTTAGTTGGGTGGGGTGTCAACATGACATGCGTTTGCGCAAGTATAGAACTCCTTGCGCGGATTGATTTATTGTTTCTATGAACATTCCAAAATCCGTTATGTAGAAAAATATTAGGGCACTAAATTTAATTAATTAATTTCACTTCTTCATTAATTTTTCCTTGTGCATTTTTTAATATAATTTATGTTTATATAAGAAAAACATATTATTTTCTATCATATTCTCTGTAAGCTACTATGGTTGTAATATGCAAACAAACAGAACATCTTTGCAAGTGAATGAATTAAAAAAACTTTTATTACTTCGATTCATGAATAAACCGATTGTTTGTATCGAGACGAGTGATTCGATTGAATTATGATATCAATGCAAATTGCATACAACACGGATATAAATGGCATACAGATGTATTGAGTTACTTCAGGCGTCATTTTACATTTGCGTGCTTGTCAGAAAATCTTGCATATTCATTACCATTTATTCATAATTAGCTCATTACGCCTGAATTAAATGTCAATGAATGAAATGCCAGCGTAGATGATGGCTCACTCTTTGGGGCTCTAACTAGGGATGCATTTTTAGGGTTCCGTAGCCAAATGGAAAAAAACGGAACCCTTATGGATTTGTCATGTCTGTCGTCTGTCCGTATGTCACAGCCACTTTTTTCCGAAACTATAAGAACTATGCTGTTTATACTTGGTAAGTAGATGTATTCTGTGAACCGCATTAAGATTTTCACACAAAAATAGAAAAAAAAAACAATCCATTTTGGGGGTTACCCACACTTAGAACTGGAACTCAAATTTTTTTTTTCATCAAACCCATACGTGTGGGGTATCTATGGATTGGTCTTCAAAAATGATATGGAAGTTGCAAAAATCATTTTTGTCTAAACTGAATAGTATGCGCGAGAGACACTTCCAAAGTGGTAAAATGTGTCCCCCCCCCCCCATAACTTCTAAAATAAGAGAAATGATAAAACTAAAAAAATATATGATGTACATTACCATGTAAACTTCCACAGAAAATTGGTTTGAACGAGATCTAATTAGTAGTTTTTTTTTTAATACGCTATTATTATTAAAACATCGATCAAAGTTACAACGAACTACAAGATCTTTTATATTATGTTACTTGCTGCTACGGAACCCGACATGGGCGAGTCCGACTCGCACTTGGCCGCTTTTTTTTAATTGCACTAAATTATTAGTGTGATAGTAGATAACGTAACGTAACATAACATCACGCCTGTAATCCTCGGAGGCTTATACTCAACAACAGCCCATAACATCCACTGCTGAACATAAGCCTCTCCCATGATGGGAGGAATTTGCTGTAATCTTCACGCTTGGCAGGCGGATTGGAGATCGCAGTGATGAAAGACTAACAGAAAACGCTGCTGCCCATTCTCTGGTCTACGGAGGCGCAAGGTGTTCTGCCTCAGACATTAGTCGCCTTATACGACACCCGTGAGTGTAATGGGTTGGTTCTATTCTACTCTGCCGGTTTCGTGATAGGGGGCGAGCCTATTGCCATCAATCGCGCACAAATTCATCCAGCTCCAGACTCCCCGACTGTTTTTTTTTTTTTCAGAAATTGACAAAATCACCCGTTCCCAACAGTGGAACGTGGCTGAACATGATTGTGATACAGAATATCAATCTGCGTGACTGTACTTTCTCATGAATTCAGATAAAATGCGAACGTGTGTCCAGTTGGCGAAAACATAAAAGTGATTTAATTTAAGTTTCACTATGTGAACACGCGTAAAAATTATGGCGTGTCCAGATGACGAAATAATAAGTGATACTAATTGTGAGTTTCACCAACTGAACACACGTGTGTTCAGTCTCTCGTGTCCAGTTGGAGAATAACCCAGAAATTCCAGACGGAAAAACACTTTGTCCAACCTGGGAATCGAACACCACACTCATGATCAGCAGTTGCGGTTGCAACCTAGACCTGGTAGCGGACAAGTATAGCAAAACTTATATTGTCACTTACGGGATATCTTCCGTGATTGGTAATTGTTTTGAGCTCTCGATATTTCGCCGCTGTTGCAAGCGCCATGATCGCGGGTTGACTGGAGAATGCGGGTGGATGGAAAATTAATTGTTAAGAGCAGACAAATCTATCATCCTTGTTTTTCACAGCCTTTATGTGTTCCTTGATGCGGCATATCGGGAGCTGAAAACAATGAACAATCACGGAAGATATTAATATCCCGTAAGGGACAATATAAGTTTAGTTTTAAACCAATGATATTCTAACAAACAGATATGTTATGAGCGCGCAATCGTGAAGACTCGAGAACGAGCCAATTGGCCTATTTTTTCTTTATTCTGCGTCACTGCGTGTATGTGAGCTGGCTCTGCCCCGCGGCACACTTTTTTCGGTGGTTTTGTAGGTGTATAACATATCTGTTTGTTAGAATATCATTGTTTTAAACCGTGAAAGCTTAAAACAGTGTTTAAGTATAGCAAAAACTATATTTCCGTAAAAAAATGCTGATTATTTTTAAAGCATTTGTTTTTCCTCTTAATTGACATAACGCTAAACTACATATCTTAAACTATAAAACACATACACATATTTTCCTAAAAATTATCATAAGTAGGTGTCAAAACATCGTGATCATAACCATTAGTGAAACTCGTAGAAAACATACAATAAACATATTTCATTAATTTACCATTAAATGTCTTCATAAATAATGATCGAGCGCGGTTGCGCCCACGCATCCGTTTTATGGCTTCATTTTTAGGGTTCAGTAAGAAACTGAAATATTTCAATTAATGTAAATGTAGGAAGGTAATATGTGGTTTACAAAATATCTTGTTTTGGTAATGTAATTTATGAAATAAATAATTGCAACCAAATTAATCAACCTATTATGGCCAAAAGGAAACCCGACACAAACTTGTACACGAAAGAAAAGTCTTGGTTGAGAATGATCGTGAATGAACCGGGAGTCACAAGAGATACTAAGCTGTTTCATGTCGCAAATGACAAAGATTAAAATTCAGGTTGATGGCCAAATTCCAGTTAACGGAGAGGCAGTAAAGGAAGATAAAGAAAAACATCGTCACTTCAAGAAACAATGGTACATCATCATCATAAATTACTAGACAATTTCAATCACCAAGCAAATATTTAAGATCCTGAAACAAACAAGAACACAAAAGCACAATCACAATGAATGCTATGAATTATAATTACAAGCATTTAGCTCGACCAACAAAATAAAAAGAAACGAGCTATACGGAACTCATTACGTTGGAGCTCTACAGACTGGCCCAATTATCTGCTTGGCCACGAGATGGACGATCAAGCAAAAAGGCGTGATGCGACTGCGACTGCGGAGAAAAATTAGCAAAAACATTATCATCATTTCAGCCTGGAGACATCCACTGTTGGGTATCGGCCTCTCGTTTGTTCACACACATGTAAACACATGTTTGAGCTAATAAAATTTCTTATTCTTATTCTTATTCCGCCATACTTCTCAGTTTTGTGGTTTTTTGACGATATCGTCCACCCACCGCGCTTTTGGATGGCCATAGTTTTGGCACAGACGGGACTGAGGAATGTGGGAAGACAACCAACTAGGTGGACAAACGATCTCATTAAAGTGGCCGAATGAAACTGGACAGCCATGACATAAAACCGTCAAAAGTGGAGAAATTTGGAAGAGCCCTACACTCAGCATTGGGTGGACATAGGTCGAAGAGAGAGAGAGAGTTTCGACTTAGAATATTAAAAATAAAATTGCATAGACTTATAGAGCAAGCTACCAGTCACCGAGACGGACGCGGGCGGCGGCGGCTGTATGCGGGTGAAGAATCAGGTGACACACGCTAGTGTTGTTTGACGCAAGTCGTTTCGTCAGAGGTCGTGAAAAGGGCGTATGATTACCGCCGCATTTTTACGAGTCTTCTGTGGAAAATTAATGTATTTCCACTGTTTATTGTGATTCCCACTGCATGTTTGTTTGTTTAATATGTTTGCGATGACAGGTGCTATAGGGTATTTTTATTGTGTAGCTGTGTTAATAGTCTACACAATCTTTTTTGTTATTTATTGTCCTGTGTTTAGTATATTTACTATCTTATTTATCACTATGAAATCTACAACTGGTATCGACTACGCGACTCTCAGACCTGATTACTCTGGTCCTGGTATTGTCAGTCAGTTCTGATTACTTTAGTAAAGTAGTAGGAAGTCTTATCTTATGGTGAATCATTATTAATATTAGTATTTTACTTAAATCCTATTCAGTCACTGAATAACAAGATATCTCCTGGGTAAGACTTGTTATGATTGTCAAACGGTAGAACGCGCTTTTCGAAACTTGGAGGTGAGGAGTACAATGATTATGAAATTGAACATCTGTGCTAATGTATCGTTAATTGCCTATTACCAGCCTGGGAAAACACACGTAGACCTCACGAAAAATGTTCCCTAGCAAACTCACATCATACATCCAATGATCAAATAAATTCTTTAAACAGAATCGTCGCCATGATGCAATCATCCGGCCATATGTAAACTACTGTATTCGTGTCAGAAAGCTAAGTACATACATTTACATATGAATCGTAAGTATTAATACATTGCCAATTGACACCCGTCTTAAATCACATGTTATAATACCCGTTTCTAAGGGCAGAGATGAGGTGGAGTAGATACGATAGCTGGTTTAAGTTGTATGTCTACAGTAATCTTGTACCTCTGAGAGACTTAAACGGCGGATGAATCATCTAGTTATAAAATATTATTATGATCTTACGAGATAATAATACATAATTAGAACTTCTCTTTCAAAACTGTTGCTCATAAATAAAAACTTCTTTTAGCGAATTTAAAATACAATGTAGAACAACATATAATTATTCGAATTAGCATAATGAATAGGAAGTGGTATTTTATAAATATATAATCAACAATTATTTTTTCAGATACACCGTTAATTCTTTCAGTAAAACCGAAATAGCAAAATTTCAACACACTGACATTATATTCGAGGAAGTTACTAGCTATTTAATTACCAACACCTCCTAAAATCACAACCGTGACAAATTAATAAAAAAACAAAAACAATTAAAAATTAAATCACAGTCATAACGGTTAGTACAGTCAGCATTAATCTATGACAGAAATAAGAAACATAAAACAGCAACACCCGAGGCGGATCATAAATTTAACTGCCGTTTTCTAAAATTAATAACGCATAATTCTAATATAAAACCTTAATGAGTGGCGAATAAAGCGATAAACGGCTAATTTACGATCTGCCCGGCCAATAAAAACTTAGCGATAAGTAATCTTAGAAATGGAAATCAATTACTTTGTTTACGTCCAGTTTGTGTCGAGTGATGGGATTTTTTATTTTATTATTTTTGTTTATTTTAATCTCTTTTATTGTGGGTTGTATTTTTTCTGGGATTAGTTCAGACCTGTCTTTTACTGGATGGATTTGTATAATTAAGTGTAGTGTATGTATAGTTTAAATATCGGGGTTTATAATCGGGATCAAAGTTTTATGGTCTTGACGCAATAATATCGCAGAAAAAATGTTTTTATTTTATTATTTTCGCGAAGTTTTTAAATAATTTTTCAGTAATTTATGATCTTCAACGAAGAAATAAATTATTGCTGTAGTTCAATTTTTTTTTACCACGTTAAGGTATATAATTAGACTTAATTATGACCAGCAGGTCAACAAAATATCATAACCATTTGATTCAACAAAATTAAAATAATAAATGTAATTAAGATTTTGTAGGACACGATAAAAATTAACATAATCATATTACTTTACATTATATTACGAAAATATTTAAATTAAATGTGTAATATAATGATTATTTTAGTTAATTAGTTTTTATTTACATGACCTTATGGGAATATGCAGGAACAGTGTTACACTTACGCCATTACGACTACCGGTATTTGTTAATGACCTTATAATATTTTAATGGAAGTAGTTAATGGACTACTGGCTTAAGAAAGCACAAATTATTAACTATGTTACATTGTGCAACATCAACTGACATCCGGTTTCTGGAAAGAAAATTATCAAACATTCAAAATTAAGCCCAAGTCCGATTAACTGTTGATAAATCAGCCAACAAAGCCAGCAGTTTGCAGCAATTTGCAACTTATTTTTTTCTTTTTTTTTCGTCACATAATCCGGTCTCAGATTTAACAAAACAACATAATTACTAACAATAGGAAAAATGTACACTTAAGTTTTTCTTTTTAAATGCCACAAATCCGTTAATGAAATCACTTTTGAATACAAAGTAAACGAACATAACCAACTCAGGTATACCACTGCAACCTCAAGCAATTTTATACGCAATAATAACTTATAAAACTCTATATTATAGCAGAATTAAATTGTCGGCGTTGGAAAAAATAACGTTAATTTTCACAAAAATACAAGTAACATATATAACGGCGGTATTTAAAATTTTACGACGATGCAATAAGTGTAAAATTCACATAACATGTTTTTAACACCAGTATCGCATACGTTCTCGATATAAAATCGGCGATGCCGATTTCGTATCGATTAAATCGAGTTTTTACGATATCTCGATAGATAAGATAATGTTGGGTCGGTGTGCATTATTTTTAATGTACTTTAAGTGCGTTAATAGTGTAATTTGGTAGCTGACTGTACATGACCTCGAATTTAAAGGAGTTTTTATGTTAAGTGCGAATGAAATTGCAGATTTTAAAATGGTAAGTAGCAGGTTTTATTTTTAATTTATTTGGCTTTAAATGTATTTTATTGTATGCTATAAAACTTTATAGATGTGTAAAATATCAGCTGCATTTTATTCAACAATAATTATGACTACCAAAATTAGTTCTAACCAATTCTAAATCTGGTTTTGTATTAAGAAAATTCATATACTATCCTTGTTGATTACGGCCCGTTTTCTATAACTTACTTACGTACAACTGTCAGTTAACATGCCACGTCTTGCAGCTATCGGTGTTTCTATAAACAAAGTTAGCTTGAAATATCGTATCCGTGTCACCTACCTGTCACTTGATTCATAGAAAAAACAAAGAAAGATTTTCTGTGACGTTTTGTTTCTAACCGTCAGCAAAATGTCAAACAGACAGAGATAGCAACCTACCGAAACCGAACAGTAAGTTATTAAAAATGGCCGTAAATTAATGGACTTACCATTGATGAAAACAGCTAACATCCTCCGGCAGTCCCATACCAGCTCTCTATTACCGTCTCCAGTCAGAGGTGGTAAAATTACTTATTTGCTGGCAAAAAGTAGTCACCTCCAATATTTCCTCGGATATACTAAAATACTGCGAGGAGCTCGTGGCTAAATAATAACAGCCACTCGGGTCGATCTTTAGGTTAAGCCGTGCTTACCTAGGTTGATCTGTGGATGGGTGACAACTCTTACATACCGAGTTTCCTCCGTGCCTCGGAAAGCACGTTAAGCTGTTGGTCCCGACTGTCATTTGAAGATCTTTGACAGTCGTTACAGGTAGTCAGTGGTCCAAAAAGTCTGACAACCAGTCTTACCAAGGGGTATCGTATTACCCAGTAACCCAGCTCCATATAAAATACTGGTATTCAGCTGCATCCGGTAAGACTGGAAGCCGACCCGAACATTTGGGAAAAGGCTAGGCAGATGATGATACTAAAATACTGCCGGTCACGGCAGTCCTGAAAAAGTCCTCGTGAAGTTTGTTGTTTGTTCATTGAAATTAAACCTTTGCAGAAGGTGTTTTGTTGAAAATAAAACTAAAAAAATACTGAAAACTAAGAACACTCCTAAAGGTTAAACAGTTGAGGCAAACAATACAGTAGCTCAGTCAATTTATTTGATATATTTTTCCCATCATTTTCTTAGTAAAATCTCATTTTACACTAAACTACTTGGCAACGTAGTTCACACCATTACAGTCGATGGAAACCAGAAGCCATGATAAGTTGCTACCAGGATTATACGTATATAAAAACTAAGACCATTCCATAATAAGCTGAGAAAAGTAGTAAAATGTTTCAATTTATAGAAAAAATTGACTTGCGGTACCTAGAAAACGAGTCAGAGAAAAATATAGCAAAACGTCGATACAATTTTTTGTCGATAATTTTGTACTTACTACTCAATCTACTCATTGAGTTATAGCTTGGAACTGATGATGAAATTACAGCGAAACATGCAATAGCCTGTTTAGTGACTTCACTTCAATTTGTCACTTTTCTATATCCTACCTTAAGTTGATGAGCTGCAAGCAGGAATAGTCCTTACGGTGGTCAGATGCATCCATAGTACATGCATCACATCTGCCTAGCCTTTTCCCAACTATGTTGGGGTCGGCTTCCAGTCTAACCGGATGAAGCTGAATACCAGTATTTTACGTGGAGCGACTGCCTATCTGACCTCCACAACCCAGTTAGTACCGGGTAATACGATACCCCATGGTAAGACTGATTGTCAGACTTTTTGGGCCACTGACTAACTGTAACGACGGTCAAAGATACAATTAAGGTCTGTCTGTAGTACATGCATCCTTGTCAAAAGATGTTCAGTGATTACAACATCATTATTAAACACAGAAACAATGATATCGTGATATTCAAAACAGCACCTTTTTCATCGTGAAAATGATGACTGACATCAGCTTCCAGTCCTACGAGATGTTATCGGGCTAATTCAGTACATCTTTTTTACAAAGAGCCATTCATCTCTGAACAATATGCATTTATAACATGGGAAATAAAGTATCGATTACAGTAATTATTTCTGACCTTTTTTCTCTTCTGGACTCATTAGGTTTTAGGCTCTAACTGATCAGCAATTAGAGTCTAAAATCCATTTGTACAAATCAAAAGCAATCAACATAGCACATAGGTGCTCGATACTGCATTTGCAACTTACGTCCGGCATGCAAGCAATGTCTGTACCAGTAGAGAAGTATTACTAGTAACTAACAGATAGACGGATATAGCATTCTGTATAAGGTATTACTGTTACTGTTATTAGTTGTTAGTAGAAATGGGGATACGTTTTTTTGGATTGAGTTTTAATTGCAGTTAATTTAAATATGTTTATGGACATTATGTATTCAACATTATTTGCGGGTCTATCAACCAAATATGGTGTTTGTAGTCCACAGATGACAAAAGTATTTTCTGTTTTAAAGTGACCTACACTGCAGTCCTGAATCAGTACAATGAAGTGTTACAGTTAAAATCTTCGAGAAAGAGGGCCTATACAGGTGGTAATTAGTTTTCAGCATTTTGAACACAGCTTATGCTTAAGTGAAGTGTTAATACTTAACATAATTTTAAGGTTCTATTTATCGACACAATTTTTGTATTTAATCATATATATGTTAGTCTGTAAGATATTGTATTTCTATGGGCTAAAGTTGCCTGAAAATTATATGAATGGTGTTGTTGTAACCTATGTCATTCTCATACATTTTTAACTTTTTCGCCATCATTACTCCGGATAGAATATGACTTTCACTCTACTCATTTCTGTAGATACAGTTACAGCCGGAGACTATTTGAACTGTTTCAACTACCAATACCAAAATATGTACTGTCTTCTAAATTCTCCATTTACATCCTGAAAACACAACACTACAGGTGTAGTGTTGTGTTTTCAGGATCTGCTTGGCGGATTTATTAGGTAACTAATATTATAAAGAGGTAACATTTGTTTGTAAGTTTGTATGTAGGGGGTAATCTCCGGAAGTAATGAACCAATTTTAAAAATTGTTTCACTGGTAGAAAGCTACATTATTCGTGAGTGCTATAGGCTATATTTTATTCCCGTACTCCCACGGGAACGAGAACTACGCTGGTGAAACCGCGGGACGTCAGCTAGTTAGGTAATAAATTCACATCACTCACCACTTGCACATAGAAACGCTTAACATGTGCACTACCCACTAGTGTTTGATACTTTTTGCACCAATTACACATACCGTCGAATACTCCGCGAAACTCCAGCGTAGCAAGATTTCGTAGTATTTTTATTGGCGATACTTTACCCATGTTTGTGAGCCTATGAACTGCGGAATGAAAGAAATTAAGTGCATTTGTGTAACGGTACACGGTAACAGCTGGTGGTATGGACATGACTTGTGGTCTTGTGGATGTGAGGATTCCGTCATTCCTGAATTCCTTTACTTGACGCTATAGATGTTGCGTTTTAGCATAGCGATAGCGGTCGTTGATCTTTCTCTAATGTTGCTTTGCACCAAAACTGTCAATACTGCATAGTTTTTTATTGGTAAAAATGTTCAGGATGACAATATGTCGATTAAGGTCGTTAAAAGGATATCAGTGGCGCAGGCTCCTAATCACTCGATTCCCACCGGCTTACCTTCAGAAGTTTGGAACACAACCACTCTCTACCGTAATTGAAAAATGACACAATCAGTACTTTTTTACAAGCATCACGAAACGCCTACTCGTACTCAATCAACAAAAATTTGCTCATCAACAACATTGCTATAAAATAACCCGCAGGCGCTATCGGCTTTTTGGCAGCTAAATTTCCATGCAAAATAAACGTCATGACGTCACTAGCCAGCCCGCCTATATTAGGACTCTGGTAAGCCGACGCAAATCGAGTTATTCATAGAGAAAGTAATAGAAAATGCGTGCGCGTGAGTGAGATGGGAAAATATCGTTATCGCTCGTTGAATTTCGTATAGAATCGAAAATCGTTCAATGCTTGATGACATTATTTTGTTTTCTAGGGAGCTAGGTTTTTTAAGCCGAAGATTATCGAGTTATGACAGGGGCAGAAAAAGAATGTATGTATGGGAGAACGAGATAGAATTAATAATGGTCAATAATGTCGAATGTCGATTTGGTACTAAATTATAGTACTAATTTTGTTGACTTATTTACATAGGATAAAATCACTTTTTTTTTAATTATATTAGGTGTTTTTTCTTCATGGGTATCGTTTTCGTGGTTTTTGGGGATGCTGATAATGAAAATGAGGTCAAAATGAAAATCCAAGATGGCGCCGACGAAAATTTTCAGTTTTTTCTTCATGGGTGTCGTTGTCGTGGTTTTTGGGGTTGCCTATAATGAAAATGAGGTTAAAATGAAAATCCAAGATGGAGCCGACGAACATTTTCGGTTTTTTTCTTCATGGGTATCGTTTTCGTGGTTTTTGGGGTCACTGATAATGAAAATGAGGTCAAAATGAAAATCCAAGATGGCGCCAACGAAAATTTTCGGTGTTTTCTTCATGGGTGTCGTTATCGTGGTTTTTGGGGTCGCTGATAATGAAAACGAGGTAAAAAAAAATCAAAGATGGCGCCAACGCAAATTTTCAGTTTTTTTCTTCATAGGTGTCATTTTTGTGGTTTTTGGGGTCGCTGATAACAAAAATTAGGTCAAAATGAACATAGAAAAAAAAAACGAAAAAAAAAAAAACTACCTATTCTCATATTTTTCCTTGGCTTCCCCTGACTCAATTTTCACTCTTCGCCACTGAAGGATATACATACATGTATTTCCGTTTTGTAAATGAAAAATGACTAACAATTTGGGTGAGTCAATGACTGCTATTGCCATGCTGAAATGCAACAACTACAGTAGTATTTTAAACAAAAATTGAATTATTATTTCCTTTATTCATCTAACATCTTATCTCTTACATTTTTAAATATTTCTTAAAAACATTTAAAAATTAAAAAAAAAAAAAATTGTTTTGACATTTTTGTTCCTCCAGCTAGCCGGGAAGTTCTAATGGCACGGGCCTAAGTCAAGTGTTCATCAGTTGGGTTACGTATGGAAATATTAGCTTCCACGCGGTTATGCGCAGACTGTGTAATATTGTCCGACTCACACTGCAGAAACTTTTTTACTATTATTATTCTTATCTTCTTCTACGTCAGTCCCATCAAAATAGCGGCAAGTGCTGGTGGGCAGGATTTGTCGAAAAGGCAGGATATTATGTTGAAATCTTAACAAAAAGCAGGATTCTGAATCTATACTAATATTATAAAGAGGTAACATTGGTTTGTAAGTTTGTAAGTTTGTATGTAGGGGGTAATCTCCGGAAGTAATGAACCAATTTTAAAAATTGTTTCACTGGTAGAAAGCTACATTATTCGTGAGTGCTATAGGCTATATTTTATTCCCGTACTCCCACGGGAACGGGAACTACGCGGGCACTACGCGGGTGAAACCGCGGGACGTCAGCTAGTATCCTATAAAATTGTCGATGAATGCACATGCACCAACGAAAGTATACATCTGCGCTAGCTTCCTTTGCGTGATCTATAAGCTAGTAAACAAATAAGGTATTCGATATGGATCATCGGTAGAAGCTATAAAAATTAATGATGTGTAACTTGTTTAAGTAATAAACGTGTGAGTTGAAAAACTCTTCAAGAATCTATAATATAGGTGAAAATACTTAATAACACTGTAAACCCGTTTAGTACATTTAAGACACTTATTTAAGTCTACGTTTTTAGCATTTTTGAAGACAAATTTTTCAAAAGACTCTTTCGTCATGACCCTGTTAAAACCATGATGAAAGCAATTCATGGTAACCAATGTTAGTAGAGAATAAATATCATCAACATCTGCCTTGTGTTGAATAAAAGGCGAGAAATATTATATAACTTGGACTGTATTTTATTAATTTTATTATAACTAGAACAAAACGTCTTTGCAGCAGGGCAGATAGAACGCAAGAGCGTGAAGGAAGTTAGAGTGAATTTTGAATACATTGTTCATCGTTCACACGGTTAAAAGTTTGCCATATATAAGAGCTACAGATAATTATTTTAGTGTTAAGAAACTTTTCTAAACATAGTTGGGCCGGGGGCGGTGAACAACATAATATAACTTACAATAATAAATTATCTAGTTAAAATAATATTTTTTGCAACAAACCTTTCTTAAACAATAAACGTATTTTAACTACAAGTTTACTTATATTCTAAACCTATAACAATTACATAGTATAATATTTATTTAATTTGTTTTATGGCTTAAATGTTAACATAAGAAATTACTTAAACCAAGGCAAGATCTTAGGAAACACAAAATTTAATTAAGTGGTAATGGACACAGTTTTCTAAGAGATCTTGTATACAATTTATTGTTGGCCATTTTAATGTGGGCCACTCTGACCTGACCATCTGGTCCAGGGATTATCTTGTCTATTCTCGCCATTGGCCAAGATAGGGGTGCAGTGTTGTCACTGCGTACAATAACAAGGTCACCTTCTTTTAGATTGGGGAGGACCTGTTTCCATTTGGGCCTGCTCTGTAATTGAGTGAGATAGTCCCTCGACCAGACAGACCAAAAGTCTTGTTTTATTTTTGTTAACATATTCCAAAATCTAAGTCTGTTCATTGGAACATTTGAGTGATCTACCTCTGGAAAGGTAGTCATGGCTGTACCTATTATAAAATGTCCAGGTGTAAGATATTGAAAGTTAGACACATCTGAACTCAATGGCAAGAGAGGCCTTGAGTTTAAAACTGCTTCAATTTCTACAATGATAGTGTAAAGAGCCTCAAATGTCAGAGCAATATTTCCTACAATTCTTTTAAAATGAAACTTTAGACTCTTTACACCTGCCTCCCATAGCCCACCAAACTCAGGAGAGTAGCTAGGTATAAATTTGAATTTTATGTATTTAGGTACACAATAGTTTTGAATTTCATCCACATGGTTTTTAGAGTTAAACAATTCATATAATTTATTCAGTTCATTTTCAGCACCTTTAAAGGTCTTGGCGTTGTCACAAAAGATAGTGACAGGCATTCCACGCCGGGCTATAAATCGTTTGAGACATGCCAAAAATGCCTCTGTGGTGAGGTCGCTAACCAATTCCACGTGGATGGCCTTTGTTGCAAAGCATACAAACAAGGCAATATAGCTTTTTGTTATGAGAGGTTTCCTCATTCTGGATACTTTTAAATTAAAAGGTCCACAGAAGTCTACTCCTACTATATAAAATGGTCTCACAGCAGTCAATCTTTCCTCAGGCAGAGAACCCATGAGCTGCACAGCAGCTGTAGCCTTCAGTCTTGCGCATTTAACACAGCGGTTGACAACCTTCTTAACCTCACGAATGGCGCTAATGATCCAAAACCTTTGAGAAAGAGAGCCTATGACAAGTTTTGCACCAGCATGTAATAATCGCAAGTGCTCTTTGTGTATTATAATATTCGTAATATGACAGTTTTTTGGCAAAATGATTGGGTGCTTCTTTTCATATGGAATGTCAGAAGCATTCTGAAGCCGACCACCTAAGCGAACCAAACCATTACTATCAATAAAAGGGTGTAAGCTGGACAGGCCTGACTTTATAGGGGAGTTATTTTTGAGCAAGGTAATCTCATTTGAAAAATGATATTCTTGAGTACAGCGCATGATCACCAAAAGTGCATTATGGAGCTCTTTTGGAGCTAGGACACCAACTAACTTTTCATTTTTTATATCAGAATTGTTGCGAAAACGCAAAATATAGGCTACTACTCTTTGCAACCTATTGATATCAGAGAACTTTTCAAAAAAGTTTTTTGAAAATGAATTTTTGCGACCACTTGGCGAAGAATCATTTACATTACAGTTTACAACAGGATCAGCATGATGAACATCATCATCAAGGGGGATGGGTAACTTGGACTCTGTAAGAGAGTGTTTGTAGTCCACATTAGAGAGATCTCTTGGACCATACCACCAAAGCTCATTAGACTGCAACTTCTGTGGATCGCATCCTCTAGATAACAGGTCAGCTGGGTTTTCAGCTGTGCTGACATAATGCCAACTGACACCTTTAGTCAGCTCTCGAATTTGTTTGACACGCTTCGTGACATAAGGATTTGACTTTATGTTATTTGATCTTATCCAAGCTAATACAATTTGTGAATCACTATACAAAAATGATTTCAGTGGAAGTCTATTTTTTAAAACTTTGTTGACTCTACATGAAAGCTCTGAAAGAAGCAGAGCACTATTTAATTCAAGTTTTGGGATAGTGATAGATTTGCTCAATGGAGCAACCCGTGATTTGGAACACAAAAGGTTTACAAAGACCGTTCCATCAGCATTAAATACTCTTAGATATATGCAACAGCCTAATGCTTTGAACGAAGCATCAGCATATCCCACTAGCTCTACATTAATTTTGCCAGTAGAATTGACACATCTTGGAATATTGATGGTGCCCATTGATTTTAAACTTTCTAAGAATTTTTCCCAAATGTAGAGCTGTTCATGGGGCATTATAGAGTCCCAGTCAATTTTTATTGACCACAATTTTTGCATGAATAGCTTTGCTGTGACTATAATTGGACCTATCAATCCTAAGGGATCAAACATTTTTCCTATAAAACTTAACACCTTTCTTTTGGTATTAACATAATTTTTCTCAACCAATGGGGCTGTAAAACTGAGCTGATCTAGCAAAATATCACATTTAAGACCTAGTGTTTTAACAATATTATTTTTGTTTAAATCAAGTTTTTCAAAATATTTAACTTCCTTTGGAAGGTCATCAAGAATTTGCGGACTGTTGGAACACCATTTGTGAAGAACAAAACTACCCTTTTCCATTAGTTCAATTAACTGCTGTTTAAGCTGCTGAAGCTGCTCCAGACTATCAGATCCAACTATCACATCGTCAACATATGTGCTTGTGCGCATGGCTTCGGCTGCAAGAGGGTATGAAACACCATATCTATTGGCCAATTCAATTAGGCACCGTGTTGCTAAGAAAGTTGAAGCTTTTAAGCCATATGTAACAGTCTGCAATTGTAAACAGCTAATGGGTTCTTGAGGATTATCACGCCAGAGTATATTTTGGAGGCTAGTTTGGGTAGAATCTATGACCACAGATCTAAACATTTTCTGAATGTCACAAATTAGCGTGTAGATAAATGTTCTCCATAGGATGAGTATATCAAGAAGTTCGCTTTGGACCACCGGACCATTTAACATGACATCATTCAGTGAAACCCCTGATCTAGATTTCATGCTACCATCAAAAACCACTCGCAACTTAGTAGTTAAGCTTTCCTCATTAAAAACTGCATGATGAGCCAAGAAGTAATTTGACCCATCTTGAACATTATAGTTCCCAATGTCAACAATTTTAGCATGTCCCAACTCTATATATTCATTAATAAACTTTTTATATTTTTCTAAATAGTAAAAATCCTTTTTAAATTTTTTCTCCAGTGTCAAGAATCTTTGGAGGGCTACTGAGAAAGAGTCCCCAAGCTGCAACTCAAACTTATTGGTCATTAATGGCATTTTGACAACAAACCTTTTGCCTTGAAGCTGCACATTTTCATTGAAACAACTTTCAGCCTTTTCAAATTCTAGGGATTTTAGCTTAGATGCAGGTTGAGGGATAGCCTCAGATAGCCAAAACTGTTCCATCACCTCCTCTAATTTATTGCTATTGCAGATGGCAAGATTGACAACCCTAATATCACATTCACCACTGTGTACCGCACTTTTAGGGATATTACCAGCAACCGTGTAGCCAAACAGAGTATTTTGCAATACAGGACCATTCTGAATTTTGACCTGCCCATTCAGCAAAATATTGAAATATATTTCAGCACTTAGAAGTATTGATATGACATCAGTTACATTGAAATTACTATCTGCTAAACAGATGTTTGTAGGTATCTTTAGCTTTGATATATCAAAGGAATGCTGAGGCAGGTGGGATGTGATGGAATCTACAACATTGCATTTAACATTTAACTTTACATCATTCACTGGAGAGTGTATGGTTAAATCAACACATTGATTTATTTTTTGATTTTTATTTCCAATTCCAACTATATTGCTAGTTTGGAATTTGGTTTTTAGACCTAACTTTTCCACAAGCTCTGTTGTCACAAAAGAAACTTGGCTTGCGGAATCAAGAAGCCCTCTGACAAAGATATCAGACCCGTGTCTGTCAATAAGTTTTACCCGTATAGTAGGCAATAAAACATTCACTGACGCATCATGTGAATGCAAGCTAACTGATCGTTCAGCAGCTGGAATGCTGTCTTTGTGCAGGAGAGTATTGTGCCCTGCTTTACAGACTTTGCAAGTAAAATTAAACCTACACTTGCCGGTGTGGTTTTTTAAGCACATTGTGCACAAGTTTTTACTTTGAACAAATATGGTACGGTCTTCTATAGGAGCCGTTTTAAAGCGGGGGCAAACATGGATAGCATGGTCTGCCCCATCGCAGTACAAACATTTGTAATTACTTTTATTTTTAGTGACAACATTGCTCACTTTGTTTGAACCTAATGACTTTTTAGGTTCGGAACTATCCTCAAGCGCCATAGCACGCTTTTCTAAAAACGACATGAAATCTTCCATAGTAGGAAGCACATCTAAATTTTTAATTTTAATCGTTTTGTTAGTGAGAAGTAGTTTGATTCTCAATAAAAACTTCCACGGCCGGCACTCGAACGATGGCTTCGAGAAGTCGGAGAATACGAATTTTTCTCAAAAACAAGCGTCCCGCACAATGCACACTATTACTCGAAGGACCACTTCGCCTATGTTGAATAAAAGGCGAGAAATATTATAAATTGGACTGTATTTTATTAATTTTATTATAACTAGAACAAAACGTCTTTGCAGCAGGGCAGATAGAACGCAAGAGAGTGAAGGAAGTTAGAGTGAATTTTGAATACATTGTTCATCGTTCACACGGTTAAAAGTTTGCCATATATAAGAGCTACAGATAATTATTTTAGTGTTAAGAAACTTTTCTAAACACCTTGCCTTTTCCCAACTATGTTGGGGTCGGCTTCCAGTCTAACCGGATGCAGCGGAATACCTGTATTTTACATGGAGCGAATGCCTATCTGACCTCCACAACCCAGTTCGTACTGGGTAATACGATACCCCTTGGTAAGACTGGTTGTCAGACTGTTTGGGTCACTGACTACCTGTAACGACTGTCAAAGATCTACAAATGGCAGCCGGGGCCAACGGCTTAACGTGCTTTCCGAGGCACGGAGGAAACCTGGTATGTACTGGGTGGTCACCCATCTACAGACCAACCTAGGCAAGCACAGCAGAATAAATATATTTACTTTAAAGATTTTGCCACAAGGGTTCCGCCTTATTAAAATGTCTGTCAGCCAGTCTGTAATACCTCATCATCATCATCATCAGCCTATTAATGCTCCCACTGCTGGGACGGATGTGTAATGTATGATATAATAACAAATGCTCTAATTTCACTTGAAATAACGTTCATATAATATAATTTTCATATGCTATAAAATCATATAACCTAATTTCATATGACCTAATGTTTCATATAATATAATTTTCATTTAATATAAAACATTTAGTATAACCTTCATTTTATATAATTTTCAATATGTATAATATTCTTTTTATATAACATTCATTTGACCTAATGTTCTTTTGACCTAATTTTCATGTTTAATGGTCACAGTTCTAACCTAACTCAAATGGCACCTAAGAAATCTTAAAATATTCAATGCATGGTTGAGGGTGGGCTTGGTCAACGGAGCCCCGCCTTGCGGGGCTCCTACTTCTGGATGGTTTATAAAAAAATAACCACGAAGGGGATGGCGTGGCCATCCCCTTCTAACCAAACCTGTCCGAGTCGGGGTGCCGTAAAGTCCAGATTGCATCCAATTTCTACTGGTTACAATAGTTGAGGGTGAGATTTTCATGTTTAATGGTCACAGTTCTAACCTAACTCAAATGGCACCTAACCAAATCTTAAAATATTCAATGCATGGTTGAGGGTGGGTTTGGTCGACGGAGCCCCGCTTCGCGGGGCTCCTACTTCTGGATGGTTTATAAAAAAATAACCACGAACTAACCTAACCTGTCCGAGTCGGGGTGCCCTAAAGTCCAGATTGCATCCAATTTCTACTGGTTACAATAGTTGAGGGTGAGATTTTCTAAATTATATTAAAAGTTATTAGAGATTATGAATATTATAGTAAATTAATAATATACTACATGAATATTATGTCAAATGTGCATTATAGGAAATGTTTATTATATCATAAGAAATTAGATAAAATGAAATTATATCAACAATTCATTATCTCAACTGATCGTTATATTAAACAAAAGTATATTAACTGAAATTAGGTCAAGTGAACGTTAGATTTTTTGTTATTATATCAACCGTTACACACCCTGCTGGGACACAGGCCTCCTCTCTATGAGAGGGAATACTTACATCATTATTATCATTATGATCTAATTATAAGTTTACCAAGAATATCTACATGTGGAAAGCAATAAAAGCATTGAGCATTGAGTATAATTTTTCAATCATATAACTTCACCGGCCAGAACCCACTCTTCAGAAAAGGCCTCTTCCGACTTACAAGTTTTTATCGCCAAGGAATTACACAGTAGTTTAGTTTTATGCCCAGACCAATTCTGAACCAATTTGTTTTTTCTAAAAATATGTGTGTTTGCTTAGCAATTATGAATTAACTTAAAAACTTAAGAGTTCTTGGATAGAAATGTGGGCGTTATACCTTTTATGGTGACTCTATAAACATGTTGATAACCTGTCAGTTAAACGTAATGGTTACCTATATTTGTAATAGAGAATGAAATAAATTGCTGGTTGTTATGCAATTTTGCTTTGCAACTGACTAATTTATTTTTTTATTCGTTATTCTAATCAATGTTGTCACACATCAGTTTGTTAGCACCACTTTTTATACAGCAATCATTAATAGGCGGTAGGTACTTATTTATTTTTAACTAGCGGACGTCACGCGGTTTCACCCGCGTAGTTCCCGTTCCCGTGGGATTACGGGGATAAAATATAGCCTATGTTACTCAGGGTGAATGTAGCTTTCTAATGGTGAATTTTTGAAATCGGTTTATTACTTCAGGAGATTACCCCCTACTTACAAACAAATTACAAACAAATGTTACCTCTTTATAATATTAGTATAGATTTCAGTAACTTCGGAGTTTGGCCGCTAAATCCAAAGAGCGGTTAATCCATCACCATAACGAACTTGCTCGCCAACTCACCATGGACCAGTATGTGAGACGACTAAAACGTCATCATATCCTAGAGTTAGAACACCAGTAGCTCTGGGTAGCAGATGAATAGATGCTTCCAATGGGAAGCCACTCCGCATGATAGCGTCACAGAACACATTTGATCATAGCCTTTTTTTTTTCGTATGGGGAAATCATCAAATGACTCCTCCCGCTCTGGGCGGAGCACGAAGGAGTGTCAGACTTTTACTGACGAAAACCCATCCATGTTCCTTCATCGCCCTTTATGTTCCGGGGCCACGGTATCTCTTCGAACAGTCCCGAAGCCCCGGCAGGCATCGGCCGTTGCGGACCCCTTCCTTTAGGACTGATAACAAATACAAGAGAAAAAAAAAACTAATATACCAGCTCATAAATAAAACTGTTCTTCAATTTTTACAGGACTATTACACACACAACAACAAAATATCAATTTAAAAAACGTATTGTCAAACCACAATAGATTCCATTCGCCATAATATAAATTGTCTCCCCATCAATTACCTGACATACATTGTGTCATATAATTCCTTTCCACTTATACAGTAACACGCTTCAATTAATATATCCTTTACATTATTGACCCATATAATTTTATACTGGAAAACCAATTTACTTTTTTCGTTGTGGTACAGAGTAAAAACATGCAGAAGTTTCATTACAAAAAAAAAACAACGATAATCTGTTTTACAGAAAAAGACAAAATGAATGAAAAAATACGGTATAAAAGCTGGGCTTATTCGTCGATTGACGAGTGAGAAACGCGCGAGTGCGCGCGATTTGGCACCTTCCATTTTTTTTTTGTCATCAATTCGCTCAACCTTGAACGTTGAACACGTTGAAACGTTGAAAAGATGTACAGTCGGCTACAAAAACTTCTTATAAAATATGTATATACCGACTTTAAATGTATAAGATATTTTATACGACTTGACTTTCAAACAAAAGTCATAAAATATTTTTCATTTGACTGTACTTTATAAAGAGCGAGCGAGTCTTTATAGAGAGCACGCGCAAACTCGCGAGTTTCTCACTCGCCAGTTGACGAATAAGCCAGATAGATAAGATACCAAAAATAAAACAGTAGAGTTGACAGTGTCCTTCCTAAAATCATTCGTTTTTTAAACATGCATTTGTTTGCTGTCGCAACTTATTATATCTCCATCTCCTGCATAAAATGGAACTTTTGTCTATATCTGTGCAGTTGTCATGGTCTTATAAAAAGTTATGATAGTGACGTCATAATAGCAACAGCTGCTAGACGGGTTAACGAGCGTAATAACTCAAAATAATAATTACACATCTAAGTGTGTGAGAGTATGTGTGGTTACAAGGAGTTAGTGCTCAAGAATTTTGTAGTTAGGATGCTGTGAATTGGCTACTGTGTATTATGACTATTATGAGATCAAACTAACTGAAGTCCGTTTCTGTCTATTCTGTTCCCGGAATAATAATTATTAGAAGTATTTAATCACAACACACATAACATAATATTACCCCACGCCTGTAATTCCCAAAGGGTTAAGCAGAGTTGTACCCATTAGTACACCTTCATTTCGCCAGCTATGTTTAAGTCCCATGCAACAGGGCGGCAGCCTATTGCCATCAACCAGGCACAAATCCAGACTCCGTGGCTGCTACTGAGAAATTACTGATGGAAAAAACTAATAACACTTATCCCGACCTGGGAATCGAACCTCATGCTCAGCAGTCGCACTTGCGACGATCAATCTACGTATCACATCAAGTGTTTAAATATTAAAAATGTGACAGTTCGTGAATAGAGTCGCGTTTAGAGAAAGCACAGACGATTGAACAGTCAATGACCAACTTAAAATTTAGCCCATTGCAATATGCTGTGATGACTAAAAGCACGCAAGCCACTAAAATTTAAAATTGTAGTCATTTCCAATTATTAAATAAATTGTATCAGCTATGTTTTCAAAAATAAGAAAACATTGAACAGATAAGTATGGAAGAAGAAGAAATACTACGCAGACCCCTAAAAAAATTATCTGTGTTCTTCAATAATGTAAACTTTTATTAATATTACCATGACGCCAATACAGTCCATTGCTACTATACTGCTAAAATCGTCACAGTGCTGCGCACAATAAAATTCACAAGCAATTTTATAATGCACTAGTTTTAGCATTTGGTTACATTTCCATAATAATTCATCACGATGACACATTGGTTTATTAAATGAAATACCAAACAATTATTAATATTGCTTTTTATTTAGAAAATGCAGTTGAATTAAAACATGATGCCGAATTGATTTTGGGGAAAATTACAAAAAGCTTAGAATCACCATCTTGACATTAGGACAGCCGGACTTACTTAGGTCCTCTGTAAATATAGATTAAAAAAACACTATATCTTAGTCTACATTAATTTACTAATAATTAATTTCTTTTAATCATCTTTCCCTGTCAGTAACTTAAGGCTTATACAAATTACACCATGAACAGTAAAAATTACAAACGCAACCACATGATTAATCATAATTCTTCTTACAAAGTAACAAACAGTTTCATCAAACACACAACACGCACTCTTGCGCAGGAGGCAATTTTTTACAGGTATATTACTTGACCAACATAACTTGACACATCAGGATGGCGCTGCTTGCTAAGTAAAATAACATCCACCTGTCAAATTCAATACATCTCAAATGTAGTTCGCACTTCCACCATGTCTCAAGATAGGTTAGCTAGTAACATTGTTCTTATCACTTTTTTACACTGGTATTCAGTTCGTGTGTAAATCATTATACATATTACACTTTATTAGGTATGTAATTACATAGTTCTTGAGTTCTTGTATGTGCGAACATTCAGAAAAAAATGTAGTTTTTTTTTGTGTTGGTACAGCCAAACCAACATCTTGGTATGCAGTTTTGTAACTACTTTATAGACAATGTTGTGACGGGTTATTGTACATTCGCCACAAAATTAATTCGCCACGAAAAAAAGTATGTGTAAACACGCCACAACTCTATTTTCATGAAGAGAAATCCGCCAGTATGTGGAATGGGAGAAGTCAATTGTTTTGTCTAGGTATGCTAAAAGCTAAAAAAAGAAGCATATTAATATACTAAGAATTCTTATGATTTCGAGATTTCGTATACATGTGCTGCTTTTTTTAGCTTTACAAGCAATATGTCTGGTCTGGTTGGGTTAGTTAACAGGTTTTTCCATCAGGAATTACTCAGTAGCAGGCTGGCCCAGCCCAGCCTGGTTGATAGCAATAGGCTATTAATTTACACCTTGGCCTAATCTTTCAAGGATTACAAGAGTTATTTAAATAAAGCGTTTTAATGATGGAATGATGAATATTTTCGCCTGTATAGCAAATAGTTTGATCCACTGTACCTACATACTCATTGTATGGCTGTCTATTGTTGACAGTAATAATTGATTTAGATACAGTTGCTTGTAGTAAATGAACTTATGCCGTGCCATATAATGGATTTATAATTGCAGTTTGAGTAATTAGAGATTAGAAGATAAAACATGACTTTTGTATTAAGTTCGCTGTGGAATTGATGGGTATTTTTTTGTGTTTGGGATTAACGTCAGAATTTCCAGCTATGATATATGTATATGTGTCAGCGTGACCGCACTGTCATTCTAAACGTGCAATGGATATTGTTGCAAGTATAATAATACATCCACTTTCTCTGTTTAAATTTCACCTTACATCCTTGGTTCCGACCCGCGTGTAAGGTTTCTTAGGCTCTCTTAAATGAGAAGAAACATAAAGAACAACAAAATAATGATAATAAATTTATTCAAAGTTAAAAACAAAAATTAAATAAGTAACCCTGCAATATAGATTTTATTTCCGGAAAGTGCAAAGCGTGCTAGTCGCTAATCACTACGTATTATAAATCGAAGTCCCCCGCCATGTCTGTCTGTCTGTCCCTATGTATGCTTAGAACAAACACAAACAAAAATAAATGTGTGTGTTAATGAATAATGAAATCGTTAAAACTACGCAACAGATTTTGATGCGGGTTTTTTTTAATAGATAGAGTGATTCAAGAGGAAGGTTTTAGTATATAATTGGTCAAGCGGGCAAAGCCGCGGGCATCAGCTAATATTTCATAATAAGGAAACCAAATAATACTCTTGCCAGAAATATACATAACAAACAATGACAAAAATATCAAAGTTTGCTCAACCAAAAATACACGTAATAACATTTGCTTAACAAAAATATTGTTACTCAAATATTCGCAGGCAATTGTTAAAATCAACCAAAAGCCAATATTGGACTCAATGAAAAGAACAAATAGTTGGTAAACGATTTTAACATGTATGTGATGTTGGTTAAATTAGTAAACAGCGGATGTAATGTAATTTTATTATAAAGAACTAAATACCATATACTACTCCTTTAGCAATATATACGAAGTTACCATGGTTATTATAAGGCTAGATTCGTGTCCAAAGACTTGCCCTATATTTCAAGAGATTTGGCGATAGACTAGGAGATAGAGAGAACTCAAACTCAAACTCAAAGCATTTATTTCAATTAGACCATTACGGCACTTTCGAATGT
Organism: Xestia xanthographa; assembly: GCA_905147715.2. Classification (NCBI taxonomy): domain Eukaryota; kingdom Metazoa; phylum Arthropoda; class Insecta; order Lepidoptera; family Noctuidae; genus Xestia; species Xestia xanthographa. The sequence goes on along the minus strand of LR990653.1, from coordinate 29,414,238 downwards.
CAAAAATACAAAAAAAAAACAAAGCTACAGTCACAAGACATAATAACTTGAGAAAGTACTGTAGTTGCCTATTCCCTAGCGTAGATCTTTATGGAGAATAACGGGCAAGAAACTCCATGGACACTCTTTTAAATTAAAATGTTGTTACAAAATCTTGGTTACATCATTGATTTTGAGATTATACATAAATGTGAGAACGATGTAGAAAGACGTGCACATTAAGAGCGTCCAGAGTAAAAGATTAGATGAGAGAGAGCATAGAGGTAGCAGGTAGACCTTTACCCAATCCTTCGGATAGAACCCGTGGTGTTAACATACTGTCATAACACTATGGCACTATGGCTATGTTGCTTTTGATCAAAATGTGGTAGCAGCTTGACGAAATCAGCAAAGGTTTAATGGCGTAAATCATTCATCCAGCAGTAGTTCTGTAAGCCTGTTTTGCAGGAACGTTTGCGATCAGACTTGACCCTAGCCTGTCGGCACGTTGACCTTAGCTCGGAGGTGGATCTTCCACACAGAGGATACAGACTCTTCCAGCTGCCTTAGCCACTTTTTACGACACCCACGTTATGATGCGGTGGTTCTATTCTATTACCCGGATACCAGACAGGACAGTCTTGTCCAGTGATGAGATAATGAACCAGTCCATAAACCCGTCAAATCAGAAATATATATCTATACTAATATTATAATAAAGAGGTAACATTTTGTTTGCAAGTTTGTATGTTTGTAAGTTTGTATGTAGGGGGTAATCTCCGAAAGTAATGAACCGATTTCAAAAATTCTTTCACCATTAGAAAGCTACATTCACCCTGAGTGACATAGGCTATATTTGATCCCCGTACTCTCACGGAATCGGGAACTACGCGGGTGAAACCGCGGGACGTCAGCTAGTGAGAAATAAAAGGATCAACGATCTACTAGAACCTCCAACATAAGGAAAAGCTTGACAAAGTAAATAAACCAGCGGCGACTTTGCATATAAAACAGCTGAACATTCTGGAAGATCAGTGAGCACTGTTCGATAATAAATCTCTTTATAAATACATACATACATCAGTGTTGCTAATTGACGTTTACAATCTTGCTCTGAATCAATGTATCTGTATTGAGGTGAGTGGAACAACTGTTGCTTTGGATGCAAGACGAGAGATGAAGCGAACTTGAAAAAAAAATATAGAAAGATAGATATAGAGACAAAAAGGTAAAGGTTGGTGCACTGATCAATGTGTAGTCTAAGAACAACGGATAATTGTATTCCTGATTTAAAAAAAATAAAAATGTTAACCTTGCCATCCCTGTACATACTGGAAACTGCATTATTTGTAAAAATCAAACCAACATTTGTTTAAAAAATATTCATCGGTTAAAAGAACTCCAATTCGTGCTCAATGTGAGAATTTGTTGTGTCCGATCAAGTGCAAAACTGCACTTTTGACGAAGAGTGTATTTGGTGTTGCTCCCAAAATTTATAATAAACTACCAGGCAGAATTAAATGTATGCCTTTATATAGATTTAAAAAGTCCCTTCAAGGGATACTACTAGATAAATTTTATTACAGTATGGATGAATATTTAAATGATAATTTCCTTTGATGAATTATTCTGATTTGTGATTTTACGATTCTTAGTTTACATTTTATAGTGGTTTTCTTTTTATGATTTTATTGGCATTTTATTCATCATCATTTCAGCCGAAAGACGTCCACTGCTGGACATAGGCCTCCCCCAAGTGTCGCCACATTAACCGGTCCCGTGCGACTCGCATCCAGCGGGTTCCCGCAATCTTCACCAGGTCATCGGTCCACCTAGTGGACAGCATTTTATTATTTGTAATATTTTTATTGACATTTCGTTTTTGTGATTTTTTTTAAATTTTATATTTAATTGACATTTTATATTTGTAATCTTCTATTTCAGTTAACTTTTTATATTTATAATCTTTTATTTGAGTTGACATTTTATTTGTAATCTTAATTGTTTTTTTTTCACTTTATTCAAATTTGTATGTCTGTAACAACAAAACATAGCAAGAGCATCTACTATTTATAAGATCCTTAATGTTTATACGTATGTTTGACAAATAAATTATTATGAATCTGGTTAAAAAGGGTGAGGTTCTAAATACAAATTTGGCGCATTTATTTTTTTCAGTGTACACTGATTTACCTAAACTTCTCATCATCTGTCTAGCTTTTTCCCAACAACATATGTTGAGGTCGGCTTCCAGTCTAACCGGATGTAGCTGTATACCAGTATTTTACATGGAGCGAGTGCCTATCGGATCTCCAGAACCCAGCTAGTAACTACTTAATAATACGATACCCCTTGGTAAGACATGGTTGTAAGACTTTTGGGCCACTGACTACCTGTAACGGCTGCCAAAGTTTTGCAAATGACAGCCAGGACCAACGGCTTAACGTGCTTTCTGAGGCACTCGGTATTTGATAAGCGGTCACCCATCCACGGACCAACTTAGGCAAGTGCGGCTTAACCTGAAGATTGATCCGAGTGGCTGTTATTAATTAGTCACGAGTTCCTCCCTTCTCCGAGCTTCTGTTCTATGTATTTTATGCATTTTTTTTTGGTATCTTCGAAACGATGTAATCATTTTTTATTGACGCCATATCCTCAAAACATCTATGAATGTCGATGTATAAATGTACGTAGAGGCAGAGCTATTGCACTCCGTGTGTAGGCATGAGATAATTACCTACCGCTTAGCGCATATTGAATATGCAAGCTCTCTAGGGCTGTCGCACTCCAGCCGTGCGTAACTGCGTACGTATGCCGCGTTAATTTTTCGCGCTCTTTTGACCTGGGGTCGCGTAGGTACCTACCTACTCGTACTTCGTGTTTGTTAACTGACTTATTTATTGATAATTAATCATTACTAGTGACAACGACAAGCCGGATAAACTGTTGCTGTTAATAAGTGTAGAAAAAAGTTGTCTTTTTTATATAAATTTCACTGCTCCTTCCATGTCCATGCTTCCCATCAGTTTATTTTAAAATTACCTATTTGTTAGATTTCGCATTTATGCTGCTATCAAATTTAAGTAATCGTACTTTTAGAGAAGGCAAGATATATGTGAGACATTATAATAGAGTAAAACAATTGTAATTATAAAAGTTTTAATTAACATTTAAATAATAATAAGTACATTAAAATACAAAAACATTGGTAGTTTTTTATTTTGAGTACTTGAGGCAACCCTACCGACTAACCATTAAGCAGTGAGACGTCGAATAAAATACGCTAACGCGTGGCGTCAAGGCACAATTTAGATCGAGCGGGCCCAGTTTAAGTATTTATAATGTCGGCTTTCTTCAAGATCAAAGGAGTGCAACTTCTGTACGCTAGTACTATTATCTATTCTGTGGTAGAGGCTTCCGTTGTTGTTTTTTTTGTTTCAGAAGAATGCATCGCTAAATCCTCTACCTTGCACTAACCACTTACATCGAAATGACACCGGTAAATATTCATAATTCATTTGCAATTAAACGCGTTGGAAACATAGCGGCCCACAGAATGGCGTAAATGAAGCTGTTTCATTAACTTTATCCTGTTGGCGGGACATAAATTTACTATTCATTTTAATGTCTATCAGTTTTGGTGTTCTGTTGTCATTCGTGAATTATTTATTACGTTAAGTATGTATTGGTGGTTGAGGGAGTTATTGTGATGTTTGCATATAAAGTATAAAGGGTTTTAATTGTTATTTTTCTTGATGCAGAAGGTCAAAAATGCACTAGGATTGATTCATTGTTTCTTGAATTTTAATTTAGGTCCAAGGTTACCTCATGTTTTGGTCACATCACATTATGACCCACAAATTCAGCAAGTTGGTAAATGGGTCTGACTACCTAGAATGTACACCGACAACAACGGAAGCATGGACATTAAAGTATCGACATTCGTAGAAGTTATAATGATGGTGTAAGCAGCCTCAATTAAAATTGATGTCATCATCGCTTCGAAGAAAAAGGTTTAAAGTTTAATATCTGAATTAATTAACAAGCCCTTAGGTGCTTCTTAAAAAAACTAAAACTTTTAATGACTGTTTTGAACACATCCAAAACATCACTTGCGTCAGCAGGTGAGTAATGTTACCTTTTTCGGCTGTCAAACACTAAAACAAAACACAATCGCGAACTCATCCTACATGATGCCTACCTACTTGCGTTGACAGTGACACAGTCATCTCATCTCTCATTCGTCATGCACGTAGAGGTAATCTCTGTGAGCCCCGCATCCGGAGACGAGCGTTAAATCTGCGATACTGTTGTGACACCTTAATGCTAGGTCAAAGAGTTGAATTTGAAATAGAGAGGTTATAGTTCTGACAGGTTTGTGCCCAAGCTGCTTTACTGGTTGGAAATACAGTAAGGTAGAGAGAGAGAGAAGGCCAGAAAGAAAGAAAAAAATAAATTAAGAGGAGAAAAATATGAATATGGAATACGAATTTGGTTGGACCTATTGTTGAGAGATATTTTCAGATTGTGTTGTATAACCTTACCTTAAAAACATCGTGAGGAAACCACCAAGCCTGAAAGACAGATTCCGAGTCTCATGGGTGGCATAAATACCAGGTTAATCATTAACCACACAATAAAGAAGAAATAACCTTACCCTACTGATGATCTTTAGGCATGTCATCATCATCTTGCCTAGCCTTTTCCCAAGTTTATTGGGGTCGGCTTCCAGTCTAACCGGATGCAGCTGAATACCAGTATTTTACGTGGAGCGACTGCCTATCTGACCTCCACAACCCAGTTAGTACTGGGTAATACGATACCCCTTGGTAAGACTGGTTGTCAGACTTTTTTTGGGCCACTGACTACCTGTAACGACTGTCAAAGATCACAAATGACGGCCGGGACCAACTGCTTAACGTGCTTTCCGAGGCATGGAGGAAACTCGGTATGTAATGGGTGGTCACCCATCCACAGACCAACCTAGGCAAGCACGGCTTAACCTAAACCTACCTTTCCTTACCTTTTCTTTAGGCATGTGAGTTGGCTAAAAGTGGATTACGATAGTTTACAAGTTAATGCAGGTAAGACACCTGCAAAAAAATTACAAGTTTACCTAAATAAATATCTACATATGTAGTAGGTACCTATCTACATAATTATTATTCTATTTTATTATACTAAAGTAGGTAGTGCATAACACCATTCACTTTTTAAAGCCTTCTCACAGCACACATCTTTCATTAATTCATATATGCATATAATATGCAAATTCCATACGAATAATGCGATTATACCTAATCAAATCACCGTCTTTTATATACGGTTATAAATTACATGATTATATTATGGCTATTCAGTTCGTTAGTCGAAAGTGTTTGCAACATTATAATTCATTAATTATGGTTACGACACTAGGGTTGTGTAAGACTAGCTTTTGTATCGATACTTTGCATCTTTGGATCGCAACAATGTATCGAATGGCTTCGAACCGTCTCCAAATATCGTATTATACCGTTCGCTGGGGTGCACGGTACTTAGTATCCTATTGTACTTATTGATGCCTCTAAAGTCTAAATGTTTAGGCAAAACATCAGGAATTATTTTAAGTTTTCACGGTTTATAACTAAACTTGAAATGTCACTTAATCCCATCTTCCGTGGTTTTTATTAATTTTGAGCTCCAGAAATTTTGACGTCAACCCGCGATCATGGCTTGCAACTGCGTTGAAATATCGGGAGCTCATTATAATATCATAATAATTACGGAAGATATCCCGTAACTGACATTTCAAGTTTAGGAATTATTTTGTAAATGTTTTGAGTTCTCCTTTTGTATTTAGGTACTAATCATGCAATTGAAGGTCGACTCGATCCTTTATTTTTGATATTTTTAAGTATTTATTGTATTCGTTTGTATCGATTTAATTTATCGTAGTACCGCATCCTTATATTTATATCGATACTGTAAAAGTGTTAAGTATCGGATCGGATCGCGCATCACTACACAACACTCATTTAAATGTTAATTATCAAAACAGTTGTAATCATTATGATATCGATTGATATTTGTTGGTAGTTTGTTTATTTATTTACATAATTTTCGTGTCGATTTTCTATTTTATTGTGGGAATGAAGGTAATCTGTGACGAGTGAGTTTAATTAACCTGAAATGGATATTTTGTTGACTTATTATGTTGTTGCAGTCTACAGGGACTACAAATCAGACTATTCTGGGTAGGTCACTCTTGGGTCATAAAACGTATAATTATCTTCTTTGACACATACTATTAAAAGTTAGGTTCAAAGTAACTTAGTACAAAGAGTTTACTAAAAAAATATTTCTATGTTTATTTGCAACATCAAAATCAAAATCAATCAAAATCAAAGCATTTATTTCAAGTAAGCCAGTTACAGGCACTTTTGAATTGTCGAAACAAAGATGAAAATTAAATGTAGCTACAGTCCCAGTCACAAGACATAAAAACTGTGAAAGTACTGTAGTTGCCCATTCCCTAGCGTAGATCTCTATGGAGAAGAACGGGCAAGAAACTCCATGGACACTCTTTTAAATCAGAATATTGTTACAAAATCTTGGTTACATCATTCACGTTGAGATGGTATATTATGTGAGAACAATGTAGCAAGATGTGCACGGTAAAAGTGTCCACAGCAAAAACACACAGCAAAAAAAAAATACAATTCAAAATAATTCATTCAAATAAGCCATGGCAACCAAGAGATGACCAGTCACAACTGACAGCGCCCGTTCACGGACATGACGCATGGATCAGCACCATTCAACTCAACCATTTTGAAGGGAACTAAATGATCCGACACATGCGCCACCATCAGCGAGACAATTGAGTGAGCATGACATACTCCAAACCGCCAGGGCACATTCTCGTCAAGAAAAGACGTAGGTTTCCAGTGAATGATAGCTTTCTAGTACATAGTACTCACACAATATGGGCTATGCATTTATATAATACTAAAGAGATTGATTCTATACAATGCAAAGATAGTTGTACAATCTTCAGCAGCTCCAACAATACAATTTAATGCTATCAATTTATGCGCCCCTGTCCATGTGGAGCAGGACCAGCATTGAGCCAAGCATTTTTATCAGCGATATAATCGCTCAACTTGTAATATGCTTGCTTACATAGTTGGCGTTTAATGCAAGTTTTAAATTTCGTCTCATTCAGTTCAAGAATACTTTGTGGAATTTTATTATAGCATCTCAAACAGTACCCCATGAAAGATGAGTCTACTTTAGCGAGTCTGAAACCTGGCTGAACTAGTTGGTCCCTATTTCTAGTACTGTAATTATGTCTGTCACCCCTTTTACCAAAAAGGTGCAGATTTAATCAACGATGATCAAATTATAATTTGGTCCTTATAAAAAATCCCATCGTTTTAAAATCAATCTTGAACTGTAATGAATAGCCGTATACTCATTCCCAGACCATTGCAAATCTAGTCTTCTAAATCAATAAAAAAAAGTTTACAAAACTAATCTAGTTTTAAAAAACGACGCGTAAAAGCGTTTGTAAAAATCTACTTGCAAAATGAACATCATTTATCATATATCACACCTCGGACTATTTAAAATTTAAATGGTCCTCTAAAACAATTTTAAAATTAACACGTCTGACTCCAACGATAATACCTTATACTATCACACCATCTTCACAATATATCAGATCATCAAACAATGACCATTTACAACGACAACCAACGAATAGCTTAAACACTTGATAGCAACATTAACATGTAACTAAGAACATGATATACTATCAATGTTATCATACGATCTACAAGTATTTACATACAATGTTGATCTGGAGGCAGGAAGCAGATAGTATCGTACAAATGTGGTATGGACGGCAATTATAGTGGGGATCACTGGGATGGAAGAAATTACGTCACTGAATCTACTTTGATGAAATGTTTTGAGTTAATTTGGAAGCAGTGCGCAGTGGTAACGGATAGATGAACAGACTGCTGTGGTTTCGAAGTTCGAACCTAGAAACGATAAAGAAAATCGATGAAGAAAAAACCAGCATGTCTGAGAACCAAAAATTGAAAAGCATGTGATATCTACCGAACGGGGCTGAGCCCGCGTGGTTTTAAGCACTCTATCCCTCACAGAGTGCATAAAACAAAACCGACAAAAAACGAGAAAAAAAAATGTTGACTATAAAAACCAATGATATTTAATTAAACAGATATGTTATGAGCGCGCAATCGTGAAGACTCGAAAACGCGCCAATTGGCCTGATTTTCCTTTATTCTGCGTCACTGCGTGTATGTAAGCTGGCTCTCCCCCGCGGAACACTTTTTTCGGTGGTTTTGTAGGTGTATCACATATTTGTTTATTAGAATATCATTGCTATAAAACGTAAACGTTTATTCATAAACGCATCCTGAAGTTGTGTGATCATCAACATCTGCGTAACCATCTTATTGACGTTTAAACCTCTGAATAAACCCAAAAATGATTAATATTCAATATCTATTATACAAATAGATACATAGATTCATGACATTATTCCAAAAAAAAAAAACAATCATTTGACTTCCACCTTTAACAATGAAATTAATCGATCTAAACGTTTTATAAACAACCGTCCCTAATCCCCACATAATAAGAGCCATATCACACTGGTTATTTATAAGCGTGTGACAAGCTAGGCGATTGTAAAACACAGTCGCTGCGTGTGCGTAGCGAGTACGCCGCGTATGCTCCACGTCTTCGTCACGTTTGCGTAACAAGAGCAAGTTAGGTGTACAAGAGAAAGCGAGACAAGCATCATCTGCCTAAGCTTTTTCCAACTATGTCAGGGTCGGCTTCCAGTCCAACTGGATGCAGGTAAATACCACTATTTTACATGGAGCGACTGCCTATCTGACCTCCACATTCCAGCAACTGGGTAAAACGGTACCCCTTGGTAAGTCTGCTTGGTTGTTGGTCGTTGACGTACAATATTGTGAAATCGTGGAGAACTCGACGCGTCGTCGCAGTTTGCTCGCTGCTTACAGCCCCGGAAAGCACGTTCAGAGATCGCTAGAAACACGTTGGCCAAACGTCCTCACGCTCCAACAGAGGCTAATATGAAAACTCGATAAAACCCATATTTAAGATTAAAATATTAATAAAAAAACATGTTATATCAAGCGTTAAGCGGATAATAAATAACGTCCCATTAATATTCAAAAGCCGACATAAAAAGTTGACTGCCAATAAATTATGATTGTTATAAATTTATTGACGCGGTCGTTAAAATATGTTTGGTTTTAATTAGCAATCGATTTCGCCAATGTTATTTATGTTAACTTTATGCTCTTCGAATTGGGACGTGGACGGTGGATGTGGGTAAGTGTGTATTTGTTAGTTTGTAGAAATAATAAATTTTGTATTCATTAATGCTGTTTTTTTTGTCACGAATGGTAGAAAAATAACGAATCCTTGTGCTTATTCGTTAAGCAAGAAATTATAATAATAATAATAAATTATTTATTTTGCAAAAACCATAACACTTTGCACTGTATACATTGTTTGAAAATAATATTTACATTATGATGCAATATTAGACTCTATCTTTTAAACTAGGACTTGCCTGTATCTTAAAAGATAGGGTTCAGGCAAGTGGATTCTGTTAATATTCACAACTATTATGACATAGGGGTGTAGCTAAAATCATAAACATAATTGAAAGTGGTTTTCTTCTGATCAAATCACCAACCACTTGTCTAGACGTGTTGATCTCGTCTATTATAGAAAAAAAAGATGCTGATGGACATAACAGTCTCCTTTTTTAGAAGTCGGTTGGTCGACTTTTTTAGAAGTCCGGAAAAAGAGAAGCTGGTTTTTGAAAAACTGAAGGCATGTAATTAAATGAAAGGCTAGACGAAAAAACACTAAAGTTTATTTATAATGTGTTTTTTGAAAATTTTCAGCAAGACTCCCATTCATCTCGCAAGACCCATTAGCCGTAGGAGGCAATGCAAAGTTTGGACATTATCATACACATGTTGAATACTAATAATGTCATTCGAATCCCGTATGTTAATGATATTGTCATTATATCGATTCTTTTTACGACTGCCTGTGTTTAATCAACGAATAATTAATCGACTTATAAAGTGTTTTTGGAAATTAAGGCTATAAATTTTAATTTATGGCGGTATTGGGACATAATGTGGGTGATTTGTGAGTTAGGTATATACAATCATATGATTGGATTGAGTCTTTCGACAGAGTGTGGAAAGGAAACCATTTTTCTTGTGTATTTCTTTTATAAAACCCAAGCTATGTAGGCTACGTATTAGTTTTTACCTACAAGGTGTGCGTGGCTAAAATTAGAACTAGCTCTGCCATCTTTTTTCCTACATCATTTCATGAAATATTTTCACAAATGTTTACCCACAAAATATCCTACTAAATCAAGTCACAATCAAATAAATCATTTGAAATTTCTCTGCATCACTATCGAATATGTATCGAGCAACTACACGTAATTATTTTATTAATTTTTTTTATTTTTAGAGACAAAAAAACAGTTACATGTTCAGGTTTAAAATGATGAGTAGTTACATAAATTGGTAAACATATAACCCACACCATTGTCCACGGATTAATAAATGAACAAATAAAGAACGGAAATATAATTTTGTTGAATTAATTAATTAATTTTAGATTAAGATTGTGGTGAAAGAATATTGATAGTCAATGTTTTAAATTTGTTACTAGAAAAAGAAAATATATCTATGTCCATAAATTGTGTGCTTATAGGTTTCCACTAGTTGACGTTCCATTATGTTCCATTCCATCTCAAAAAAGGTTTTTGTTAAGAAAATAAAACCCCATTTCTCTCATGTCTCTTAAGATAATAGCTAGAAATGAGTTCCTGCTTACAAGTACCTAAGTTACGGGATTTGCACTTTATCTAAACGCTACTATTAATTTGATATTTTCAAATGGCTCTAAACCTTATAGGTACCTTGAAAGTTTTACAACTTCCAACGCAGCAAGCAACTACACTAAATTACTTTTACATTCCATTTCAAAAAAGATTTATAGCGTATTAATTAAAATAAACTGCTGGCCACTATAACGCACCCATTATCGACATAAAAACGTCAAACGTCGAACGTAAAGTGTATCGTACACTCGCGTGCACTCAAAGTCGTGTAAACAAGTTGCGACGCACGATTAATTGCAACGCAGTGTAAAGCACGCACGTTCAATCAACAAGTGATTTGTGTTAAATGTTGTATCAATAAAACTGGTTGGATGTGTAAGTATGTTGTACAGTTGAGGAAAAAAGGTATTGATTTAGATTGTTTTATTTATTTCTGTGTAGCGCAACTAACTATTGGTTTCCTTGGATTGGAAAAGGGAAAAACTGGTGCATTTATAGTTTATTACTTTATTCATTTAACATTTGGATTAAATTCATCATCATCATCATCACCATTTCAGCCGAAAGACGTCAACTGCTGGACATAGGCCTCCCCCAAGTGTTACCACATTGGCCGGTCCCGGTGATGGGGCCGAAAAGTTCTGGAGTGGCGACCGCGAACCGGATGACGATGCGTTGGAAGGCCTCCCACTAGGTAGACCGATGGCCTGGTGAAGGTTGCGGGAATCAGTTGGTTGAGAGTTGCACGGACCGGTCAATGTGGAGACACTTGGGAAAGGCCTAATTATGATTATATTGGCTCCTTCCATAACCCAGATGCATGTCATAAACGAATTTAGCATTGCCCATCAGTTGACAAGAGTTGAGTACTCTTTAATCTTCATCAAAAATAATAAAATCCAAATTACTAGATGCTATTTATAATATACTCAGGGTTAACTTTTTCAAATGTCTATTATCATTAGACAGATGGCAATAGCAATAATCTCTTTCATTACATCGTCCCTGTCTCATCACGATAATATATCTACATTGCCTTTAATTATACAATTTTATTCGACGACTGTACTTTTAAGATTGTAAATCATAAATATTCTGCAATTGAATCTCAACTTTATGCTGTAGAATCTGAGGTACAGTCTTCATTGTGTGGCGTTTGTGATTTATGATAAATGCATGCTGTCGGTTGATTTATATTGCTTTTTGACATGCGATGTTTTGTCAACAATGACGCTCATTAGGTCAAATTTGACTTGTCACATGCGACATCGTCTGTAATGTTTGTTTCTTTATTTTATTGTTTTGTTGCATGCGGTAGTTGTCTTGGATTTTTTTCTAAGTTGTCCAAGTCTATAATTACAGCTATAGGTATCCTCTTATTTAAAACGTTGGCCGAAGTTTGTACGTACCACTGCTTGATAAGAATATTAAGAATTTTATTAATAATTAATCAAATAAATATGTGACAGTTTATCTACTTCTTATTTAAGTTTAATACCCATAGAAAGCAAAGCAAGCAAGGGGTTAAAGCGAATGTAACGTCCTGCACAGATACAACGATTATGAAAAAAAATGACGTTAGCTTTAAAAAATCTATGTCAATTGATTCCTCACTATCACTATTGTCAAGGCCTTAAAACTTGATCCGATTCTTCAATGAAATAAACAACACAATTTTTAATTTCCTCTTTACAAAAACAACAAAAATACCCAACACAATAAGGTAAAAAATCCATTGTCTGTACCAACAAATAATTCTTGCCGCGACCCACTGCGAGCTACGCGATATCGTAGAAAAACTCACAACAACCAACATGGCGTCGATTTATTGATATGTAAATCATTTTAATTGGCGCCTATGGACATTTTTTAGTGTAATTGGCAGCTCGGTCGTTATTCATCTGTTCGATGAGATATGATGCTGAGGTTGCAAGCTTGCGACTATTTTGGCACGGATACTTAAGTACCTACTCTGTGATCTAGGAAAGAGAAAAAGTCGCATTATGGACACTTTTACTAGCTTAAACTGTCTTACTGTTGTCGTAGGTCAGACTCCTTGTCAAAAAGTAATAAATGATTTTTTATTTGAAATCAGCATCTTCTTACCATTTTCTCAAGTATGTTTTGGGTTGCCTTCCTGTCTTACCGGATGCACGTGAATACCAGTATTTTATATGGAGCGGCTGCCTATTTAACCTCCACATCCCACTTAATACTGGGTAATATGATACCCCTTGGAAATATTGACTTTCTTACCAGACTTTTGAGCCACTGACTACCTGAAACGACTGCCAAAGATCAACAAATGTTAGCCTTGGAAACTTAGTATGTAATGAGTGGTCACTTATCCAATGGCCATTCAGGATTAAGGATTCAGGTTAAACCACGCTTTGGCAAGAACCTGAAGATCGGGATCATTCCCACTCGGATGCTTTTATTTAGCCGCGAGCTCCTTAGCAAATGGTTTATTTGAAATAAATTATTGATATTAATAAAATATTTATTATAGTTCGAGATTCAGTTTCATATTGATGTAACTTCTGTAAGGAGGTGGCGGAACGGGAGAGGGAGAGAACCTCTCAGCGTCCCGGTCGCCGCGGGAGACGCCCCGGGCGTCGGGGGCCACCACGTGGCCCCCGGCCACCGTAGGCGCGGGCTTGTGGACGGTGGACTATGGGCTAGCTCGCCGGCCATCCGTCTCATGACGACAGTCCGTGTCGACGGCGCGTTCGTGTTCCACGCGCGCCTCAAATAGAGTCAGCAATAGGAAGGGGTCCGCAAGAGCTGATGCCTGCCGGGGTTGCGGGACTGTTCGAAAGAGAAACCGTGGCCCCGGAACACAAAGGGCGATGAAGGAACATGGATGGGTTTTAGTCAGTAAAAGTCTGACAGTCTGACAGGCGGAGCAGGAGGGACCCCTGCTCCGCCCAGAGCGGGAGGAGTCATTTGATGATTTCCCAACCGAAAAAAAAAGGAGACTGTACAGCTTAAAGTTGTGGTTGTGGGTTTGTAGTGCGCAAAGTCTCTAACTTTGCGCACTACAAACCCACAACCACAACTTTGTTGGGAAATCATCAAATGACTCCTCCCGCTCTGGGCGGAGCATATTGATCAGTAATTTCTCGTAGTATTTCGGAATTTACCGTCAAGTAAAGCATATTATGTGAAGTAGGAAGAGACCAGGGGTGGCAGTAGGTAAGTAAAGGTCCCCCGCCCCTCTCAGTACATCAATCCATGGTGATTTTCCCGCATACTTTTTGCGGTTGTCATTAAATCGCACGACTTAGTAGTTTCAGTCGCAAGTCTACATTCCTACGATCAATATTTCGACGTTTCAAAAGTAGAATTTATGCCAGTAACGGCATTTACAATAACGCTACGTAGTCGTGTCGTTTATTGTCGCATGTCGGACGATCCTTCTTTACATATGAAATATGTCGCGATTTTTTGTCACTAGTGTACGTTTATTGAAATGTTTTGTAAAAACATGGCGATGTTTTAAAACCTGACATAATTATCCTCTTTTACAAATAATTGTATAAGTATAATCAGCCTATAATGTTCCCACTGCTGGGACAGGCCTCCTCTCTATGAGAGGGAACGGGCTATAATCTACCACGCGGGCCCAGTTCGTGTTGGTAGAGGTCACATGTCTTCGAATTTTTGGTTCTAGGATATCGTTTCCTCACAATTTTTAATTAATAGGCTAATTCCCACCATCAATAAATTGCAAATCTATTTAGTTCGTCAGTTAGAATATTGGAAAATAATTAACAAAGATAAAACGCATAACAACGCACTAAAAATTATAGCACGGCGTGACGTATTGAGAATTTTAAGTGTCGTATCTTCGTCAATTTTGGTTTAATTAACAAAAGAAAAAATACATGTCAAATATTTTTTGATAATCTAACTGACGGACTATTTAGATTTTTTCAGGACACAAGCCTATTGTTTATTTTTATGTGTATGTTATTTCTGTGACGTCAAATATAACTGTTGGATAAAATAGCAGTGCTGCCTCATTAGTCTACTGGGTCAGACTGGGTCTGAAGGACTCGAATCCCAGGTCAGACAAAGTGTTATTGGGTTTGTCTATCAGGTATTTCTCAGTAGTAGCCCGGAGAGAGCCGTGTGGTATCCGGCAGAGTAGAATAGAACCAACCCATTACACTCACGGGTGTCGTATAAGGTGACTAATGTCTGAGGCAGAACACCTTGCGCCTCCGTAGACCTGAGAATGGGCAGCAGCGTTTTCTGTTAGTCTTTCATCACTGCGATCTCCAATCCACCTGCCAAGCGTGGAGATTACGGCAAATTCCTCCCATCATGGGAGAGGCTTATGTCCAGCAGTGGACGTTATGAGCTGTTGGAGTAGTAATGTAGTAGCCCGGAGTTTGGGTCAGTGCCCGGTTGATGGCAATAGGATCGTCCCCTATTACCCGGGACTTGAACATAACTGGTGAAATGTGGATGTACTATAGGAGTATAGGACCTATTCCTAACCCTTCGGGGATTAATTGAAGATCAGAATTGCATATACACAAACAAATACACGAAATTAATCTATAATGAATGAATCAAAATGTTTGTTAGTTATTCGTCCAGCAACGAACAGCTAAAAAAAAAAACAATAATTTATTCACATACCTCTTACAAAGTCACACTCCCCCTAATTTCAGCAACACCACATTAAATAACAACGTAGCCCGATAAGGTATCTCCCACAATTAATTACTGTAAGCCCACATTGCCCAGGCGCATCCTTACGGGCGCATCGCGTGTCTATGGGCCATAAACCACAAACACCATCAGTTTATGGGAGAAGCCGGCCCGGGGCTAATTGTCGCTATTATGGCAATTTCTTGAATTATTTACGCCATTATTAATGTTTGGCTCTGGTACTTCTATGGTGTTGGTAGGTTCATATTTTATGGGAAAGTTGGGTGGTTATGCAGGAAAGGACCTTCAATATAAAGTATGGATTTGCTTACTCGCGAAGTGTGGATGTGTGTGTAATATTATGTTTTTATGAATACATAACGTAGGTAATAAAAACAATATGTAAGGATTTCCAAAATTTAATTTAATCCATCAATAGGTAGGTAATATTAATGTCTGATCATTAAAAAGTCACCATTCAATCTTTTGTAAAATAACATCAAATGTTGGCTGTACACCTTTTCTAGAACTACAGACAAGTGGTATACCCCCATGACATAAATACATAATACCTAATAATAACATTATCAGCAGTCCTTTTATGTAAGTTCGGCATCGTAAATCGTCTATAGACGATCAAGTACATAACAATTTATTTACGTCCACAATTCAGCTCAGTGCATCCAATGTTATCAGTGTTATTATCACCTATTTACAAATTACGAGGCAGCCTTGCGGCGGACAAGTTTATCTTAAATATGAGTGTCAACGTCCATTAGTAGCACAGAATAAAGAAAACGATAGAGCAGAAGATTCACAAGCCTGATGACATACGAGATGACAAACTTGAAAGATTTGTGGGTATAGAGATAGTAGAAGCTAATGCACTTATAAAATTTATCAATGACTTTCATGACCTTCTAATTAAGGTCAAACCAGTTATAGGTCGGATAGTGTTTGCGAGCATCAATCGACCGATATAAGATGAATTTTTTCGTATTCGGAACCCAAAAGTCTGACAACCAGTCTTACTAAGGGGTATCATCGTTTTACCCAGTTACTGGGTTGTAGAGGTTAGATTGGCAGTCACTCCATGTAAAAAAAACACTTGTATACAGATGCATTCGGTACACTGTTAACCATTGCCAACTTAGGAAGACGCTAGGCAGATAAAACGATAAATTATTTGATTTAGAACTGTACAACAAAGTATTAATAATGTTAACCTAATGATGAAAAAACAGAATAGTCTCAGGTTGCTCGTTACTTGCTTTCATGGTGCTCTCGTTACATTATCTTATTATTATCTTAGTATTTGTACTAAACGGTCTTTCTGAACTATTTTCTATGTCTTGAAGTTATTGAATGTATTTATTATACAAATCGTGATAACTTTTCGTGATAGTTAAGTTCAATTTATTTCTAAATCACAAACTTTGGTCACGTTTTGGAATAAATCATGTTTGTCAAATAAATCTTTGTGATATTTTGAAACGAACGAAGTAATCTTAATAGAACTGCTGTAAGAAGTTTCTCAGACAGTAATAAAGTCTACACGCGAACATTATAATCCAACAAAATATGGCCCAACCTTTACACCATCAATAATAAATATTTTACATAGTATCCTGCAATTTCCTTCCTTTAGTTTCTTGCAATAAAACACAAAACACTGAAGCAATGAACGGTAGAACTGCAAATATCAACGATGGTATCCAATGAGGATCGATAGTAGCTATGAATGGTGCAACCATTGCTCCTATTTTAGCACCAGCTGAGCTCAACCCGTAGGCCATAGTACGCAATGGAGTAGGAAACAATTCGGAAACATAGACACACAGGACGCCGAATGTGGTACAAGTGGCTGCGAAGCCTATGATGCCTAGAATGGTGCACCCTGTGTGGCCTGGTGGTACAAACATGAGGATGGCCATTGTGATGCCGATGATAGTCAAAGTTCCAATTGTGGATACTTTTCTTCCAAAGGTTTGGTTCAGCATCATTGCTAGAGGAGATGTTGGGATCTGAAAACAAAAGAATGCAATAGAACTATGAGCAAGTACGCCTTCTTGTTTTTATATAAAATGACAATATTTCGGTAGTGATTCGTTACTTTTATCCATAACAATTAACTGGACTAACCTGAATAGATCCTAATAATATCACAGTGATGAAAATATTAGATCCAATAAAAGTAATATATTGGTTTATGCCAAAATAGCAAGCTCCAGCTGACAACCAAATTAAGATTGAAGATATCGTCTTGAACGCCATGTGTTTAGTTCTGAATAGATCCAAGTATGTTGACTTGCGTATTTCTTTATCATTGACCATCATTTCGTCCAATGCCATAGCAATATTCTCTCGTATGGTTGCCGTGTTTAATTTGTTCCTAAAATCAAAACCAATTTTGACACATTCCACAAAATCTATAGATTATCATAGTGTACACTTATGACAATGACTAAAATAATTATTTCTCACCTCTTGGCAGCTCTTGTCATAACCTCAAGTGCTTTTTCTCCATTGCCTTTTGACATCAACCATCTAGGTGACTCAGGCAGGCATACAATAAATGCGTAAATAAAAACTGAAGCCACAGCATATACCAAAAGGTACATTCTCCAATCAATAGAGAAGTAGGCAAATACTGATAACAGTGCTTGGGCCAGTCCATCAGGAATGATTGCTAGACTGCCTGCAGCTTCCCTATGCTGTGGTCCAACAATTTCTATAATAAATACTACGCTGATTATCATAGTGCCACCTGAAGCCATTCCTATGAAAAATCTTATGCCGTTAAATATCCAGTAGCTTGGAGAAAATGGTGCGGCTAACATGAATATGATGTTGAGTACTGATGATATTATTAATCCAATTCGTCGACCAAATCTGAAACATAATAATTTCTGTAATTCATAAAATGGAACAGATGAAAATTTGAAAAAATAAAAAATATGTTTTACCTGTCAGAGATCCAACCAAACTGTGAAACCCCAACCAAAAATCCAAACATCAGCATTGACTGAGTAAAACTAGCTTTCCATGCATCTTCACAAATCAGTCCAAATTCTGAGATCAGGGTCTTTTCAAACACATCTTCATAATACTTATACTCTACACAATTATTATAACAAGTTGAATTTTCTGCTTTGACTGTAGCATTATCTCCGAACTTAATGCATAGAAACTCTGTTTTGGGAGTCAAGAAGATTATGGAAAGCATGTTCCATATTGCTGCTACTCTCACTACAGCTGCTATAGTACAAACTGTAGCTTGCCACACACCAAATGCACCAATAGATTTGACCACATAGTCATCTTCAAAGTCACTATCAACTAAATTGTCAGAACTGCTGCTTCTTCTACAACTATCCATGTCTATTTTGATTGAATCTGCTATTAATTCAGAAGCTTTTACATGATTTGTGAGGATATTGGGATTTATTCTTAGAGACATTAATTTGGTCAGGTTAAAATTGATAGTTTTTGCAAGTAATTTAATCCACTAATATTTTAATTAAATGCACGATTTTTTTACACATCGTTAATGAAAGTAAGATCAACACTAAATGATGCATTGATGAAATTAATTACGTATTTTTATCGTTAAACTTTGTTATGAATACTTATAATTAACTTATCAGCTGTTGATGTAATTCTAGATCAATGAACTGGTTATTGCTGTAGGTCATGGATAATGATGCCTGGATGTTTGTTTTGATGACACAATTTAATATGAAAGGTTCATTACTAACCGTTGATCTTGGCTGTCTTTGTAGATCTTTGACATTGGACACGGGTACACAGAAGTCTGAACGTAATCTTACGAAGGGGTATTATATATTACCTAGTAACTGCGTCGCGGAAATAAAATAGGTAGTCACTTCATAAAAATACTGGTATTCAACTGGTAGACTTACGTTAGTCTGGAACCCAACCAAGCTAGGAAGATGATGATTGTGAATACTCAAAACGTTCCAAATGGTTTTATCAAAATGAGAAACTAATATAAAATGAGCATCACCAACTACGTGCATGTTATCAAGATAAACCATAAAAGAGACTTATTGAAAAGTCTTCTCCCTAATAAGTAGTCCCCATTACCCAATTTATACAGCCTAAATGAGAGTCTTCGTCTTGTCCGACGTGTTTCCATAAATAAACCTCCCAGAACCGCCTTTGTTCGTATCGTTATTTCGGCGGACGGAACCACACGGGTTGCTTGTCCTCGCATTTTTTATCCGACGCCCAGCCCAATTAATCTTCCTTATCGTCCCATCGCCGCCAGTTAAATAATCGCGGCGCAGACGAGTTTAACATAAATTAAGTTTTCCACGACACCTGAGATACCCCCCTTGTGTTAAGAGCCTCGGCTACGTTCCATTTACCTACGAGTCAGTGGGTTTTGATTCTTATGTTGAGGGTACAATAATTAAAGGGACGGTTTCAGTAAGTTTGCTGGTCAGTAATAATGAGGCTTCGTCGAGAGATGTATATCGCAAGTCAGAAAGAAAGGTTAAGTGTGAACATTTGTTTGTTAATGCCCTTGTATAATGGATTTGTGGTTCTTTTTCGGTTGGAATGATAAGTTGTTTTACTTTAATTGATCGATCGCTTGATTTCTTTCGGGTTTTGTAAACGGTGAACGAATTTCTCTTACATGTGGACAGCTGGGATAAGTGAAACGGTAAGGGGTGATTGATGACAGTATTTAGATTTAGTACGTCTGTGCCAGCCGTATTTTTTTTTTTGCAATTGGTGACTTTGTTTTGACATCAAAGGTTGAAAAAAAAACTCGGTTTTTATTAACACAGAGCTATATTCAGCGAAAAAAGAGATGTCTGTCTTCTAGGACTAAGGTATGAAAAATCCATTTATACATTACAATTTTACAAGATTTTCTAAAACACTTAAGTACTGCATATGCTGATAATAGCATGAATATTATAAACAACTTATTCCTCAGACTAACTTTAAACTTCACCAAGTTAACATAAATCCTAGAACGGTGTTAATCTGGGCTGTATAAAGTATAATTATTGGCTAAGTTCAGCCAGGGTCAACGAGAGAGCGCCCTTGGTCTGATAATCTCAACTAGCGTCAAGTTAAAAGCCACGTAAATCTTAGTAAGAACAGAGACGGGGTGGAAACGAGTTACTCAAATAGATTGTCTCCTAAGACTCTTTATAACGTTTAACTTGTTACTTGGGATATTAGCTCTTTATTTTAGAAAGGTTGTTTTTACTGAAATTTCTTAAATGCAGCATAGAATCAGGAATAGTACCCTTTTGATGGTAATAGACTTGCCCCTTGCCCCTTGTTAAATGGGACATAAGCAAACCTGATGAATGTGGGTTTATGTATTGTAATGTTACGTAATATCAACAACCTGACATTACGGCAGCACGTTAATAGAATAGAATAATTTATTTGTGTAAAAATAAATAGGGTTATGAACTCACATGTTTCGCCTTAGAATGGTATACAAATATAATAGGATTCATATCTATTCGAAATCTTAACAGTAATTAATAAAATAAAAAACTAAAAATATATCAACTTAAAATACTTTATAAACTCAATCTATCGGATACTTTTTTTTCGTTATGTTATGCTGTAAGTATTTCATCAGATTTAATAACACTATCGTCAACAAAAATATAGTCATCTTCTGCCCTTTCCCAACTATGGTACTGGGTACCCTTCGTTAAGAATGTTATTAATTGCGGTATGTTATGTTCATCGTGCATTAATTCAATAACATCTTTCAAAGATTTCTTTGCTTTTTCTTTCTTTTTCGTGGGGTATGTGTAATCTGGTTTCAAAGTTTTTATGTCACCCATTGGTCGTCTGACTTGGTTTTAAATGCCGTCGAGAAACATCTGTCAGGCATGCTGGTTTCTTTGCTACACTACACTAAAACAGCCCATAACGTCCACTGCTGGACATAAGCCTCTCCCATGATGAGAGGAATTTGCCGTAATCTCCACGCTTGGCAGGCGGATTGGAGATCGCAGTGATAAAAAACTAACAGAAAACGCTGCTGCCCATTCTCTGGTCTACGGAGGCGTAAGGTGTTCTGCCTCAGACGTTAGTCGCCATATACGACACCAGTGAGTGTAATGGCTTGGTTCTATTCTACTCTGCCGGATACCACACGGCATCTTTGCTACAAATCCGTTAATATCTCTCCCATCATTACTCTTTTCTGTTTTAACCCCACCAACCCAAACAGTACTTCCCAAATCACTAAGTATGTCAACAAACGTTACATTCTTCATTTTGTTTGCTCAAATAAAACATACGTTTCGAAAATTGGCCAAATCAATTATCGTTATTACTCAGCTTCTTCCACTCGTGCCTTCTATATTTGATGTTTCATACCAACGATAGTTATATCAATTTTTGAGGTATTAGCATCCGTATGTTATTTACAAGACTTGTTGAGAGCTTTTGAAATTCGGATTTCTCTTGTGTGGTCGGAGATGATAATGTGTGAAGCATTGGCTGTGACAAAGTAATGGAGGTAAATTAATCGTAATTGAGTGTAGCTTGTGACGTCTGTGCGTTGTCAACTGCTAGCTGATAAAATATACTAGCCTTTTATCGCGGCTTCTCTGGAGGAGAAATCCCATCTGTTTCTTCTTCTTCTTAGACAGAATTACTTTCGCATTAATTATTGTTTTTTTTTTAAAGACTTATGATTACTATTTCTTTTATTTATTTTTCGGTCATTATATTCTGATATTAGACAACACTGTCTTGTGGCTTTAACTTCCTGACATCACAGTTCAAATTCTGATCTTTTAAATGGAGGTCAGTCCTTTAATTAAATACGTCTACGTAAGGATTTCAATCCTTTTCACTCATTTTCATCATTTACTTGCGTTTAATAAACTTGTTTTAACATTACTATGCTTCTTTGGTCTATGTGACTTCATGTAATTCCAATCATTTACAATCAAAATACACTAACCGTGCCTCCAACCTCGTTAATCAAACTGCTAAAACGCAGTTACATTCATAATTAGCATCTCAAGTCGGACAACCGTCAGTTATCATGTTTGATGGTCTGTTTGTCCGTCTGTTAGCACGTTTCTAGGTGACTGCTGTACCTAACTGGATGCTATACGTAATATGTACGTGATTGATTAGTTATTTTGTTGATTTAAACTCTTGCTAAAATGTACTTAATTTTTATCGTGATTTGTGGTGGTTAGCGTGTTCCAAATATAGAGTTGATAGTGTAATTTGTTAGCAAGTCGTGTGACTAAAATGTTTACTAGATTTATTTCATAACTGTGACGTTCGTTCCGTCATTATGGACAATTACGTGTTTTACTAAACAAAAATATATCTATGACTTGTTTAAAAACAGAGCTCAATACTTAGAATCCACCACTCATAGCCTTGTCAGGAGAAATGATTGTAAAAAGTTTACAAAATCTGAAACTCTTTTTAAAATCAAATTACATATGATAGTAATTTAACAGAAAACATCAATAAACTAGCCAAAAAAGCGCCATCACTGAAATGCACAGTGGGCACTCAGCAAAAACCAGGTGGGCAAAGAAATAAAAAGCGGGATCGAGTCGTTACGTCGGGTGCGAGACGTCGTTACAAACGAGCGGAGATCTGCGATAGCCAGCTGAACTTGTGGGCGGGGACTGCACAGAGGGCAAACTATTGTGAAAATAGTTGGTTTAATTTTTGCATTTTGCTAAAAAAAACAATATTTTCGACTGGTGTGCGTATTTGAATAAACATGGTTGAAACAAAAGGAGTATGTAAGGTTTCGTAGCAGATGGCGTTATGTAGTTTCTGCCTACTCCATTGGTAAAAACATGAGATGATTTGTGTGGAAATTTTTCTATTATTACGACAATACTAAACAACATTTTTCAATTTTATGTTTTTTGCTTCGTTTAGGAAAAAAGAAAGAAAATGATTTTGAAAGTCAAGATCTAGTTGTTAAAGTTATGACATGGAACTTCATGCAGTAGGCAACTCTACTTAGAGACATAGTAGTATATTAATCAGTAATAATTATCACGAAAATTGCCTTAAAAACTATTTTGACCCTAACAACATCACTACACCCCACAGTGCACATAGAGTAAAGAGACAATCAGAAGCGGCGAGCGTTAACGTTGCTCCGTAACGATGGCCGGATAATCCCCGCGATCGAGTCCACGATGCCGATCCAATTTACCCGCTACCCGGCACCCTGCCGATACCCGGCTCTGGTTCTCATCGTGTTATTTGAGACAAGTATCCCGATTTATTTTCTGACCGCTTTCGCTGTTATTTTTCAAAGGATTTCGATTGAGATTGATAAAATTATACGTCTATATGAGTTTCTGATTGTTACAGTTTGCTTTACAGACTATGGATTATAACTGTCTCATTTATGAATGAAAAGTGTTTAACAGTTAACCAAGTGGTTAATTCCCTTTAGCTTGTTAAAGTTTTTCATTAATGACATTCACGCATTCATCCTCTTCATTGTAATGACTACTTATTAAACTGACCTCCATGAAGACGAATCCACAAACTCATGGATTCAAATGTATCCGCTGTCTTAATTCTGCAAAATATGTACTTTATTTACTTTGCATTTTAATTTTCTACACAAACGCTTTTAATAATAAGACCATTTATTACAATGGCTTTAAGTATTAAGCTCATCTAGATAACACCGAAACTTAGCGTGTCTAAAAACAAATTATTTTGTTTGTTAGTTCGACAAAACTAACGTAAAAGAAAAGATAACAAGTTGGTATACCATTTTAGTACTCCCGGATTACCATGAAATTCAGTTTGTTTTTATCTTTATTAGTACAAACAATCTGTTTAGATAATACTGACTAAAAACATTTTTCCAAGACCCCATTTGAAGAACACCGCGTATTTACTCAATAAATTATCGAACTGTCTCATACAAGTAATACCAATATGTACAAATAGTAAAAATATATTGATACAAGTAAAAATGTCACGGAACCGAAATACGAGGTTTGTGTGTCGTCGGTATCTTTGTCGTCCTATACGCATTAGCGAGCTAATACTAAATCGACCAATCCTCTTTGTTCCTTTTGCTTCGTGACGTACGAAACGAGCCGACTGGACCCGAAGGGTTTGTCCAACTAATTTGACATTCGATTTTTCGAATGGCGTATTGACAGATAGTCCTTCTGGGAACGTGTGTGAAGCGAAGGCAAACGCAATTTTAACGTGTCCACGCTAAAGATCGACGTCGGTTGACGTCAGCAAAGAGAAATAAATATTTTTATTTATTTATCCCGCTCCTCTAATCACTTTTGTAATTCTATGGAAGGGTTTAAATTGTTCATGTTTGCTGCTACCATTTTTGTTGCTTTTGTCCGAAGTTTGGTGGTAAATATAGAAATTCTTGTGAAGTTTTGTGTACTGCCTTCTGTATTTTTAGGACTTCGATCAAACAAAGTTCTGTATGGTGTCGGACGTAAAGAATAGCACCATCCCATATCTTCCCGTGGGTGTCATAAGAGGCGACTAAGGGACTTACCAGAGAATGGGCAGCAGCGTTCTCTGTGCTTTTGTAACAACAGTACTGCGCCAACCCGCCTGCCAAGCGTGGCGATTATGGCAAAAGCCCCCCTTTGGCGGGAGGCCCATGTCCAGCAGTGGACGTCTTTCGGCTGAAATGATGATCAAACAAACTTAATTTTGTTGACGCTTCTAGAATTTTATGACGCATCTAACTCCTTGATGCACAAAGTTCTACATATCCAGTTGGATTACAATATACCAGATATGCTGTACTTAATTAATATCCATATTGATGAGCGAAATAAAGCAAAAACTTGCCGTCAGCTGCTTGTCACCCTGTATCCTTTAAGAGAGTTATCTGATCGAGTTGAGTCATTATAAGATTCATAATTTATAATAGCCTAGAAACCTGTTAATAAACATACTAACATACATAGTAATAATGGCATCTGAGAAATGAATGCTTGCAGTAATTTACATTGTTACTTATAAATAACTTGGTAACTATAGCTATTTTTAAAACAGTGAGGCGTTCATTAGTGAGTGGTATGTGAGACACTGCAATTTTATCAGAATTATTTAGGTATCAATATGATACTGTTTTTTAATTAGTGTCTAAAAAAACCCACCCATAGAGTACCACTCATAGAGTATAGTGTAATCTACTTACTGGATAGTTTAGATAGATAGTCGCTTCATGTAAAATATTGGTAGTTTTTCAATTGCATGCCGATTGGAAGCCGAACCTAACATAGTTGGAGAAAGCCATATTCTAGATTGACCTTATTCAAGATGCAAATATTAAGGGCTGGCCCTTCCCTACAAATAACCTAATCAACACATACTGCGTACATAATTCTAAGCAAATACACACTCAAGGTGTTTACCGACAACTTAACGCTAAGTTTCTTTTTTGATTAACATAAGTACACTAAAATGTATGAGCAAATAAACTCGCCGACCGATAATTTATTAATACACCTAAACTTGTTGTTTGCACTTCAATTTAACGGGTGGGTACTGAAGAATTTCTAAATGTTGTTACTTATCATCACAATTTTGAACACTATTATGAAAGTAATAGGGATCAGTTTGGATGGAGACGTGATTGATAAATTAATATGCAATATGTGCCTATGCAAAATTGATTTGATTTGCAAATAGACCCAAAATGAAATATTATTTTTGTCACTTCACAATTTCAGCACTATATTTAGTTACTGCAAGAGGTAACTTTACAAAAAAATGTCCAACAAGATTGAAACCTCGATAAAAAACAAAAACATTGCAAAGAAGCATGTTGTATTAAAACAAAACATATTTCCAAACAATCATAAAACCATTACACACAAGCTCTTACACGAATTTCATTTTATTCCCAAGTAAACGATAAAAATAAAAGCAATAAAACTGTGAACCTTAAGAGAGGGACTGAAACTACAGATATAACATATAAGAGTTCCAAAATCGATTAAACTTAGCCAGTTTCAGAGACAGTCATTTACGGAGATCATAAAACCGAAGATGTCGATGTCTCTGTGACTGTGACCTTATTTGACGGAGTAATTCTGTGGGCCTATTACAAACGCGCGGAATAAATGTAAGCCTGACTTCAGCTACAAGCGACATGCGTTTTGCAACAGCGACTGCAGCAGAGAAAACACATGAAAGAAATGGTATAGTGCATGCTACGACCCACAACGCGATTTGCGACCCGAAAGTACTCATTTGAATGAAACTAATGTCACGGGGGAGTTGCTTGAAGCAAGTTGCATTGCAAATCGCATCACCTATAGACGTAAACGGGGCGTAACATAAAACAAACAATTAGAAAATGTAATTGTTTTTGCTCAACTTCACATAGAATCGACACTATAAATAGGATATTTCTTTTTTCGATTACAGAATCTTTCAAATTTCCATCGCGTTTACGTCGCGTGTTCGTGCTAGGTCTTCATGTGACGGGTTTAAATTCTGTTCAACCTCTATTTGTGAGATCAAAAGTCGTGTGGAGTATTTATCGACACTTAAAGTGACATGCAAGAAAGGTCCTCAATTGAAATC
Organism: Xestia xanthographa; assembly: GCA_905147715.2. NCBI lineage: Eukaryota > Metazoa > Arthropoda > Insecta > Lepidoptera > Noctuidae > Xestia > Xestia xanthographa. The sequence continues at coordinate 29,387,072 of LR990653.1, read as the reverse complement.
GTACAATATTTCATTGGCTGTTAACGAAATGATTATTTTGCTTTGTTGTTATGATTTATGTTGAGAATCCTTCTAAGGAAGTCAGAATTGAACAGAAAAGTAAAGGTTTTTTAGAAAGAAACCTTATGTATTAACTTTTGTGAGTTCCAGTGGACAACAATCTAACTTTTTAAGCTTCGATGACCTTACAGGGAAGCTCCCACAAGTTGGACCGAAAACCTGGTGAAGGTCACGGGATTCAATTTGATGTTAAAAGCATAAGACTGTTCGATTTGGCTACGCTTGGGGAGACTTATATCAATAGAGCATATCAATATAGCACTGGAGGTCTTTTGATAAAAAATATGAGAAGGAAAAACCACTGAATAAACCTACAGTAGACTCTTCAATTCATTTCCATCTTATCAAACAAGCAAGAGTACTTTGACTAAGAGACTACTTACCTATAGGCACAAACTTCAAACTTGAAACCCCTAGACATCCTAAAAAGGCTGACATGTCTACCCTAAAGTACTTCCCTACGTGTCGGCCGTGACTAGTTGAGACACGTAAAAAGAGTGATCGTATAGAGGGCGGCACATCCGAACGGCATGTAACTGGGCACCGGGGAGCCACTGCATTGACCATTCCGAATAAAATACGTTTTTACGACTCCATAGTCGTTTAGGGCTGTTCAAATTTGGGAAGAGGAGTTGTATTTATTTTAGTGATATAATTTTGTTACTATGTGAGAGAATGATATTCCCTGGCAATAATAACATTTTGTTTGAATGGCTACCAAGCGACTTATGTCTGAGGCACGGCTACAACATTGGACATCGTATTCCAGCTTTAAAAGATTATTTTTGGAGAACTCGTATTTGCAAAAAAAAATTTTAGATTGAAATACCTGTGATTCAGATACCGAAAGTCAAGTTTTACATTAAGCAATTTTCTACTCTTTGAAAACATCAATGTAACAAATTACCCATGGTTTTTTTTCACATACCTAATCTCCATCCCACGTACAAGAAAAAATGTGTTCGTAAAAGAAAAGTAAACACCATGTTTGTGAAAAACTCTTTTTTGTCCAAAAAACAAGGCAACTACGTGCCACCCCTAACTCCGGAAGAACTCAGTTATAGTTTCAACGATATTTACGGGAACGATATTGCTGAAAATATTGTCTGCAATTTATTGTTCAGATTTCGTGTGTTTTCGATTTATCGCTGTGGAGTTGTGTGGCGACGGATAAGGTGGGACGAAGTTGGGTTCACGGGGTTTAGGGTGCTGTAGATAAAGAAATACGTAAAACGGATACTGTTTCTTGTCTTTTGATTGACTGTTTTTTGTTCATACTGGGTTCAGTTATTGTGACTAAAATTAATTATTGATGTCTCAACTAATGTTTTAGGTGGCTTTTTTTTTTTTTTTTCGGATGGGAAATCATCAAATAACTCCTCCCGCTCTGGGCGGAGCAGGAGGGAGTGTCAGACTTTTACTGACTAAAACCCAACCATGTTCCTTCATCGCCCTTTGTGTTCCGGGGCCGCGGTATCTCTTTCGAACTGTCCCGCAACCCCGGCAGGCATCGGTCCTTACGGACCCCTTCCTTTTTGCTGACTCTCTTTGAGGCGCGCGTGGAACACGAACGCGCCGTCGACACGGCCTGTCGTCATGAGACGGACGGACGGCAAGCTAGCCCATAGCCCACCGTCCACAGGCCCATGTTTTAGGTGGCCTAACGTCATTACCCACACACTGTTTGCCTGCCAACTCCAAATATCCCAATTTAGGAATTTTGATGTTAGTTCTTAATTTGTGGCGCTATTAGCGCTGTAGTCCTTTTTGTACTATACGCTAATGTAGATCCCGACTTTTATAGTGCCGCTACTTTGTTACCAATATAAAAACAAATTGGAAAATCCTAAATGGTGATATGAAAGTTATCCGCGACTTAAGACGATATATAAAACCCGACAACAACTTACTGCTGGGAAGTAGCCCACCAGACACAACACCCGACAGGTTGGAGGATCCTCCCTTTTCTCTAAGGGATGCACTTTACGCCCTGTTCTTCGTACCCCTGTAACAACACCATTCAATGCTCAATCGTTTATTAGTTCGAAATTTAAAATAAATAGATATTCGAAGAGTATGGAATCTAAGAAAGTACCGACACTTTATACAATCGATACCTACAATATTTTCTAATTTGAATTGTGATACATCGACTTCCACACAACACTATTCCAGGCAGCTTATCCGGTGTGCTTGTAACAAGGCGTCGGATTTGTACCGAAGTGATACGTTTCACCGAGGAACAGCTTCACAGCCAAACTGATTCTCTGTCTGCACGTAGCTCCTCCTCCTCCTCAAGTCGTGCTCCTCATTACTGAGGGTCGTGATCCTCCCTTGAAAAAATTTTTCCCCTGACAAAGTTTCGCCAACTCCGTCTATCCTTGGCCAAGTGAAACGCATCATGCAATTTTGTTTCGAGAGAAGAGCTTATCTGGTCGGACCATCGCAAAGGGCTGCGACCTCTTGGTCGTTTACCATCCACCTTGCCGGTAACCATCAGTTGTTCGAGGTTATTGCCATCTTTCCTTGCTATATGGCCGAAAAATTCCAAAACTCTGCGGAGGCAGGTCGTAGATAGTCTGGTCTTTATCTGAAGTTCGCGTAGGATGGACTCGTTGGTGCGGAATGCCGTCCAGGGTATCTGAAGCATCTTCCTCCAACACCACATCTCGAAGGCGTCTATACGAGTCCGGTCGGCCTTTCTCAAGGTCCAAGTTTCTGCTCCGTATCCAAAAATTGAAAAGACCAGCGTGTTCACCAATTTCACTTTGGTATTTCGCGAAATGTTGCGATCTCTCCATATTTTTTGAAGCTGAGACATAGCATTCTTGGCCATACCTATGCGTCTACGGATTTCTTTTTCGCATGACCCTGTGTTGGATATGTTAGAGCCCAGATAAATGAAGTCATCGACCGTTTCGAGATTAAGAGCGCCAGTAAGTTCCAAATTATGTGCTCGGTCCACCACCATTAATTTGGTTTTTGCGTGGTTTATTTGTAGGCCCAGTTCCATGCTGATACGTTCCATCCTTGCAAGGAGTTCTACCATTTCCGACTCTGAGGCTGCTAGGAGAGTAGTGTCATCAGCGTAGCGGAGATTAGTTAGCTTGGTTCCGCCTATAGTCACACCACCTTCCCAGTTTTCACAGGTACGTCTGATAATATATTCTCCATATGCATTAAAGAGGATGGGAGATAAAATGCAACCTTGCCTTACGCCTTTTCCGAAACTGAAGGGGTTGGAAATGGTTTGGTCGACCTTCACTATGCCTTTATTTTGAGAATATAGGGCTTGAATTAGGGATACCAGATGATGCGGTACTCCAAGCTCCAAAAGTACCTTCCACAGGCTTTGCCAGACTACGCAGTCGAAGGCTTTACTGTAGTCTATAAAACACATGATGAGAGGTGTGTTAAACTCATATGCCTTCTCTATGAGGTGGCGGACGTTGAGGATCTGCTCACGCGTTCCCTTGCCTTTAACGAAACCAGCCTGTTCTTGAGGGATCTGCCAATCCAGAAAGTAACGAATTCTATTGTTTATAATATGTAACAGTACCTTGCTGGCATGAGATATTAGAGCCAGGGTTCGATAGTTATCACATTTCGAAGTGGAGCCCTTCTTATGTAGTGGCAGGATGACGGATTTTGTCCAATCGCTTGGCCACTCACCAGTACGCCATACCTCATTACAAATTTTGTAGAGGGCATCTATGCCCACCGGCCCGGAAGCTTTTAATAACTCCGCTGTGATTTGGTCGGGCCCCGGTGCTTTTTTGGTCTTAAGTGAGGCTATGGCAGCTTCAATTTCCGAGTACATAATAGAAGGTTCCCTCGAAATCCTATCCCACTCATTATTTGGTGCATCGCCTACCGCATCAGGATTTCTGTATAACTCTTTGCAGTATTTCCGCCATCTTTCTGAGATTGCGTTCAGATCTTGGAGTGGGGTGCCATCTTCGTCTTCTATTACCCATGTTTTGGGTTTGAACTGGTTGGTTAGAAGTCGCACTTTTTTAAAAAGATCAGCACTTTGGATTTTCTCTACACGTAGCTAGACGTCGACTCTGCACGTAGCTAGGAAGTGTACAATTTTCAGCGATAATAAAGTCGACGATTAAAGGTGTATCAGACTTTTCAGGGGAAATCTGTTTATTAGCTACAATTATAGCCTACTGATGACGTTATGAGATCGATCTAATAAGATACTAGATCCTACAAAAGTACTTTTAGAAATGGGCAAGCTCCCTAAATTAAGTATTTTTTGTTGAAACAAGAAAATTTCATTTCAGGTAGAAATCTTGTGTCCTGCTTAAAAAACCTTAACAGAATGTTTATCAATCATTTCAGATTTTTATTAAAATTTCAAGGAAAATCTTTCGCAAAAAAATCTACAAAACAAACAAACAGAATCCAATCTCAGCCACCCCTCAGTTTAACCCACAATTTAATCCAAAAAGCGGCGACAACTACAACCGTGGAACATTAAAAAAGCACTTGTCATAACCAACCCTTAGTAAAAAGGGAAAAATTCGAAAAACAAAAACCCGTGGATAGCCTCAGGTGTCAGTTTTTAATAAAGGCCCAATCAGTCGGCGGCCGGAAGCGACGTCGGCGGCGCTCTTCCGTGCCGGAAATGGAGCTCGTGTTTGCCAGCGCCCTCTGTCGGCTTCCCCCGGAAACGACGGTGTCGCCCCCGGGCGCAAGAACCCGACAAAATGAACCTTGCGATACGTTCTCTCATCAGGTAGGGTGGCGTTGAGAAATAATGTTTTGGGATATTTGGAGTTGACTGGCAGAGAGTGTGTGGGTATTGTGGGTAATGGCGTTAGGCCACCTCATGCAATTAAATCAAATATAATACTAGTTGACATGTCAATACTAAATTTAACCTACCAAGACCTACATCTTGTTGACGACACATTTAAATTATAAATATCCATTATTCTTTTTTCAACCCGGACTATCCCACAATACCTCCGCCCACCTATCCTTCCTACACTCAAGCCGCAATAAACGCGTGCCGTATTAAAACGTTTGAAGCTTGTTTTTTGGTTAGCTCTGTTTGTTTGTGCACCCCTTGCACCCTTTGATGACGCCAAACTGAATCCCTGTTGCGGTTCTACAATAAATATAGGGGTTGAACGTGTAAAAGGAGTTTATATTGCATTTTGAAGTGTGGTGTTTGTAGTTAAAATGGTATGGTACTGATGTGTACTGTAGAGGTTCAATGCGAATACATCATCTTGTCAACTAATTGATACTGGCAGCTACTGGCAATATTTAAATTATAATAAAAGCCATTAATCAGCCTTTTCTTACAAAAATTAAATCCTTAATGAAGTTGCCATCTTCGTCCCAAAATCGTCCCACTATAGTCTAAATGTGCCAGACCTGGGACAATACCTCGCACACACGTAGCGTGGCGTGATAAATGCGCGTGTCACGCTGGCTGCTGCCGCGATCACTCTCCGCCAACTAGACGAATGCCCGCGGATTTGTCACGCTGACGTCGGGACTGACGTGACGAAAAACGGCTGGGAATTTCAGCTTTTTAGTAGCTGCAGGTGTCATTATTCTTTTTGAGCTGAAGTTATTGCTGTTTGGAGCGGTGAAAAACGTTTTTTGGAAAATTGTGAAGAAATTTTAACACTCTCCCTGCCGACAATATATAAAGCTTTTTAAGTTCAGGAGGCCATGGAGGTCGCCGGCGGGTCCAAAAAAAAATCTTTGAAGACGCCGTGGGATCCGCCCTGACCTCCCGAATTCAAATAATGTTTAAAACTACTGGCGTGCTGTTATGGAAACGCTAATAAAAGTATTAAGAAATGTGCTTTGGCCTGCTGAACAAAATTTTTTGGGGGTCGCTGGCGGTTTCCATGGCAGGGAGAGTGTTAATAGGTATACTTACAGATAGACGAGACAACGCGCACAACGTCGTTTTCTGCTAGCAAGAAAGATACTGGCGAGATATACTGGCTTGCTCTTCTGGATCTAGTGTAATGTGTGTGAGACGAGGGGTCTAGCTTTTTCCTTTGACGTTTCTTCTAATAACCTTTTTAGAACATCTTAATTCTCTTTGGTTTTGTCTTTGACAACTGTTTCCTTGGTCTTCCTCACTTTTACAGCTATTCACATTCATACACCAAACTCTTCTTACGAAACATTCCTAAAACTATGGCTAAATCAGCCAGGACGCTGATTTCAACGGACGGGAATAATGTAGGCAGGTAGTACCTTATCGTAAATTAAAGTCAAGATAATCTCCTGAAAAGGCAATGACTTTACAGATTACTAAAGAGAAGTAGTCGCTCGTTTTAGAGTCATAATAATGTGATGTTGTTAATAATTCCAATCCAAATAAGTGACAATCAAGTAACATTCGTACAGCACCCAGAATCTTTGATTGCATTGGTAATCTTCGGTTTATAAAGGCAAAAATACATAAAACTTTACAATTCATACACAACCATCTCAGAGAAAATGGCTGACTGTTATGACTTACTAAGTCCCTGAATTAGTCTATTAAGTATAATTTACAGCCACTCCAACTTCTCGTCATAAAAACTTTATGCCAACGCGATATTTTTCTTTAACACCAAAAGAAATTCCACGAACATAATATTGTATTGACACGACTTTTTTTTTATTAAAAAACATAAATTCTACCTAAATAATAGTTACAGCGTGCCCTATACAGCTAATCCTAAATTAATAAATTCAAAAATAAAATTATGATCTTTTATAAATATTAAACTCTAATCTTTATTTAAAGTTCGCCGCTCTCGCATTTAGTGCTGTCCGAGTGGTATATCGATAAAATATAAATTTGAGAGTCGATACCACCTTAGCACGACATGCTCGTAAAATTTTACAATCAATAAAATGCAAATAGATACCGCATCTGATGATGACACAACGATAATCGGCAATCATTATACATTCATTAGCATTGAGGATCGCATTTCCACGGTGCAGACCGTCGCGGATGTCACTTTAATTACGTAATAAAGTGTTTGTGTGTAGGTGCTGTTAAACAGAATTATATGTTAGCTCTGATGTTATGGGTGTGGGGGTAATTATAGGGACACTGTGGCGTCTGTTGTCGGGTAACGGTATGATACATTATTATGTGATGCTGTCGTAAACGTAGCATAAGCATAGCATAATCACCCACTGCTGGGGCACATACCTCATTTAGTAAACATACTAGCTTATGTCCGTGGCTTCGCCCGCGTGAAGTTCCATAATTGTTCCACGGAATCATACTACTGAGATAAAAAGTATCCCATGTATTAATAAAGGATATAAACTATCTGTGTGCAAAATTTCATAAAAATCCGTTTTGTAGTTTTTGCGTGAAAGAGTAACAAACATCCATCCATCCTCACAGACTTTCACATTGATAATATGAGTAGGAACGGATAATTCCCACTAGTTCTACTACACAGTTCCACGGTAGAACTAGCGGGATTTTTTTCCCACTAGTCCTACGATTTCAGGTGGTACAAAATCGTATAACTAGTGGGAACAAAAAGTTCCATTAGTTCTACTGTTTTATTACATGGCAATGTTTGTGGTTGTAAATCGAAGATCGTGCTTTTGTATTTTTTGTAATTTTAACCTATCTCGATATTTAATTTAAAAAAAAAAAAAAAAATATTGGACGCCTTGACTTCCTTAATTTTGAATGTTTTCTAGTTCATCCTCAGTTTGAACCATAGTATCATCGTGTCTACTAAATTCCCTCTTGATTAACAAATCTTATTGCACTTATCAAATCTAAAGTCCCAATCCCAATAATCACATTAAACATTTAGTTTATGTCCGACCTTTAAACCGAACATATCAAGCTTTTAACGGTGGCAAGCACTGTCAAATAAATATATGTTGCAAGATATAGATAAGAATCAGATTAGCATAGAAATAAACAGATAAATGAGATGTTTATGTATCAACTAATAAACATAGCTATCACAACTGTGAGAAGATAGGCAAATTTATGTTATCCAGCAAAGATCTATAGTAGGTCGTTAAAATCGGATGTAGTATGGTCATTAAATTCTCCAAAATTGCACATTACCATTTTGGTCCTCAAACTTTCACAATTCGTCTACCTCTGCTTCCAATCTAGTTTTGGTAATCCATCAGTTTTCTGGTTGTTACAAAATAAGACTTAACCAGTTCAGCAAAGTGTTTAACCCACTTCGAAAACAATTAAAATAAATAAATTAACATCAGCTGTTATTATTGCACGCAAAAGTTAAAAGGATAATAATTAAAAACTAAAAGGGTAATTGCCTGTCAACAAATTGAACAATCAATAAGTCAAAACCCTTGTTGCCATATCGACCTTTTAACAACACCACTTAGAGTGTTGTCACTCTTACTAAAAATGAAAAGGAAATGAATTGAAAGGTTCCTTAAAGTTAAGAGAGAAGTTGTGATTGTGACCCTATTTTTTATAAGCCATAAATAAAATTATCGAAAAAAATAGAGTGTGGAATTAATTGTATCGATAAATAATGGCGTGTCATTATCTTTTTTCATAAAATTTATTATAACCCGTCTCCTTAATTGCATTTTAAATTATAATGTTAACCTTTAACATTAATATTGCGCTGTAAAAAATTGTCGCATAAAATTGCTTTTTTTGTATATTTTATTGGTTTTAATTAATGTGTGTCTAAGTATTATTTGATTACAACACGAGATTATCAAATGTTTTAGTAAAGTAAATTATGTTTATTGCTATTAAAGTAAAATTATGGCATCATAAAACAAAACGGTGAATTTATACAATCTACTTGGTATTGCTAAACAATATTTCCTTCTGAGATAATATCAGATGGCTGAGAAAGAGAGATCGTTCAGAAGTGAATCAGAATTAGAATTAAGTATGCTAATTCTGTACAACATAGGTTTCTCCCATTGATCTTTGTAAGCAGACAAAAGTGAAAGATACCTAACGCGTTTTACGTCACCAGAGTGTAATAACGACAAACGAAACAAGAATAAAGAATAAGAAATAAAGATATCAATCATATTTTAATGTCACTTCTGTTCAATTGCATCATAAACACAGACATATAACCAAACAACTAAATGAAATGTTAGCCATTTATCTAAAAGCGACTTGCCGTACGTTTACCCAGTTGCGTAATGTCGACAAACAAGCAATCAAACAGACAGACGTGTCACGTAAATCGACACGTTTCGTAATTCTAATATACACACCGAATTACACGCTGACATTATTTACAAGACAAGTGTTGGGACAGGTAACGGCGTGGAGACTTCATTGAGAAAACAGTTATAATTTTTTAAATATTTTTTTTTTGTAAATGAGTACTTACATTTTTACAAATATCCAAACGTTGACATTTAGGAATAAAAAACATGAGCAGATTTAATTTAATTTAATGTAAGATGGTAAAGAAACAAATTACTCAGTTTCAAATAATAAAAATAAAGTTTTTTAAGGTTAATAAGGATTTATTATTTCATACAAAGTACTCTGGGTGAGTTGGAAGTCGTTTATTTTGAGGTTTACGTATAAATCTTTAAAAATAAAATTGAAAAACTTAAAACTCAAAATACTAACCAACGCATCGACTCCATTTACCGTCGTCGTCCCCAACACCTACCAGCGACAGCACGAATATATAAATATCAATATTTAAATCACCAACCGGTTGTCCCATTAAAACACTATTACAATATTAGCATATTTGATAAACAATCGATAATCGAGTGACAGGGCACAGCACTATTCATTTAGAATGTATATTAGAACTACACTATTCGTATAGAATGTATGTATATTAGCGACCTTTTACACTAGGTAATTAATTTCCTGTCAGTTGCAATTAAGGTGATATGTTAAGATTCGAATAGAGATTTGGGTGATTATGTAAGGTCCATATCGTTGTTTGATTTATGTTTTAATATGGTGTCATTTAGTATGTGATTTGTCATTGTATGTGTTTGTATTTACGAAATATGTTTTTGATTTTCATGAATTACCTTAGTCATTTTTGTCGGTCATACTGATTGGCTAACTCATGTCCTTGAGAACACTTCAAAAAGGAAACACATTCGTTCCACAGCAAAATTATTATTATGTTACTGCTATCAAAGCAACCCTATTAAAATGAGCATATATACCATTTCAATCTTATCAGTAATGTTAAATAAAATAGACAGAAAATAACCTTGAAACTACTATTTATAATTGACGATAATGATGCAGAGACGAAGAGGAAAATCGAGTCCAGGTAATATTTTTTACATTGAATTGTCTTGCAGTTTTTTACTTCTAATTAATCTATACATATAATAAATCTGTAGAAAAAACATTTTTGAACATTGAAAATTTTTTGAAAAAAAAATGCCAGGGTGTGAAAGAATAACCAACAGAACTCATTTCCAGCATTTTTTGATTTTTTGTCTGTTTATCTGTTTATCTGTTTGTCTGTTTATCTGTTTGTCTGTTTCGATGATCAAGCATCACGTAAAACTTACGAAACCAATGTAGATATATTTTATACATAAAAATTAAGCGTATCTTGAGATATTATTTAGTTTTTGTTTCATCGTAATCGGTTAATCCTATCAAAGGATATATGAATTTAAAGTGTTCAAAAAGAACTAATCATGAAATGTAAGATGCAGCGACATCTATTGTACTAAAATGGTAATAATGACGAAAAATGTACTCACCAACTTTTAGATCTACTGACCGACTTAAAAAAATTAATATAGCATAAAGCACTCTATATTAGTCTACATTATGCTGCTTTGAAAATTTACTTAGCATGATTTCCGTGCATTATATTTTAGCAGTTTAACATCTTGGTCGATAGATGGCGTTGTTCATTTGACTCCATTTCTTTTTTTTTTGTGAAAATTGTAGGTATCCGTATATCTCAAAGTTCCCATTTAAAATTGAACAATCGTGTTTGGGTTAATTTCCTGCACCTTTGATGAGAACTTTCGACCTAGCTGGAGTATGGCTGTCATCGAGTGTCTAAGGAAGAACACGTAAGGCTGTGTCGAGGCAAGCCCTTATTTGGAAAAACGTAGGTAGATTATTTTAGCGATTAACACAAATATATCGAAGAAATAAATTGTTACCCACATGAATCTATACCAAATAAAGCTCAAGAGTTTGTTTGTTTGTTTGGTTGGTTGAACGCGCTAACTACAGGAACCAACACTAAAAGGTTTTTTTAATTCGAACCAAACATACTGGTTCGAATTAAAAAAGCCTTTTAGTGTTGGATAGTCCATTTATCGAGGAAGTCTATAGGTTATCTAACATCATGCTACAACTAAAAGGAGCAGATAAAAAAAAAAACATTTTTTTTTTTTTTTTTATCAATGATAAATCTTGCAAAAACAGGGAAAATGTCGTTTTCTTTTGAGAGCTTCCGTTGCGAAGCTGCTTAAACGAGTTACGCAATTATCATGTATGAGGGAATTGTTCCTCTTAAAACGTTCTAAAAAAATCCGCGATAGCGTATGTCTATCTTTTAAAGTTGAGTCACAGTCTTCTAACTCTCTCTCTCTCTCATGTGACGCAGACGAAGTTGCGCGGGTCAGCTAGTTATTTATTAAGTTTGATTAGAATCGCTCAATTCAGTCGTTATTTTAGATACACAGAGGAATCAGATAAAATTATCTGTTAGGTTTAATGAAATGACTTTTAGCATCTAAAGTGTTGTAAAACTTACTTACTAAGATACTTTTTGTTAGGTTTTAAATGTCATTTGTAATGTTGATGGTCATCAACTCATCACGTATTTAGGAACGTGAGAATCACGTTCCTAAATACGTGATTCTTCAGATTACAATTACAACTTAAAGATTGCAACAAAAATATAAACCAGTAATATTAATAAATAATTACTATTGCCTGCAGAATAATAAATCAATGCACTATACAATTATATTTAGCTGGCAAGTAAGCTTATAAATTCATGCCAATTTACCTGGCAACACAATTTACAACATGGGCGATTGCCGTCATTTTGAAATGTATTTGGGCCGTCAAATTATTGTCGATATAATCTTTATGAATGAGGGTAATATAAATTTTAATTGTTACCCGTTAGTTTCATATTAAAAGTTAATCTGGTAATTAATATTTTATATCGTCCTTGCTACATTCTGGCTTTTATTTTTGTACTTAGTGAATTGTCATAAATCTTGCATATTCCTATTATTGAAAATGGATTTATCATCTTTATAATTCAGCTAAAATGTTAGACATGCTCTTGCAAAAAATGCCTCAGGTATCAGTAATTCTGCGCTTTTCATATTCCGTAGATTCCTACGACTTTCAACAGCTCTACAGATTCACCACCATTGCTGAGAGATAGGCCTTCTCTTTTTGAGAGGAAGTGGGCCGCAATACACCACGAGGCCCCAGTGTAGTTTGGTGGTTGGTCCATATCTTCGAATTGTTGGTTACAGGTCATGCTTAGTTTCCTCAAAATTACTACCGACTACTTGACTAGCTAGAGCTCCTCCAATCTTTCGAAGAAGTTTAGTCAGTATAAGTATACTCGTTCCCACACTGCACTGACTTACTTGCCAACAGCTGACATAGTTTCCCTTCGCCAGCTGACGGGAAGCAATCACGCTTTAAAGCCAATGCTATAAATTAAATATTTATCGCCAACAGCTCATGGCTAAACGTATTTACTCATATAAGCTGTTTGTAACTAGCCGTAACAAGGAGAGTCGTAATTCCATCAAGTTTTGGACACCGTGTAGATGAACACAGAGGGTTTACTTCGAACTGAAACTCTTATGTTTACCAAAGCCCAAGGTCATATGGCCGTGTGGTATCCGGCAGAGTAGAATAGAACCAACCCATTACACTCACGGGTGTCGTATAAGGCGACTAATGTCTGAGGCAGAACACCTTGCGACTCCGTAGACCTAAGAATGGGCAGCAGCGTTTTCTGTTAGTCTTTCATCACTGCGATCTCCAATCCGCCTGCCAAGCGTGGAGATTACGGCAAATTCCTCCCATCATGGGTAAGGCTTATGTCCAGCAGTGGACTTTATGGGCTGTTGTAGTAGCAGTTGTAGTAAGGTCATAAAGATGGCAAAATATTAGTTAGAAAATTAAATTTCGTGTCTGGGTTTAAAAATACTTTATTTGTAGTTCAATGTGTTTACCAGCGTCAGACCATAAAAAATTAAATCATTTTTAACCCAAACGGAGCTGGTATAGGCGTTTGAGCTACATCTGCCATGTCAGTGATTCATGACTGCATTATGGGTACTGGTAAAGTAATGATGCCACAAGCCTATGAGTCTTTACTAAAGGTTTAAAAGTTGACCTTCTGAAATTCCCGATGACATTACCATAAACGTCTTATAACCTCATTACATATTCAAACCGTAAACTATTTCAATACAAAACAAATTACCATTTACGACTGTCGATAACAAATAAAAATATTTATTAAATAAGCACGAAACGACAATAAAACGCGAAAATTAAGCTTCAATAACGTTTTAAAGTCGTATAATAATCGTAAATTAAACATTTACGAGCGTACGATCGTTGGGTCTTCAGACGTTCATATTACCTAGGTAGTTAATGGACAAGCGGGAACTTAGAGGGCTGCCTTATGCCCCGTATATCATAATTGTCGCAAGTGCCCATAAACGTCTTTTACGCAGACTTCTCTTTGCCATTTAGTCTTGCGGAGTATAGTTTTAACCATTGTCATCTCGCGATGTTTTTCCTACGACTACCTCGTTAGCTTGATGCATCTCGCGGAATCTGTGGAATAATTGGTAAGTCTTCTATTCAAACTGTCATCCGCGTAACGAGACCCAATGATCAAATGACAGTCTAGGTCTAGGAACAAGAGTAGCTGTTAACCGTTTTATTTTTCTAGGTGCCCATAAAGACTGCTAAGCTAGACTGTGACTGCTGACACGACAGCGTAGAACTTAGTTTAAGTGTGTAAATAAGTAGGAGATCTGTATTCTGAGGCATTATATTTATCAGTTCCCCACATCTTAATTCTTCATCATCATAATTTCAAATATCAACTACTGAACCCAAACGCGATACCATCATATACCTATCTACCATCTGGCACACTAAAGAAACCCCGCGGCGTCGCTTCCCATTATTAGAAAATCGATTAACTAATGTTCTGTATAAGTTTTCAACTTATTCATATTCTTGCCTCATTAGTTTTGTTTCTCTTCTGTGAGGTTTTTAAGCTGTTTTTGCAGTTCGAAAGTTAGTGAGATGTGTGGTGGAATTGCTAAGCGTGGAACAGGGCACAGCAGGAGGTCTTTGCGTTCGCAGGATGTAAAGAAAGCGGTGATTATGAGTTTATGTTATAAAATGGCCTTTGGCGATCATATTATATCATCTTGTTTATGTGTCGATTGACAAGAGGAGTGGCTTCTTTAAGTATTGTATAAGATGCTCTTACAAAACAATCAGCAGCAGCAGCGGTAGTGGTTGCCCAGTGGTGGCGGCCCCAACTTACGAACAGTAAGTTGTGGGTTCAAACCCAGACAGGCGCATTACTTTGTGTAATTTATTTCATCACCACTGCTCTCAAAACGGTGAAGGAAAACATCGTGAGGAAACCGGCATGTCCTAGAACCAATAAATTCGAAGACATCTGACATTTACCAATCCGCACTGGGCCCGCGTGGTGGATAATAGCCCATTCCCTCTCATAGAGAGGAGGCCTGATTCCCAGCAGTGGGAACATTAATAGGCTCATGATGATGATGATGATGACAAAACAATCTAGGGGTGGATCATTACTCTGTCTACCAGTAGTAACTTCAGTCCTCCAGCACTGTCTGTCATTCTTGGTGATGTGATCGGATGATTCCTCGTCTTTTCTACAAGTTCATTATTATCAGGATTCTACTTGCGTAGATATGTATAGATAGCGGAGATTTGTCACCAAATGATGTAACAAGCGCTGTAGTAAAGATAAAAAATACCCGTAAGGACACTTTAGTTCCGTGATAGAACCAAGGATTTATTTAAGCCTGTATTAATTCACGAATGCAATAGTTATGTAACATTGACTATTGAATAGTAGCAGCAGCATATTTACAACCCAAACCGACAAAGTCATATCTCTCCCTAACCCAACTATAAACAAAACAGAACTGAATAAATCTGGAAATTGATACTTTACCTGACGACATCTTAGTTCAATAGCTTACAAAAAGGCTATCAGCCCTTGCTCATATTACTGCAAACACTATCTTACATCGACTATGTCAGGCTACTTTACTAGCCGATTAAGATAAAGGTACACGTTTAAAGATACTTGCTAATATACTAGAATTATAGTCATATTGATCGTAAAATTGTTGTAAGTGGTGTAGTGACCGTGGGATTTAATGAGTGTTGCTTTTCTATGTTACATTTAATTGAATGTCTAGTATCCTTGTAGAACTTGAAAGTTTAGATAAAGTGGAAGTTTTTGCAAAATAGGAATTTTACATTAAGCATAATGAGTCTTAAATGTACACTGGACACATTCTTCCCCTATGTTAGGACGTGGGCCATAATGTATCACACGGTCCCAGTGCAAGTTGGGGGGATCACCGTAATCATCTGCCTAGCCTTTTCGTTTAGATCGGCTTCCAATCTAACAGAAGGCAGCTGAATTCCAATATTTTACAAGAAGTGACTACAGCTAGTGGGCGTCACAACGTCTTCGATTTTTTTTCTACGCCGGTTACAGTTGCCGGTTTCCACATGGATTTTAAAAACACACTGATGAAATAAATTATGACGCGTAAGGCGGAACTTTAGTACTGGGCCACAAGCCCACCACTGCTCTGCGCTCCTGCTGATATTTCAGTTGATGTATCTGCATATTATTAATGATGCTACCCCAGTGCTAAAACCCAGTGACGAAATCAATATTGCCTCCGAATCTACAATCTTATAGTAGTAGCCCCGTGAAACAACTGTTGCGTATTACATACGCCTGCACATCAAGTTTCTACAATCTGTTTGTTCTTTAATACATTTTCAACTTAATCGCTAAAGCATTAGATTCAAGGTTGATTGGGAAAATTTGACAGCTTCGGGTAGCATGATGTGCTAGCGTCTGTACTATCGAGGACACTCCCGCCTGACCACCACTAAGCTTATTTTTGCTTGCACTCGCAACATAGAAACGCTCTCTAGCCCCGCCCCGTTGACTTTGTATAGAAATAATAAATGAAAAGATACCGAATCGGCCGAGCGCACTGACGACGCACGCCAAACGAGAGTTATTGTTATTTTCCGCGCCAAAGTTGAGGCTTTCCTAATAGGCCCAAACTTCAAGGGGGCGTGGTTCGGCGCCTCCCCATGTTTTAAGCGAAAAAAAATTAAAATGGTCAGGCGGAAAAGACCCCGACTGTACTTAATTATTTTTTAGACTGACGAAGCACACAGGTGCGATTGCCATTGATAGGTAGTACACTACAATTAGAATTGCAGATTTCGAGATAGGTTAACCGAAAAGGGATCTGCAACTCTCAACACTAGTGAAGTAAACCGACATCCGATAAAAAGATAACCCGATTAATATTCGCTCGCCTGCAAATTATACACATAAGTGCAAAGATATTAACCAACATATTTTATCAGTAATCGACTCAAGCCGCTTTGGTAAGCCGATTGAGATAAAAGTACAAGGCATAAGAAGTAGGTACAAATGGAGTCACAACTGTACACGGTTTATGACGATGGTTATTTTATGCGGCAATTTTTTATTGCACGGCAATGTATGACGTGAGGTGAAGTTCAAGTTCTTGGGACACTATATTTAGTATTTTTTATGGTTTTTTAACAAAACTTACCAGCAAAATGGATATAAAAAATGCCATACTACTGTGTATGGCATTTTTGATATCTATTTTGCTGGTAAGTTTTCTTGTTATGTTTTTATTTAGTCGGTTTTTTGTCATATCGGATCGTAAATGTTAAAATATATTGCTCGTCATTATACCCGTACAGTGAGAATGCTTGAGGGAGATATTGCCTTGATCATGATTGATTACGATGACGACTGATGAGCTTCGTAGAGTTCATGTTAATGCAACATAGATAGATGGATCTAGTTTCCTGCAGCTGTGGAGATAAGGTACTGTGAGTATTCCGCCATACCTTATTCTAAAATGTATCTATACTTCTATACTAATATTATAAAGAGGTAACATTTGTTTGTATGTTTGTAAGTTTGTATGTAGGGGGTAATCTCCGGAATTAATGAACCGATTTCAAAAATTCTTTCACTGGTAGAAAGCTACATTATTCGTGAGTGCTATATTTTATTCCCGTACTCCCACGGGAACGGGAACTACGCGGGTGAAACCGCGGGACGTCAGCTAGTCTGTAATAATTATGTATGTTTCTGTTAATTGTCTACTCAATGGTTATAGTTTTGGCTTTTGAGTAACCTGTTTATTGAAAATTAAATAATTATATGATAACGTTTAAAAAAATGCACTAAATGAACCAAGTATTCAAACATATTTATTCAATAACTGATCTAGAAGAAACGAAGAAAAAAAATCCGCATTGAACATTATACCGTCAACAAAAAAAGTCAGACACATGAAACATTAATGTCAGCACTTGACAAATGATCCAGACGCTGCACTCTTTAACGTCACTGTCATGTATAATGCAGACTCCGAGTGCCAGACAGATATGTTTAGGATTCCTTGTCGAAAAACCTAAATCGAGACCCTATTTGCCTACGCCCATCAATGTGGCTGATTTTCTGTCGATCATCCCATCTGCTCGCCTCAAAGCTATATTTTCCTAGTCGATAAAAGAAGTTAAACTGCAATTACACAGTTAAAACGCCTTAATAAAGTACCATCTACCCCACCCCCCTTAAACTTCGTAGTACGGATGAATAAGCATCTTCTGGGCACGCTAGTAGACTTCATTTTTTTTCGGATAAGCCCGCCACCCTATTCCCAAACCACTGTAACTCCTGAAAGCCAGAATCAACAGTGACGACCACCAGAAAAACGCCGAGACAATGAAGCTCGACGAAGTCCCAGAGAATGAATTTAACTGTCTTGGATCCCGCAACGAAATTAATCAGAAAAGTATAGCGGAGGAGTAGGAAAAAACCGCCATTTCCACTGCCCTCAATATCAGCAGGAGACAGAACGAAACAAGGCCAATAGGCACAAAGGGACGTTTACAACTGGGATAGGCCCAGTTGCCTAGCACCACGGATAAATATTAACATTAATGGGTCCTAAGTTGTGAGCTGTTATATTTGATTCCAATAATAGGTATGGCAAGTAGACTTCATCTATTGCCTTCCTTCAGATAAGACGCGAAGAAAATCCATCCAGAAATAAAAAGAAGTGTAACTACGATAGTCGTGACAAAGGAACAAAAGTTTGACATCCAGCAGTCTTACCAAGGGGTATCCTATTACCCGGTACTAACTGGGTTGTGGAGGTCAGATAGGCAGTCGCTCCATGTAAAATACTGGTATTCAGCTGCATCTGGTAAAACTGGAAGCCGACCCCAACATAGTTGGGAAAAGGCTAGGCAGATGATGATGAACTACGATAGTCGTGGTAATGCGAAACCCTCAATCTGATAGCTCCACTCGCAGCTTGCTCAATTTAATATACCAATATAAAATACCACCGAAACTTATGGAAATTTTATTGAAAATGAGCATAAAAAAATGTTCAATCCAAAATGTTTGCTTCCAAGATTGATCGGTGTTCAAGAACATGTTATATTCAAGAGTCTGATGCAGTCTATTTGATATGCTAAAGACATGGCAACAAGTTCAATACATATGAAGTAAATAACGTCATCCTAGCTGATACGACATTACTGATGCTGGATAATAGTGAATGTATGTAGGGACTTGAATTTGGAGGTAGTCATGGTGAAAATGATTTTGAGCTGAAATAAAGTTTGTAAAGAAATACTATCAAGCTATTTAACGAAGTTATACATAGTGAAAACTTAGTTCTAGATTCTACTGAAACACTAAAAGCAATCGTTTTCTACATACGGATTCACTTGATTTCGGTTCTATATAAACTTCACTTTGGTTGCTGACGATAGAGTAAATTTTTCCGTTCGTACTACGCACATTACAAAAAGCAAGCATGTTCTCAAGGCATCCATTCGATTATACAACTTTATCAACAGTCCCAACCAAATAATGCATCATACACAGCGCTGGC
Source organism: Xestia xanthographa (assembly GCA_905147715.2). Lineage (NCBI taxonomy): Eukaryota > Metazoa > Arthropoda > Insecta > Lepidoptera > Noctuidae > Xestia > Xestia xanthographa. The sequence continues at coordinate 29,367,767 of LR990653.1, read as the reverse complement.
TTATCGTTTTGTTGAGCTCATGAGCTTTCTTTAATATTTTTTTTTGTTTTGAACGCAGCCACATCCCAACTATGTTTTAGCACTACTAACCCAAATAACAAAACTATACCACCATTACTATTTATATGTCACCAGGAAAATAAACCAAGGTTTCCAAAAAAACTCCAAAAAAAGGAGCTCCAAAATTTAAAAGCCAAGAGCAAAACCTTGGGGTTTATTAATGATAATATTATACTCTTGACAGACAGCAGCATCGAATGGAGCATGTTTAATTCATTTGACACCAGAATAGATGTCTCCTGGACAGATGCATGATAAATGGCGTCGGTACTGTATTATATGCAGTTGTCTGCAACTTGGGATAAGCATAATTCGGTCATTTAAGAGTCCAGGTCACGGTGCATAGTAAGTATGTGACTGTCTGTAACCTTCGTTGGTGCACGATTTTTGGAAATATATTTTGATTTTTGTTCAGGAAGAAAAAGTTAATGGCGGATTGTTTTGATGTTTGGATTATTTAACACAGAAAAGAATTGGATGTAAAGTCCGAAGAAAAGAAAAGTAAGAAAGTATTGAAATCATCTTGTTAATGCTTCTTCTGCTTAGTATGTCGATAGCAATCCATATTGGTTCGGCCCAGAACTATGGGCTGTGTGTTGGCACTTTGGTATTCAACATCATCTTCATGCCCTTATCGCATGTTACTTGAGGCGGCGCAACACGTATTTTTCTTCCATTCTCCCCTGTCAACCGTCACGCAATCATTTACACCTTTTTCTTTAATATCATTCGTCACACAATCCATCCATCGTTTTCTTGGTCTTTCTTCTTCTTCTTTGCGTGTCGATAGACTCAAATAATACCCAACCAGTATGTTGCCACCTGCACAGCTTTGTCGTTGGCTTCGTTTAAATCCTGGAAGGTGCAGGTGGCTGTGCGGGATGGGCAAGAAAGGAGGTAGGCCATATCCTGAAGAGGGGCTCCACACTGACATTGTATATGGTTGGTGATACCCCATCTGGCCAAATGGTATTTCTTAAGTCTGAATTTCTATGCTGTCTTGCGAAGAAACCTTGAACTCCACAAAATAAAGCAGTTTGAATATAGGCATAGCCAACTACTCCACATGACGCTACAGGTTTTTCTGACTTTTTAAACGCAAATGAAAGTGAACTAAAATATTTACAACTTAATATACTTTTGAGAGGGAACCCCCACAGAGACAATGATGCTATCAAATTAAATATTGTTTTCTTTGTGTCATCATTGAATAAAACTTCATATTTATTATGTTGTTCATAAGCTCCAAGATACCCATGGATATACACAAAATCAAGATACTTGCTATCTTAGTTTTTAGTAATATTAAATCTTACTTACTAAAGTTAGTGTTTTTTGTTTCAGATTTTTCCAGATATTATCATAATTTTGGTTTTATTGACGTTTTTATCGTCTGAAAAGCTCCTGTTTTAGTTTATTTTATTGTGGTTTTGTCTGAGGTTTAAATATACAAATAACAGGATTACCCATTGGTTTATTAGCCTAACATTAGCTTCAACACAATATTCATCTTGTTACCATTCTAGTACCAACGTCATTTTTCTCAACAGATGAACTACCAACAACAGCAAGAATTCTTACACCATATTTTCCCTGCCAACTTCTTTAGCCACGAGATCATCACGGATTCAACGTCTGTTCATGATGGATGGTCCAGACAGTGTCCTGCAGTTTTTGCGCTGCATAATGTAATCGTCGAGACATCGGGTCACCGCTGCATAATGCACGAATAGATTGAATTCTGTATTTTAAAGTATTATTTTCTTGTCGTTTATTTATATTGACGTGCGTGTTGGTTATTTTTTTAAACTTCGTAGTCAGATAGTTAAACCGAGGACTTGAGAAGGTGGCTTGGAAATACTGGACGCGGAAGATAGCGGACAGAGTGTTGTGATGCAGCTTTGGAGAAGCCAATAGCTATCAGGAGACTGCGAAAGTCTGAATTATTTCAATAATTAGTTAAGGAGGAAGTGCCGTCAATAGAGGGTTATATTGATGATTTAAATGATTATAATACTGTAAATACATGCGTATTACGGTCGCGAATCATTTTTGGTCAACAGACAGCTTGAAACTGACCTGCGAATTGCAAAAAACGTAAGTAAATTGGAATTTCGTGGTTTACCCTGGCGCTTCCACCCTACCAAACCCTCGTATCGTACCTTAAGGCTACGATATTCTTCTTTCTAAGAGTAGTATATCGATGATTATTGTATCCTCATATTGTAAAATGATGCAGATCAAGGTCAAACTATTTTGTGTAGCGTTTTATCTGTTTTCTTTCTTTGCAAACTTCTTCGCGTGTAGTTGTTGATAAGATCCATATCAAACCCTTTTGTTCAATTATTTCTACCTCATTACTTTCATACTTCACAAGCCAAGCGACCCGAAAACGACATACCTATCACTATCTGGAACAAAAACAGGCCTCACTTAATGATCTACCAAGGTGCTCCAGATTTTTTCATTCATTTGATGGATGGCCCCAAGGTGTTCACTAATTAGTTCGACAATTAGCTCCCCTTCTTTTGTTTGATGAACACCGTGACAGAATTCGGGTTTGTTCCCAAGTTTTTTCTTTGTCAACCTGAATTAATAAAGTACAATTATAGGTATTTTAAGTGAATGAAGAACGCATGGTATGGCATGAAAATAGTTTTTTCAATGATAAGGCAGGTTGCTTTTGATTAAAATGTAATGTATATATTTTATTAATTCATCTTTTTTTCTTTTCAGGAAGCCGGCTGCAACTACAAATTGACTTGATGTGAATAAATGCTGAATCCATTTCTTCAGTTTGCAGGGCTTATTAATATAATTTATAACACACTAATGAGTAAGGAATCCACTCTCTTCGGATAGAGGTAGCTTATGTTCAAAACAAAATCTTTGAAAAACCTATTACAAAGAATGGTATTTCTTATTGTATCAGCAAAGTGACGCCTGTCGGAGGAAATCGCCGTCGCGGCAGACCGCGTCGAAGTTCGTGTGACGATCTGATCTTGTTTGCGGAGCGAACATGACCAGATATCGCACAGAACTGAAAGGTTAGGAAGGAAAAAGGGGAAGCCTTTTCCCAGCAGTGGGATACTCAAACATGCTAACAAAAAATTAAAAACAGCAAACCCCTCCTTCGAATTCTGTCGAAGACGTTCGTCTGGACATCTTTGCCTGGGTCTTCCACGAAATGTCTTTTCGTCGGCGATGAAACAAAACACTAACGTGGCAAAAGTATGATGAAAACCAATCATCATGCAGATGATAGCTAGCCTTTTCCCAAGTTTTTATTGGGGTCGGCTTCCAGTCTAACCGGAAGCAGCTGAATACCAGTATTTTACATAGAGCGACTGCCTACCTGACCTCCACAACCCAGTTAGTACTGGGTAATACAATACTTCTTGGTAAGACTGGTTGTCAGACTTTTTGCCAAAAAAAAAACCAAAATAGCATTATGTAAACAAGTGTACTGAGATTACTACCATGTATGTACCTTCCACTTCTGCTCGTCCCGTTATGATAAAGAAGCGTAACGATCATCTACATAGTTGCACACATGCCATTCACACAGTAATGGAAAATAAACACAGGGTGTCAGCAGACAGCTAATCTTCTAAACCAGTAATAATGACTTAAGTACAGGAAATGTGTTGATGTAATGACTAGGTGTCAGAACAGGTCAGGATTAGCACATTATGAGATTATAGTGCTTTGTATTTTAAAGAATTTTTGCACGCATTGAACATAGAATATAAACTTCGACAAAAGTTACCGCCATTGTGCCACTGCGACGCAACTGACGGTTCCTCGGTAATCATTAGAAGGATATAAGCACGGTAATATTATGATACAGTAGTGTAACTCGGCAGCATGATAGAAATAAATGCCTACAGCCGCGCGGTACGTAAACATGCGTTAGGGCTGCCCGTCTCCAGCATTTTAATTACATTTGCCTACTTTCTGTTTCTATTTAGTTTTGTGATTTTAAATATCCTTTTTATATAAATAAATTAAATACTTTGTATATTGAATAGGAAGTGTTCAATAAAAATGCGTGTTGTTTTTTTTTTGGTAGATTTAATTTAAAAAACATGTTTTTGTTCGAAAAACAAATCGGGCTTATAAATTTGCGACAGAAAAATATTTGCGCCTCGACTGAGTCGTACGAAATGCTTTATTGTTAAATTTTAAAGTATAGGCACCGAAGTTTTAACACAAGCGTAAGTAGGTAGGTACCTACCGTATCATGATTAATTCAGAACCGCATATAACTACCTATTTCACTCGTCTCAATAACTTTCCGTTACTCTATTCGCTTTATTTATTAATCCAAACACCTTTTTTTTCGTGAGATAAAAGGAAATACTTATCCATTAAAAAGACACACATTATGTACCTACCTACTAGTAAGTAAAATTATTTTATAGTCTTACCTTTCAGAGTTTCCAGGTAATTTAAAAAAACTTATGTCTGGATGCGTTATTGACGAATTCATACAACCAAAAACAGCACAATATTTCCTACTCGTCATATTAACTGATTTTTAGAGAAAAAATCGCGCGGTTATTGTTAAAAAAACAACACACCGTCCGTTCGACACTGCGGTACAGCCGTGACTGTCTGCGCCCCAAGTGCACCCTTAGATCGAGGCGCGTAGGTATAGCTCGCGTTTCGTCCGTTTCTATGAAGTCGGAATACTGTATCATAATACTACTGTGATATAAGTGACGCGTGCGTGTGTCGCTTGACGCTAATTCCAAGCTGTGACTGTGAAGCGTTGGAAGCCATACACGCTAGGTTTTGCATGATGGTTTTAGCCGTGCATGCATAACCGACAAGCAAGCCCTAGCGTGTATATGATTAAACTGTACAGTTATCGGTGCATGTACTATCGAGGACACACCCGGCTGACCACCACTAAGCTAATTTTTGCTTGCACTCGCAACATAAAAACGCTCTCTAGCCCCGCCCCGTTGACTTTGTGTAGAAAAAATTAATGAAAAGATACCGAATCGGCCGAGCGCACTGACAACGCACGCCAAACGAGAGTTATTGTTACTTTGCGCGCCAAAGTTGACGCTTTCCTAATAGGCCCAAACTTCAAGGGGGCGTGGCTCGGCGGCTCCGCACGATTTAAGCGAAAAAAAATTAAAATGTTCAGGCGGAAAAGACCCCGATAGTACATGCAACCGAGCAAATATCAAACAAAATTGATATTTTATGCCGCTCGGTTATGTTTGCGCGCCAACATAACCGAGCGTGTGTGGCGTCCGACGAGCTTGCCTGCCACATTTCTCAATTTTTGTAATCTGTTGGTGTAAATCTCAATTCATTTATCAAATTTACGTGGGAGAATTGCTTTCTTTTCAATAACCAGCGTTTATACCATTCAGTACGAACTTTTCTTCTTTTTCTGTTCTGCAGAACAAGTGTTAGGCCAAGTACAGCTATCACATCGTTGTCGTCCATTGTAGTTTGGTATTGGCGTCCTACACACACCGTCACGTAGCTCAACTGAGAGTTCATGGCAAGACGGTGCTTGCAAAACCTAACGTGTATGTGTAGTATGAAACTCGGTTATGCTGGTCGGTTTTGCATGCAAGGTTATAACCATCAAGCAAAACCTAGCGTGTATGGCCTCCAAGCTATCAGCAGAATTAACTGTATCACCGCTTGCCTATTTGTAATATTCGAAGTTCTTTGTATTATCAACAGCACAGAAAACTACTGCTTTCAAAGCGACAAGAAGCGTCGATTTCTACAATAAAGTTTGCTCTAACTAGTTCACAGTTAAAGCAAACAAAATCAACTCCTTAACAGGAGCAAATATTTGCTCGTTGAGCGTGCAAATTGTTGTACATTACAGGGCTCCTGATAGCGCTAACACGTACCTGTCTGTCAGTTCAGACGTCTTGATTACTCGCCACTTATTCACTGCAACCGATATTTAATTTAAAAAATAACCATATAGGTTGTTGAAGCTTTTTTGTCCCAGGGAAGTTGTTTTATACATTGTAACGTACTGAAAGTGGTATATTAAAGCTATCAAGCTACCAACATCAATTTTCTTCTTTAAAATCGATGGTATGTCAAGACATACCATCGATTTTAAAGAAGAAAATGTCAAATTATAGGTCCAGTAGGTGGCTATGCGGCTATATGGCTTTTTATGTCCTCTAAAGAGCAGAAAAGAGGACATTTCGGACACTCCAGGAAGAGGGATTTTGTCTGTTCGGAAGCATCGCATTCACGTTTTGTCTCAGAAGAATGTTTAATCCCATATTTTTTTCGAATACACCCATGTTGCACGTTGGCTCTAAGAAACCAAGGGTATTTATGTATTCCAACAACGATTTGAAGACCACCATGCGCAAAATACCGCCAAATTGCCAACTCAAAAACCCATAACACACCAATAACTATGTAAATCCACTCATGTACAACAACAAAACAAATAATCACACAACTATGTATTCGAAACCTCGCCATAACCATTTAACTCTACTAAGAATCAGCGCACAAACTACGTTTCGTCATACTAAAATGTCGTGTGAAAATCGCGGCTGAAATACTCCACAATGCATAGTAAATCGTTGCAAGACATCGCAACAAGCGATCGGATGAATAATGCAGGTACACGCTTGGAGACGCGGCGATAAATAACGATTATAATTTTATCGTGATCTGCAATAAATCTGCGATTGAATGCTAGTGTGCGCGCCGCCTTACCGTCAACAGAATGGTACGTAATTTTCGTTTTTAGTGTACGTTTTATACGGGTGGGGATTTTGTCCAACATAGATCTCAGAGCGTCAGGTTCTATTTGATACTTCTAAACTTTCATAAAAAGACGTTAACTGATCATTCGTTCCAAAAGGCCTTGTTTCATCTTCGTTTTTAAAAGTTTTTCAATGGCATCCTCTAATTTTTTCATATCAGCTGAGATTGTGTATGAGTAATATGCATCTTCAGCAGTAAGACCAGTGTTTTGGAGTTTCTACTGGCAAATCATCGAATTGAGACTTGTTTTCCAAGACCCGTTAACGAAGGATCTATGTTAATTCCAAAAAAGATTAGTAGCTTCTGGGTTGTTCACAATCAAGCAGTTAGCAGTGTGCTTCGCAGAACCAACCCAGCATATCCACCAACAAGTTCTACAAACTATTCTCATCGTAAAGTCAACGCGCATCGTTTTTGCGCAATCGACGTTCAAGATTTACAACGTGACGCGTTAGATTTACGAGTGACAGCGCAAGTACAATGCGCTTGATCGTAGAACTGTGATGGGAGAATTAGTGCATGATGATTTGATGGTGGTTGACTTAGGAATAGAGCTAAAGCTAGGTATCAACGATAAGATAGTAAGATGAGATAATGATAAAGGTGTCGGTAATAATATTGGTTGATCGTATAGGTTGTCTGTCGAGCTGAGGGTCTAGATAAAGTGATATTCTATTGGCGGTAAGAAAGATGGTTAAAGTAAAAAAGAAATATTAGAATTGAAATAGCTACCAAAAGACTAATGACGATCCCGTTTTGCGAAACTCGTAACCTAGGTCCTCTGTTGCATAAGTTGCATTGTAGGGATTCGTATTTTTTGGGAATTTAGGAACAGTAAACGGTGTGGCTTAGTGTATTATGTAGCTTCAGGTGGTTTAATTTAATTTTTTTCTATGAAATCGGAATGAAATACCAAAATATCCAAGTAAGTTATATTAAAATCCTAACGCAACTTCTGGTAACTCATCCTTGCATTAAATATGAATTAGAGTTACGCTAGATTTCGCTCCTTTAAAAACCACATCCCATATACGTACATACTCATGAACCTCGTCCCTTTGTTCCTATCTATGGACATAAATATACAATTGTACATTCAAACGTTATCTTCCAAGATCTACTATGCTCATCTAATATCAATAGACGAGTTAGATTTATAGCCTGTCTCAACAGATTTATGTCTGTCAGGTAAGATGACATCACGTCAATGGAAATGTCTTATTGCATTGCAATTCGATGACACGGAAACATGTCAGATAACTGTCATGTTGATAAGGTAAGGTTACATTTTCGTTTTTTGTCACTTATCTGTATTTGTTTTTCCTTAGCCTTAAATATTGAAACAACTTAATCTTTATGGAATTCCACAAAACAACGCCCGACTCCATAATTTATCTAACTGCTAGAAATAATGATACAATGGTCAGTCTCTATTATAAAATTAGACTACAAATCAAACGGCAACACCACCAACTAACTATATGCGATACTCGAAACAGGTCTCCATAAATTACATCGTTCGGTTCAAACGAAGCCGCGTGAAACGCTAGTATGTTTTAAACCAACAGGCAATTACTTAGGCGTGTCAAACCGTCGATTATAATAATTATCATTACCATACCTTGACAGGACAGTATTTCTCTCTTCAATGTCGTTTAATTGCCGTGCAACTTTCCATAATATAGAATGTGGAAACTGGCTTTAATTGACCATTGTGGTGTGCTGAAATGTATGGTATTGGAGATAATTGTTAATATGGATGATAATGATGTAGACAGGCATACAACTATCAGCAGTGTGGTATCCGGCAGAGTAGAATAGAACCAACCCATTACACTCACGGGTGTCGTATAAGGCGACTAATGTCTGAGGCAGAACACCTTGTGCCTCCGTAGACCAGAGAATGAGCAGCAGCGTTTTCTGTTAGTCTTTCATCACTGCGATCTCCAATCCGCCTGCCAGGCGTGGAGATTACGGCAAATTTCTCCCATCATGGGAGAGGCTTATGTCCAGCAGTGGACGTTATGGGCTGTTGTTGTATACAACTATCTATCTGTTAATAAGACAATTCATGTTTGTCTTTTTATTCGGTACCTGTCATCATCATCATCATTATCATTCTCCTCTTATCCCAATTTATTTTGGGTCCGCGCACTTTGTGTTCTTCTTCCATACTTCTCTATTACTCGTCATCTCAGCAGTCACCTCCCTTTCTAGCCATATCATTCTTCACTTTTGGTGCACAAGCCCAGGCTTGTGCACCAAAAGTGAAGAATGATATGGCTAGATCATCGGTGCCAGCACCGATGAGGAACCCGTGGGGATTCGAACCTTTACAGCAGTATGGTGATGGTGACAGCTTGAGAAATGAAACCAGCCAGCACGATAGACGACGTATATTCTTCCAAAATATATTACATGAATCGATCGTCTTATACATCCAACTTATTATTGATACTTGATGCTTATTAATACAATGGATCACTTTGATAATATAAAATGCAATCAACAACGCACACGGGTGCAGCGGTCCTAGGGGGCGCCGAGATTTCATTCCTAAGCGTACATCTCTATGGAGAAGAATAGACAAGAAACTTCGTGGACAATCTCCATCATACCCCCCCCTGCGCGAACCCCCATCAGAGGCTGGTCTGTCAGAGCTTAAATTATGTGTGTACACGTTCACAGGTCAAAGAGAAGAGAAGTGACAGATGACATAGACAAATAAAGTAGACAACATACAAACCGATGAGATTTAAAGGCACAGACAATAATTACTATTGGTTTAATATTCACATAGTCCATTTATTCGGTTCCAGTATTCTACTGAATTTGTTTTGCTGGATATCATCAACTCTGCGGGTTCAAAAAGTACGTATTTGGGATTCCCATGAGTATCCTTGTGATGTTCTGTTTCTTAATGTCAAGGTTCCGGAAACTTTGAAGAAAGAAGAAGAATTGATAGATTCATTTGAATTTGTAGATAATGATAATGTAGCGCCATCTATACCGTCACATACAAACTACAAAACAGTCAGTAGAAGGATCATCCCTTTTTTACAGAGAATGAAAAACTTTCCAACCTGTTCCTGGTACCTCTAAAATGATGACTCTGGTTTTGGACAATCACATACTTTTGCTTTCATGTTGGCTAAACGGGATGAAGCCATGGGTTGATGATTAGTCCATCAGAAAGGTTGGTAGAAGGAGTGACTGCACCAAAGGTTTAATACTACATCTTAATTTAATCTTACTTACGATTACATTAATATTAATGGATAACTCCATATCTTCTAAGGAATTTGTATGAGTGGGAGGTTAACCAATTAATGCAGGTGTCTGCACCAAACAGCCCTTTAATTCCAGTTAAACTGAATGTATTCTTACAAGATATTCTGGGCTAATTAGCACTCAAAGAGTTGTCACAACAACTGCAAATTAACAGGATAAAGTTTTTCTCTGTACGAAGAACACTAATGATTGCGTGTGATGTATATTATGGCTTAATAATTAATTAATTTAAACTGCCATATGCTACTGGTTCTATGAATCGAATAAAAACGATCTCTCAACGGTATTATGTTGTGTGCGATAAAAAGAAAACAATGTGTTGTAGTGGTGGGTGTAGTAGTGAATAAGTGTTTTCAAGAATTAACTAGACGGTTTGGTAAGATGATAAAAGGGTAACGGAAACAAAGCGGTACGTCAGTCAATACCATGATTGAGAGTCAAAATAAAGACGCAGGAATCAAAACTATAAAAGCAGAGAGACTGATTGAAGAACTAATCATGCAGTTACATGATTAACAACATCCCTTGCCCTTTGTTGAAAAAATAAGACCCTGCTGTGACAATTAGAAATGTTTCACCTATTATGGCTACCATATTCAGAAAAGGCATCAAATTATCCAAGAAATGTGAATATTCATTCGCACTTGCATGATCAACATCATGCAGGTTTAACTTATTTTGATGCAGTAACAAAACTCGAACCTAATTAAAAGATCGACTTTTTTCACTCTTTAAAGAAACTTCATATTCTTCATACACCGCAACACATATATTCATTAGCACCATCTGTAAGACTAAGGAAATTCCACTTGTCTCGTTATTTAGAACTCATTAATGGCCCATTCACACATGCCAGGGGAGATTGTTGGAACATTTTTTACGCCAGAAACACATCAACCATCCGCATAACCGATCTTTATATCTGTGAAGTCAGTATTTTCTCATAGTTTACGTGTGTATGCTTGAATGATGATTTCTAAGTTTCCGTGAAAGGAATGTTTGTTATTTCACTATTTTTATGCTTTCGATTTTTGTTTGATGGATTCTTTGAAGCGCTTCGTACGTTGCATAACGTTTCACCTGTAGAACCTCCGTCTTCTGATACTTTTTACTTTATCTCATGCTTGAAACTCAGTTGTATATTTTTTTGTTTGCCTTATAATGCACGACATCCATAATCTGGGAGTAAAATACTAAAATAACCATAACTACATAATCTAATTGGGCATGGTCCACTATGACTCGAGCAAGCAAGCATTCTTTCCAACAATAAAAAACAAGAAAACGTGTCACCCAAGGAACTATCTTAGGACCGATAGCAATCAGACTATAAAATGGAAACTAAATCGCATACAATTTAAGTCAAGCATCATGTACAAAGTCCTTAACATCATCCCCAGACAACTTACACAGGTCTTTCCTTATAACACCACTTTAATTAGTTGACAAGTACCCGTTTAAGGCAAGCGTCAAAAAATATTTACTCGTGAATAATTAAAGGCTCATAATACGACGAATAAATACCAACACGTATTTATCTTAATTTGGTTACAAAAACTACAGCTGTTTTCTTTTCAGTTTGTGGAGTTAAATATGGGAAACTAGTTAATGTTGCCGAAGAAGTATCAATAGTTATGTAGTAAGTGTTGGTGGAAAAAATGCACAGCATTGTATATAAAGATCGCAATTTATAGGATTGGTTAAAAGGTACAAAGCAAAACTCGTTAAGAATCGAATATTATATTTAAAGGTGACTTCCAACCAGTATTAATAAAATTCAAATCAACTTTTAAGGTGGGATGATTTTTTTCGAACAAAAGGGGGAAATTTGAAACTAATTAAATGGAGGAACCTAAGTTCAGTAGTGATCTACTGTAAGCTGTTACTAATGATGATGGTAATGAACAGGGTTCTCATCAGCACTAAAAATACATAACTAGAACAGCAATAGGTCTAGCTGAAAAAAATATCAGGATTTTTCAATTTGTTACTTATTTTCTACTGCATTGATGTTGTTTTTTTTCTTTTGTATCCTATCTAACGGTCTCCTCTTATTAAGTCTCAGCTTTATGTCTTCCCAGAAACTTTGTTTAAAATTTATGTTTTTTTATTTCTTCAGTTTAACATGTCACTTTACTTACAGATACGAATTGTTTTCTGATTACAGACAACAAAAAAAACCTGACCACTCCACATCGAACTTGGAAGCTCTCAGAAACTCCATACCCTTCCACAAAAAGCTGATTTACTGACAGAGATAAATATTACCCCGACAGATAGTAATTTGTCTGTCTGTACACCCATTAAGTTGACAAACTGTGATCATTTCAACATGTTGATGAAAATTGTTAACTCTTATGTTTAAACTTTTTCTTACAAGCGTGTTTACTTCAAGTCCTTTTCTATATGCTAATTTTTTACCAGCTACAAACGGTTTGCACTAAAAAGTCAGTGTTTATTCATGGACTTTTAATAATGGCATCAATTTGTACTTTGTAATTGTCTGCGGGAATACAATTCATTAAGGCTACCTTTTGTAAACTTAGTCAGGTACAAACAAGAAGTTTTTAACACTTTCTATTTATATTTATCAGTCATAATTAGGAACTATTGCTAGTTAGTATACTTTTTACCAATTAGTACGTTATTTTTTGTCTGAGTGTGTTTCTGTACAGTTAGATATGTTGGCAGACCAACAAGTTGGGTGGATGACATTCAGCAAATTGCAAGTAAGACCTGAGTGAGAATCACACAGCCCTAGGAAGCAGGCAAGAAAGTGAAGAGGTCAGAGTGGGAAGGGAGTGGAGGGGTGCTCAGCAGTAAACGAAACAAGGGTGCCAATGATAAGTAAGTTTTACTAGTATTACGGTATAGTATTATGCTATACTTACGCTTCATACTCACCATTCATAATACTATTTATCATGCATTTTATTTGTTTATATATCTACACTCAGCAAATCGATATAAATACGATTCTTTAACTTGGAAATAGCTGAAATAAAATATTATTATAATTTTCATGTTGTGATATTTACGTCAAGCGTCAAATTGTCAAACTGTCAGTTAGTTTTTTAATTTTCTTTCTGCTCAGTCTATGGTCTAGCTCTATGATTTCTCTTTTTGGTTTGTATAATTTAAATTATTTTTATCAATATGCTTAGCCAATGTATTTTATAAATTATTACGATTGTTTAATAACTTAATATTAAATGATTATATTTATAAAATTCTTAACGCACTCATGGATATGTCCTGGCCGACTACACTTGTCAGAGGAGATGATGGCGACACTAAGAAAACTAAGATTGAAAAAAGAAGAAGACTACTTTGGGAGAAACGAGCTGACGGACGGCTAAAAAAGTACTCTGGAATCTGATTTGAGGAGTATCAGAGAGCAGCTTGGTTTTGGCGGTGAGATTCTTAAACTGTCCAGGGGATCCAACGAAAGTTTCTCCTGGGACTTCTACTCCCGATGTTCGGAGGCTAACTACGTGCCTGTCCATCTACTGGTCTCGCAGGGCTGTCCTACGTCTGGCCCTGAGTTCTGCACTGTCTTGCTGCTGAGCTGTTCTAGTGAACTCTGAGATCTGCGCTGCCGCCGTTTCTACTGCTTCAGAGCTCAACTTCAAGGTTACTCCGGTATCGACCTGCTACCCTGACGCCTGATTCCGTTCTTACAGTGTGGTAAACTCATTATTGTCCATCTAAGTGCATAAACTTTAAAACTGAGTGCGTGCTAGGTAGTTTTTTATAACTAGCTGTATTTTTTTATCTTTCCCCTCTATTAAAATTTAATTGAACAAGTCTGCTTATCCATTTATTTTAAATAGGAGCAAGTAGATCTGTTACAACGGATGAATTATTATCGTATAAGTCCAACGACGTTTTTCACATGACGTAAATAAATTATCCGAACATAAAAATAGGAAACATCAGAAAACCAGTACATGTAAATTCACCTGAGGCCATCGGCAACACGTAACAAAGACGTCTGAAGCTACAGAGCCCTTTGACTATAAAATTTAATGAACCCATTACATTCTTTGATACCCATCGACCGATCACTTATCATACACGTCTCTCTATCAATATTTATGTTATTTAAATTATTCCTTCGTATAGCCTAAAGTGATACCTCACAGAAATGTCGCTTATTTTATCTTGTACGCCTTTAGGGCAAAATATTTGATGAATATGAAACTTTATTGATGAATAACTTATGTTTTTTATGATATAGTTAGCTACTGTGTGAAATATTGTAGCATCAGTTTTACAAAAGACAACAGAAGACTCATTCTGTTTCAGGAAAAGAAGACAAGAGAGAATTTTGAAAAAGAAATTAAAGTTTTTTGGAAGAAAATATTATGGGTAAAGGTTACCAAGTAAAATTACCTGATGATAAATAGGAATTCATTTCGGTAATTTGCTTTCTTTTGAATAATAATAGAAAAAGCAAATCGGCTGCTAAAAGATTGCTACTTATGAACCTGATAGAATTTGCGGTTGCCACTTGTTAAGGCCATCGGGCAGTTTAGTGATTTTATTTAGTACGAGTATGTGTTCAAGACGAACAAATACAAGGTCTTAGGGAATGTTAGTTGAAAAGTATAAAAAAAGAGGAGACTAAATTAAAAAAATCTTAAATGTCAAGCAGTGAACAACAATCGGCTGTATTAATGGAACCAGATACTCTATCATACATAGACTTTGCAATTCATATTCATCTGAATCATAATTCATATAACTCAAGTCTATTATTAAGACGTCGCCCAGTATAACAATGTAATTGTTTTTTATCTTTATGAGCAAGAAACTTATTCATGAGTACTTGCCCTTTACCACTTTTTGTTGCTAACTATGGTTTATACATGAAACTGCCTTTCACTTATGTAAATAGTATTTTTTGATGGACTATGAAAAGTAATTGTAATTGCTTCTATTTTAAACTAGGCAAGAATTAGTCGATTATGATCCCTAAATAATTCATTGTAGGGTTTAAACTAGCTTAGGTAAGTGTATTTTGTAAGTTAATATTATTAATTTATTATCAATGTTAATTATGTACTCAAAGTGACGGCTTACTACTAACAAATAAATAAATATTTTAATTGAGTAAGTTTGTTTATATAACAGTATATGGACACACTAAATACAGAAAAGAAGAAAGAACAGAAAAATGGGTACAAGATGACGCTTATTTCTAAAGAAATCTCTTCCAGCATACCTGCGTCCCCAAGTTACATTAAATTAATCGTAAATTTTCATCATTATTAATTTCATTTAAGTAACTGTTTTTAGAATTATTTTACCACTGTATGGTCATCATCATCATCCACAGCCCAAACTCACCCACTGCTGGGAAGGCGAAGTATTTATCTGTGTTATAGGCCTCTCTTTTCTTAACACTCAAAGTACTTACGGGATAATATCCGTGGTTTTCTTTATTGATGAGCTCTCGATATTTCGACGCTGTTGCAAGCATCATGATCTATACACTGAGAAAAATTGATTTCTGGCCTAAGGTGAATTCTGCCTTCCACGGCTAAATTGTAATGACGCGAGGCGATTTTGTAACGCTTACGATTATTTTGGCTTAGCTAGGCGTTTCCGTTAAAATGGTACGTCTTTTATGATAAACACGAACCGTCAAAAATGTCTTACCGTAAGGTAGTCTTGGAATTCAACTTTCTACTGTTAATACAGCGGTAGTGGACTACTAAAAACGCTTTAAATTTACGACGTCGAATATGTGGTGAATATCGCGGTAATTAAGGCAATATTTAACTCAAATTAAAGCGATATAGACTTCAATAAAACCTAAACAAACGTAAACATAAGTCATAAAACCAACTTCAGAAAGTGGCATAAATAATCTTTAGCATGGCATTATTCAACTTACAATAAGGCGGAATATTCTTCAGTCACAACAATTTAAACGTAAACGTAAAGTCTTTCAGCGATGTATGTATTTGGCAATATAAATGTATAATGTGGCCACATTTGCCCTATCATAAGGCGAAATATGCTCAGATTACGACGAATCAAATGGTAACCTTAGGTTTCATAACGACGTACATATACGGCACATATGAACGTAAATATGGCAATATTCACCTTATCATAAGGCGGAATATACTTCAGTCACAACAATTTGAACGTAAACGTAAAGTCTTTCAGCGACGTATGTATTCGGCAATATAAACGTATAATGTGGCCACATTTGCCCTATCATAAGGCGAAATATGCTCAGATTACGACGAATCAAATGGTAACCTTAGGTTTCATAACGACGTACATATACGGCACATATGAACGTAAATATGGCAATATTCACCTTATCATAAGGCGGAATATACTTCAGTCACAATAATTTGAACGTAAACGTAAAGTCTTTCAGCGAGGTATGTATTCGGCAATATAAACGTATAATGTGGCCACATTTGCCCTATCATAAGGCGAAATATGCTCAGATTACGACGAATCAAATGGTAACCTTAGGTTTCATAACGACGTACATATACGGCACATATGAACGTAAATATGGCAATATTCACCTTATCATAAGGCGGAATATACTTCAGTCACAACAATTTGAACGTAAACGTAAAGTCTTTCAGCGAGGTATGTATTCGGGAATATAAACGTATAATGTGGCCCCATTTGCCCTATCATAAGGCGAAATATGCTCAGATTACGACGAATCAAATGGTAACCTTAGGTTTCATAACGACGTACATATACGGCACATATAAACGTAAATATGGCAATATTCACCTTATCATAAGGCGGAATATACTTCAGTTACAACAATTTGAACGTAAACGTAAAGACTTTCAGCGACGTATGTATTCGGCAATATAAACGTATAATGTGGCCACATTTGCCCTATCATAAGGCGAAATATGCTCAGATTACGACGAATCAAATGGTAACCTTAGGTTTCATAACGACGTACATATACGGCACATATAAACGTAAATATGGCAATATTCACCTTATCATAAGGCGGAATATACTTCAGTTACAACAATTTGAACGTAAACGTAAAGTCTTTCAGCGACGTATGTATTCGGCAATATAAACGTATAATGTGGCCACATTTGCCCTATCATACGGCGAAATATGCTCAGATTACGACGAATCGAATGGTAACCTTAGGTTTCATAACGACGTACATATACGGCACATATAAACGTAAATATGGCAATATTCACCTTATCATAAGGCAAAACATGGTTAAGTTACGACTTATCAAACGGTGAATAACGTCTTATAACGACTTACATATCCGGTGAATGAAACCGAAGATTTACGGCAAAATTCACCATATGATAAGGCGAATGATAGGTACTCGAGTTAGGTACAATTTAATCAAACGTTTAAAGAGTCTGATAACGACGTATTCGGCTAATATAAGCGTAATTTTAGCAATATTTGCCTTAACATAAGGTCAGTTACGACGTATCTACCTACATAATACTCGGTGAATGAAACCGTAGATATGTAAGGCAATATGTATGTATATATGTCTTATGATGGTGACAATTTATTCAAAGGTTTACAAAGTCTAACGACTTACGCATGCTGCAAGTTAGGGTTCCGTGCCTTAAAATGAAAAAACCTGGCCAAGTGCAAGTTGATGATGACGATGCTACCTACCTATGTACCTACTTATATTGTATAGAAATACTTACTATAAGTAGGTTAGGTACTTACCTACATCTACCTGCTGAGTAGGTAACTGAGTGTGGAACATAGAACTCGTTGGTTGGAACTGGGTAGGGGTGTTATGTAGGTACGACGAAGGACCCTAGGTATATTAGGTATTGTAGTGGTAGGTAGAACAGAATAGATTTTTATTGACACACAAACAGCACACAGAGCCATCAACACAGTAAATAAAAAATAGCATTTACATTAAACCTACCTAGGTACCTACCTCATCCACACACCCTCATAGACTCATAGTCTATAGGTACACAAGAATACCTATTTTATGGGTTGGGTATCTACCCAACCCATAAAATAGGTATCTACCTATTCATAAATTGGGTGGTTTAGGTGTAGGTAAGTAAGTACCTACCTAATATGATTAATTTAGTCAAATTAATTTAGATTCCTAGTAAGTAGTATTACATAATAGTATTTAGTGTTTATCTCTTTATGGTTTAAGTATACTTACCTATAAAATAAACGGGGGAAAAATTATGACCACCCAAAATAACTTTGTGACCACTTACATCTATCACCTGAAATATCAATTGATCACCAAATTTAGTAAATTGAGCACCAAATTTAAATGAGGTGGTTGATGACAAACTAGTTTTGCCTAGGCCGACTTGGGGCACTATTTCATAAAAAAGTGCGACGGGGTCTCCCTCGACTCGGATGCAAGAGCATAACAGTTCAATTTCTGGTGGTCATAAACCAAAAAACTAAAATTTTTGGTTCTAATTTCACGTTAAAATGGGGATTCATTTTGGTGATCATTTACTAATTTTGGCAATCAAAAGTGATTTTTTTGCCGTTACATTTTGCTAAATCTGGTGGTTCGTTAATTGTATGCCTAAAATAAATAAATTTAATACTTCAATACCCGCAATTACAGACACAATTAAAATAACAATGCACTGTGCCTCTGGAGGCACGGCCGGGAGCATACGGGTTAAGTTCCTTGTAGTATTAAGTAACAGTGTACAAGCTCTGGTTATGTTTTATTAGAGTTGGTACACTAGGTAGATACCAATTGGATCTTATGACTGTATAAACCATTCCCAATATCAGCTGTTGTGTTGCCAGCCAGAGTTAGAGCCCTCGCTTCTACACACAAGCCCTACCTTCCTGTACCTGTACCTGCGAGGAACCCAATCTGTCAAATGTAATATCTAACATAAGGTCATTTAGCACTACCTGCATTACAAAATGTAAATAACCAATAACAGCCAGGGTACGAACTTGCCTATTAATATTGTAATGGTATAGGGTACCTACCTAAGTGCCTACCTACTTAGGACCAAGCAATAATTATTTTTAATGTCTTATCTTATAAAATTTAATACAAATAGAGACTCGAGATAAAGTGTGATGAACTTAGTACATATATGTGTTTATTTTCTGTCTGCATAATATAAAATACTTTAGGTAGGTTTATTTAAGTATGTACCCATTTACAAAAAAAAAGTAGTATCTAGGTATTATATCAGCTACCTGGTTCCCATATTACAAGCATTGCTTTGGGGCTAGATACATAGTGTTGTGTGGAATGTCCACAAATATATAATATTTATTTGATAGTAGAAAAAGTCAATTTTACTCAGTTTTACTAGCATAACTACTTTCAGTCAGTTACCTATGTTCGTGGGTGAAGTTTAAAAAAGCTCTCTAGTTACGGTGAGAAACAACTTTTTAAGGCGCTTATGGTCGTACACCGAAAATGTCAATAATGCTGCCAGCTACTAAGGCAAATAACGTTTAAAAACTTGAAAACCCAACTTCAAAACTGCTGATCCGATTTTGATGAAATTTAATTTTTCAAATCGGTTTACAAGTTATACGGAAACATACATAAAAAAATTCAATCGAATATCGTGGGTAAAATAAGTAAGTAAGTACAATAAGTAAATATTTACATGAATATGTGTATTTCTAAGTTCTAATGTCAAGTGTGTGTTAGTTGTAATATTATACATAAAATTCAATCTCCAGTCCATTTTACCTTATGTGGGTATGACTTTTTTAATCTACTGATTTTTCCTACGATCTACTGCTAAAACTTTAATTTTTCTACTGATTTCTTCAGTTTCCATCGGGCAACACTGCGTTCATCGCTCGTTCCTTCGACTCGACACTCGTCGACACTCGACAGTTTGGAGTTTGGAGTGGTTGGTTTAGTTTTTGAGTCTTGTTTAACGGATTTTATTTTAGAAACGTTTACTAGTCCCTCATTTTCTGAACGCTACTGGCTGTGTCAGTGTCGAAGGCACATACAAGCAGATGTATGCAGGTTGTAGGTGTGTAACACGTAGGTTAGGTAAAGGTACTGATTTTAAGCTCAGTGGTGTTGAACTACAACAAGCTACCAGACAGACATAACAACCAGTTTACCAGACAAACATCTTCGCTTCGTGCTTCGATGGCAGACCAGTACCTATACCATAGGTTTATTAACAAAATGGGGCTGCACGACCCTGATTGATACATTTCGAGGTAAGTCTATATAAAACTCGGTTGTTGAACCTAATCATATTTTGTAATTATGTAGTTTATGTAGGTACCAACACCTGTCTTTGTGTGTTGGAAACAGAAACGAAAAATGTCTTCTTTGGATGTGATGTCAAGTCAAACTTTTGTTGGTGTGTTGGTAGGTAAGGTAGGTTACCTACTCTTATATTTTCTAGTAGCACTACATTTTTAGTAGCATGCTGCGGTTATGGCTCTTAGGTACCTACCTACCTACTAACCATAGCTAACTAAACTAACTGGTGTGTTTTGCATTGTATTTACTTTGGTTCTCTTATTATTTAGATGCTAAAATTGATGCTGTCGCTTTGGGACTTCTTTAAGAAAATGATATAACATCATTAATCTCATTATTTGGTGATAGAGTGAAGTTTGATGGTAACTTGTCCATGTGGAAGGCTGGCAATCAATCGATGAATGTTGGGGTTGGTTTTTTTATTATTATTTCATACTAACAGTTGTCCACATAATAGGAAGTCACATTATCATAACATAAATGTTTAAATAGTGTGCACCTATTTGTATTTTGTATAGGTATATATAATTTACTTTAATTAAAACGGTTAACACCAATTACAATACTTGTTTAAAGATTATAGACAGGGGATCTAAAATGGCCGCTTTAGCAGAATCCACGCAGAATCTTAGTATGAATCACGTTAAAAAATTTAAATTCTTTAAATGGACTCTATACTCATAACTTTAAAGTCCATTTTAAGAATTTAAATTGTTTAACGTGATTCATATTTCGATTCTGCTTAAGCGGCTATTTTAGACCCCCTGTACTTTTTCCAGTTTATTCCAAAACTGAACTTTTGCATGTAACTTTGTATATTGATAGAAAGAAGTTTTTAAACTTGTGAAAATTAACTGTTTTTTTTTTTCAGATAAGTAACGTAAATTTTAAATAACACGCACCGAGGACGGGCTTTACTTAGCAGCCCACAAGCTGTTAGTGGCCTCCTTGGTGCAAGCCAGAGAAAGGAATTATGCCCCATTTATTATTGTACTCGGTGCTAGAAGCACATCCAAACACTCAAGTTAAATGAAGTGATTTCCAATCATGGGCGCGAGGTATTGGAGAACTTTTTAAAAAGGAATCACCAGTCATATATTACGCCGCATATATCGCTGTAAGTAAGCTATCATTGCTAAAACTACTATAGTGTATTAAAGTTATTAATTTACATTAAAGAGGTGATTAAAATTATAAATTAGACATAAGGTTTGAAATGTGCTCCATAATGTTATAACAATAAGTACCTAGTCCTCAAACTGCCGGCGGCCCTAAACTTAATGTTTTATTTGGTTTTTGCAGGGAGGCCCCTTTCAAGCCAAAAGGAATGCTTCAGGTATACTTATAATACATACCTGAGGAAGAGGAATAACCTAATTAAACGAAATGTAACAACGCCCTTCCGGAAACGACGCGCTACCAAGGATTCAAGCGACCTCTTTGACGTAGAACCTGCCAGGCCGACGTGTCCTCTAATAGACTGTCTAATATTGATGAAAGTAAGTTTTGTTACGTTTTGTTTTTGTACTCGTACTCATTAAATAAATAATAAATAAAAAAGCAAATTTATAATATTCACATGCATTTCTAAAAAATCTTCACTTTTTATTGCTTTGTACAGGGTTTCGTAAAAAATCGTACTTATTACCATAATAGAATGCTCTACCTTGTGGTTTGCGATAACTCTTTCCTAAAAAAATGCATTTTATTTCAGTTGAAAGCGATCGGGACGCTTCACTAGCAATTACGGTTGCCGTTGAAGGAGTTACACCATGGAATGAAATTGCTAAGCTTTGGGCGATAACGGCAAAGGCGCGTATGCAAAAACTATAAAACGAAAACAGCACTCTCAAGATTATTTGGATGAGTATCAGATACTCAAAGGGCCCAACTCATTTTGAATGACTTGTTTGTTAGGAAAAGTTTGTCACCAAGTTTCTCATGTGGTAAAAAAATAACTTATAACTGTTAATCATGCTTTAGAAGTAGGCCCCAATGTTAAAATTTCATTTTCGGTTCCCTGGTTGAAACAAAAAGGAGTTATGTGGAAAAAATTGGATGTGGCCACTCTAGACATTGTGTGCGTTACCCTGGCAAAATGTTGTGCATTTGAGAGGTGAGACCATAACAAACAATTAGTGTATTATGAGGAACAATTTGTTTACTAATAGCAAAATTTGTGTGAATTGTGGTTTTAAAGTAATTTGAGAAAAACACATTTTGCTGGAGTAACGTTTGAAACTTTACCCTGGCAAAATCGATTTTCAAAAATTCGTTCATCCCGGAACCAAATACATAATAGATAGCTTTTGTTGTGTAGTAAATGCCATGTTTGTAAATTGCAAAATTTGTGTGATATGGCTCTTGAGTTATTTAAGACTTACACAATGTAAAATGTTAAAAATTTGTATAATACATATGTACCTATCTTTTTTATCTTGTTTTAGTATCTAAATATAGTAAAGTATCTAAATTAATTTTCTAATACATTTTTATTTTTATTGAATGGTTTTATTGCAATGCCACATCATTCCTATAAGATACAGACGCTATCGGCTTATTAGGTATACATAATAATAGTTGGTTAGGTTGAGGTTGTAATGTTGGGTTGAGAAGGTACTAATCTATCTAGTATGTTTCTTTAGTACCTATCTCGTTAACAGTTATTATTGAAGTGATTAATACATTTTTGTTCTATTGATTGCAGAAGCTTACAAAGACTGGGAGAGCAGCTTTCTGAGAACAGCAGGCTACGCTGTTCACTGAAGGCATGGTTGGCTGATCTACTATCATGAAGTTCATGTGAAGGATATATTGGCTCGCGCTAACTTAGGACCAGCGCACACCGCTGGAGGCGCAGCGGAGTACATTTGAAGATAACAATTTAATATAAACCTTAACTACCTTGATATACGGTCAATATAATAATAAATTCGCACGCGGTACTCGAGTGCCCTCAAGCTACTACAAGAGCATGCCCGCGACCGTATATCAAGGTTGTTAAGGTATATATTAGATTGTTGTCTTCAAATGCGCTCCGCTGCGCCTCCAGCGGTGTGCGCTGGGCATTAGAGTGAACGCGCACTTTGAGCAATGCCCTTAATATGAACTAAATGATAGTAAAGCAAGTCAATCATGCCCTTAGGGAAAAGCGTTACCAGCCGTTAGAAGGCTTTTTTTCCGGTTTTCATAAAACGTTTCTGCTCGAAAATAAATCATTAATTACCTTACGAAACGGCTTACCTAATCGTATGGAACATTCTAATACAACTTACTAGAAGGTAAATACGACTTAGTAAACTTTGAAAACACTTGGTGGATAAGTTAAACCCACAGTAAGTAAAGACGTAAAACACCTTACTAAAAGTGAATTACGACTTATGAAAACATCAATAGCGCTTAATGCACAGATTAAACCCCAGTACGAAAAGACGTAAAATGCCTTACTAGAAGTCAATTACTACTTTAAAAAACATTAAAAGCGCTTATTGGACAGGTTAAACCACGGTAAAAAAAGACTTATGATGCCTTACTAAAAGTCGATTACTACTTTAAAAAACATTAAAAGCGCTTATTGGACAGGTTAAACCACAGCAAAGAAAGACTTATGATGCCTTACTAAAAGTCGATTACTACTTTAAAAAACATTAAAAGCGCTTATTGGACAGGTTAAACCACAGTAAAGAAAGACGTAAAATGCCTTGCTAGAAGTCAATTACTACTTTAAAAAACATTAAAAGCGCTTATTGGACAGGTTAAACCACGGTAAAAAAAGACTTATGATGCCTTACTAAAAGTCGATTACTACTTTAAAAAACATTAAAAGCGCTTATTGGACAGGTTAAACCACAGCAAAGAAAGACTTATGATGCCTTACTAAAAGTCGATTACTACTTTAAAAAACATTAAAAGCGCTTATTGGACAGGTTAAACCACAGTAAAGAAAGACTTATGATGCCTTACTAAAAGTCGATTACTACTTTAAAAAACATTAAAAGCGCTTATTGGACAGGTTAAACCACAGTAAAGAAAGACTTATGATGCCTTACTAAAAGTCGATTACTACTTTAAAAAACATTAAAAGCGCTTATTAGACAGGTTAAACCACGGTAAAGAAAGACGTATGATGCCTTACTAAAAGTTGATTACGACTTAGGGAACGTTCAAAATGCTCAGTAAACAGGTTAAACTACAGTAAGGTAAGACGTTAGACGCCTTACTAGAAGTCGATAAACATTAAAAGCGCTTAGTGGACCGGTTAAACCACAGTAAGGAAAGACGTAAAACGCCTTACTAGAAGTCAATTGGGACAATGATACGTCGGAAAATTTTATGTGTGTGACCCGAGCACCTTCTTTACCGTTTGTATCGCCTTACCAGAACTTAAATCTCATCGTCAATCCGTCGATCCTATCTGACTTACCACGTTTACAGCTTTTAATTAAGGCTTATCTGTTAATAATTACGTCTAAAACACACATTATAGAGTCTATTGCTGCTTATTTATTGCGCCTTACGCTTAAGGCGTAAAACGCCTCCAACCTAGGAAGGCGTTTTCGGTCGGCTGACTCGTGGTCGTTTTTTCGCCTTCATTACGAATAAATCCGCCTTCGTTACGAAACATTCGGCTTTACATTTTTCTCAGTGTACTCTCTTTTCAAGTGACAATATCCACGGTCCTGTGCTAGCTCATCCAGGTTTTTCCCCCGACGGCAACTATGTCGTCTGCCCATCTCGCCGCCGGACGACCCACGTTGCTTTTGCCAGTTCTTGGACGCCACTCGGTGACAGCCTTAGTTCACCTGACATCACTGCGCCTTAAAATGCTAGGTGTCCTGCCCAACTCCATTTGAGTTCCGTAACGCGATTTCCAATATCGAAAACTTTTGTGCGTTTTCGGATTTCAACGATAAGAACTCGATCTATCAGCTTTTTGACGTGACAACGTCTTATAAATTGGTTTGCCGGGTGACACTTCAAGAAACTGCGTTACGCTCCGCTCACGTTATGCGCTCACAATGAGAGCGAGTGAGAGGCACGCGTCCCTTCCACTCGGACATGGTTAGCCCGCCTAAGAGCGAGAGAGTGTGTTGAATATTCACATTAAAATTATTTTACCACTCAAAGTCGTTGTCACGTAAAACTTTCGCCCGTATACCGACTTTACAGGCAACCAATTTTTGATGCTTGTATGGTTATTTTAACCATCATAACACGTTTATTATTAAGTACATCATAACGTTATACACTAATATATTTAATGCGGGGCATTAATTCTATTTTAAAATAGTTGATAGACATGACTTTATAAAATACTCTTGACACAATTTATGTTAAAATTATACCCATAAAAATTATCCGCCATTTAATATTACCATGCAACATTTTACCATGGCCTATTAAGGGTAGGTAAAAACATGTGACATCTGTAAAAGTGGCCTTAAGGTGGCAATACACTGTCAATAACGATTACTTAGTAAAAAATTATGACATCTTCATAACCTAGGGTTTTAAAGGACGTTTGTGAAAACTATGCGCCTAAAATAGTAATCGTTTTTGTATTTGCTCTTTTAATGTCGTTAAGGGTGAGTTGTTCGTTCAGCTGGCACCTTCATACAAACAATGATAACAGTGGGTATGTATGACATAACAACAGTACATATACCTACATACAGCATGAAGTTTTAAATTCGAATCCTGGGTCGGGCAAAGTGACACAGAACAAAACAACAAAACGGGCCTTAGGCATTGAGTTAGGTGTCACTTATTGTTCGGATATTAGGCGTGAAGTATGGGTACCTACTTAACTAATTGGTTGACGTTTTTCTGTATGAACCATTTGGGGTTATTCACCAACTGGACACGAAAGACTGGACACACGTGTGTCCTGTTGGTGAAACTCAAAATTATTATCACTTATTATTTCGTCATCTGGATGCGCCAAGATTTTTTCTCGAGTCCACATAGTAAAACTTAAATTAAATCATTTTTATGTTTTCACCAACTGGACCCACTCACATACACAAAAAACACCCAGTTTTTTTTTCCAAAAACAGGGTACAGTTCGGTTAAAGTATAAAAAAGTGAGGCAGTGAGTTTTTCATATTTGTGTGTTTATGATTTATTAACCTAACAAAAGAAAGGGTACAGTCCGGTTAAAGTGTACAGTCCACTTTAACCGGACTGTACCCTTTCTTTTGCAAAAGATTAAGATTTAATAAAGATTTAATTTAAAAATAACATTTAATTTAAGTTTCACTATGTGGACACGCGTAAAAATCTTGGCGTGTCCAGATGACGAAATAATAAGTGATACTAATTGTGAGTTTCACGATCTGGACACACGTGTGTCCAGTCTTTCGTGTTCTGTTGGTGAATAATCCACCATTTGATGGCAATGGAAAGGTTGACATTATCAATGAGTGAGTTACTAGCTAGAGATTTGTTAAGCCTGTTGGAAACCGATAGGTCATAACAAGGTTACAGACCTTCAATATCTTATCCCCTATCTTATATTTTTATTCTTAAAGGCCAATATCCAACCGGAAACTTGTACCTAGTACCAAAAAAGGAATGCAATAACCAGAAACCATAACAATTAACAGTTTGTAGCTAAAGTTTATAATTGTTATGACGTCAAATATTTGTAATAGCAGGACGTTGTCATTCAAGATTAACACTGCCGGTCAGCGGGTGGTATCCACTAATATATATGGGAATAAGTGGTTTGTGTATGTATTTGTAACAATGTTTTCAGTTAAGTAAAATTTGAGACACATTTTTTGTTTATTTTTATTCAAAATGGGCCTGCTCTTGACCTCGATCACGCCTGATGGAAAGCGTTGGATGAGGTCTATGATGGAACGAGCTTGCCCAGAAGATGCTTGTTCACTCTTGCTTTGAAGGCAGACGGGACGGAACAGGACGGACATTGCAGAAGACTTAAGTATTTATAAGAGACTTGCTTTCAAAGCGCACTTTCAATAGGACTGACTTAAGCTTTCCGGTAATTTTTTAATCTAATTAACTACGCTTATTTGGAGTTTTTATCGTTATCGCTGTAGAATTTCTCTTTGTCCAGTTCTCTAAGAAGAATCTAAAAATTGTTGTTAATGAAATGACAAAGTTCTTTGTACGGAACTGTAGTCTTAATTAAAAGGTCCAATGAATCCATCTGCCCAAATGAAATTGAATTCAGTTCTACAATCTTACAGTGGCCAAAAGAAGACCCAGGGTGGTCTATAGACCACACAGCGCTATCCAAACACAATAAAAACAATCGACGCACGAGCAAACCCAGGTATTCCGTTTAGTATCACTCAAAATGGCAACGTGGAAATAACAGTCATATAAATTAATAATTAAAAAGGAGTGTCGCGAAAAACAAGGCGTAATAGCCCCACATTCTTCGCAATCAATTTCTTGCCATACACGTGTGGCATGCCAAAACGGCAGTCCATGGCTGGCAGCTATTGAGAACTTGCCAATTAAAATGGCATTGTATGCAATTCATTTTTGACTGCTACCTCATAACACTACCACTGACAATTGTAATTTAAAACCATTCTTAAAACTATCGTTCTACAGCTCAATTTTAATTGCAATTGTTGTTGGTTTACCAATAAAAACTATGTAGCGTACAATTTATAAATATTTGTAACGTTAATTTGTACGGTACTTACCGTGTTTTAAGTTATTGCGATTAATTTAGTGCGTTCTTTTTCATTCAATTATGATGAAAACGGCTTTATGTAACTGTAATAATAATTTAGAAACTGTAATTGTGATCTTATAGAAGCGTGATTAAATTTTTACGAGCTCTTATAAGTTTCGTTTGAAAATACTGGACATAATATTAACTTTTTTTTTTTGTTTGAGGTTCACATGGGTAAATCTGAATAACTTTCAGTATTCCCGCTGCGTTAAGCATTATTAATAAGTAAATAACTAAAGAACCGCAATTTTCATTATTACATTAACGATTACTGTCGAATAGCAGCTTCAAAGGTTTCCGGTGTTTATCCAAAAATTGATGATATGAATAAGAATAATAGCCAAAAAAATCAAATACAACCTGTATAACATAAGATTATCCTGCTCAACAAATTAACGTAGGTAATATTTTTTATGGGAATTATTAACATGAAATTTTAACCCTCCAAGTCCTCCAACGTCGATCGGATATGCGTGTCCTGTCCCGAATTCCGATTGGTTCCGACATCCCAACAATGTCTACGGTAATTGTTGGACATAGTTTCAATCCTTTAATTTTTTACTGTTGCAATTTCATAACAGTGATGGAATATGTTTATTTTTTTCAGTGGCCGTGTATTAAATGCTGCATTATTATCGCTTCAAAATTCCTCTTAAGCTTACAGTTTATCTATTTTAAACTTGTCTTCTTACGACATTCTTTTTTACCTCATCACAAATTATTCTTTTGAGTGTATCTATTCATACACGAAATCTCTTAAGGGGTCATTGTAATCATCATTATGAACAAGTTTTACGATGGGATCAAACCCTAAATCGCAAAAAAATCAGATGTTCGCTCGTCAAAATGTATCGAACAGCTGATTTTTTTTTTCGCTATTAAGAGTTTGGTTCCATAGTAAAAGTTGTTCATAATGATGAGTACAATGACCCCTTAAGAGATTTCGTTTATAATTAGATACACCTTATATTTGCAAAATTAGGTACAATCTTCTTAGCGTGTCAATGACCATTCAAATTGACGGCCCAAAACTTAGCGACGCTTTCAGTAGCGTCCATCAGCTCCTGTGATGTGCAAACTATAAGTAATGAATACTAACAATTCCTCCGTCTCTCACAAACTCTTCGCCTAGACAACTCATAATATTCTAAGCTACATCAAAAATGCGCAACAACGCCAGATAAAAAGGCCAAGAGAGAGCAATTAAAATTCTCATCGTGGCTACCAAGCGGTTGCATTGTGGCGGGTAATCGCCGGGCGTTTTTCAATTAGGAGCGTTTCACGGCGGCCGTAGTTAGCGCCAAGCTTTGTCCACGCCGCCAGGGTTGACGGTTGACGCTGTCAAATTAATTTGGGAGGCCCGGAATTATTAATTATGGTTGCAGGTTCGCCGGATATAAGATTTAATTAGTAGGCAGGAGTATTGAAATGTTGGTTGGTATTGGCGGTATTTGATCAAACGGGGCTGTGGGCTTTAAGATTTTATCTATTTCGCCCTTAGCAAGAGCAGTGCTCGATATCTGTAGCCTGTTTAAAGTAGATTAAGTAGTGTTCCGTATCACAAAACATAAGTATTGAAAAAACTGTAGATTTCTTATGTAAGTTTATTCTGACCGCGCATATAAACCATACCTACATAAATAGATTCAAGCTAGTATAAAAGATAAAATTTTAGTATTTCGGTTTATAGACATTTATTTCTCAAAGAACAAATTACAGTTCACTTAAGGAGAAACTTAACTATATTAACAATTGGTTGTAGTTTATAAATATTACGACGTTCAAACTATCCAAGAAACTGAACACCATAGTTTTTTTATACAATAGAAAGTATGTAATTATGTCTAAATAAAGATACAAAACAATTCACACTAAACATAAGATAATACAAAAAGCTAAATTTATGCGTCTAATATAATTATATAATTCCTCAGGCCTTTTTTAAATGTTGGTATGCTTGTACACTCCCTGACTTTTTTAGGTAATTTATTGTACAGCCAAACCCCCTCATACTGTATAGTTTTCCTGCCGTTCAAGGTTCTCACTCTTGGTAATTCTAGGTCGTCTATTTCCTTCATATTCACTCTTTTACTAAAATTCTGATCAGCGTTGTCTTGTGCTATTTATTACGAAGAACTACCTATCTAATAGAGAAGACCTATAGCTAGCAGCCATCTCATTCCAATTAAAAAATCAAAGCACTCAACAAAGCCAGTAGATCGTATCTGTCAGCCCTATCATCGCGGGTGGCTGACGCGTGTTCTTACCATTAAAAGGGTTTGACACGTTACGACGGACCAAAGAAATTAGTAGTAACGCCGACACCCGCCACAGGCCACTTTGAAGGCGTATCGTGTTGCAACCTAATTGTATACAACTTTGATCTCCGCGGGTATTACCGGGTATTTTTGTGAAGCGGTGCGCTGTTTGGGTACCGTGAGCGTTTGAGGGTTAACGATTCGATTTTTAAAATAATTGTTTTTTTTAAGTACCTAGATTCCTTTTTTTTTGTTTTTCCGCTATTATCGGCTCTATATACAACTATTGTAGGATTGTAAAACACATTGTTATTAAAAAAATAAGAGGACTTATACAGACTACTCTTTATAAGTACTATAAATGTGATTGATACCTGAAAAGTGTATGCTACACATTTCAGGTATCAATTACAATTTAGAACTTATAAATAGGGAGACACAAAGGGTAGTCTTGTAGTTAAAAGTAATATTTTCAAGACAACCTTTGGATGTATGACAATGTTGCTGATAAGTATATTTCAATCAATTTATGAAGAAAGTTGTTGTGGTCTAAGATAGACAAAGAACGCATAGAATTAGGTCGCATGATTGCAAATCAATATTATTATTATATTGCCATCAAATACAATTATCAAATTTATTTTTTCTCTACAGAACCACATCAAAACTCCCGTTCCTTCCTCCCCTCACTCCAGACATCTAAAGGTTGACAAGATCCAGTGCTCGTGTAATTTCTCTCTCACGGATGCGACAGCCGATGCACCGTCTGTCCGTTGGGTATTTGGATGAATAAATAAATATGACCTAGTGCTGGGACTTCCAGCTGTTATGAAAAGCACTCTGTATAACAAAAGTACAGATTTGCTGAACTTCTCTTTTGAAGACACTGAAAAAGACAGCGACCAGTAGACTGTGCGATTTCACTTTTTTCTTGTTATTACACTTACAAATTATTTTGTTCATACTTTGTAAGGTAGGCCCTCCAAACAATTAGAGAGAAATGTAAAAAAATAAGTTTAATTTACACAGTCTCGACTTCGAAACATCATCATCACCATCAACCTATTATTGTTCCCACTGCTGGGATACAGGCCTCCTCTCTATGAGAGGGAATGGGCCACCCCGCGGGCCCAGTGGATTGGTAGATGTCAAATTCTTCGAATTTTTTGGTTCTGGACATCCCGGTTTCCTCACGAAGTTTTCCTTAACCGTTTTGAGAGCAGGGGTGATGAAATAAATTACACAAAGTAATGAGCTTGTCTGGGTCCGAACCCACGACTAACTGATCGTAAGTCAGGGCCGCCACCACTGGGCCACCGCTGCTGTACTGCTGGCATAATAATATAATTGATTGTACCATTATAATGAAGGAAAGTCCTAATGCTAAACCCTTTTATGGAACTCAAACTTAAGGCGCTGTGAACACCAAAATCGCGCACACTGTCTTTTTGTATGGGAGTAAATGAGACGTCACTATTACTGGGCGGCCAGGTTTTAGAAGAAAATAATGAATAAATATTGAAATAAACAAAAGTGATAAATAAAAAGAATAAATAAAAACAACAGTTCCCTTTATTATTATATATTACATCACTGTTATTAATATTATCAAGATCTGTTTATAAATAATACAGTTACAATTGCTACAATTTCAATTTAAATGGTTATTTTATGTTTTTTTTATCGAGAAAATTTACCGAAAACGTGTTTTGAACACAATGGTCCACCCATAAATATGATCAAGATTAACATATATTTTTTTAGTTGCTCTAAAATGTATTGCATTTGGCTAAAAAACTGTTTTGTGAAGCCTATTTTGACTAAGTACAGCGCCTTAACTCTTCACCTGCGATGACCCTAAAATACTCCAGTCTCATCATCCAACAATTAAACCCCTCATTATTTTAACCAGCAACACTCATAATCAACTAATCACAAACAACCAATACTTCATAATTAATTGAACGCAGTACAGCTAACACAATAGCATTTCAACAGTACATTAATCAATGTTATCAAGGGCATGTGTTCAACATTGTTGTGCACGAACATCAAGTTATGTGATTAGAACACGCAATCGGACATTGCAATGCG
This sequence comes from Xestia xanthographa, assembly GCA_905147715.2. Classification (NCBI taxonomy): domain Eukaryota; kingdom Metazoa; phylum Arthropoda; class Insecta; order Lepidoptera; family Noctuidae; genus Xestia; species Xestia xanthographa. The sequence goes on along the minus strand of LR990653.1, from coordinate 29,335,315 downwards.
AACGTTATGTAATTATAAGTTTACGTACATAAGTAACATTACATCGTAATTATGAAATTAGTATAATAGAATAATAAATATATTAATAATAGTGCCACACTAAGCAACGAGGCTTGTGTCGTGGACACCAGATAGTTGATATACTACATAGATACTTTTTTTGTTTGTAAATACATACTTAATATACATATAAACATCCATGACTCGGAAAAAAATGTCCATGCTCATCACACAATCATTTGCTCCGACCGGGATTCGAACCCGGGACCCTAAGAACGTAAGGCAGCCTCACTACCGCTGCGCCATTCGGGTCGTCAAATATAAATAGGTATATATAATTATGTAAAGGGTGTAAAAAGACTCTTAACGAAACTGAAAGGCACTTGGTCTCCCCGTCATTGCGGTTATTTTTCTGTTCTAGACTATACCTGGGAACCTTCTACTTACGGAGATATTGGTGGTCAAAGTTCCAACTTATTCACAAGTTTTTTTTTTAAATAAAATGTTTTAAATGTAAGATTTTTACTTTAAACACCTTCACGACTCCCGTACTATTCAATCCATCCATCAGCACAATGTTTTAAGTAGGTACCATTAAGTCCTACCGAAAAACGTGAATTATTTCCCCAAAAAAAAAAAAGTAATTTCCCAGTAAACATTTTTGCGTAGAGTTACTTAGAGATCGGATATTTAGTCACTCCATGTAAAATACTGCGTCTTCAACTGCATCCAGTTAGACCGACCTCAACATAGTAGTAGTGAGTAGACAGAATTAACCTACGGCTACATCAACGGACACCTAGGTCAACTGTTCTGCTTGTAATACTTAGTCATATCGATGTCGGATTAGCAAGGCATTCAGTAGGATCGCCATAAGTTGCCAATTCGAATGCTGCCCTTGTCTGCTTAAGCAGTTTGGTTAATAGATCGAAGGTTAAGGTTTTTCGTATTGCTAAAAACAAATAGATTAAATATTAACATTTTTACTACCTACGCTATAATAAAACTATCAGTCAGCTGTTATTCTCCTTTGGCATCATAGGTTTCAAACAATTTTATTAGTTTTACTCCACAGGTCATAAAAATATCTAAACAAAACAGATCAAGGGTGTTTTTACGACTAGATCCAAACCCATTTTGAAATTGTGTATAATTAAATAATTTTGCAACCATAATCCAAAATCGATAGTCATAAAAACGATCGTTTTTCATTACAAATCACTAAAACACCGGAAATGGCCATTTGAACCACTTAAAACGGACCGTAAAATCACAGTAAAATGGTGTAAAATTAAATATAAATTATGAATATGAGTTATAGTGATGGATGTTGGTCGATAAAATTATCGATACCGTTTATAACACAATAATTATTGACATCATTTAAGGTTTTGCAAAATACATTAAAATTACTGGCTTTTAAAAGCTTTACTGCACGGTTTTTAGCTGTACTTTCTCAAGTTAACAATCTCTCACGTAAAATGTTTTTAGTTAAAAAAAATACAATACTTAGCTCAAATTCCCTTAGTTCATCATCATCATTAGCCTATAATGTTCCCACTGCTGGGACACGGCCTCCTCTCAATGAGAGGGATTCCCTTAGGTAATCGTTTATTATTTTGGTCCTAAGTAAAGTCAAACTCATGAAGGACTACTGAATGGTCACTCAAATATTCATCGACACCCAAAACTTCATCTTTATCGATAAAAATCCCCTCCCTACTTCACCTAGACTGTATCATTAGCCACATTAAACCATACCATTTAGACTGACCGCATCAAAAGGCCCATATATTCATCCCGTGCCTTTGAGGTACCGGCAGGCGCCACTTAATTGATAGTTTTGGGCGTCTCATTATAATAATAACTGCCCTCCGGCGTTGAATAAATATTGTATTACTGGCAAATTGTCAGAAGAAGCCGTAAAAAATTTTTAGAGCCCCTTCGTCTGGAAATAGGATGGCCGGAGAAAGGTGCTGTCGAATCGAAAGGTTGTTGTCGAACATTCCAAATGGTTTTCGACAATGGAGAAGAGTAGGTAGTGGCAGTGGAAAAGTTGAGTGCATTTTTGTCATTTAAAGAAAACTAAATGAGAAAAATATTAATGCTTATCACAATTCCTGTGTATAAAAAAATATTTTATGAAAATTATTTTACATATTTTTTAAATCGATCAGATCAGCATTTCACTTTTTTAATCGCTGGCAAATACGGGTTTTTGCGTAGTAAAACTTTTTAAGCAAAAAAATAGTTACAACTCACCAAACAAACATTCGCAAAACCAATTTCGTCGAAATTCGACACTATCGAAAAAAAAATCCACTTCAGCACCCGTTAACCCCGACCGGCGCTTTTGATGTAGCGGTGTTTACACTAACCTAACTGAGAAACAAGTCATTTCGTCGGGCGTCTGAACGAGCCGCCAGCTTTGATCTTGCCGCCACAGTTTTTGCCTCTCTGACTTATTGCCGACATGTTTGATGCGTCTCAAACTGCTGGGTTACGCTGACTTTTTGGTAACTGTCGGTAACCGTGAGTCGAGTTTTTTGAACGTTAATGAGTTGGTGATTTGTAGAATTGTGGGGATGACGTGTTTGGTGATTTGGTAGGTATTTGTTTAGCTGAATAAACTAGTAATGCAGAATTATTGTAGACTAAGTTGGTTATCTTAAACTCATCATCTGCCTAGCCTTTTCCCAACTATGTTGGGGTCGGCTTCCAGTCTAACCGGATGCAGCTGAGTACCAGTATTTTACATGGAGCGACTGCCTATCTGACCTCCACAACCCAGTTCATACTGGGTAATACGATACCACTTTGGTAAGACTGGTTGTCAGACTTTTTGGGCCACTGACTACCTGTAACGACTGTCAAAGATGGACAAATGACAGCCGGGACCAACAGCTTAACGTGCTTTCCGAGGCACGGAGGAAACCCGGTATGTAGGGTGGTCACCCATCCACAGACCAACCTAGGCAAGCACAGCTTAACCTAAAGATCGACCCGAGCGGCTGTTATTATTTAGCCACGAGCTCCCCGTTGGTTATCTTAAACTCTGTAGCCTAAAATATAGGAGCAATAGATCAGAATATACATTAATTTAATTCACCTTGTTGAGGTAACTATTGTATCTGTAAGTCATTTGAAAAACTTTTTTTTATTACTTATTTTTTTTAGTTTAGTAAATAAAAAAACCGGAAAATGGAAACCAGTGGTGGCCCAGTGGTGGCGGCCCCGACTTACGAACAGTAAGTCGTGGGTTCGAACCCAGACAGGCACTTTACTTTGTGTAATTTATTTCATCACCACTGCTCTCAAAACGGTGAAGGAAAACATCGTGATGAAACCGGCATGTCAGAACCACAAAATTCGAAGATATGTGACATCTACCAATCCGCACTGGGCCCGCGTGGTGGATTATAGCACATTCCCTCTCATAGAGAGGAGGCCTGTGTCCCAGCAGTGGGAACATTAATAGGCTGATGATGATGATGATGCTGCACGTTGCTTTGACAGTATTGTTTTTATAGTATTAAGGGACAATGGTATATTCTGCACGTTCTAAATTTATGATAATATTTCTATACGCCATCTCAAGCACACTGTAACACGGGTAACACCTATATACTTTAACAATTATACATTCTGATTCTGGGTTAGTGACATAAGCTTTGTTTTTGTATAAAAATATTTGTACGCCATATTATGGCAGGACAGAACCAATATTGTAACATCTATATGTACCATGTCCTGACAAATAAACATTTTTGATTTGATTTGATTTGATGATGAAATGAAAATCATTAGTTATGTATTCATGAAAAAGTATACATTACCAAAAGTTCACAAAAGTTTTAGCACAACTTTAAATTACAAAAGTTTTTCTAACCATGACACTAATATTTGTTGTCATTACAACAAACAATAAACCCAAAAATCACTAAAAATCGTGAAATCAAAAACTTTTATAAAAAAAACAGCGCTTTATCACGCTTTAAACTTTCGTTATGAAGTTGCTATAAAAACTAGCGCGAGGCGGGCGCCGGGGGCGGGGCGACGCAATCCCCGCCCCTCTGACGTCACGCGCCAACATGGCCGCTTGCACTTTGCAACTGCACGTTTGCGTGAGTGAACTTGCTTTGTTTGTGGGTAGGCAGAGAAATAAGTGGATGAGAGCTTTTTAATTATTTTTGCGTTTTGTTTGATGTTAATGATTTTAAGATGGTTGAGTGGAGTGATGGGTGGACGATTGTTGTGGGTGAGCTTTTCCGTTGTTGATTGTTGTGAAATGAATACTGTCATACTTTTTTTTTTGTAATAGGATGTTAATGAGAAAGAGAATAATATATATACATATATACATAACAATATACATAGATATAGATACGGTATGAACAGTACCTAACTCTTGTTAGTTAAATCATTCAGAATATTGAACATGGGTCAATGGGACTATTGAAAATCAATAGGAACTGCCTTAGTAACCAAGCCATATACACAAATAAGTGTTCGATAAACAACGAGAAACACGTTTTGATAATATTAACCAGGCACTATTACTGTTAGCCTGCACCATATTACTATTACTGAGCAGAGGCTTGCTGTCCCCCAGCTCCCTATTAGTTAGGTAAGAGCACAGAATAGATAATAGTACTGTAAGAGGTATCTATAATAAAGCTGACCTAAGACGTCATTTGACGACCCGAATGGCGCAGCGGTAAAGACGTTGCCTTACGTTCTTAGGGTCCCGGGTTCGAATCCCGGTTAGAGCAAATGTTTGTGTGATGATGCATGGACATTTGTTTCCGAGTCATGGATGTTTATATGTATAATAAGAAAACAAAAAGTATCTATGTAGTATATCAACTATGTTGTGTCCACGACACAAGCCGCGTTGCTTAGTGTGGGACTAGATGGCACTGTGTGTAATGTCCAGCGACATTACCTATTATTTATTTATTATTTTTTCAAGCTAATAAATATCGCTGGAAATTAACACACAGCGCCATCTAGTGCCACACTAAGCAACGAGGCTTGTATCGTGGACACCAGATAGTTGATATACTACATGGATACTTTTTGTTTTATTATTAAGTGTGTTAGTTATGAATGAAAACATCAAGAAAATACGACCTAAAATCAAGTCTATTGAGAGCTTCTAAGCTAAAAATAGGACGAGTACTTTATTTTTTAGTTACGCTTCATAGCTTAGCCAATCGATCTAAAAACCCCATCAGCGAAGAATTTCTTACTAATACCTGTTATATCAGAACATGGCCGGTACTTATCTAACCTATGTTTACCAGTAACTATGGTTAGACCCAATAGCCACCTAACCGGGGTCATTACGAACGAGTACAATAAAAATACTCTAGCCAACAGAGTGCCGGGCTTAATCATGTAATTGTTGATTATTACGGGGAACGATAGAAAACAGGTTGGAATTTAGAGGGATATAGTCCCACACATCACACATACATACAATCTCACAAAAAAACTGGCACTTAAAATCGAATAGAAACATACACACACACACGCACACTCACACTCTTAGACACACACACTCACACTCATCATACACTCACACATTCACACTATTTTCCTTGATTTTTTCTATGCTTTTATTTTTACTCTATTTAAATAAATAATAATAATAGAAATAAGTAGTTAAGTAAAGTTTAATTACCAACGTATTTGTTACTGTTGTAATTATTTTGCTATGGGAGAGCGGGTCTCCTAACACAAGCAAAACTTGCTTAAAATGAGTCCCCAAACACAACCACCCATTGTTGTAACAAATTTCTTGAATAAAACATTTTGTATTTGTATAGTTTGAATCGGTTGTCGTGGTATGGGCATGTGAACGGAGGGATGAGAAAAATGTTATGAGGAAAGTTTTGCGTATGAATATGGATGGGTATAAGAGTAGAGGAAGATTAAAGAAACGATGGATGGATGGTGTAAAGGATGATAAGCAGTGATAGGAATAGGTAGTGCTTATTAGCCTAAACTTCGAAGAATAACAGAGAAAAGAATCGGAGACTTCCTTAGACTATATTTTATTATGCGACCACGGCGAGTTTTTTTTTGTAAATTCTAAGAGTGCGTACCTAAGAGAGCGTATCATAGTTTTATGATGAAGAAGTCGTTTCCAAAATGTTCTTAAAAAGAAAACTTTCAGAAATTTTGATGGTTGTAACGACTGTGTTATGTTATGTCTAGTCGCAAACTTTAGGTAAACATAGACCAATTACTTATTTCAAATAAAATTAATTTTTGATGTACTTACGTGATGTCCCGGAAAAAAATATAGTCTAAGGAAGTCTCCGATTCTTGTCTCTGTTCTTCGAAGTTTAGGCTAATAAGCACTACCTATTCCTATCACTGGTGATATGGCAAGAAAGGAGGTGTCTGACAAGATGACGAGTAATAGAGAAGATGGGAAAAGAAGACATGTTGCGACGACCCCAAATGAGTTGGGATAAGGGGAAGAGAATTATGATGATAGTTTGAATAGGGCTATATATCCCTCAAAAGGCTTAGCATGATCCTCCGTAACGCCTAAAATACTGCAGCATTCATTTTGAAATAAATATATGGTAAAGTTGAGGATTAATGCTAAGTCATATGTGTGACGAAAACACGATTCCATAAACTTTTGTTGAAAGAAAAAAAATCCAAAGTTACCTCCAAATCGAACAATAAACCGCTGGTATTCAAAAAGTACTTCAAATTAGATCGTGAAACTTTGCATGCTAACTGAACTAGAGTTTGGCCAACGAAAGCTGTCCATGACATATTTTCAGAAGTTTTGATATGGCAATAATTTAGGACTGTCAAAATTGACATATTTACGTTTCATACATAAGTCATCTTGTGTTTACGTGTTTCATAATTTTATTGGTTTTGTTTAAAATAATGCCGAAAACAATCAAAAGTTCGACGAGGAAGCTTCTATTTACTATGATTGACAAATTCAAAGACAAAGTGATATGAATCAGAAATTGCAGAGAAAATACTACGACTGGATTCAATCATTTCATTTTTAGGTTAGTTTATTGAATTTCTAATGAAGTACCTTGATACTTTTCGACTATTTATAACAAATCGCAATATTTTTCACGGTCTATCTACTTTTCAGGAAGTATTAACAACGAGGAGGGAAATTTAAAATTGTGGAAGCAGTAAAGAAATTGAAAACTCGAAAAAAATGAAATGTCGACCTGTGAATCTCATTATTTTGTAAAGATATCTTCAATGACAGGTATTACTTTAGAAATTATAGATTTTTAACAGTTACTTCGAAGGGTTTAAACATTTATGATAATGTATGGATGGCTAAATTAAATAATAAACTCTACTATCTGTATTTTATTATGGTTTTTTACTTTAATGACTGATTATTAATAATATACTGTTACATAATTTATTGTATTTGTTCCCTTCAGATGTAAGTGTGAAGACCATAATTATGAAGAATTTAAATTGAAGGGTCTAACAAACAAGGACAGTGGAATACTCCGGGAAAAAATCGTCCACATTCAGCAACAGTTTCCAATTTGGATAATTTTGATATTTCAGCTTTAAGAAACAAAATAAACGAATTTTAAGGACACTACCTCACAGGTGTCGTGGAAACGTGAACATAAAATTATGAACTATTTGAAAATAATAAAAAGGCAGAATTAAAAGTACATACTCTTTTATTTAATATTCTTCATTACACTCGAAAATTACAGCTCATGAAACATAAATAAAAAACCGGCCAAGAGCGTGTCGGGCCACGCTCAGTGTAGGGTTCCGTAGTTTCCCGTCCGTCACAATAAGTGTTCTCACTTATGAGTTTAAAGGTGGGTATCCATTATGTAAAAATGCTTGCATATACGAATATACTACAAACTTAGTCCAGAAAATATTTTGTACAACTTTTTGTCTTTTTTGTACAAAAACTGTTGTTTCCATCAAGTTCAAAATGATTTTCCTAGAAAGTCCTTATAAAGTTCTACTTTTCTGATTTTTTTCATATTTTCTAAACATATGGTTCAAAAGTTAGAGGGGGGGGGACAAATTGTTTTTTACTTTTGGAGCGATTATTTCCGAAATTATTGACATTATCAAAATTTTATTTCAGGAAACCCCTATTCATTTTTAAATACCTTTCCAACAATATATCACATGTTAGAGTTGAAATTAAAAAAAAAAAACACTTCCCACTTTACATATAGGGGGGCTACCCTAATAAAACATTTTTTTCCAATTTTTATTTTACCACTTTGTCGGCGTGATTGATATACATATTGGTACCAAATTTCAGCTTTCTAGTGCTAACGGTCACAGAGATTAAGCGAGGACGGACAGACGGACGGACAGACATGGCGAAACTATAAGGGTTCCTAGTTGACTACGGAACCCTAAAAAGACTTTACTTGCTGAATAATAAATAATACTAACAACGTTTAAGCAGTGTATAGCCAGGGTTAACAGCTCTTGATTTTTTTAAATTCCCGCCTTTTTTCTTGGACAGCTTTCGTTGGCCAGACTCTAACTATAAAGCAGGTTTTGTGTGTTTTATTTTTTTAGTCCAATCAATAGATTTTTTGTAAATCGCAAAAAACCACTCATTTCGCACTATTCTGCCGCAGTGACTGACGTAACACTAACAACCGCTTTGTAGTGCAAGCTGATTAGAACTTTATTCTAACAGTATTTCAAACGAAGTTTGAACCACCACAAATAGAGTTGTTAATTTTAGGGTTAGAAGGGCCTCTAGCGGCATTGTAAGTACTATGCGACAGAACTTTAATTAACTAGCTATCGGTCTGTCTGTTATTATTTCACATCTTAACGAGTAAGCATGTATAACTAGGATGCACTCTCTCGAAATGAACTCAGGACAGATTGACCAGAATCGTCACTCAGGGTGCTTTAAGACGGTCGGTCGAGACAGATCCAAGAAACGCTGGCCTGACGATTTGGACTCGTTCCTGACTGGTTGGCCGGAGAAGGCAAAACACCGAGACCAATGGAAAGGAATGGGGGAGCCCTTTGACTAGCAGTGGGGCGGCAGTTCACAGATTTAGAGAAATCTAGCATTCGATTAAACCATGCCCTGAGTAAGGAAATAAAAACGAAATACTATTTATTAAAATAAAAAATACTCTTCATCCCGGTATCAGGTAGTACTTACTTAAGTATATGCCCGTGGGACGATTTGCAGGTGCAAATCAAATAAACGAAGGCTTTTTTCACGGCTTCGCCCGAACGGAGGTCCGTTCGGGCGAAGCCGTGAAAAAAGCCTTCGTTTTTTGATAATTTATATTATAAGCTTTCACAGACGCCATATTATCAAGCCTCTTGTTTATGTTTATTACTTACTGGTGTAAAAAAAGAGATTTACGCAACCATCACTGGGTCTGCCCTAATTTTACCCCAGCATTATGCTAAGCGTGCCTTTAGGTCGTGCTTTAGCACTAATTATGACTCTCTTTACCTCGTTCATAACCAAGACTTTTTAAAACAGTTTCCATAGGAGGAGAGCTCGTAAAGGGTTAGTAGGCGCCTACGTCAATCTCAATGGATCTTTTTGGACCTCTTTGGGTCTAATGATGACTATTGAGTTATCTTTTAAAGTACTTGTAATTTGGGATGAAGCAGTACTTCAATATTAATGTGGGACGAACTAAGATTTTTTTTGGATCTGGGACAAAACTTTTGGACGAACGAAGAATAAACCATTTTTCCATAAGACTAACCTATCTACGCGTATCGCAGGTATGACACACACAGCAATAATCGAATGTGATTTTTGGCTATTTAGATCACATCACATTAATCTAACAGTACCACAACAATCTCGATAATTTCTTCTTTCTGACGGAATAGTGTTCGAACCCTGGTCTAAAACCACAATCAAACTCAAAGAACCATTTGTCAATTTTGGCAAAATATAATAACGAGGAAATAACACTCTGTTATTTCACTTCACCGCAAAAGACAGACATAATTTCAATAATAAATCTCCACAAAATCCGGTCCTGTCCACCAGTCATGATTCGACAGCCCCTTAATAACATAATGACCCGTCGTCCAACGAGGCGCCAACATTCGGCTTTCGGCTTTCGGCCCGGACCAAATAACATGTAATTTAACCAAACCACAGACAGACAATCACGCTGCCATTTCACGTTACCAATTAGAAAAGCTAATTCTTTGCGGCGATCACCAAATTACAGATGTTGGACGAAAATCGGTCGCTTAATCAGAACTCGCGTGATGTTGGCCCAACCCATTCATCAGGAGTTATTAAGGCGAGAATTTGGCAAATTTTTGTGTCAAACATTTGACGAATGGTTTTGTGAACAATTTGGGCATTTTAAGTTTTGTGGATATTGGCGCCAAGTTGGTGTTGGCGCCGGAAGAAGGTAATAATTAGTACCTGAGATCTTTGTGTATTTAAAAAGTAATTTCGGTACCTTCTTGGGTGGTAGGATTTATGAATGAAAGTGGTTTTTATGAGTTCTTTGTTTCGTTTTTTGGGTAGCTAATTATGAGTTTAGGCGTCAGTAAAACGATAAGGCTATTGTTTGACTAACCATGGTCTTTTGAACAGTCTATGGTGATACATTTGTTTACAACCAATGGAAATAAACCTTTTTTGTGTTTTTAAAAGGATTATCTATTCTTCGTAATTCAATGGCTTCGTCTTCTGTTTTCAGTTTTTTAGTAATCTGATAAGCAATTTAGTTATTCGCTAAAAAACTCAAAGCATTCATGGGTTTCCCCAGAAAAAAAGCTAGGTAAGTTAATTACTTAAGTCTCACAATGTAATACGAAGAAAAGCTGGTAATCAGCTTTGCGGAGAGCTTCCCAATGCTTTTTTAAAACCCTTTTTTGCGCTACTATTGTAATGCGAGCTGAGTTCATAATTATATAATTTATGATTGATCTCTTGAATGCCTGTGGCATAGTCCTACAAATTGCCACACCACACTAAACAACTCATCCATAATATTGCCAGACTCGAACAATAAATTTAATTAAAGCTCAATAGAGACGCGACTTGTCACTAACGTCCCCTTATTGAACTTTCGAACGCACGCTCGACTTCTATTCAAACGGTCGCACCCGACAACGCCCGAACGTCTTCAAACCATTTGAATTTCAAACGAAACGACTCTAAAATCAAAAGCGCCGCGCGCTCGTGACTCGCGGTTACCAATCAGCGATTCCAGCGCTTTTTACGGTGACAAGTGTCCAATTATCGTTGATTGAAATAATAATAGAGGTCTCGGGATCGAAGCGCTTGCAGCATTCGAAATTAGGCGTCGAGCGCTGAAGCGGACTTAGGTATGCTTGATTTTTTGCCGTTCTCCACCCATGAAGAGTTCGGAACGCGAAGTTGACATTTTCGGACGTGGCGGTGAGCCTGTCGGTGGTATCGGCGAATATTTCCGACGTGTTTTGTCCTATTATTTATTCGGGCGGCACTTCTTTTACCGCTAAATCGATTCTCGAGAATTTCGGTGGCCATAGATGGTGGAATTCGTGAATTTCTCTAGCAGAAACCGTTTCTTTTGTCAATCTTAATCATCCGTTGTCGGGAAAGTTGAGAGATTTATGTGATGCACAATTCTATTGTCTTATTCTGCTTTAAAATATAAGATTGTTTTAAAAATAAAGTATATATTCTGCGGCGGGTCGCGTCTCTTCAATACAATTTAAAATAGAATGTCGATCTGAATAAGTGTCCTCTGAATGTTTATTGCTTTTCCTTACAGTGGATTTGTCCCTACCAAGTCTACACGAATGGCAGAAAGGGTGACTAGCTAAATGCATTTGCTAATGATCTCACAAGCCTTATAAGGAAACGAAAGCTTTGCAAAAGAGGAATTTAGCCGATTTGGATCTCAACAAGATCGTGCTTTCTGTGACCACGTAACTGGGCACTTTGGACAACCATTCCTACCAAAAAACGCTTTTCAACGTGCTTAAAACACTCATAGTAATACACTCTATTGTCCACTTATTCATTCACATCCACTCCACACTCAATTGCATCTAAATCTGACCCTATCAATTTCACCTCCTAAAATAGTCCCCTCTCCGTCATCAAAATATTCAAATTATCAGCTCCACAATCGCTCCCGTATTGATTGATGCGAATCGTCTCGGTTTATCAGACGCTGATGCAAATCATTGCATGCATATTTCATAGCGTCCCTGAGCGGTAAATGGAACTCTAATTAGACCGCCCGCATTGTAGGGTTTTAATTCTATTGTAAAGATACAGGGGACTGTTTTTTGCTAAGATGGAGATTGTTTAATGTATATTATTTTAAATCATTTTAATTAGCTTCCGTACCCTTCTGTTCCCTTAGGACTAAGTCCTTTTGACTATGGTTGCTTTGGGCATAATGAATTCCACGAGTCTTCCACTTTCTGGAACGTGTATCATGTTTTGAACTTTTTGAAGCTGACCAACTTACTCATTCCTGGACGAAGTGTCAGTAACGGTTTAAATAAGTTCGAGTTTGAGTTTTAAAGTCAAACCACTTAGCAATTGCCTGATTTGTTCGTAATTTTCAACCATATTAAAACAATTTTTTTTAGAAAAGCATTGTTTTTAAAGTTACCGCTTTGACCGCGTTGAACTCTTTCAACTACCCACGACTGACGAGTGCGAGCGACATCAAACGAATGACGTATGTAGGTGCCGAATGATTGGCAGCATTTGCAGCGCTTCACACATTTCTTTCAGCACTGCTTGACGGCGTGTCAACGTTCCACGGCGGACGCAAATGGCGCGGGCGTTTTTTACGTTAGTATGTCAGTACGCGACTACGCGGTGTTAATATTTAGAGCGTTTAATTTTATGACGTTGCGTGTGATTTGGGTAAGGAACAAAAATTCAAAATGCAGAATACATTTTGCATCAGTAGTATTGTAGGTGTACTTACTTTTACAAAATCTGCAAGTTTGGGGGCCTTCGTTTCTATCTTTCCTCTAAGTATATTTAAGTAACTTTACTGAGATCTTTATATCTTTGTAGAAACTCAGACACTGAAATCATTTCACTGTTTTATCAAAACATTAGCGGACGTCACGCGGTTTCACCTGCGTAGTTCCCGTTCCCGTGGAAGTACGGGGATAAAATATAGCCTATGTTACTCAGGGTGGATGTAGCTTTCTAATGGTGAAAGAATTTTTGAAATCGGTTCATTACTTCCGGAGATTACCCCCTACATACAAACAAATGTTACCTCTTTATAATATTAGTATAGATATAGATATTAGTATATTAGTAATTAGTATAGATAGTATAGATGTAGAGAAAAGTCAGACAGCATTTTGCACTGCAACAAGTTAGCAAACGGTTCATCTGAAAATCAAACCAACACGTCATTGTCAGCTATTTTAGCTACCGAGACACAATGAAACAGTCGCCAGACGCACTGCAATATCTCTCTCACAAGTCTCAAGTCTCACAAGTTTCTAACCGCGCGTCAAACGTTTTTCTCGTTGGAGCGACGCGGCGGCGTGTCATCGCGCCGGGTGACGTGTCCGGCGCGACTTGCGACTTTTTTGCGACACGACGCGATGCGCATTTATTTGCAGATGGAGATGAACTGAAATATTCGTCGCGAACGCGCTTGGAATTATGATGCGAGCTTTGAAGGGAATTTGGATGGGAAATGCCTTGAATGAATAGTCTGGACTCTGGAAGTGTTTTTATTGAGAGAGGCCAGATAAATTGCATAGGCATAGTCATACAAAATTAATCTATACCTAATGTTACATGCATAAGCCGCTGTAAGAGGGAGGGCCTCGTGGGAACAGTACTGCAGGTTGGAAGATATTATCACTTGTCTTGGAATTGTTGGTTTCGTAACAATGTTTCGTTTAACGTTTTGAGAGCTGCGGTGATAAAATAATTTACAGATTTTTTTTTTGCCTGTCTGGGGATCAAACCATAATTTGCAACTATTTCTACTGTTTTACCATCTCTAACTACTATTGTCAAATATGCAGTGAAAGAGAAGCACTTCTGAAAAACGCAATTAACGGTTACATCTTTGCACGATAAAGACTTGGAACATAAAGCTTTTTCTAATAAAAAACTAACATAATTAAAGAAACGTAATTGTATCCAATTACAATGTTTTCTCCGCCGCGCCTATCTAAATGATCAATACAATATTAGCTCTACAACCCTATCCATCAATATCGCAAAAACGCTTCAACGTGCGTTTCATTGTGTGCTAAGTGCGCGGCAAACGACCCCTTAAACAACTCCTTATACAACCGAAAACCAACCATATTATCTCATCACTGCAGGAGTTAGTTTTGCTTGTATGTCGTCGGAATTGTAAGTAAATTAATGGGCGGTGGAATTTCAACTTTGAAGTTTCAAACATAGGGTTGGAAATTCAGTGACGTTGTAAATTTACTTAAGGCAAATACTCAACATTTTCGCACAATACGTGGTGAGTGAAAAAGTGATATCAATCATAAGAGACGATGATAGACAGCTTGTAGCGAGAGGACGGTTACGCATAGAAGTTAATATGCGCGATTTTTTATAATAAAGACCGTGGGTTCGATGTTTATCGATGTACACAGGAAACGGGTTGATTTATGGCCTTTTATGGGAGATTTTTATAGAGAAACTAACCAGGTGGAAAGTTTCAATATGTTTTTCATTTATTAATACTACTTATACGTGTACATTATACCTACTATCAGAGTTCTTATAGGTAGTCAAATTATAGTGTAAAGTTTATACCGTTATTTGTGCATATGACAAACAAAAAAAATTAGACCCTAGATCAAATTAAATTGGATAAACTGATAAGCAAAACTTCACACCCCATAATCAGCTGTAGGTACTTCCAAGAATCGGTTTATTCAAAGCAAAACGCGACAGACTCATTCCCATCGCGGTTTTGAAGTTCGATAACTATATTATACGTATGTCACTCTAGTTCACCACACAGTAACCCTCTTAGCTTCTAAACCCTATATATGTAATATATAAAAACAAACTACTATATAAATAAACTATTAGTGTCTGTCTGTCAGTCACACCTTTTAACGTTAATTCGATCAGCGCCGTCACACCTGCTTGCACCTGTAGCTGTGCTCACCCATGTTCGAATTAAAGCGTGAAGACACATCAGCTGCTCACTGCCTCCGGTGTCTGTCAAGGAAGTAACTAAGTTAAGACTTGTAGGGACAGTAAAAAGATAGTATTTCAGAAGGCCCAGTGCCCTACTTACGTTGGTAAAATCTCTATAGTAGGTGGTTACCAGTGGTTACCTATAGGTAACCAAAGCAAAGAAAAGAAAAGAAAAAGCAAGCTATTTGAAGGTATACCTTCAAATAGCTTTATTTGATACTTTGACGGAACTTTTGGGTCATTTACGAAAATATCAAATATATCTAAAAATACTTTGCCTGAAACTCGCTTTAAGGATCAGCTTTATAAAAATTCTATGGTGATTTCATTAGGCTATGTTGTTGATTAATTGATTTTATTGCTGCTACTTGTTCTGTAGACATTCATCATCTGCCTAACCTTTTCCCAACTATGTTGTGGTCGGCTTCCAGACTAACCGGATGCAGCTGAATACCTGTATTTTACATGGAGTGACTGCCTATTTGACCTCCACAACCCAGTTAGTACTGGGCAATACGATACCCCTTGGTAACACTGGTTGTCAGACTTTTTGGGTCACTGACTACCGGTAACAACTGTCAAAGATCTGCAAATGACAGCCGGGACCAACGGCTTAACGTGCTTTCCGAGGCACGGAGGAAACCCGGTACCTATGTAATGGGCGGTCACCCATCCACAGACCACCCTAGGCAAGCACGGCTTAACCAAAGATCGATCCGAGCGGCTGTTATTATTTAGCCACAGGCTCCTCCTGTGGACATTGCTTGATAACGATTCTACGAGCAATAGATGGGACAGGACGAAGACATTCGTAGTCCAATACTTGTGACTACTTTATAACAAGTCAGTCTGTCTAGGTCTAGTGTCATTAGCCCACTTGTCAGGTAGCATTCGTGTCAAAATCGAAAATGTTCCGAATCAAAATTTTAGTACGATAATTTAATTTAATTTAATTTATTCAATTCAGATTACAACGATCCATAATGATTATCATATAATATTCCCCATGTCCGCTCTATAAGTCTTTAATATCTCTTTGTTTCTTATTATACTTTTTTTGCCCATGAAGAAAGCAAACTATAAATACTCTTTATTTTATAGGTAAACCATAAACAATAACAGAAATTTATATATCATCATCATCTGCCTAGCCTTTTCCCAACTATGTTGGGGTCGACTTCCAATCTAACCAGATGCAGCTGAATACCAGTATTTTACATGGATCGACTGCCTATCTGACCTCCACAATATCTGAACTCAGTTAGTACCGGGTAATACGATACCCCTTGGTAAGACTGGTTGCCAGACTTTTTGGGCCCCTGACTACCTAACGACTGTCAAAGATCTACAAATGACAGCCGGGACCAACGGCTTAACGTGCTTTCCGAGGCACGGAGGAAACTCGGTATGTAAGGGGGTGGTCACCCATCGGCAGACCAACCTAGGCAAGCACGGCTTAACCTAACGATCGACCCGAGCGGCTGTTATTATTTAGCTACGAGCTCCTCAACAGAAATTTATATTATTAATAGAAAATGCCATTCTAGGCTCGTTAGTTCCTATAGCTAGTCGGCTAGTCTCCAGGCTACTGAAGTTATTTTGGCTAGCAAATATAAAGTTTCTACTATCTTATGAAAATATGACTAAGGCATGATACCAATACGTCATCAAGGTGTAGGTAGTAGGTACTGCTAGTACTGGCACAGTTTCTATAGGAATCAGATTTATGTGTCCATCACCACAAAGTAAACGTTCGGTAAACTACGAGTATGTTGTGACCCAACTTAGCCACTTCGCTGAAGGATATAGCATGTTAAGTAATGATTCCTGTAGGCAGAAGGCTTGCAACATGGCCTGTATCTGTTACGGTTATTGATGTTGACGTTAACCTGTGCTCTTTGTGCTTTCTTTATGGTCTAGAGCTTTCAAATGTCACGATCACTCATAAAGTCGTAAATTAAATTGATAATTCAGATACCGCCTCGTTTTTATTTTTATTATCACACTCAATTGACTAACGACTTAAAAGAGCAGCAATCGAATCTTGTACACAAAATCAATTATTATTCAAATATGAAAACTACTTGGGAGTTTGGGACGTCTGAGAAATCTGTCTACTATCAAAAATTTATTTAGCAAATAGGCTTTCTCTGTTGTTCTACCATGGATCAATACAAGATCAGGCAGTAAGGTGCATTGTTTTTACTAACTTTTATTTGAATTGCAATATTTGTATATTTGCAACAGAATTGCAAAACCGTCATCCCCAACCTATTGAGCTGAAATTTTGCATACACGTTTAGTTTGAATGACCTTGCAACGTTAGCTAAGTGACGTCATTCTAAATCAAACATGACGAACTCCCAAAGATGGCGACCTAGTTGTTTCGTTTACATCCCCATGGTATTGGTATCAATCAAGTATCAATTCAAAGTGTTTGATACGAATACAAAAAAAAAATAACGTCACACCTATATTTAGAAGTTTGTTTTAAAATAATTGAGTTTCTTACTATAAGCTTGTTAGGTAGGTTTACGACTGCTTCATTACCAAACAGCTGAGTCTTTAAAAGGACATAATTAAGAACGTAACTCCATAATAAAAACTTAATTACTCTACAAAAATATATCGAAATACAGCAGCTCTAAAAATAAAAACAAATTCTGTTAACATTTAATTCTTAAAAATCCGTTAAGCACATAAAAACGCGAACGCCAGTAGTTAATTCCCAAAATAATGTG
This sequence comes from Xestia xanthographa, assembly GCA_905147715.2. NCBI lineage: Eukaryota > Metazoa > Arthropoda > Insecta > Lepidoptera > Noctuidae > Xestia > Xestia xanthographa. The sequence continues at coordinate 29,317,399 of LR990653.1, read as the reverse complement.
GTCAACATAATTTTTTATCGATGAAAAGTCTTATCGGTATCGACAAAGCGCCGCCGCTGCATGTGTCGACATATCGATAAAACTGTTACTTAAATTTAGAAATTTTAAGATAACTGCCGGCTCTTTTTGAGAGCCTTTTTAATTATGAGACTCGAACTTATCTTTTGAAAGCTCTTTTGTAAGTGTTATCTTTAAGATTTTTTAAGATTTTTTTAATTGATCTTACAGAATATAAAGCGCGTGAGATAGGGTGGCAACATTGTCTAATTACTTTTTCAAGAATTGTGTTTTTTTTTTTTAATCGTAAATGATTTAACATGTCAACTTAAATATTTTATTACTTAATCAAAACCTTTGGTTGAATTACTTATTATTAATGGACTCTATATTATGTTATTTGCGTTTGTGAAGCATATTTCCATAATTTCATCACACACGCTCTTAAAACGGTGAAGGAAAACATCGTTACGAAACTACATGTTTTAGAACCAAACAAGTGCGAGTAAGGCTCGCGCACAAAGGTTTCTGTAGCACCAAACAACGATATTTTTAAGTTCTTCCACTCAACCGCAAAAATAAATTTGTTTTCAGAGTTCAGAGTTCATTTATTTGTCAGAAACATGAGTATGCACACACAAAGCATTCAAGATGAGATTAGCATAGCACCTCTATTTGTGGTGGTTCAAACTTCATCTGTAATACTGTTAGAATAACGTTCGAATCAGCTTGCACTACAAAGCGGTTGTTACGTCAGTCACTGCGGCCGAATAGTGCGAAATGAGTGGTTTTTATTCTTTATAAAATCAAATTTTCGTCTTTTGGAAAAAATAAAAAACATAAGACCTGCTTTATAGTTAGTTCAGTTAGTATGCAAAGTTTCATGATCTAATTTGAATTACTTTTTGAATGCCAGCGGTTTATTGTTCAATTTGGAGGTAAATTTGGGTTTTTTTTCTATCGAGAAAATTTTATGAAATCGTGTTTTCGCCAAACATAAGACCTAAAATTAATCCTCAACTTTACCATATATTTATTTCAAAATTAATGCTGCAGTATTTTAGGCGTAACGGAGGATCATGCTAAGCCATTTGAGGTAGTATAGGCCCTTAAGTGAAATACAGAAAGGATCACGGTCATGTTTTACTTTTACGGTGTACAAATCTCTAGTATCTTTGTTTTTCATAGTATATTAATGAAAAACAATGAAACTACAGCAGTTTCATGAAAAACCAGACATCATCAGAATCTGATCAATAAATCTTACTCAAACCAATCTACGTTGAAAGTACTTTTTACGTTCTACAAACTCACAGTTTTTCTGATTTATACGGCTAAGGAAGGCTCTCATCAACCATTGAATTAAGAAAAAAAGTATTCAAGGAAACTCGATATTATTTTTCATGAGCTGTCAATAAACACCTCACACAGTTATTACGTCGGTAGCAGATGTTCAGAGATACAGCCTATAATCTTCCACAAACGGAGTCTTTTTTATGATTTTAATTATATTTTTAAGTGTCTAAATTAGTTAATAGTTTTAATTGCGTTAATTATTTTTTAACATAAGGGTAAGAATGGTGCGACCTTTATGTTATTAAGTCATTAACTTTGAAGTAATTAACTAAATTAATGTTTACCATTCTTTGTGGTAGGCATGGTTGATTATACAAAGATGATGTATACATAGGTATATATCATCCTTATCTCCTTATCCTATCATGCATAATATGACTTCACCAAAATTATACAGGAAAGGAGACTGTGTGACGTCTTAGTTTGTTTCAGATGTTTCTTCCTAGAATGCGAGCCCATCTCGTCTTAAAACATAAGTTAATTTTGTCATGGAAAAGTGTTTTCTTACAACAAATTTACAAAAAACAATATCATAATAGATAATATTATCATTTTACTTTTTATTTCGTTCTCACTGAATAATTACCAAATCAACCTACTTACACAGTATATTTCACTACTGTACACATAGATAAAACATACCCAGGTCTCACATTACACGTTCAGGTAAAGGCTACCCGTGTAAAGAATCTAATTACACATTTTTATATGATAATTATACCAAAAACTAGCTTAATAAAAATAAAAAAAATAATTCATCGACCTTCATCCTTTTTTACAGCGACCATTCATAACCTCTCATGCATATTAAACAAGATAAATAATTCTTGGCAGTTAACAAGCAAAATAGCGAGCTTTATTGAACATACAATTACGTATAATTATAGTGGTTTCTTATTATTTCCTGTACATTAATCATGTCATGTGTCAAACTAGTTGTTACACCTCTTTTTACCCGACTGTGCAGAGAAGGGTTTGCTGCCTTGGTTATTCATGCTTCGGTAAAATAAAAAATGCATATTTTCTCATTTGCATAACAGGTTTTTTTAAGTGAGTATGTTTTAGGAAGTATAATTATCATAATTTATCTGTATAATTTAATAATTTTAATCGTAAAAAGGTGTCAAAGCAATTAGCAAAAGGTGAAAGGTTTTAACCGTAATTATATTTACATAAATAACTGAACAGCCTTGGAAACAAATTACTGCTGGTAATATGTAATAGGTTAATTGAAACAGTTTTTATATATTAAAATTCAACATCATGAATCATTGAATACATGGTTAATGTTTTAGCAAAGAATAAAAAAAACAACCTCGATTTACTTAAGTTTTTTCCTTATTAACATTTAAAGGAACATTTCAATAAGCTTTAATTTAAATGCACAATAAAATAATTACACTAATTTAAAAGCAACTTATCAACCTAAGGCCCATAAAACAATTTTATCATCGTCATCAGCTAGCGTTATTAATGGGACAGTTTCTAAAAGCGTCATGCAATTAGTCACCCTACCAGCAAACCATGTTTTAATACCAAACGGATGTTTTAGGATTATTTTTCGAGCCGTAATTAAGTCGTTTAACGTTAAAACACATTTTAAAGCGTTATAAATAAACGTTATTTATGACAAGTAGCATTTAATACTGCTTTCAATGTCTGCAAAACATTTGTTTACCGTTTAACTTGAAAGCATTCTGTGGTTTCTTAATTATACTTACAAGACTCAATATTATTTCTTAGTATTTACAGAAGTTATTGTTTCACCAAATAAGCCCACGCGTGTCTTGAGAGATCTTTGTTCTAAGAAATCTGTTAAATCAAATAAAACTCTATCCTATCTCCAGAGAGTTGGAATTGAATTGGTAGTCCAAAATAAATACGTTTAATTTTGAAGGAGCGTTCAAATCATAGGTAAAAAGCAAACAGTAGCTGGCCACCCGCGGATTTTTAAAATGTCAATATGGAGTGTTGAGTGTGTAAACACGATTAACTGGACGCGAGTCTCGTTCCGATCATCGATCGTACAAAACTGTGCTCACTATAAAGTGTTTGTGTTCGTTATTGCTTAGAGATGGGGTGTTCGTATTAGAATACTACCAACAGATTTTTATCGAAAATGTTGTCTTGTTGTTCGTGTTTTTTTTTTACAATGAAACTTAATTCTATCTATCTATATCGATGTCACTACGAAAGGAGAAAGGAGTTTCTGAATGTATGAGAGTTTTGTTGTTATTTAGGTACTCAGTACGAGGACTATAAAAGAGTAAAAGCTATGTTTTACCACATGGGAGTACATACACACACACAACACTCAACACTCAACACACACACACAACATAAAACACGCCTGTTTCGACGAAGAGAGATTTAAGAGCGGCCAACCCGCTATAGGTACATTTCATACTAACGCTCGTTCGTGATTATGCCGTTGTTACACATCTATCTTTCAAACTTGAACGAAGAGAGATACAGAGGTGTACTATAGTACCCGGGGCTACGGGACTGTTCGAAAGAGAATCCGTGGCTCTGAAACGATGGGTTTTAGTCAGTAAAAGTCTGACAGTCCCTTCCACTCTGCCCAGGGCGGGATTACACACACGAAAAATATAAATAAAAAATAAAAAGGTGTAATATAGTGTTAGAATTTTTTGGAAATTAAGACAATTTGTCAGGATATTACTCACAATATTTATTAGGTTGCACGGTTCGGGTTCGTCGCTTCCATGGAGAAGAACCGGCAAGAAACTCCATGGTTACTCAAATTATTTGGTATTACACAATTCTATAATTATTACTTCACGTTTTATGACGACCCGATTGGCGCAGCGGTAGTGAGGCTGCCTTACGTTCTTAGGGTCCCGGGTTCGAATCCCGGTCGGAGCAAATGTTTGTGTGATGAGCATGGACATTTGTTTCCGAGTCATGGATGTTTATATGTATGATAAGTATGTATTTACAAACAAAAAAGTATCTATGTAGTATATCAACTATCTGGTGTCCACGACACAAGCCTCGTTGCTTAGTGTGGCACTAGATGGCGCTGTGTGTAATGTCCAGCAATATTTATTTATTATTTATTATTATTATTATACAAAATGCAATAAATAATTACAACACTTTCAGTTATCGGACATAGATTCGACTATTAGTCTTAACTCCACAATTTCCTCCAACGAATCGCGCCCTCTCGGCTGAGTGCCATGCTTTTTTTATCAACTACCCCTTCCCGCTACAACATTGACGGTTAGGCAGTGTTGTCATTTCTTAAAAATAAAACGAATTATTAAAATCTTAAAAACCCTACATAATATTAGTTTTGAATGGATCACAGGATCTTATTAATTAATACATATTTGAAAATCATGACAGAAGAAAGAGTTTCTAACATTATTAAATTTAAATACACATATATTAATAACTAAAAATGAATCATCGATTCCGGAAATCAGACTGTCGAAGAAAGAGTTTCTAACAATAGTACACCAACAAACTAATTTTTGATGATCTTTCAAATAAGCGGTGTCGCAATGTAACCAATAAGCCATAAAAAACTACATAATGCGAAAGAAATACTCAAACTCAAAATAAAAAATCCTGTTATCGACGTCTCTAAAATCATGTCTTAGACCTCCCATCTCTAATCTTTTCCAACAATAGCGCACAATTATTCACTTGCTCTCTACATTACTGTTGGCACAGCAGAGTAAACAAAACACTTGCTACCGTCGAGCGGTCGAGTTGACTCGTTCAAGTGACTGCCGCAGAGTAAACACTCAACTTTATGTTTGACAGTTGAAATTTTGTCGATGTAATAATCTTCTGGGGCTCTAATATGGCGCTTTGATGGACATTTATATTGAGGAAGATATAATAATCTCTGCAAGATTATTCATACTTACATTAGTAGTGTGAAAGAAGCTCTATCGTCTGTCTAAGCGTATGTTACCTTTCCACGCGCGTGTGGCTCATGGGGCGTCATGGTTCAACGGATTTCAATTTGGCACACAGGTAGAACATTGAACACTTTTCATAAATGATAAATGATGTTTATTTTGCAAGTAGGTTTTTACAAACACTTTTACACGTCATTTTTTTAAACTAGATGGGGCCGGTGTTTCGTACCTGACTACTCTGAGAAGAAACAGCCGAAACAAACTCAGAGGTCATAGTCTCTTTTAAAGTCCAGACAATCTTGCTCAATTCACATGAGGACTATGCAGATTAGTGTCTGAGATGGTCTTTTGAAGAAAGAACCATGCAGATTTGAGTGGACCTGTCCAGTCAGTGCAAGCATTTGTCAGTTAACGTGTAGCTCGACTTATAACTCAAGGAGCTTAACGAAACGACGAACAATACCAAAGAAAGGACATTTGGGTAGGTCGCTTAGAGTACTCAAACTGCCAGACAGTTGTGGGAAAAAATAAACAAAAAATATAAATGTGACCCACATGGTCCCCACATTCACAATAATCATATAAAATTCATAACAAGTTCTATTCAAAAGAAAGTAAATAAAAATCACAAAAATCATTAAAAGTCACAATGATGATAAAAAAAAGTAGAATACTTAACAAAATAAGTATTCATGTCAAATCAGTAAATGTCAAATAAAATAATAAAAAAAAAAAAAAGTAAAAAATTATAAAATACATGTCAAAACATTAAATGTCGGAGTGTATAAAAAATAATAAAATACATGTCAAAACATTAAATATCAGATTGTATAAAAAAGGAAAAAAAAAATATAAAAGGAAAAAAAAAAAACAAGGATAAAGGAATAAATAATAATCATAGCGGTAGTAGCTGTACGTTTTCGTGGCATTATTTCCAAAACACACGCAATCCAAGCCGCAAGCATAAGCTAGCTAATTCATTGCAAGTTTCTTCCGGAAATATAAATAAATAATAAATAAATAAATATTGCTGGACATTACACACAGCGCCATCTAGTGCCACACTAAGCAACGCTTGTGTCGTGGACACCAGATAGTTGATATACTAAATAGATACTTTTTGTTTTGTAAATACATACTTAATATACATACAAACATCCATGACTCGGAAACAAATGTCCGTGCTCATCACACAAACATTTGCTCCGACCGGGATTCGAACCCGGGACCCTAAGAACGTAAGGCAGCCTCACTACCGCTGCGCCAATCAGGTCGTCAAATATACAACCATTGTACTTATGTCAGACACAGGATGGGAGTTAGATAACACAATGATGTTTTTAATCTAAAGTCAGAAAACACACTCAAATTTAGAAAACAGTCTACACGTATTTTTCTGTTACTGTAGATATCTTATTCTACATAAATCTACGTTATTTCTGCACTCCCGTGACAAAAGACTCATATCTCATTGCCTCCATATTGACAGCTCGAATATCAAGTTCCAAAAGAAAATACAAAAGACCATTCAATATAATGCATTAGACATACAATAGCCCTTTGATACAAAGCCTACATCCTTCTATGTCCTGGATTGAGGGGTGTGAATAGGAGCTAGTGTGGTTTAATACCTTTTGTGATAATAAGTAGGTAGGTCGTGTGGTGTACAAAGACTAATTGCCTTGGTACATGGTAGAAGATACAAGACGAGGCGTTGAACGTACGTAGGTAAGCATGTTTTTTGATGTGAAGTAAATAATAGCTCGAGTTACTCACTGATACATTATTGTGTGGTGTTATAGTTAGGTATGATTTGATATTAAATTCCTTCTTCTCTTACAGATACATAATGTTTCAAAATGTTGATGCCAGAATAGTATCAGAAGATTCTCCTTCAATCTTCAATGCTACACAAACACAAAGGCATTCTTTGTCAGTGTAATAAATAATAAAATTGATCTTAAAAAAACCGACCAAGTCCGAGTGCATATTTTTATATTTTTTCTCGTTATAGCGGCAGCAGAAATACACATTCTGTGAAAATTACAACTGTCTAGCTATCACGGTTCCTGAGATACAGCCTGGTGACAGACAGACAGACGGACAGTGGAGTCTTAGTAATAGGGTCCCGTTTTTACTCTTTGGGTATGGAACTCTAAAAAACGACTATCTATATAATATCATTATTTAAAACCAACACCACCGCAGTCTTGAAGCATTACTTCATAAACTTACTATACCCATCTACCTATAATAGTGTACTGATCAAACAAAGACATTGATCCACCGGTGGCCTCTCATTACTCCGGAGGCTAGGAGGCAGTAATCAATCATCTTTACAAAGATGGAGATCCGAATCATCAGTAATTTCAACAGAATTGACGCAAAAACGTCGAAGAAAAAAATTAATCATATAGCGAAGTAGGACGGTTGGGTGGGCTTGGTTTACATGGAGTATTTATTTAAAGGATAGCCTTTCCCTTTGTTTAGGGTGGTTTCGAGACTGACCAAAAGTAATTGAGTCCTTGAACAATCGTCTGCTGCCTCATCAATGATGATTTCTAAATTTAAACGTTTTATATAGTTTTTCGCTGGTGTCGATTCTGTTGTACACAAACTAAACTTTATTAGTCTATTGCTATATTTTTCTCTCTAATAGAACGAGAAAGAGACGGACGTAATTTAGAGCTGTCAAATTTAATTGGAACTAATATTTCCATACAAATGAAGGGTGCACGTAAAAACATGTCGACTAAAACACGATGAAGCGCAAGGCATAAACTAGTTGGGGTGCGATGTCAGAAGTCCTCCACGTGTGTCTGGCGGCTGCTGGTCCCTCTCGATACGTCTGGAGGGAAGAGCAGCTGCTGGGCCGGTGCACCCTGGACGCGGCGGTATCCTTCTCCGGGGAATGAGAGGAAATGAGAGTTTCCTTTTATCCCCCGGGGAATGTGACCGCCGCGGCTAATGAATCTGACAAAGGTAGGGTCCTTTCAGGACCAACGGTGCGTTCCTCTGCGTGACCCTCTGTAAAGCAGAGGGCACAGCTGAGGAATGAGGGCGGGCTTGGTGTGCACTCACCCTGCCTCCGAGCAGACAGAGAAGGATCCGCCCTCCTCTGTCACCGTCAATCTCGTAATCTGGCTATCGAAGCGCTGTGGATCACGTCTCGCGGTTTCGATAGGGGACCGAGGGTCTTGGCTTAACCGCCCGGACCGCGAGGTAGAAAACCTCTATAAAAAGTTACCCCGAATCCCAAGTGGCGACGCACCGCGAGGGGATGTATGGCTGACGGGTGTTCCATGGAACAAATCAGTCGCTAGTGCACTCCTCGCCAGGGTACCTGCAGACCCCCATGGCGAGTAACAAATGCTTAAATCTGCCCTTCTAGGTACAGGGGTCTCTGCCTAGATTGTATGTTATTTCCCCCATTCTCGTGGGATTAGATATGGAAGATTTTAATAAAAAAACAAACACCGCCGGCAACGGCAAGATGGAGGAGAGGAGGGATGCGGCGTCGGAGTCCGACGTAGCATCAAGTGAGGTGAGCGCGGGAGGCTCAGAGAGCTCCCGTCGCGCGAGGGCTGGGACGCCTGCGGAGAACAGCAAGTTCTTCCGCAAGCGGCCCAGGCGGGATGGCGACCGGGCGTCGTCATCCGGAGATGAGGAGGTCTCGGCCCGAAAAATCCCCACCAACAAGCGTGGGGGGATCCGGGGCAAGGGGAGGGGGCTCTCTGCCCCCGTGAGGTCGGCAAGACCTGCCGAGGAAGTGCGCCCCCCGGGCACTACTGTTCCCGGGTCTGGCGACGAGGCGGGTGCAACTGGCGGCTCCGAGGCGGAGCGTAAGGCCAGGTTTGCTAAGGAGGTGGAAGCCGCAATAAGGGGCGTGGCCAATAAGATGAAGACCTCATCCAAACTCAAGGCCATACCCGGCGCTTCCGCCTCCATCATGGCGGCAGCGGAGGCCAACTTTGCGAGGCCTCCACCACCTCCTTCGTCAGAGGGAGATGTGGCCAAACTGCGGGAGGAGGTGGCCCGCCTGACGGCCGCCATGGAGGTTCTCCAAAAGGAGAACGCCAAGCTCCATGCAGACCTGGCCAATCTGCGCGAGGCTGGTAGCCGTGCTGCGCCTCCAAATGGGGGCCACCAACAGCAGCAGCAACAGCGACAAGCCGAGCCCGTGCCGGTGGAGAACCAGGTCCTGAACCTGGTTCGGCAGGAGCTGGCTTCCTTCCAGGCGCGGTTCTCAGTCCTGGAGGGAATTGTTCTGCGCCCCGCCCTGGGTGCAAAGAAGGCAGCCGCGGGCCCGAGCACGATGCCGAGTACGGTGTCATACGCGGCTGCTGCGGCTGCCACACCCGGACCTGGGCCGTCGAGCCAGTCCTCCGGCAGGGCTGCGGCGCCCCCTCCCCCTGGAAAGTCAGCTCCGGCGCAACCGGCGCCAACTAAGAAGGCGCCCAGGAGGAGAAAGGGCAAGGCGGCTGCACAGGCGGCGACTGTGTCGGCTCCAGCGCCAGCGGCGCCAGTGCCAGCGGCGAGTGGGCCAGTGCCTGCGGCAAGCCAGCTGCCGCCGCCACCACCGCCCCCCCAGCCCCCAACACCTGCGGCTGAAGCCGGATGGCAGGTGGTCGGAGAGAAGAAGAAGGGGAGGAAGGCGGCCAAAAAGGCCCGAAATGTGGAGCGGCAGCGCCAGCACAGGGCGCGAAAGATCGCGGCTAGGCTTCGCGCCCCGAAGACCGCGGCTGTAGTGATCACACTACAGCCGGACGCGGAAAAGAGGGGCGTGTCCTACCGCGACCTTCTGGCGAAGGCGAAAGAGGCGGTGCACCTCAGTGAGCTTGGGATCACCGGGGGCCTCCGGCTTAAAGTCACCGCGACAGGGGCCGATTGCTGGAGATCCCCGGCGAAACCAGCGGCTCGTCCGCCGACGCTCTGGCTGAAAAGCTCAGAGCGTCCCTAAACGCGGACGAGGCCCGAGTGTCCAGGCCCGTCAGATGCGCAGACCTGCGCATCCTGGGTCTGGACGACTCGGTTACCGAGGAGGAGGTGGTGGCTGCCGTCGCCAGGTCCGGAGGGTGCCCTGCCGATCAGGTCAGGGCAGGCGCCATTCGCCCGGACTCCACGGGTATGCATACCGTTACGGTATGCTGCCCGGTGACGGCGGCTAAAGCCATAACGGAGGGCCGAAGGCTACTGGTGGGCTGGGTCTCAGCGCAGGTGAAGCTGCTAGAGCCCAGACCTCTGAGGTGCTATCGCTGCCACGTGGGACACCACGTGTCAGTACAGTGCGCCTCGGAGGTTGACCGCAGCGGACTCTGCTTCCGTTGCAGCCAGCCCGGTCACGTATCCGCGGCTTGCTGCGCCACGCCGCACTGCGGTGCCTGTGCGGCGGCTGGCAAGCCAGCCGACCACCGGGCTGGAAGCAAGGCCTGCGCTGCACCCACCAAGGCCACCAGAGGCAAGGGGAGGCCCTCCGCCGCCACCACCACCACCGTCGCCACCGCCGCAGCCGCAACTGCCACCGTTGTCGCTGCCACTGTCGCCGCCACAGGGGCCCTCGCAGGGGGCTAGGGAGGAAGCGGTAATGGAGTGCCAATAACGGCCCCATTACGCTTCCTCCAAGCGAACATCAACCACTGCGCCTGCGCTCAGGATCTGTTGCTCCAGAGCATGGCGCAGTGGTTGATTAACATTGCTGTGGTCGCTGAGCCGTACTTTGTCCTCCCCAGGGAAGACTGGGTGGCGGACCTTAGCGGCTCAGTGACCATAGTGTCGTCGGCCGCCGCCGGTACCCCGACCCTTGAAGGTGTCAGGAGGGGTCGGGGGTGCGTAGCAGCCCGGTTCGGGGAGATCGTAGTGGTGGGAGTATACTTCTCCCCGAGCCGAACTCTCGCCGAGTTCCACAACTCTCTCGCAGAGTTGAGTGTTGTCGTCGGAAACCATTCCCTCCCCGTGCTTGTCCTCGGGGACTTCAATGCCAAGAACTTGGCTTGGGGTTCTCGTTGCACAGACGTGCGGGGAAGGATGGTGGAAGACTGGGCCCTGGAGAAGGGCCTGGCCGTCCTAAATCGGGGTTCTGTCCCCACGTGTGTGCGGATGCGGGGCGAGTCGGTGGTGGACATTTCGTTCGCTAGCCCCGCTCTGTCGCCGCGTGTCGTTGACTGGCGTGTCATGGAGGGGGTGGAGACCTATTCCGACCACCGGTACATCCGGTTCGACGTCTCCACCCAGACCTCAAGCGCGCCGGTCCAACAGGCCCCGAGTGGTCCGCGTTGGTTGCTGAAGCAGCTGGACCGGGAGCTCCTCCTGGAAGCCTCGATCGTGCAGGCCTGGGTGACATCACCGGACAGGCCTGCCGACGTAAACAATGAGGCAGGGTGGTTCCAGGAGGCCATGTCCGACATCTGCGACGTGGCAATGCCCCGTGTTCGGCCAAGAAGCGCCCGGCGTCAGGTGTACTGGTGGTCGCGAGAGCTAACGTCTCTGCGCAAAGCGTGCGTCGCTGCACGGCACCTGTACGCCAGGCATCGCAGGCTCCGCATCCGCCCACCGGATGCGGCAGCCATTGAGGCGGAGCTATATGAGGGTTACAGAGCGGCGAAGACTGCTCTCCGCGAGGCTGTCCTGCGGGCCAGGGATCTGGCCCGCGAGGAGATGCTGGGGACTCTCGACAGAGATCCGTGGGGGCGCCCTTACAAGTTGGTGCGGGACAAACTCCGCCCCTGGGCCCCCCCACTGACGCAGAGTCTCCGGCCTGAGCTCGTGGAGGACGTGGTGAGCACTCTGTTCCCTTCGCGAGGGGAACACCCACCCCCGCCTATGGCTCCGCCGCCTGCGGTGCTGGAAGCGGATCATCAGGACGACGACGACGACACTCCGGAGGTGACTGGGGTAGACCTGAGAGTGGCGGTACGCAGGCTCAGTGCCAAAAATACCGCCCCGGGACCCGATGGCTTGCCTGGCAAAGCCTGGGTCCTGGCCTCGGAGGCTCTCGGGCCCCGACTGGAGGGGCTCCTAAGCGCATGCTTGGAGAGAGGCCAGTTCCCGCTTCGTTGGAAGACGGGGAAGCTGGTTCTCATCCGGAAGCCGGGGCGCCCTGCGGACTCTCCGTCCACATACCGGCCCGTGGTGCTGCTCGACGAGGTGGGCAAGCTCTTTGAAAGAGTCATTGCGAACCGCCTCGCCGAGCACCTTGCGGGGACTGGGCCGGACCTTGCGGAACACCAGTTTGGTTTCCGCAAGGGGCGCTCTACGGTGGACGCCATCATGCGCGTGAGAGCCCTCACGACGGAGGATGCGGTTTCCAGGGGTGGGGTTGTCTTGGCGGTGTCTCTCGACATCGCCAACGCCTTCAACTCCATGCCCTGGAGCTACATTAGGGAGGCACTCCGGTATCACCGGGTGCCGACCTACCTCCGTCGAGTGGTCGGGGACTATCTGACGGACAGAGCCGTCATCTACCCCGGTCGCAGCGGAGAATGGAACCGGCGAGAGATGTCGTGCGGTGTTCCGCAGGGATCGGTCCTAGGGCCGTCCTTGTGGAACATCGGTTACGACTGGGTGCTGCGCGCCGACCTCCCTAGTGGTGTCAGCGTAGTTTGCTACGCTGACGACACGCTGGTGCTGGCCCAGGGGAGGTCGCACGAGGCGGCGGCCGAAGTGATGACGCGCGGGGTTGCGACAGTCGTTGAGAGGATCCGGCAACTGGGTCTCGAGGTGGCATTGCACAAGTCCGAGGCCATGTGCTTTCATGGGCCTCGGAATGCGCCACCTCCGGGATCCTTACTCACGGTAGGAGGGGTATCCATCGGTGTCGAGTCGACTTTGAAGTACCTAGGACTCGTCCTCGACAGCCGGTGGAACTTCGTGGAGCACTTCCGACGTTTGGCCCCCAAACTGTAACGGACTGGGGCTGCCTTCAGGCGGCTCCTGCCCAACCTGGGGGGGCCGACCACTACCTGAACGCGCCCCAAAAGGTAGTAGCCGTAAGGCTGGCCCGGGGCTACCGCACGATTGCCCGCGAGGCGGCGAGCCTCCTTGCCGGATTGCCGCCATGGGATCTGGAGGCGATAGTCCTCGCGCGCCTGCATGATTGGTGCGTGGAGGCGCTACGCCGGGGGGAAACTCCGCTGCAGCGACAAATTGTCGCTCAGCGGACAGACTTCCGGCGGGATCTCATGGCGACATGGAGAGAGCGACTGTCGCAACCCCGTGCAGGGCACGCCACAATAGTGGCGATAAGTCCCCTCTTTGAGGAGTGGCTTGAGAGACGCCACGGCGTCCTCACCTTCCGCCTGACGCAGGTCCTCACCGGACACGGAGTGTTCGGGAGGTTCCTGCACCGAATCGGGCGGGAGGAAACGCTCGGGTGCTTCCATTGTGAGGATCGACCGGAGGACACGGTGGAACACACGGTGGAGGTGTGCCCCGCGTGGGCGGAGCACCGCCGTGTCCTCGAAGCGGCGATCGGCGGCGGCGACCTCTCGCGTCCGGCCCTGGTGCAAGCCATGGTCCGGAGCGAGACGGAATGGGACGCCGTCACCTCCTTCTGCGAAGCAGTAATGCTAGAGAAGGAGGTGGCGGAACGTGAGAGGGAGAGAACCTCTCAACGTCCCGGCCGCCGCGGGAGACGCCCCGGGCGTCGGGGGCCACCACTACGTAGCCCCCGGCCACCGTAGGCGCGGGCCTGTGGACGGTGAGCTATGGGCTAGCTCGCCGTCCGTCCGTCTCATGACATGACGACAGGCCGTGTCGACGGCGCGTTAGTGTTCCACGCGCGCCTCAAAGAGAGTCAGCAAAAAGGAAGGGGTCCGTAAGGACCGATGCCTGCCGGGGTTGCGGGACTATTCGAAAGAGATACCGTGGCCCCGGAACACAAAGGGCGATAAAGGAACATGGATGGGTTTTAGTCAGTAAAAGTCTGACACTCCCTCCTGCTCCGCCCAGAGCGGGAGGGGTTATTTGATGATTTCCCATCCGAAAAAAAAAAAAAAAAAAAAAAAAAAGGCATAAACTAGTTTGACATCCTAATAGCCTAAATTAAGTTTAGTTTGTGCATAACATAATAGACACCATTGTCTCTAAAAAATCTTACTTCGGCAACGTGGTTTAGTTGGTGGTAGTAATTATAGAATTTTAGAAAGCCATAAAAATTACCGTACCTTCCAGAGATTTTCTAGATCTATTGAAAGGCAAAGCCTTCTTCTTACACAGAGAAGGTGAGCATTGCTGACTACGCTCATTTGTCACGGCATGTTGGATGAACACTGGCTTATATAGCATAATTAGCTTCTAACATTAACACTGCTGGGACACAGGCCTCCTGTCTGTGAGAGGCAGTGTTCCCTATACCACTACACTTGGCTCAGTATGTGTTTACAAACATTTAAACACACAACAGCCAGACCCGGAACTACTACTTGTAGGCCATACAAATATTTGTTTCGTGCGGGAATTGAACACAGCACAACAGCCAATCCCTCAACCACTACGCCAACAATCATGTTATTGTTCTCCTTTTCAATTCGTGCCAACAATGCCTGTCCTGGTCCTAGGCTTCCCACATCTTACTCATCCCTTACACTCTGACCAGGTCGACAATCTATTTAGCTTTAGGCCTGCGTACGCTCCTATAATATTAAGGACCACACTAATGCACTAGGGATTCCCTGTAATGTTGGTAGTGTTTGTAATAAATAAATAACCAGTGGCGGGTCTCCAATCAACACCTTCGGATTAACCATCTTTGTGATTTGGTTCTAGTATGGCTTACAGATGAAAAACAGTGCATGTCTCAAAACGCCACGCAGTATTGGCTCCATATATCCCAAGCTCTACGAAATACAATGGCGAGGCGGAACAAAGAGCCGGCCACTTACGAGCGGTTTTTTGATTACCCATTAACCCGACAAACGTTGTAATGGCCACCAAATTGTTGCCCTTGCATTATCCTTTAGCCGCAGGGGAGTGGGCAGAATTGGTCGCTAATTGTACGGTAGGTCCGTGTCTTGTGACGCCGTTTGGGATAATCATGTCTTAGGTTTAATTTAGGTTGGGATGCTATTATTTAGCGGGCTGTGTGATGTAGGTTTTTGTAACATTATCTTTTATGCCAGCCAAGTGCATGTGAACATTAAAACAGGAAAAGTAGACCTTGCAAGAAGTGATAGTTCCTGATTGAATAACGACAGTCAACGTAATAGTCTCGGACGATGAAGAAATCGTCTGTGGAAGTACTTACTACCAACATGCCAGTGGAATCGTGGAAGGCCACAAGGAGCTCTTGTATTACTAGATAGATACCATGACAGTGTTACAGACGCGTTTTTTTAAGTGTTATTGACAATGTCTGTGGACAAATTTCGCTCAAGTCTTATACACTGTTTATCTCGTTTTCACAAACACAGTCTTCAACTCAATTGTGCACGAGGAAGAATTGAACTCCCAATACTCTGACACACCTCGAATCAGCTCAACCTTTCAGAGACCCCTGATGGACAGAGGCCTCTCAATCTACGCTCTCACAGATGTGCTTTAAGCACTTTATCATAACACTAGCTTCTGCCAGCGGCTTCGTCCGCATCAAGTTTGATAATTGTCCCATGGGATCTTACTACTGAGATAAAAAGTATCGTATGTGTTAATCCAGGTTATAAACTATCTGTGTGCAAAATTTCATCCAAATCCGTTCAGTAGTTTTTGCGTGAAAGAGTAACACACGTATGTGTTGCCAGTGATTACATACGGGACCAAAACGTGGTCGCTCACAATGGGCCTCATCAGAAAGCTTAAAGTCACCCAAAGGGCAATGGAGAGGGCTATACTCGGAGTTTCCTTGCGCGATCGAATCAGAAATGAAGATATCCGCAAGAGAACCAAGGTTACCGACGTAGCCCGAAGAATTGCCAAACTTAAGTGGCAGTGGGCAGGGCACATTGCTCGCAGAACGGATGGCCGATGGGGCCGAAAGGTTTTGGAGTGGCGACCGCGAACCGGAAGACGTTGCGTTGAAAGGCCTCCCACTAGGTGGACCGATGACCTGGTGAAGGTTGCGAGAATCCGCTAGATGCGAGCCGCACGGGACCGGTCAATGTGGCGACACTTGGGGGAGGCCTAAGTCCAGCAGTGGACGTCTTTCGGCTGAAATTATGATGATGAATGATGAGTAACACACATCCATACATCCATACTCACAAATTCTGGCATTTATAATATTAGTAGGATATGTAGGATTTATTTCAGCCATGCCGCTGTACTGGCGGTCTCCTATCACTCTATGATACAATACAGAATCAATGACGTCATTTTTTGCCCCACTTAACCCTCAAGTGGTACTGAAAGGCGCTCTGTATCACCGATAGACGATTGCGCGTTTCCTGCGCCAGCGTTATACGCTTTGATCTTCAAGTGTCTCGCTTGACGTATAAGACAAGATGTTTGGATATACGTTAATGTGCGTGTTTATTGTTTTGTAAGAGTTATACCGGAGGTTTGATAATGGACGTTTTTTGGTTTAGTTTCGATGGGAAGATTAATTTATTGGCTCTTTAAAGTAAGCCGTGTGGTATCCGGCAGAGTAGAATAGAACCAACCCATTACACTCACGGGTGTCGTATAAGGCGACTAATGTCTGAGGCAGAACACCTTGCGCCTCCGTAGACCAGAGAATGGGCAGCAGCGTTTTCTGTTAGTCTTTCATCACTGCGATCTCCAATCCGCCTGCCAAGCGTGGAGATAATTCCTCCCATCATGGGAGAGGCTTATGTCCAGCAGTGGACGTTATGGGCTGTTGTTGTTGTTGTTGTTGTTAAAGCAAGCAGGATCACCGGCATAGAGTACACAAGGTTCAAAGTTTAATAAAAAGCCCAACGGCGGGACTCGGAGCTCGGGTGTAAGTCAAATCTTATAAACCTCACTGAGAAGTAAATTTAGTCCAGAATGGAAACTCGCAAAATAAATTAGTAATCTGAAAATTATACTGGTTGCTTTACTTCTCTTTTACTGGTAGTATGTGGGTACATATTCAGAAACGTAGCACGCACGACGCAAATTATTACAGCTATTATTAGAGTTACTATCGTAGTTCTTTCGAAACTGTCTATACTGATACCGATACTGTTAGCCTGCGTCATCCCACTGCTGGGCAAAGGCCTCTCCCTATAACTTCCAGTTGTTTCTATCCAGGGCTAATGTGGACCACTGGTCGTTGGTTTTATCCAGCTCGTCCCGCCATCTTCTACGAGGTCTGCCGCGACGCCTTCTGGCTGTGTCAGGGCTCCAGAAAGTGGGTATTTTGGCCCACAGCTCATTGGGCATGCGGCAGACGTGGCTAGTCCAAACTGTGTATACACAAAGCAAAAACCTGATTAATATAGAAATTGGGCATCCATTTTACCCATTTTTTACAGATTTCTACAAAATTTTCTGCAATACCACATCACATATTGCAAAATAAAGTTAAAATGGCCTTTTTATTCCAATTGCACATCGAGAGATCTACTTATAATCGTTGTCGGGGCACGTGCGTTCGTTAGCGCGCTATAAATCGAAGTAAGCCGACGGCACATAAATCGCGTCTTTGATCCGATGCGCAGGAGTCGAACCGACGTCCTGTTTGTGCTAATATTGGTACAGTTGCACAACGGGCGTGGGCTTGAGAATTAGTGTGGTTTTCAAACATTTAAAAGCAGTTTTTATTAGTTTTGTATTATCTATCTTGTCATTATTTACGGTACCTAGTAATATCACCCCACACCACGAGGGCGGGCGGTGAAGGGAATCAAACTTCGCATTGGCTTCTATGAAATACGTTGATGCCTAAGCGTCAGCGCTGCGCTCACGTTTTAATAGAGCAACTCAAAATACAACTTAACACGAAAATATACAGATTTCATTGCGATGCGTCTTGCAGCGGCGCGCGGCACAGCTCGAAATCACTGGCCTCTTCCAGTAGTCGCGCCACGTCGCGATGCGTCGCGCGCATTACACGCGTACACCGCACGACAGCGCGGGCGAGCGACGCTCACCGCATCTCAACAAGGTGCGCGGCGCGCGGCACTCCGCCTCAAAAGTTTCGGCGCCTCCGTCCGACCGCGCGGACGAGTGCTGTTGTATGAGAATCGCTATGGAAGCCCAACAGTAGGACAGTCTTACCAAAAGGTATCTTGTTAATTATGCAATAACTGGGTTGTGGAGGTCCTATAAGCACTTACAACAATAATAAAATAAATATAAATGTATGAAAGTCAATCATTTTATTTCCACGGGCAAACCGGAGAGTTAGTGTGAATTGTGTTAAATGACGTGCGATTGAAATATTCTACTGCAGGTACCTCAATTTGATCACTCATTATAATAATAGATCTACAAAGTACGCGTTATTGACTTAATACAGTCAGCATAGTGTGATCCGACCCTACGAGTCCGCGTG
Source organism: Xestia xanthographa (assembly GCA_905147715.2). Taxonomy (NCBI): domain Eukaryota; kingdom Metazoa; phylum Arthropoda; class Insecta; order Lepidoptera; family Noctuidae; genus Xestia; species Xestia xanthographa. The sequence goes on along the minus strand of LR990653.1, from coordinate 29,298,721 downwards.
GTGTTGATCAATATTTTAAAATTATGCTTCTATTCAAATTGCATTGTTGTGTAGGTACTTAGTGTTACTGTAAAGCTCTAAAAAACCTATAATTAGCAGACTGCCTTTTGATCAAATAATCAATTAGATCGAAGAGACTGGCTTAGTATTTAATTTCTTTTCCTGGTTCACGTCGAGTTTTCTTTTCTTCTTCCAGATCTTTCTTTAGTGTACAGCATAGTCTGAAATAAACAATAATAACTATAAGCTATTTTGGTTTTCTTAATTTAGAGATGTATTGACTAGTGGCCGACTATCGTTTCGATTTGTAGTCGGCAAAACGCGCCGACTAGTCGCGTCTTAAGGGCTATATATCCCTCAAATGGCTTGGCATGATCTTCCGTTAAGCCTAAAATACTGCAGCATTAATTCTGAAATAAATATATGGTAAAGTTGAGGATTAATGCTAAGTCTAATATATAACGAAAACACGATTCCATAAACTTTTCTCGATAGAAAAAAAATCCAAAGTAACCTTCAAATAGAACAATAAACCGCTGGTATTCAAAAAGTACTTCAAATTAGATCATGAAACTTTGCATACTAACTGAACTATATATATAACTATAAAGCAGGTCTTATGTGTTTTATTTTTTAGTCCAATCAATAGATTTCTTGCAAATCGCAAAAACCACCCATTTCGCACTATTTGGCCGCAGTGACTGACGTAACAACCGCTTTGTAGTGCAAGCTGATTAGAACTTTATTCTAACAGTATTCAAACGAAGTTTGAATCACCACAAATAGAGTTGCTAATTTTAGGGTTAGAAGGGCCTTAAGGGTATTGGTACAAACAAACGTTTCCAGTACACATCCATATCTAGCAGCGGCGTAATACTTCTAATAATCTAATAGAGATTTTTTTTCCGCAATCAGAATACCCATAGCAAACGTCTTGACATAACGTACAGACGCTGTGTGTGACCAATGATGTTTATAGAAGACTTGACCCTGAAGAATCATCTCATATCTCTTGCTCTTCAATTTAAAAAGCAAGACTTGTCACAAATTGAAAATTTTGTTTGAACTTCAAAGAAGGTTATGTATGTTATGAAGGTTATGCTATGTAGATTACCTTAAAGAGAGGAAGTAGAAGATCTCAATGAGGCTCAAGAACGAAAATCCGAGGAACAATCCCAAGAGACCTCCGCATTGGGCGAGGAAGTCGATCAACCCGAACAGCTCCGAACGACGCATCGACAGGAACCTGGGTTTCTTGAAGTACATCTCTAGCTTGGAGAAATTAAGCCTGGATAAAAGAACATAATAACAGGAAATAGAATATAGATTATGTATGTATATGACATGGAGCAGCAGTGGCCCTGTGGTGGCGGCCCCGACTTACGAACAGTAAGTCGTGGGTTCGAACTCAGGCAGGCGCATTACTTTGTGTAATTTATTTCATCACCATTGCTCTCAAAATGGTAAAGGAAAACATTGTGAGGAAACCGGCATGTCCTAGTACCAAAACTTATGGTATATATAGCCCATTCCCTCTCATAGAGAGGAGGCCTGTGTCCCAGCAGTGGGAACATTAATAGGCTGATGATGATGATGATGAATATAGATATACATATATATAGAAGGGAATAGACATATAAAATAGATGCTTTGTTGGTCTTAAGAGGTCGCTAGCGCTAATCTGCTCTGCACATGAGGTCCTGGGTTCGATTCCCAGGTCGGGAAAAATGTTACATGGTTTCTCCATCAACAATTTCTCTTTCTACCCGGTTGATGGGATTAAAAAAACATAACTGGTGACCTGTGGGTGTACTATTAGATACACTTCTGCCAACTCCTTCAGGGGTTACAGCCGTGGCGTTATGTTAAAATAAATAGAGTTGAGTTGAAATGAATAGAACAGAACAGAGCAGAAAATAATAGCAATCAACTGGCGACCTTACAATCCTCTGTTCCTTGATGTTAACTCTCTTAACTATTAAAAGAACTAGTAGCAACTATATTACTAACAATATGATAAAATATGTCCAACTACCAATAGTTTCATCATAATTTCAGACCGGAATCACGCACTGTAATAGGCCTCTTTTTTTGTGTATTCCCGTTGACCCCACCGCCCGTGGCTCCACTGGTCAGCGGGGTCAGCGGGAAAGGGTTAAAATAATTTAATAAAAATCCCGTTGACCCCACTGTTTTTTAGTAATAAAATATTACTCGAAAATGAATCCAAGAAGGTATTTATTACTGGAAGACCGTATCTATACCAAGAATTATTAAAAATGCATACCACCTTGAGCTCATGCCAGCATGGGTACTCTTTGATGTATCATATTGTATGGCACCTCACTGGCAACACACGGGAACTTTTTCCCGCATGTCGCCAAGGACACTAATTATTACAAGATCATGATCAGAACTGTTATACTGTATGGATCGAAATGTCTTTTATTTCCCACTGACATCATTAAGGTTTATTTCATCCTTTAATTTTTCTCATGAATCTTTATTTTGGTAGGGCAGGGGTAGTGGGGCCAACGAAACGGCGAATTTGATTTTTCCCGTTGGCCCACCACCAGTGAGGCAAAGCAGTGGGGTCAGCGGGAATACATTCTGTTAAAATTCCCGAAAACATGTGTTTGTCAGGTTCAGGTGTTTTCCGCGACTTGACACCAGGTTTCTTTGGTCTAACCTACGACATTCTACCGTTTTATTTGCTTACCCTTTAAACTGATCATCGTTACTATTATAAGCTTTGAAAAAGGTATTAATAAATCGATTCAGATTGTAATCGGTCTTCAATATTTCAGCTTCATAATCCACACTGTTACAGGCTGGTAGGCAATGGCATTTAAAACCACCTTCTTTGCTTAATTCTTGTTTTAACATTTCTTCTGGAAAAATTAACGTATACAAATTAGTGTGGGGCAACGTCTTATAAAAAGAGAAAAAAAAATGAGGAGTTTATTTTTACCGCATGTTTTGGTGCGATTCGATCGGTAATTGAAGTGGAGGAGAACAATGGAGTTGAGGCTTATTATATACTGGGAGACTTTAATGCCCACCCTAATGAGTTGTTTTGCAATGAAATGTTAGACTTTTGTATAGATCTTGGTTGGCTTTGTATAGATTAAAATATGACTGTGCCCTAAAACTACATATACTTTTTATAGTGATGCTCACGGCTGTACTAGATGGTTGGACCACTGCATCGTCACAGAGTCGGCACGGGATTCAGTCGTTAGTGTGACTGTGCGCTACGACGTGTATTGGTCGGACCACTATCCACTTGTAGTAAAATGTAACCTCTATAAGCTCAAGCCTAAAGTTCATTTGGTAGCGGAGAAACCTGTAAATTGTGTCATATGGGGCGACAGGCAGGTAGAACAAATTAATAAATACCATGGAATTTGTAACTCCAAACTGCGGCTAATAGATTTTCCGCAGGAGTTGAGTGAGTGCTGTGATAGCTGTTGCAATAACAAGGAACATCACTCAATTCTTGATGAGTTGTATGGACAAATTACTGACACGCTATCACGAGCAGCCATTCAAACCTACAGGAGGAAGTGTCGCAGGAAGGGAGGTTATGTCTTTGGGTGGAATAAGCACCTAGCGGGTTCACATCGGGAGGCGCGGCTTAAATTTCAGTTGTGGAATTTAGCTGGGCGACCAGCTAGTGGTCGAATCTTTGAGGAGATGTCGGAGGCAAGGAAACGTTTTAAAGCTAAATTAAGATGGTGCCAAGCCAGTCAGGAGCAATTTAAAATGGACATAATTGCGTCCGACCACTCCTCTAAAGATTTTAAGAACTTTTGGAAAAACACTAACCAAATGAATATTAGGCCTAGCTTCCATCGGGAAGCTAGGTGTTGGCGGTTCTGCTGACCACAAGAGCATTGCTGAGGGTTTTAGGGAACACTTCACTGTGAGATCGCCCTTAGGTCCCTCATCTGGTGAGGTGAGCGATGGTGAGCTAGTTGTGACGGGGAAGAATTTAAAGATACCTGCCAAGAGTGTGGCTGAAATAATAAATAAAATGCAGCGTGGAAAATCTCCTGGTCACGATGGGCTCAGTATCGAGCATTTTAAATATGCGGGGGTTCACTTGCCGAGAGTACTATCTATGTTTTTCAGTCTGTGTTTAGGTCACTCGTACTTGCCGGAGCCGCTAATGCGGACAATAGTCGTGCCGATGGTTAAAAATAAGACGGGTGATACGTCTGATATAAATAATTATCGGCCCATCTCACTCGCTACCACATCAGCCAAAGTGCTTGACAGTCTGCTGAATAGTCGCCTCACTGCACAGGTTGAGTTGCACGATGCACAGTTCGGGTTCAAAGCAGGAGTCTCAACAGACAGCGCTATTCTAAGTCTAAAGCGAACTGTCAAGTACTACACAACGAGGAGGACGCCGGTATACGCGTGATTCCTCGACTTGTCAAAAGCTTTTGATCTAGTATCGTATGATATACTGTGGGACAAGTTGGGGGACGCGGGTGTATCGGCGGAGTACACATCCCTCCTCAGATACTGGTACGCTAATCAAAAAAACCGGGTGAGGTGGGTGGGTACTCTGTCGGACGAGTACAGACTGGAATGCGGAGTTAGGCAGGGGGGGTTAAGCTCACCTCTGCTATTTAATTTGTACATAAACCTGCTTATCGAGCGGCTCAGCAGTACACATGTCGGTTGCCACATTGATGGAATATGTGTAAATAACATAAGCTATGCAGACGATATGGTGCTGCTCAGTCCATCGATAGGTGGGTTGAAGAAGCTGCTTTCGATCTGTGAGGCCTATGCGGGGGAGCATGGCTTGATATACAACTGAAAAAAAGTGAGCTTCTTGTTTTTAAAGCCCCTAAGCAGCAGTCACGCTGTGTTCCGTCCATAGGTCTCAACGGCGTAGTACTTAAAGTTGTCAAAAGTTTTAGGTATCTCGGTCACATTATTACGAGCGACCTAAGGGACGACGGAGATATTGGGAGGGAGCGCAGGGCGTTGTCTGTGAGGAGCAATATGTTTGCCCGCAGGTTCGCTCGTTGTACCACAGACGTAAAAGTAACCCTCTTTAAGGCGTTCTGTCAATCGTTCTACACGAGCGGCCTGTGGGTGTCATACACGCGTCGAGCCTATAATGTCCTGCGCGTCCAATTTAATAACGCCTTCAGGATGCTGTTGGGACTGCCGTGGCGTTGTAGTGCATCGGGAATGTTCACAGAGGCTCGCACAGATGGCTTTCACGCTATCATGCGAAAGAAAGCGGCTTCCTTACTGCAGCGCCTGCATGGTAGTGACAACAGCATTTTGAAGATGATTGCTGCTAGACCGGACTGCCCCTTCCAGAGACACTGGGTGGGGACTGTCTTAGGTCTAACTAAATAAATATTTAAGTTGTAAACACTAACAATACTAACCTAATTACATAAGCACCATTGTTACTAACACTAAAATACTAACAAAGTTATGGACTGTAGTCTGAAAATAAAGGTTAATTTATTTATTTATTTATTTATTAGAAAAAGGTTTATATTTAAATACTTACTTCTTGCATCTGATGTACATTTTTGATTAAGCTCCGTACAAATTCTTTGACTGCTTGAACCTTAAACAAAATGCTGAAATTAGATTTCTATATACCTATGTACAAAAAAAAGAGCAACACCTAACAAATATAGAATCAACAGTTGACTTGTAAAAATTGGCGATAATATGTAGAAGTATTTCAATACCGCTTCCAAAGTAATAGAGACTCTTATTTGCAGTTGTAGGAAACTAATGTCTATCAATGGACTGCCCATCAATAAACTTCGCCTTTTGCTTGATATTTTGACGTTTAGGCCAATCCACTACAATCGCAGACAGCCGTACAAGTACAACACACTTTCAAATATTCACATATAAGAGATTTCCTTGGCGATTTTATTTTAACTTCTTAAGTTACTTTTGTGAACACACAATAAATTTTCATGCCTATCAGTATGTCCGGTATTCGATCACTTGTGATGAATTGCTGATGTATCATTATCATCGGCCCAACTATTTTGGGGTCGGCTTCCGGTCTAACCGGATGCAACTGAGTACCAGTATTTTACATGGAGCGACTGCCTATCTGACCTCCACAACCCAGTTCATACTGGGTAATACGATACCACCTTGGTAAGGCTGGTTGACAGAATTGCTGATGTATATAAGATATAAATACTTACATGGCATGTGGAATTGGACACATTTACACTTTTGTTCAGTTATGTTGGACAAGCATTCTATCCTACAATTGTTCGCTGTATATAGCTTGAAATACTTCAGAAATCGCTCATCAGGGAAATAGCATTGACGTCTAAAACCAAACAGAAATAGAGAAAATTTATATTACAGGGACAATTAAAGGCACACACGCACACACACGGCGTTTTTAACGCACTTCAACACACGTTGTTGACGTTATTAGTGACGTCTTTTAAGGCGGATGTGCAGATGACAAGATGCCTTACAATACATAACGTGTGTTAAAAAATCTAATGTGCAAAGAACTTATCATACGACTGGGGGCCAAGTCTGTTGTATGTAGCCAATGCAGAAATCGCCGAATATTGACACAATAATTGTTGATACAGTTTTGTTAATATCTTAATTGAAAGGCTTCATTGAGATTCTTTGACGGCGTTTCCATACTGTCCGATCAAAACTTCCGTTTAGAAGATTACAAACGTTTGGTTCAATTGTAATAATGATTTTTTCTTGGTGTGAACGTCTAGAATACTTATCTTTATTTTGAAAGTTAATTGAGAATGTTAAAAATCGTATTTTACAAAACTTACATTTCTGGATCATAGCCTCTCAAAGATTCTGTTGTATTGAGTACGCTGAAACTAAGTGCCATGGAGGAAACCTGGTTGTTTAACACAGCATAATAGTACAGTGAAGACTGAGGCAAATCAGTTGGGTGCTGAATGTAAACCTGAAATTAATGATCATACTCTTAAAAGGTAGAACAACGCTGCCAATGGAAATAACGAATATGATCATCAACATTTGACGTCTTTTTGCAGACGTTGATGAGATAATGTAAATGGAGTTGATAAAACTTTGATGAGTTTTGTTTTCATAGCTAGAAAAACGGATACAGAGGTCGTGAATAACATAATTATGATCGTTTAAAAATACTCTTTCAAATAAATTTAAAAAATCAAATTAAGTAGCGTAAACATTAATATTAAATTGTCTATAATACGTTGCCAAAAAAATACAGAGAAGTTACTACTGAAAAATTAAGAAATAGATTAAAAAGCCCTTTGTTATGGCAGGTCTATTTTAGCACTGACGAATTTCTAACTGATAAATTAATTTGATTTGTAAAAAACATTCAAATTTAATTAATAATTGACTTTAACATTTAATTTGCTAATTTGTATTATAAATCACTATGATGAACCTATGACACTATTGTATTGTTACTTTAAATTTTAAGCTATCTTCTAAATTAGATTGTTTATTGCTTTGTGCAACGGACCAATTAATAATTTAGTACTGTATAAGTGTAATACTGTATACATCTTACCTTTTACATTATATTTGTACGCCGTTCAAGCAAAACATGACTGTGACTTAATTGGATGTAACCTCTTGCATACCATGTTTAAACTCATGTTTTGGACAAATAAAAACTATTTTTAACCGACTTCCAAAAAAAGGAGGTTATCAATTCGTCTGTTTTATTTTTTTGTGTGTATGTTCAGCAATATCGTCGCCAGTTGTGAATGGATTTCGAATAAATAATATTACTTCGTGGTGGTCTCATTTAAATTTGGTGACGATCTGATGGTGATCTTCGGAGATATACAATGGAACTCTTCAATTATAGACAGCAAATCGGTCGTGATTGCTGCAATCGCTTGGATTTTTAGTGTTTTCACAACATCATAACATAACATCACGCCTGTATGCTCTGAGGGGGTACGCAGATGTGTACAGTACCATGCCGTATTGTTGACAATATAAAATAAATAATTGCCTTGTTGGTCTTGTGGTGGCGACCACTGAGCATGACGTCCTGGATTCGATTCTCAGGTTGGGCAAAGTATTATGCGGTTTTTCCATCAGGAATTACTCAGTAGCAGCCACGGAGTCTGAATTTGGGCCCGCACTCGCCCCTATTACATGGGACTCAAACATAAATGGTAAATGTGAGTGTAGGTACTATTGGGTACACCTCAGCCCAAACCTTTCGGGGTTTACACCGTGGTGTTATCTTATGTTAAAATAAATGTACTGATAATATCTGTATAGGATATTGCAAGTAAATGTGGAAAAACAAAAATATTTTTTGCAAAAAATAAAACCGACAAAACACAACAGCGCGAGAAATAACAAAAAAAAATTTCACTTTGTTGTGTTTTTGAAGTCAGTTTTATTTTTATCAAAAAAGTTTTTTATTTCTTATTGTGAATGAAAAGAAATCTTACTTTGAAACCAGAGTTGAGACCGTTACAGAGATGGTCACGATCGTAAGGTTTATGTTGTAGCGTCACTTCGACATCAGGATACTCTCCATTTTCCTGGAAAATAAAAACCCAAATGCTACAAATTATTGGAAAATTGGTTCAAAATAAAACACAGTTAAGTCTTGTTCTGGACTTAAGACATGCCAGACTTCAAAAATCCTATTTTTGACATCATATCCGTCCTTATTTTATTTACAGTTTTCCTAGATCTCTCCTTGAATCAGTAGATCAATCAAAGTTATTTAAAATTCAAAACTCACCGATCCAGAGGCTGGATAAAAATCAGGATATGCATGTGATTTATCATTGGAGTCGTAACCGTGTTCCACTGACCAACCTCTAGAAGGTGTTGTTGTGTTGAGGTATTGGTAGTGTGTCTGCAATCTGCCAAATTAACGAGTGCTTTTAAGGTGGCTGTATACTTTCGGCCAAGTCCACTCTATGTCTCTCCAGAACGTCTCGGGACGGAGAGCAAACGAGGAACACCGAGGCCAGACGAGAGCTACTATTTGCACTCTCACACTCGCCCTGCCTCGGAGTGTCACGGCGAGAGTATACTGCCGCCACTATAATGATGACATAGATACAGGTCTACCGCATAATCAGGACGGTGCTTGAGGTAGCTGCGTAGTGACGTAGTGCGAGAGCGCAGTCATATTCCTGCTGACGGGTGTAAACGCGTCTCTACCCCTGGCTGGAGGCCTTACACTAAAGAACCAACAGGTTAGTTCGGTTAAGCAGACGACAGCCTCCTTGGTTGACTTGCGAGATGCAGTTAAAAAAAGTGGACGCCCCGCTCGCACCACTCAACTATCTCCGACACCGTCTCAGCTAAGTGGTATGCATGTTACAGTAGTAGTATGTACAGTCATTTCTAGTGGGTAAAGTCAAAGTATTAAAATATTAGGCCTGAAGAACCAAATCATCATCATCATAATTTCAGCCGAGAGACGTGCACTGCTGGACATAGGCCTCACCCCAGTGTTACCACAATGACCGGTCCCGTGCGACTCGCATCCAGCGGATCCCCGCAACCTGCACCAAGTCATCAGTCAACCTAGTGGGAGGCCTTCCAACGCAACGTCTTCCGGTTCGCGGTCATCACTCCAGAACTTTTCGGTCCCATCGGCCATCGGTTCTGCGAGCAATGTGCTGCCCACTGCTACTCAGGTTTAGCAATTCTTCGGGCTACGTCGGTAACCTTGGTTCTCCTGCGGATGTCTTCATTTCTGAATCGATCACGCAAGGAAACACCGAGCATAGCCCTCTCCGTTGCCCTTTGGGTGACTTTAAGCCTTCTGATGAGGCCCATTGTGAGCGACAACGTTTTGGTCCCAATTTAAATACCAAGTACTGAAATTTGTTTAGATAATGCAGATTCGAAAAGTTTTTCTAAAGCAGTGCAAAAGACTTTTGCAGGTTGAAATCAGAACAGAAAGAAAAAAATCACATCGTTGTCTTAGATGAGCATAGAATGCACAACACATTTATGGATGTTTTCAAAAAAATAAAGTAAGATCAAAATGATTTATTACGTCCCGTTGTTGAATATCTCTGTAGCCGCAAGAGTGTTCATATTGAAACATAATCCTTCACCGGTTAATACCGTATCAAATAAACTTGAACATTCCAAATCGACTCCATTTATTTGACACCGTGCAAATACATCTGTATAATTTGGTGATACCTGAAAACAAAAAAAGAGTAAGCGCTTAAGAAGAAACACTACATTTATAATATTACAGGTCATGTGCACGATGGGTTTTTCAAAAATCCCTTGTTAGCTTTATCACACTACTGTTATAAAAGCGAAAGTTTTATGTGTACGAGTATGATTGTTACGAGTGAAGGCTGAAATGACTTGACGGATTTGGCTACTACAACAGCCCATAACGTCCACTGCTGGACATAAGCCTCTCCCATGATGGGAGGAATTTGCCGTAATCTCCACGCTTGGCAGGTGGATTGGAGATCGCAGTGATGAAAGACTAACAGAAAACGCTGCTGCCCATTATCTGGTCTACGGAGGCGCAAGGTGTTCTGCCTCAGACATTAGTCGCTTTATACGCCACCCATGAGTGTAATGGGTTGGTTCTATTCTACTCTGCCGGATACCACACGGCTAACGACGGATTTGGCTGAAATATAGTAAACAGATAGAATAAATTATGACTGGTTTGAATAAGATTTGAAATTTAGCCTTTGAGAAATAGTACTTTTTCGTGTAAATAAAATAGCTGTTTTAAACTAAACAAATTAAGTATTGCTATTGTGTGTAAATTGGCTTATGAATGAGCGTAATTTAATGAAGAATGTGGTCATTGCTATAAAACAACTAGTAGGTAATGTGGATTAAAAAAAAATCAAGTTACCTCCAAAATATGTTTGACAATAGAATCATCTGTAAACTTGCTTGGATATATGTTATTTAATCTGTTACCATGAGGAAGATTGCAAATTTGTGATATACCGTCATACTTAGCGATTCTTTTTCTCATTCTGAAAAGAATATACTATTTTGAATACAGGGTATACAGCGTATATCAGAAAGGTGTGTACATATTATGGGTGTGGATACAGAGATTAAACAAAACAACTATCTCCACGGGATCATCCAGGATACTCCCGCGATGGTAACTGTGTCGTCTGCCCATCAACGTCAACGTCATTTCCCATCGAGAAGAACCGTCAAAATAACGCCAGGAACTCTTCCAAAGTTATTTGGCTTTACAATATTATGCTTTACAATTAGTCGTTGCTTCTATTACTATGGTACCTACACCATGTTGTTCTAAAGAAGTAATGATCAGTAACGTAACCTGTATGTAAGAAAGGCCGCCACGTACAGCTATAGCTACAGTTTCGTCAATGGTGTTCTGACATGTCCGCTTTGTGCTCGAAGGTTTTCGGCTAAAGTTGAATATGCTAGCCACTTGAGAGCACATGAAAGAGCACCAAAGCTCTCGACAACCACCCCAGCAAGCCATCAAATACAGTCGCTGTGGCCGTAATCGGGAAACCATCATCATGTTAGAAAAGTGCCATCATAAAATACTTATTATACACAAAACCCCTAATATATAAAAAAAATAATGGTATTGTTTATTTTGACATATTAGATCAAACAAAGCTTACGTTTCGTTAAACGTAGAATTGCTATTCTGCCTGATAAATTCATCTAACGTTACTTTCTCAGCGGTAAAATTGTAGACTGATGCTTTACATTTTGACTGTGGACATATTGTTACTGAAGGAAACGGGACCTGTGAACATATAAGTCGTTTACGATTTTCTATTTTATTTAATTTTTACATTTTAGGAAAGCTTACAACCTAATGACATTACCTATAATAACAAAATATATTCGTAAATGGCTAATAACAAGCCTCCACAAATAAATACAAAAACTTTTAGTTCCTTATAGCAAAAGTTACTTCCTAAATTATATAAATAATCTGTATTTTTCAATCGTGTCATTGCTGGACATACGCAAGTTTTCGTGAGTCTCATTAGACTGTCCTTCTCCTCTTCTACAATTGTGGAAGGAACACCATGACCGCTTTTTAAATATATTTTTCTAAGGGATCCTTTTTTTTTCCCACATTGCATAGTCAAGTTTACCAAATAGGATTAAATGTATGAAGATCAAAATAGTTACGTAATGGGACTTTTGTGATGCTATTTTGTTTAGTTGTCGAAATGGGAAAGCTATGAGATGGGACGTAGCCTATTTGATACTACGACAGATTCATAAACAAAAAACATATCCAACATTTTACAAATTAGATTTCGGTAAAGCAAGATGACGTGGTAACAAATCAACTGAATTCGGAAGATCCGTCGCAACAGTTGAGGAATTCCTATCAGAAGATACTCCTGAAGAACTGCTAAATGATGATGTTGAAGCTTTGATGTCTTACCTCATTGACCGCAATTAGCTGCTCACTGACGGTGACTATGACTGGACTGGTCTGCCACTTGAACCACAACTTGCTGATCAAGAACATGCAAAGGGCCACGCTGGCTATGAAAGTTAATAGCCAGAATATTCTGAAAAGAGACGTACAAAATAAGTAGATAATAATATGTCTTTGAAATTCAAAATTTTTACAATACCACATTCGGAATCCCAGCAGGAAACATGAGAGAGAGACTTGACAAAATGACCACAAAATCATAATGAAAGAAAATCCACCGGATTTTGATCTTTTTTTTTTTTTTTTTTTTCGGATGGGAAATCATCAAATAACTCCTCCCGCTCTGGGCGGAGCAGGAGGGAGTGTCAGACTTTTACTGACTAAAACCCATCCATGTTCCTTCATCGCCCTTTGTGTTCCGGGGCCACGGTATCTCTTTCGAACAGTCCCGCAACCCCGGGGATTTTGATACCTTGGGTTACATTGTTCCATGTTAGGTTAGGTTCTCTAACTCTATTTTTTTTTAAATATAATATAGCCCATGTTACTCGGTAAAGACGTGGCTTTCTAATTAATGGAGGAAGAATTTTTAAAATGGGTCGAGTAGTTTTAGAGTTAAATTGTAACAAACAAACCTTTATTCCCGTCTTTCCTCTTTTTAATATTATTATATTATTATATTTGATTAGTTTAAATAACATAACATCACTCTTGTAATCTCCGAAGGGTTACAGGTGTTCCAAATAGTAAACTCACGATTCGCCAGTTATGTTTAAGTACCATGTACCATGTGGGCTCGTCCCCTTTGGACGAGCCTATTGCCATCAACCGTGCACAAATCCAGACTCCGTGGGTGGCTGTTACTAAAAAAATCCTAAAGAAAAACCCAATAACAGTTTGCCCTACCTGGGAATCAAACCCAGGACCTCATGCTCAGCAGTTGCATTTGCCACTATTAGCGATCGGCCAGACCGCAAACGCGGGTGCGGTGCGGGCGCGGTGCGACGAGCTCAAACATATTATGAACTTCATTGGAGTGTCCATAGTGGGCACGCGGGCGCGGGCGCGGGCGGCGGCGCGGGCTAGTTGGCGCGGGCCGGACGCGACGGCAGCTCAAGCCATAGCTCTTTCATACAAGTGACCGCAGTGAGGGCGCGGGCGGCAAGTGCTGGAGCCAGGGTTACCAATTCCCAAAAATATTTACCCCTCAAGCTAAGTTAAAATTCCCACAATTACTTCAAAAACTCCCTTTTTTTTTGGATGGGAAATCATCAAATGACCCCTCCCGCCCTGGCTTTAATTGACTTAATTAGTAATAATTACACTCCAAGTCTCCAATGAAGTTCATATGTTTGAGTATCGGCCACCGCGCCCACGTTTTCAGTCTAAAAGTACCTCTAAAAATAGAACGCCCCTAAAAAAATCACATCCCTCTTATTTACCCCTAAATTTGGGGGGAGAACTCCTAAGTTGGTAACCCTGGCGGGAGTGGGGGGATCTCCGAACCCACGCCGCTCACCGCACCGCGCTGCTAGTCTGACCAGGCAAACCGCGCGCGTTGCCGCACCGGCACCGCACGCCGCACCGCGCTGCCAGTCTGGCCGCACACTTAGACCAACGAGGCAGTCCCACACTTTTATTAATCTTGTTGAAAGCCGTTTCATAAATACAAAACGCTTGTCACTTGTCTTGTTCCGCCCTAAAATAGGTTTGCTCCTATTTAAACAATCTGGTACAACATTATGGTAATTGACTTCTACTTACTTTTCAATCAGAGTAAGTCCTTTCCTAGTCACGTATGGAAGACCGTGCAGCGTTGTATTATTTGCATAGTCAAACAACAGCTCCCTAACCAAAACTTTCTGTCGTTTTCTTCTTGCCTTACGAATACAAACATCGCCGTATACGTTGGTTACGATTACCACTTCAGTTTCTTCCCTGGAATAAAAAGAGCAAATTCATTTTATACATTTTGGCAAATATATAAAGGCTATACCGCCACTGCCTTCATTTTTGTTGGTAACATTCCTGATTAACACAATGAGCCTATAATGTTCACACGGCTTCCTCTCTTTGAGAGGGACTATAATCCACCATGCAGCCCTGTGCGGGTTGGTAGATGTCACATGTCTTCGATTTTTTGGTTCTAGGCCATGCCGGTTTCCTCACGATGTTTACCTTCACCGTTTTGAGAGCAGTGGTTATAAAATAAATTACACAAAGTAAGGCGCCTGTATGGGTTCGAACCCACGACTTACTGTTTGTAAGTCGGGGCCGCCACCACTGGGCCACCGCTGTTCACGGGCCACCGCCGCGCTGCTCACTCATTCTTGACCATAAAAAAACTATTCAGGTGATTTTGGAATGGTTGGATCCCATTTTTTTTTTTGTCTTTATGATTTTTTGAAGCTCTTTAAAAGCAAGTTATTTGTACATTATCAAGGATGGTTATAATTGGTTGGTTGGTTGGTTATTGGTATTTGTTTTTTTTTATTATTATTTATCCTTTAATAGACAACATTTACTTCAGCAATAAAATAACATTTACTTACTCCATTTTTGCCAATTCCCACTTCTGCGTCCTCTCACCGATACGCTGTTTTCGCAACTAAAGAATAAATTCGTGTGTGATACAATTACTATGTAATTAGGTTAATGGTTTTCGACCGCACTGAACCTTAGGGACTCTTTAATTATTTATCAGTTTATTAGATCAGCAGTTGTAATTAGACTGATACATTTTAGTGATGTCCGTTCGATGAGGTTCATACTCCTTTTATTCAAATTTTATTACCTACTGCTTAATTTAGGACTCCTAACAGTCACGATGGACACTATTCTGAATTAAATTTTGGTAACTACAAATGGATTGTAACTTCTAATTAATATTACATGGAGCCTATAGAATATAATCTCCTGGCTGATTTTGCTGGTAATAGACTGCCAATCTCAGCAGAGCAAACACAGATGCAACACTGGTCCACACCTCTTTTCTTACTCTCACCGAATTTCATTTGATTTTGATGAATTCTTATGAGTTCCAAGAATTTCAAGATAAGAGATTCAATGGTGTTTATTTTATGCGTTCATTTACCTGCAGTAGCTAACACTAACCAGTAAATTACTTGATGTATTCACCGTTGTATCTGTCTCTATAATAATGTGTAGCATTAACACTTTTCACATTCTTATATTATTCATTACTGCACTTCACTAACTATTTGTGCCAATGCTAACCTTTCACAGTATATTAATACCTAATCATTTGCCCATTTGGCAAATTATAAAATATAATATTAGTGACCTTGATGTTTCATTACACCTCCTGGATTATTCTGCATCACGACACCATGACCTTGAAGGGTGATTAACGACACTTTTGCGAATATTTTGTAAATTTGTATTTCTCCATCTGCAAAGGTAAGTACTCGCTTTGGTAATCACCGGCGTCCAGGAAACTACAAACTTAGAAGCTATACTTTTGTGTGGCACGATGTTCCTGGTAGCGCGTCGAAGCACATAGATTTCTAGTTTAACTGCACCTGTTTCTGAATGTCATAATGCTCCTGCCCTTATCCCAATTTATTTTGAGTTGGAGCATGTCTTCTTCATCCACACTTCTCTGTTACTTGTTGTCTCAGTAGTCTCCTCCTTTTTAGGCATATCATCCTTCACACAGTTCATCGATCGTTTCTTTGGTCTTCCTCTACTCATAAAGCCATCCACATTCATTCTCAAAACTTTCCTAACAACATTTACCCGATTCCTCCGCATCAGATGCCCATACCACGACAACTGATTTCGGCACAACTGTTCAGTCACCGGCGCCACTTTCAGACTTCCTCTTATGTACCTATTGAACCTGTTTCTGAATTTCTTGTTTATTTATTTCATTTCTGCATTTGGATATAATTAAAGGAGTGATGAGTCGACATGAATATCAATGATGCAATTGGCTACGCAGCAAACTCCAACTTCTATTCCAGTTCATTAGAAAACAGTACCCTGATTATATAAACGCATAATATACCTATTAGTCATGGTGACTTTTTTGTGATTCCCCGACGAATATAACTAAGATAAACCATGGAAAGACTGACAGGCGACACGGAGACGCCGTCACAGCATCCCATAAAAAACATTGACAAGATTTATTTCTTATTCAATTTAAAATCTTACGAACAAAGCGGGATATAAAATGTTATTTGTAGAGGAGCTTTGAAGTATGGTCACGTGTGATATCTTGGAGGAGTCACTTTCGTGGTTTTTTGTTTCTGGATGAAGAGAACTTGAATATTTTGTGCTTATCGACACTTACTACATTTTGCTATCTTCTTCTACTTCTGAATCTTTCTTATTGTTGTTATTGAAAACACATTGTGAATTGTCTAAGATAAATTGAAATTGAATTTACTATGCTAAAAACAATGACCATTTTTCAAGCGACTATCAATTAAACAATTTAAATACAATTAAATATATGTCATAAAAAAATGGATTGATAATAATGGATAGTATAATATAAAAGATTTAATAGGATATGAAACATTTTAAACTGAAAAGTAAAAAAGCGGTCTTCCTCTCTACAGACCTACTAAATTTGCTGTGCCCGACAGGGTCCATAATTGTTTCTATGTTTTATTTACCACCTGTAATTGTACATTATGGAGTAGCAATAAATGATTTTGACTTTGACTTTGACTTTGAATACCTATTGTCCAAACGGCTCAGTAATTTTTTGATATTTTTTTAAATTTCATAATTATTGGCTTTTTCACTACCTTTGCTTTTATTTTCATCGTCAATATCACATGTAGAAGCTACTGAAATGAATAAAAAACAAGTGAAGGTACTTATTCCAATATTGGTTGAAAATGTAATCAGATTCCTTCAAGAAGAAGAGGGCTGTCACCTCCACGTATGACGTAATCCTAATTTGGATTTCTGGCTACGTCATGTGTCTTCAAATTTTTGTTCCTAGGACATGATAGATTCCTTATGATTTTCCTCAACGTTTTGAGAACAGAGGCTGTAAAAATCAGGCATATAAATTAGATCTTTTGGGTATAAATAATGTTACTAATCATTAATAATAGGTATGTATGTGTGTATATCAGTACCTAGATAGGTAATTCATTTTGCTCACTTAATGTAACTAGATCAGTATGGAAAACGGCATTATTATGCAGTTTACTTGAAGTTGTCAACGTTATTAAGTACTTCCTGCACTACTTTGATCTATTACATGACTGATTAATTCATAATATTAGTTACATATACTTACAAACTTACATTATGAAACTGGAAAACTTGTGATATCTGCAAAATAGTCTTTAATACCTGGAAATAGGGTAAATAAGGTAAATTAATTCTGGTTACTTATAATTTGGTATTGTATTTATATGTAGGACACAGCTGTGTTTTAATTTGACAGCCTATGATATGTTAAGTTGTAAATGATTGTTCGGAACATGATTGTAAGGTTAAATTATTACGAAGCTTGCTATGTGGTAAAATAATCATTAAGTTTTATCAAAGACATTTCCTGTGTAATAAAAATAAACATAGGTATTTATTAACTTAGATCAAGCCTTTTTAATCCTACCTATTAAGAATGGCTCAGGCGCAAAATGTCTCTTTCGCAGAATGTCTACTGGTCGTAAAATGTCTCTTTCTTATAATATTGCTTTCTCATATTTCGGCGTTTTTAGGGTTCCGTACCCAAAGGGTAAAAACGGAACCCTATTACTAAGACTTCGCTGTCTGTCCGTCTGTCTGTCCGTCTGTCCGTCTGTCCGTCTGTCTGTCACCAGGCTGTATCTCATGAACCGTGACAGCTAGACAGTTGAAATTTTCACAGATGATGTATTTCTGTTGCCGCTATAACAACAAATACTAAATATAGTCAATGGTACGGAACCCTTCGTGTGCGAGTCCGACTCGCACTTGGCCGGTTTTTATTTACCTTTTCCATTAAGAAGTGCAATGTTCAATTATATTTTTTCATCGCTGTAAGGTCTACATTAACATGAACCTCTGACCATGAACCCCTCTGACAGCACCAAACTTCTCCACAAGACCCAATTCTTCATCGCATAATTTCTTCGTTCCTAAAATATTTTTCTTGTACTGTACTTGTTCCTTTTGTTTTATTGTTAATTGAACCATTTTTTTTTGTCCTGTGTGAGACAAATTTTCTTCTTTCTGTCTTTATTTCAGCCAAATTCTTTCACTTAGCTTATCTACCTAGCTTTCCACACAAACTAACCACCTTCTAAATCTAACTCCATCTAGTTAGTTACATTAGTGACAATACATTAGTTTTTATCAGTTCACATTGTGAGCGGATTGCCGCTGTCACTGTTATCAGTCCTGTATCTACGCTGTCAAAAGTATATCATTTGGACAGTCGGCGACCGGTTGCGGTCTGCGTCGATCGCTTGATATACTTGGGTGGATGGTTGGCAGAAAAAGTTGATAGGATAAAAATAATAAATGTTAGAGATTTTTATAGTTTACTATAATAAGCCTTATACAGAAGATCTTATAAAATTGACCGGAAGAAACTAGATAACCATGACACAAAATCGCCAAATATTGAAAAATTATGTTTGTGGTCACAGTACAAAATTAAATTAAATGCATCAGTGTTTATGGTGCTCTAATTCCTAACTTAATCACTGGTGGGTTTATAAAGGTATTGAAATGACGATCGTATAATATTTTTTTCACACTAAATGTCACAGATGGCAATGTCAATAAACATATCGGGCAAATAGTTTCAATTTCAAGGCACTCTTTAGTAAATAACATTTAGAGAAATTTTCTATAGTGGTGCTCACTCTTCTGAAGATTTCGCATGTAGGTAATGTAACAATCCAAGATTCGATTTTGTACAGAAACAAGTAAATCTGAACTGTAGTATCACAGGCTAATACTTGCGGCGAAGGAGCGGTAAGTATGAAAAGGGGAAAATAATTACAGAGCCTAAAAAAATGCATACGAATCGCTGTTAACGGGAAAAGTCGAAGAAGGCTGGCAGCATTGCCACGTTGGATGACAATGCTGATCCTTTAGCCAAAAAAAATATCAAGCCTCTTAACAAAGGATTAATACCATTTATTTAACTCAGACCCAAGTCTACAAGCGTAACGGATGCTGTCAGTCACTTGGAAACAGCTTCGGTTAACCATAAATAGGAAAACGATTATAATTTTTATGTACCGCGTAATCATTTAACGATTACGCCCGACTTCTAACATTCAATCAACCAATTTTGTCTGAACTTAAAAACATTTATTACGTTTTCAGGGTTCCGTTCGCAAAAGGCGTCAACGGGAAACTATTACTAAGCTTGGGCCAGACTGTTGTAAACAAGCCCTCCACACACCTCCACATCGGTCTCCACCGGGGCGCGGCGGTTTACAACAGCACGCACTGTTGACGCACTGTTGTACTGTTTTGGGTTTGGTTCCACTGTCAGTCTGTCCGTAGTACATCTGTCACAAGGCTGTGCCTTTTGAATTGTAATAGGTAGATACTTGAAAATTTTATCATAGTTTTTATTACTACCACTTTATCATGAAATAATAAAAATTAAATTAAAGGGGAACCCATACAAGAAAGGTGTATTTTTCGGCGTTATTTGCTAGATTTTAATAATGGCAATAGATGATCATCATTGGCGGCCTTGTTCCACTCACTACAGAGTATATAATAGGCCTATTTTTTCGGATGGGAAATCATCAAATGACTCCACCCGCTCTGGGCGGAGCGGGAGAGAGTGTCAGACTTTTACTGACTAAACCCATCCATATTTCTTCTTCGCCCGTTGTGTTCCGGGGCCACGGTATCTCTTACGAACAGTCCTGCAGCCCCGGCAGGCATCGGCCCTTGCGGACCCCTTCCTTTCTGCTGACATCTCTTTGGGGCGCGCGTGGAACACGAACGCGCCGTCGACACGGCCTGTCATCATATGACGGACGGCCAGCTAGCCCATAGCTCACCGTCTACAGGCCGTATATAATAGGCCTCAATCTCATCTCTTCTCAACCAGGTCTTACTCGTAATCTTCTGTATGTCATTAGACCATCTGGCTCTTGGTCTGCAAGCTCGTCTTCTATGGCAGTATAATCAAACGTCTAACAAGTGGTACGGTGGTATGGAACCCTCCGTGTGCGAGTCGGACTTGGCCGGTTTTTTCTAATGACACCTTAGACGAAGAGTTATGAGCTACGAGCCAAACATGGCATGTTGTAATCCCTTTGCACATCAAGTATTAAAGTAATTACAGTGTAATTAGCCTGTAGTTTTATACCAAGTAATAAACTGATGACTTGTAAGGTGAAATATGAGCGAGAAAATTGCAACAGCACTTGGATTGACGTTGTATAGTTTATGGTCTATAAAACCGGCCTGTTATGGCGGAGGAATGATGGAAAATGTCGCGAGAACATTGATTTTAAAAGCAGTAAATCTTAGGTAACCAAGACAGTTATTAAGATTAAGTTTACTATTAATCTGGTCCTTCATCAGCATAATCATCATCTAGCCCTTTCCCAACTCTGTTTCTATCGGATTCAGATGAATGCGAGTATTTTATACACGGTTAATTTTAAGTTGTACTGGAACCGAAAGTCATAAACTCGATCATCGAACTCAAAACGGTTGGGACATTTTATATATATATATATATATATATATATATATTTTATAAATTTAATTTTTCGTGATCTTTTTTATTCAAAAAATAACAATAAAAAAATATAAAAAAGGCTTTTGGTTCCTAAACGACCTAAAATAATGATGTATGTATGGAGCGACTGCCTATCTGACCTTGTCCTTATAGGTTTCATTAAAAGCAAGAGACTTCTGATAGTAAACACAATTTTCAAGAATCTTTACTCACTTTATCATCGTCTTTAAAAAAAAAATCAAAAGTGAATTTCGGCATCTAAATGGCCACAATTTTAGCAATCATCATCATTTTCTGGCTATTGTATTAACTTTGGCGTAAACGTTACCTTCTTCCAACCTCGTTTTCCTCTGACAACTGCAAAGCTTTAATTAACTTTCTTGTTTTTTATTACTCGACGACCCGATTGGCGCAACGGTAGTGAGGCTGCCTTACGTTCATAGGGTCCCGGGTTCGAATCCCGGTCGGAGCAAATGTTTGTGTGATGAGCATGGACATTTGTTTCCGAGTCATGGATGTTTATATGTATAATAAGTATGTATTTACAAACAAAAAGTATCTATGTAGTATATCAACTATCTGGTGTCCACGACACAAGCCTCGTTGCTTAGTGTGGCACTAGATGGCGCTGTGTGTAATGTCCAGCAATATTTATTTATTTATTTATTACATCAGCCATATTGTTAAATCATCGAGATAAGAAAAAAATGTTTTTTTTTTGCATTTTGCATACGACACTGTCGAAATTATTTTTTTCGAGATATTTTTATCTTTAAACTGTTTTGCTGTCACTACCCACAGCCCAATCGGCTACCGGATAAAATTTAACGAATCACCCGCCATCATTTTAATGCTATCGTAATGAATGTAATATACGAGCGCGTTTTATCGGTCTCACAGCTTCTGTCTTACCTCTTTTTACTCAAGCGTATTGGTTGTAATTGATTTAGGAAAGATATTACTGTAATTTGATCTGGAAGAGTAAAGATGGTTTTAAAATATTGTGTTATTTTGCACATTTCATTTTTAAAGCAGTATTGATTACGTCACTGTCTTGATTTATCTGAATGCATTAATTCTTATTCTTATTCTTTATTGCACACAGAAAACCAAAAAGTATACATATAAATTGCAATAATATAGCTTATGTACAAAAGCGAGCTTAACCCAGAATTGGGTTTTCTTACAGCAAACTTAATTTTGAAAGCGAGATTTTATTATTATTATTATTAAACGTTTATTTCAGATTAAATAATCCATATAAAAAAAATAAAAGTTACATAATTAATTAAATAAAAACACAATACAATTATAATTCACAAAAACTTAAAAGTAAATTAAAATATTATCATTAAATGATCGAATTCATAAATTATACACAACTAATCGAATTACAAAATAAACAACAAGACATTCACCAAAATTTCAATTGCTTGATTGATTGATTTGCAGAAGATAATACTCTTATGTTTGTGCAATATCATTACATCCTATTTAAATTAATTAAACTTACCCACATTAATTTACATTTTTAGCCGGATTTTTGTACTCCTGGAGTTGTCGATCATCAGGTGCAAACCCATCATGGTGTAGGTAAACCAAGCCATTATTATTTCAGATATGTTTCAAACATGTTGAACAAAACATTTCAGTTGACTCTCGTACTTACACTTCAAAAAATCTTATAACAACACCACAGTGAAATTAATATCACCCGTCAATTTTCAAATTGACATTGTAGTCACCGCCATTCTGAAACAAAAAACAATCGTAAAATTAAATTCAAACAAAAAGCAGCTGAAAAATGTATCGTGACGAACGAAAGCATTGTTGTCTCACATGCCATTTCACATTTCACGCAGGTTTCCAACAACCATAACTCCGGAACATTTATTACTCAGTATGATTGTCGTATCCAGAATTAATATCGCCATTGTCTACAAATGTTTCTCTTTTATTTTGCCTTGCTATCTGACCGGTAGCCGCATATCCAAAGCTTGAGTTATCTCGATCTGCCGCCAATCAATCTACATCACGTCACTAGTTTAAACACCAACTTATTTTTACACTCACTCAACTTAATTCTCACTCTTAAGTTCACAATGATAAAGTTGAAGAAGTCTAAGCTTGGTGGTAAAAGCAAAGTTGTGTCCGCTTCGATCGGTCGTAACAATCGATTTTGATTGACAGATAAAAGAAATCGATGCATCGCTTTGTTCGTGGATCGATTATTGTGTCTACGTAATTGGATAACGGTACGTGATGGTGACAGTGCATGGTGATTTGGAGATGCTTTTAAATTCTAATGTGGTTTTTGATAAAAAATAAATTGCTTAATAACGGGGCAGAAAAATTGAATTGAATGGCGTATATCAGGTAGAAACTGCTACATCTTTGGAAATTGTAGGTTTTATAAGCTTAGTAAGTTCTTCATTCATAATATTTTTATCAACCCTTGTGATTTACTCCTCATAAAGTCGTCAATTAATTAAACAAGTGTGAGTCGGACTCGCACACAAAGGTTTCCGTAGCATCAAACAAAATTTTTAACGCCCACTCATACATCATTCTGTTATGTAACAAACAAAATAGTGATGAAAGACATTGTGTCTTTCATCACTATTTTTTTATTCGTAATGATAATTGATAATTCACATCACTTGTGTAGCGATTCATACAGTAGGACACATCTGCACTCCAAATTTCAACTGTTGTGCCAACAGTCTCAGAGTAAAATGGCTGTGACAAATAGACGGACAGACAGACAGACAGACGAGCATGTCGAATCTATAAGGGTTTTGCCATTTAGCAACGGAACCTTAAAAAAAACGACTTGGTAAGTAGTCCTTCTCTGATTTTTCTTCTACTTCAATTTACATCCGTTTCACAATAATTAGAAACTCCACTGATTTAATATTTTTTTTAGAATTCGTCACATTACCTTTTCAAATAAAAGAAACCAGTCTCTTTGATTGCTTTCTGTTAATACCTCTTTTACACCACCACAGTCGGCAAAATTTGATTCATATCCTCGGTTACCTTGAACACACACACCGACAGACCAATTTTCCATAATAATATCCTTATTATTATCACAAAGTTCCCTTCGTTATACCCTCTGCGGTTTTCATATAAAATTATATGTTACTGTAGCCGCGAGGTTCGTCTGTCCATCCGTCCGTCCTTTTTTATTAGTACCTACTTAAGTTATGCTTTTTTTAGTAATAACTGGTAATACGCTTTAGTGGCATTGTTCTTGCTCAGGCTTCTTTTTTGCTGTTTTTGAATTTATCGAGTAATCGGTTTATTTGTGGCAATTTATTTTATAGGATTACAGGTCATCTATGAATATTCATGTAGGAACGGAATGTTATGTTAGACGATTGGAATGAAACGTAAAGATGAATGATAGATGTGAAGCATGTTGAATGAAAGAGATGAAAGTATGAAATAGTCTAGGAGTGAAGGAGAAAGCAAGTGAATGTTAAACAAGGTGAAAGGGGAGAGACTGGAATACAGAGAGAAAGACGAAGGACGTTTGGTTCAAAGACGTGTTAAAATAAAATTCAGGTTTAATAAAGTAATCAGTGCTTTTATTTGGTCTACATCGAACAAATCCCACATTCATATTCCTTGTTAATTTAGGGTAGATGCAACACACTGCAACTTAACATTCAAGCGGTATACTAGTGAGAAAGTAATCAATCAGGCAGACTGTATATCAGATTGGAATGTTTGTGGTTCTGCGAGAAGACCGAGTATAAGGATTAGGTATTTAATTTAGTGTTAATGGTTTTAAATACTGTACTAAATAAAGAATAAATAAATCAGTTCTAACTAAATTAATTTTCTATAAGTTATCCAACTATGGGTGTCAGCTCCCAGGCTAACCAGACACTACATTTCGAATAATAATAATATAATTTCAAATAATACAATTCGAATAATGTTATGACATTCAAGACTACTTTTCTTCTTTTTCTAGTGGTTGGTGCCTAACCTGGTGTCAGAGTTTTTATGCCTCTGACTTGGCTTAACATATCGAGAAATATCTCTCAGGCATGCAGGTTTATTTTCTTCACGATCTTTTCCTTCACCGAAGCAAGTGATAATTATAGAACACGCACATGAAACCCAAAAAATCAGAGACGAGACTACTAACTCCATTTGTGAGAAACATGAAGTTGCAAATCATTAGACATCTAACTTAAAGGTTAACGAGTATCAATTTAGTTCCCACACCACCATCAACTGACTATCAGTTCTAAACCTCCATCATTACTTGGTTATTAACTGTAAGCTAGGTAAGTAAGGATCGCGTTTAACTAAAATAGATGTTAATAAGTGCCTGCGATACTCGGGTAACGTTGTACGTAAATCGTAAGCAACCCAGTTAAGACTGACAGAGGTGCGCTACGGTGGTGCAAGGGACGAAAGAAAAGCGGGATATATTTTCTTCAAACGTAAATCGTATGCACAAGAGAGACCTTCCACAACCTATGCGAACCTAGGCAGGCATTACACTTTGTGTCGTTTAGTTCATAACTACTGCTTCCAAAAAAGTAAAGCAAAACATTGTGAGGAACCCACCATGTTCTAGAACCAAACATTCGAAGACTTCATCCAGGACATCCGAGATTGAAACTTCTAACGTTGTTAACCAGCATGAGCTACTAACGAATATTCTAGTCATTGACAAAAGCGAAAGTAATACGACGACTTTAATACAAAAAAAAATTCGTCAAAAACATGCAGACGAAGTTGAAGTTTTGAGGAATGTGGAAATTGTGGGTACAAAACGGCCATCTATGGACCTGGCGTCAATCATGTCATACTGGCCAATGTATGCGTTTATGGGCATTTTGGAATGGGCATTGAAAAGACAAAACGACAGATGAACAAACGATTTGTCGATTCTCTTTCGTTTCTACGGTGGTCATGCTAAGCGGGCTGCGGAAAACAGAAAGTAAATAATATTCATCGCTTAAATCTTATCTTTAGAACCACCCCATCGCATACATCACGCGAAACTCCGACGTAAGCGAGTGTAAGTAAGCGCTAACTAACGCAAGGAAGACTTAGACGCGAAATATTTGCACCGTGCAGCACTTAGCGCTCTTATCGCTCGAATAAATCGCTTCAAGCACTTATTTGTTGAAACACCCGGGCACTGTGATTTCGTATGCTTAGAGCGCTGATTGAGATATGTTTGCAAAGTTTCTGAAATGGGGCTTTAAGCGGAATAATTTGAGGGCTTTACGATAATGTCAGGGTTAATAAACTTACATTAATTCGAAACGTATTTTGAGAAAGATTATCAGTGTCTGTTTTTGTATTTCAGGAAACAAAAGAAAGCTTCCGAAGAGGATTTTTTGAGTCCTAATATCCGCCCAGTTTCAAGAATTGTTCGGTCGAGGTTTCTGGTATGCTGAATGCTTTCCCATTCGAATATAATGTCGGGGTTGCCTTCCAGTCTGACCGATTAAACTGGAAAAATCCTGATATTTAGTTCAATATCAGTATTTTTTTGGAGCGATTGCCTATCTCGCCTCTGGAATGCTGTCCAACACCTTTCCATTTTATCCTTACCAAAGCACCTTATGAAGTTATGACATTGAAAAGCAGATTTAACATAGAACTTATTGAAATTGATGTAACTTGAAATAATATTGGTAGGTACTCTTTGTTCGGTCCAGTTTCTAGACCTATTTGCTTTTCTTCTAACAAAAAACTCCTAACTGCACACAGAGAAGTTACAAACGAAAATGGATTAGCTTACTCGCCTCCAGTAACTCGCTGCTCGCCCGTCCACTAGGCCATAAAGCTAAAGTATGGCCTCAACGGATTATGAGGCCAAAGTTATGGTAGTTTCGGCTTACGAGAACTTATGCCCAATTTATGGATTGTTGTTTAGTGAAAAAGTTATTGGTCTTGGATTGGATGTGTCTATGTTTTTTCGGGAAGGTTGGTCTCCATCAGTTAATGTGTGACTAATTTTGGCATGTGTTGTTTTTATTTTATGCCTGCGGTGGATGGCCTTATTCATTATGACTACTGGTACATGGCTAAACTTTAGTTCCTTATCAAAGAAGCAGCAAATTAAAATGAATCGAGCTGATCGGAGACCACGAATCAGCAAACTTAAAGCACGTCATGCTGAGGCCAGCTGGATGATATATGCCGGGAATTAGGTAGAATGGCGTGCGATTGGGGAAGCTTATGCCCGTCCATGGACTCTGTACGCTGATGGTGATGATGACTCAAAAGATTGTTTTATAAGTATTCCTGCACCCCTAGCCAAGTTACAAACGTTTCGTATCGATTCTCTTTCTACAATCGTAAACGCCTCGGCGTAAGCGATTGTAGAAAGCGCTAAATTGGTAGCCAAGTTGACACGACTGAGTCGATCGTTCGTTCTCTAATGTCTGTAGAAAAACCTACAGTTTAGTCTATAGTGAGCGTTCCTACCAAAGAGTTTAGCGATAAACATTGTAGAAACGATAACATTCTATTCTATCATTTTGAACGATGTAAACTTGTCTACGAATTTTCTATTCGTTTGTGTTGATCACGTGATTTAACGTTGAGATGATGTCATTCCCATTCATTTGAATAGTTTTCTACTAGCGTTAACGATTGTAGATTGTCAACTTGGCTAGGGGTGCTGTTCTGTTACTTTTTACCCTAAACACATATAACAGAAACTGCGATCATCAATACTTTTGTCAAGCATTCTTTGGTTTTGATGATCGAAGCTATCTTTCGGAAAGAAAAGTGCACTTTTTCAAGTCTACTATCATAACATTATTTAAAGCCCATCTATTCTAATGCCAAGTCATAAAACTGTCCAGGAGAACCCCAAAATGACCCTATAAAGCACACTGCCCATTAACAGAAATAAAACAGAGACTGCCAGAGTAATGCAGTCGGTGCATCCGCAATATATTCCCGGGTAAAACCGGGTACCCGGTTCTTCGGCCCGGGTACCGGGTAGCACGGGTATTATTTACGAGCACCTGGGCAATTACATGGGTAATGTGGAACGCTGAAAGTGGAGGGTAGTGAAAAATAGCAGAAACTGTTCGCGACAGCGGTAATTAGATTTAGTTTTGTGTGGATTTTATTTCATTTTGGTGGGAACGTGATCCTATAGTTATAGTTTTGGATATTATGTCTCCTTTTTCGTTTTAGATCGCGATCCGCAGTTGCGCTTTTGTGGTAAGATTGGCCTGTCAAATCAAACTAGCTTCATTAACAATCTTATAATTGTTAATGAACCTAGTTTGATTTGACTCTTTCATTTATAATTTCGCACCCATCAATATCTCTTGTTAGACTCTCTGCGCAGTCACTCTGTTCTGTGTCAACTCATAAAAATGAATAACTACTACCTACAGCGATAACTCTCCTCCCATTCCCGACCAACAACCGTAAAAACAAAATACGCAACCCCGAAACAGAAATAGACGAACAAATGGATAGTTAAACAGAGAAAAAAATAATAAAAAAACGCAGAACCCACATAAATAACGTTTTATTGGCGCTATCAATAATATTTTATAGCAACATTCAATAACATGTAGAACTCGAGTTACTCAAGCGTATAAAGCAATAATTACTGAGCAAAGGACGTTAACAAGATTTACGTCTAAACACGTAGCCCCGACTCTCCCTCTCACTATAAAATTTGCTACACACGTTTATCTCCGGCTTTCTCAATAAACAAACCGGAGAAACGTACGGATAAAGCCGAAAGACTAACATATATCTCGCGGAGCAATAAAATAAATCCGACTTGCCTCCATAATAACATTCAGAGTGGTGAATTATTTTCTAATCCGAACGTCGGGAGGCTAATAGTTCGCACGTGTCGGTCTTTATACTGAGTTACTGGTGAAAACATCCCAAGAAAAACATGAATTTCCACCAGCAGCGAGCCGGTAATGCTCCTTTAATGCGGACACCTTAATAATTGTCAAATAAATTTGGGAGTAAAGCCGCGCTGGAAAAAGCTGCTGCGCTGAACGCGGCTAATGACGTCATAACTTGTGTGATCGCGATCCGACAGCGCTTCAAGCGGCTTTTTATTTTGGGATTCTTGTTATGTATTAGCTTTGGAAGATGTTCCAACGAAACGCTTTAAGCGATGCGTGAGATATGGGTGTCTGTTACAATAATGTTCGGGGGTTTTGTCAGACTTTTGGGGGGTTTTATTAGACTGTCAGTAAATGGGAATTAAGGATTTGTCTACTAAATCAGAACCGCAATAAGATAGTCTTATCTAACCTGAGGACCCTGGAAAGATCCAGTATTATATTGCCACACTAACTACCACATTAAAATATTTTCATAATAAAAGAAAATTCCCAAATTCCCCCCCTATTTATTTCTGGTAGAAAATGCCCAAGGCATTAAGTCCGCCTTAATACATAATGTACATAAAGTTTCAATAAATAAATAAGCCTGTGAGATTCTCAATGACTTATCCATGAGGAAAAATGGCCTTGTTTGTGTTTAACCTTCAAAAGAAGACAATACGGCACATTATTAGATAAAAATATTAAATCCAACAGTGTACTTAAATAAATACATTGTTTCGTCAAACAACACTAAAAAACAGAATACATAAACAAACTAACAAAGTGAATCAGTCAGTACAAAACGGAGCATGTACTCAGGACATAAATAACGAGTCATATTTTCACGCCATTTCAACTATGGCCCACAAAGAAGCGCGTCTGTTTGGATTAATGTACCTTCATACATTTATACGTGGCTCTCGCGTTCAACAAGCCTGAAGTTTATAAAATACAACCCTTAATACATTAACACCCTCAGTCAAAAACCAACTTTAACCGCAAAGTTCTAGAGTTGAATCTCCAAGGTCGGAGCTAAGTATCTTGCATCGTTTAAACTCAGTGACCATGATGAATATCTCGCAAAGTTCCTCCGGTGTCTATCCAAGCACTTTGTGAGATAAAAATGTGGACGACGAAGAACATAGATCTGGTGTAGTGGCGTTTGCAGACAGCCGACAAAAAGTGCTCTCGGTTTAGTATTTAGGGTGAGAGTACACTGGTTATTTGATTTGTGGGTGGAATCAAAGGTTCTTGTTTGGTTACATTGAACATTTGGAAGTTTAACCCCTGTTTGTGCAAAGCTGCAAACCAATTTTATTGCAAGCAATTTAAGTGTCATCCACCAGTGGTGGCAGAATTCGGGGCAAATGCGACTCCATCGACGCAACCACCACCAGTGGTGGTAGATGCGACAAATAGTTGCAACTGCCACCAGTGGTGGCAGACGGGAATAAAGGGTAAGTAATTGATCATCATTCTCATCTTCTTCTTCCATACTTCTCTATTACTCGTAATCTTAGCAGTCACCTCCTTTCTTCATCTAGACTATAATTCAAAATACTGTTATTTGTCACTGTAACGATATAAATGTATTAGCTATACTGTCTCATAAGTACATCTTTGAAGAATTTTCGCTTTACGCATCTCACAAATTACGCGTGATTTATCTGAAAGAGTAACGTGCGTGTCGGCACGGCATTCAATTCGTTTACTATTCCATATATCCAACGCAATAAAAATCCACTGAACCCAATAAAGCTTACATCCCTAACGGATCCAATCACACACAACATTCCTGCAATTAATCGATAAAAACACAAAAAACATCAGCCATTTAAAAACCCTTCTACGGACATGTACAGACAATCGATACTTTATTCGATTCTAACGATTTCAATTTTATCTCGATGCGAGCCTATTCGGTACCTGATTTCGAATGGCCGAGTTGATAGTAACGCTCGTTGAATGCAAAGCGAATAACAACGTTGAGTGTCGCATAGTTCCAATTTGCGACTATAGTTAACGTGATACAACCTTATCGGAGTGAGGACATTCCATTTTTTAAAGGCCATGTGAATGTAGACCTAGGGTAGCAAGGATAAAGTTGAGATTGGAATAAAAATAGATAGTTGCAAGACTTAGGTCGTGAGGTGTCGTGTGGAAACATACGAGAAGATTTCCAAAACGTATGCGTTCTGATGAAATGATTGTTGACTTGACTAGCTTCTCCTTCGCTTCGCTCGCGTCAAGACATACCTGGGAACCTTCTAGTTACGGAGATATTAGGGGTCAAGATTTTTTTTAAATGTAAGATTATTACTTTAAACACCTCCACGACCCCCGTATAAATAAATCCATCCATCAACACAATGTTTAAGTGCGGTACGTGAGTCCTACCGACAAACGTGATTTTTCACCCCAAAAAAAAGTCATTTCCCAGCAAAAATGTTTGCGTAGGGTTACTTACTTTGATGTACAGAATGCTTGGTTGACGGCTTCATGAAGAGTCTATTTACACCCTGTATTTGAATAAATGTTATACATACATCTTTTTTATCTTTTTTGTATCAAAAGATAACGATTTTATTTGTGGTGTAGGCCACGTAAATGCCAACATCAGTGGCTTTCTTCATATTATAAACTAAAGTGTAGACACTTCTTTCTTAAAACAGTTCTGACCGCAAATGAAAAGCGTTAACACGTACATATCCAGAGCAAGTCAACTAAACAATATCAGCGGGTCTAAAATGGCCGCTTTAGCAGAATCTACGCAGAATCTTAGTATAAATCACGTCAAAAAAATGTAATTCTTAAAATGGACTTTAAGCGTGTAATTATAAAGTCCATTTTATGAATTTTAAATTTTTAACTTGATTCTTAATACGATTCTGCTAAAGCGGCCATTTTAGAACCCCAGTAGTGGAAGTAACTAGTAAAACTTATCTAAGCGCTCTCGACCACATTATTCGTCCGTATATTCTGAAGCAAAGGCGATAGTGTTAGAGCAATCGCCATTATCGATAAAGATAAAGCCGTGAAGGTGGTTATTAGAACGAATAAGGCTCTATTAAGTTGTTCGAGCGCCGAGGATGGCCGTGCATGGCCGTGGATGGCAGTGGAGGTCCAACAATATCAGTTTTACGTTTATTGTTGGGTAGGCACGTTTTTATAATGCTGGGAGTCTTGTTGAACTTGGCTGTGCACTTAGTTACGATTGAGATGTTCCCTTCTAGCTGACATTGTAGCAAACCGAGATGATTTAAAAAATAATTTTGAGTTTACTGATGTAAACCATAAAGTGTTAAATCTATATACATATAATAAATCTGTAGAAAAGTCATTTTTGTACATTGAAGAAATTGAAACAAAAAATAGCCAGCGTGTGAAAAGATAAGTAACAGAACCCATTTCCATCATTTTTGAAATTTTTGTCTGTTTGTCTGTTTGTCTGTTTGTTTGTGCGCACATCACGTAAAATCTACGAATTCAATGCTCACAATGTTTATACATAAAAATTGTGTGTAACTTGGGGTATGATTTAGTGTTTGTTTCATTGAAATCGGTTAATTCTATCAAAAGATATATGAACTTAAAGTTTTCAAGAAGAACTAATCATCAAATGTAAGATACATACATGCAGCGACATCTGTTGAACTAAAATTATACCAATGACTAAAAATGTGCTCACCACAGTCATAACTTTTAAATCGACTGACCAGCTTTAAAAAAAAATTATAGCATAGATAATATACTTTAGCAGTTTAACATTTTGGTCGATAGACGGCGTTGTTTATTTCACTCCATTTTCTGAATTGAATGACCCTCGCCCGTGTCAGTTGCCTATTTTTTGTTTTTTTTTTTCGGATGGGAAATCATCAAATGACTCCTCCTGCTCTGGGCGGAGCAGGAGGGAGTGTCAGACTTTTACTGACTAAAACCCAGCCATGTTCCTTCATCGCCCTTTGTGTTCCGGGGCCACGGTATCTCTTTCGAACAGTCCCGCAACCCCGGCAGACATCGGTCCTTGCGGATCGGCCCTTCCTTTTTGCTGACTCTCTTTTAGGCGCGCGTGGAACACGAACGCGCCGTCGACATGGCCTGTTGTCATGAGACGGATGGACGGCGAGATAGCCCATAGCCCACCGTCCACAGGCCCGCGCCTACGGTGGCCGGGGGCCACGTGGTTGCCCCGGAAGCCCGGGGCGTCTGCCGCGGCGGCCGGGACGTTGAGAGGTTCTCTCCCTCTCACGTTCCGCCACCTCCTTCTCTAGCATTACTGCTTCGCAGAAGGAGGTGACGGCGTCCCATTCCGTCTCGCTCCGGACCATGGCTTGCACCAGGGCCGGACGCGAGAGGTCGCCGCCGCAAACGTGTAAATTGCCTCAAGATTGGTTTTTTAACCGACGAAACAAAAAGAAGGCAGTTCTCAATTCGACGCGAATTTTTTTTATATATGACCACGGATAACTTTTACAGAGAAGTCCGTACATGGTCCTTTTGTTTGTAAAAAGCGTAGGTACATCTCAAAGTTGGTCCCATTTATAATTGAAAATTCGTGTTTGGGCTAATTTCTTGCACCTTTGATGAGAACTTTCGACCTAGCTGGAGTATGACTGTCATCGAGTGTCTAAGGATGAAGGAGGTGGCGGAACGTGAGAGGGAGAGAACCTCTAAACGTCCCGGCCG
This sequence comes from Xestia xanthographa, assembly GCA_905147715.2. Lineage (NCBI taxonomy): Eukaryota > Metazoa > Arthropoda > Insecta > Lepidoptera > Noctuidae > Xestia > Xestia xanthographa. The sequence goes on along the minus strand of LR990653.1, from coordinate 29,265,057 downwards.
CCGCGGGAGACGCCCCGGGCGTCCGGGGCCACCACGTGGCCCCCGGCCACCGTACGCGCGGGCCTGTGGACGGTGGGCTATGGGCTAGCTCGCCGTCCGTCTGTCTCATGACGACAGGCCGTGTCGACGGCACGTTCGTGTTCGACGCGCGCCTCAAAGAGAGTCAGCAATAGGAAGGGGTCCGCAAGGGCCGACGCCTGCCGGGGTTGCGGGACTGTTCGAAAGAGATACCGTGGCCCCGGAACACAAAGGGCGATGAAGGAACATGGATGGGTTTAGTCAGTAAAAGTATGACACTGCCTCCTGGTCTGCCCAGAGCGGGAGGAGTCATTTGATGATTTCCCATCCGAAAAAAAAAGGCTGTCGAGGTAAGCCCTTTTTTGGAAAAACATAAGTAGATTATTTTAGCGATTAATGCAAATATATCGAAGAAATTAAATTGTTACCCACTTGGATCTACGTAGGTATATATCTAATAATATTATAAAGCTAAAGAGATTTTGGTTGGTTGAACGCGCTAATTACAGGAAAACTTTTAGTGTTGAATAGTTATCGAGGATGGCTATAGGTTATCTAACATCACGCTATAATTAAAAGGAGCGGAGCATCAATGATAAATGTTGCAAAAACAAGGAAAATTTATTTCTTTCGAGAGCTTCCTTTGCGGGCGCTGCATAAACGGTTAAAGTTGCGCAACAATCATGTATTAGAGAATTGTTCGTTTTAAAGCGTTCTAAAAAAAACCGCGATAGCATTATGTCTATCTTTCAAGGTTGACTCCACTCTCTCTAACCCTCTCTCTCTCATGTGACGCAGACGAAGTTGCGCGGGTCAGCTAGTACTTCCTAAAAGTGGAAAACTGGAGAAACGCAGACACAAAACTAGGAAAGTGTTAATTATTTTATTGTTATTATTTTTTTAATTTTAAGCTTTTGGCCATATCGATTTCATTTACATGTCGACATTTGATGAATTGTGAACTGATTGTTTTTTATTTTTTTATGTTAAATTATTGTTGTAAAATGTAACTTATTTAGTGTGACTACTGTAATTGTATAATTTTTGTGTTTCAATTCAGATACAAGTTACTTGTTAATGAATAAATCAATATGACTATTACTAATTAATTATATTCAGAAGGAACCTGAAAATTACTTAAGAAGACGAAGTGAACTTATTTTTATAATTATCTGTTTAGTTTACATTACTTACAGATTTTAAATAAAACCAACTTTAAATGTCAAGTGGTATACCTTTATCCCTGGTAGTCCCTATAGATCGCTTAGCTAAACTGTTTCACTATTTATTTTCGTTATTCGGCACTTTTATATACAGACACAACATACTCTGTCATAATAAAGAAAGCTGTGTAAAGTCCTGCCCTCACAAACCCATGTAACCTTGAAGAGATAAGAGATCTAACGCGACGGCTACAACAAAATATGTATCAGAACGAACATTAACGGAGTTGCCAAACTATCAGATACACAGGGAATCTGTTCACTAATCTAGAGCATAGGGGTGGGATTAATAAAAGAAAACTACTAAAAAATATTATGAAAAATATTGAACACTATGAATACGGATGGCTATAAAAGTAGAGGAAGAACAAAGAAATTATGGATGTAACGACGAAGGATGATATAGCTAGAAAGGAGGTGATTGCTGAGAATGAAAGAAGAAGATATGCTGCGCCGACCCAAATGAATTGTGATAAGGCCTAGAGAATGATGATAATGTAATGTAATAGTATGTCTAAGTTTAGTTATATTGTAAATACTGCGACTATTAGTAATAATACTAATGAACAGGTGGTGACCTTAAATAAATATAGCATTAGTGCTATTGATGTTTACAAACATTATACTGAGGAGGATCCATATGTCACCGTGGAAAATTCTCAATTAGGGTATATTAGTGATAGGATCTTGTTGTCTGGCGATGGCACGGGAGTCTCGGGGCTCTCTCCAGATATTAATATTAATTTAAACTAGAAAGTCAGACAACAGAAGGTGCCATTAACAATATTGTTAAACCTACCAACAGCAAGGTATCTTCTTGCACTCAATTAGCTAGTAAAAAAGGGCCTCAGCAGAACACTTTAAAATTATTCCACCAAAATATCCAAGGCATTTCTTCAAAATTATTAGAAATAGAATTGTTTTTAGAAAAAAGTAAGTTTGACATTATTTGTTTTACTGAACATTGGCTTAAGGATTACCAAATGCTTATTAATTATGAGAACTATATGGTGGGTAGCTGCTATAACCGTAAAACTATGCTTCGTGGAGGTTCCTTAATTTTTGTAAAAAATTGTTTAAGATATAAGCAACGTAACGACATAATAGGTCTCTCGGCTGAACATTGCGTCGAACTGTCCTGTGTTGAGCTAGATAAGCATGTTATTGTGTGTGTGTACAGACCCCCAAACTATCAAAACTTTTCCTTATTTGAGTCAATAATGGAAGATGTCCTGGCAAAACTTGCAGCCAGTAATAAATCTATAATTATTTGTGGTGATTTTAACATCAATATTTTAGAAGAAAATTCAAATAGCAGTCGGTTATTAAATCTTTTTAAGTCATTTGACTTGACCAACACTTTTATAGAACCTACTAGAGTCACTCCATCTTCTGCTACTTGTATAGATAATGTTTTCTGTGATTGTGATTACTTAGATAAAGCCATAGTTAATTGTCTGCCGTCTGACCATAGCGGACAAACTGTAACTTTTAGGTGTAATACACCATTGCAAAAAATTCAGATTAAATTTAGACCCATAACTTCTAACAAATTAAATAGGTATAATATTTCTCTACAGAACAAATTAAGTGTTATGAGCCATGACGATATTAATATAAATCAATTTTATGATAATTTCTTTTCAATAGTTCACACTGAATTCAACAAAACTTTTGAAAAGAAGTCAAAAAGTATTTGCCCTAAATTTATATTTAGTGATTGGGCAACTAGAGGTATCAGAAAAAGTAGGGAAACACTATTTGAGCTTTATGGCCTTAAGCCTTATATGAACACTGAAACTTTTAACAAATATGTTGCTAAGTATTCAAAAATTTTTAGAGATACATGCAAGGTTGCCAAAGCCTTGCACATTAGCAACAAGATCAAAACAGCAGAAAATAAAATAAAGACAGTTTGGAAAGTCATAAATAGCGAGACTAACAGGAAGAAAACACGTAATACTAGCTACACATTAGATACAGCATGTGGTCCTAAAAGCTCTAATCAGGAAGTAGCTCAAGAATTTGTAAATTTCTTTACCGATATACCGTTAAAAACTACGGAGGCTCTAAATTCCTTTCCTGAAGTCTCAATTGGTTTACTAAAGGCGAATGTGTCTGGATGCCAGGCTGAATTTAAATTTAAACACATAAACCCGATGATAGTTATTAAAGCTTTTCGGCAAATAAAAATCAAACTGACCGAAGATCTATGGGGAATGTCTATCAAAGTTTGTACATCCATACTTGAGACTATAGCTCCATACTTAGCTTTAATTTTTAATTTGTGCGTAGACCAAGGAGTTTTCCCTGATTTAATGAAATACAGTAAAGTCATACCTCTTTTCAAATCCGGTGATAGTAAAGATACAAATAATTATAGGCCTGTATCCGTGTTGCCAGTTTTTAGTAAGGTGTTCGAAAAGATAATGCTTAATCAAATGGTCAATCATTTTAACACCAATAGAATCTTACACGATCAACAGTATGGTTTCACCAAGGGACGTTGTACAACCGACGCTGGTGTAACCTTAATAAAGCACATATTTACGGCGTGGGAAGAGTCCCAAGACGCTGTAGGAATATTTTGTGATCTCTCCAAAGCATTTGATTGTGTAAATCACGACACATTGCTTTTGAAACTTGAGCATTACGGACTAGGTAAACTTGCACTTAGTTTGTTAAAATCTTATTTGAGTGATAGACAACAATATGTTCAAATAAATGGTGTTAATTCACAGGGTTTAAAAGTAAAAATGGGGGTTCCGCAAGGCTCAATATTGGGTCCTTTCCTCTTTTTAGTATATATAAATGATCTACCCTATTTACTGAAAAACCAACCTCAAAATATGGTGTTATTTGCCGATGACACTTCCCTAATTTTTAAGATCAATAGACGGGCCCAAAATTTAGATGACGTGAATAATGCCCTACTTCAAGTCCATAATTGGTTCACAGCAAATAATTTAGTACTAAATGAAAAAAAAACGAAATGCATAAGATTTGCTTTACCGAATGTTAAAAGTAGCGATTGTGATATAGTACTGAATAAAGAGAAACTTGAATTCGTAGATAAAACGGTTTTCCTGGGGATTACGCTTGATTCAAGGCTACAATGGGGTTCTCATTTAACATCTCTGGCGGGGCGGCTAAGTTCGGCAGCATATGCTATTAGAAAAATCCGTCAATTTACTGATGTAGATACTGCTAGATTGGTCTATTTTAGTTACTTTCATAGTATAATGTCTTATGGCATTTTGTTATGGGGACGGGCTGCTGACATTGAGTCTATATTTATTCTGCAAAAAAGAGCCATCAGAGCCATATACAATCTTCGTAGGCGCGATTCTTTGAGGGAACTGTTTAAGGAAAGAAACATCATGACTGTACATTGTCAATACATCTACGAAAACATAATGTACGTAAGAAAAAATCTACATATTTTTGGTAAAAGAGGTGACAGACACAATTACAGTACTAGAAATAGGGACCAATTAGTTCAGCCAGGCTTCAGACTCGCTAAAGTAGACTCATCTTTCATGGGGTACTGTTTGAGATGCTATAATAAAATTCCACAAAGCATTCTTGAGCTGAATGAAACAAAATTTAAAACATGTATTAAACGCACACTTTGTAAGCAAGCATATTACAAATTGGACGACTATATCGCTGATAAAACTGCTTGGCTCAATGCCGGTCCTGCTCCACAAGGACAGGGGCGCATAAATTGATAGCATTAAATTGTACTGTTGGAGCTGCTGAAGATTGTACAACTATCTTTGCATTGTATAGAATCAATCTCTTTATTATTATATAGCCGCATATCGCATATTGTGTGAGTGCTATGTACTAGAATGCTATCAGTCGCTAGAAACCTACGTTTTTCCTTGACTTGAATGTGCCGTGGCGATTAGGAGATATGTCATGCTCACTCAAATGTCTCGCTGATGGTGACGCGTGTGTCGGATCATTTAGTTCCCTTCAAAATGGTTGAGTTGAATGGTGCTGATACATGCGTCATGTTCGTGAACGAGCGCTGTCAGTTGGGACTGGTCAGCTCTTGGTTGCCACGGCTTTTGAATTTAATAATTTTATTTTTTAATTGTTTTTGTTTTTTTTTTACTATGGACACCTTTAACGTGCACATCTTGCTACATTGTTCTCACATAATGTACCATCTCAACATGAATGATGTAACCAAGATTTTGTAAAAATATTCTGATTTAAAAGAGTGTCCATGGAGTTTCTTGCCCATTCTTCTCCATAGAGATCTACGCTAGGGAATGGGCAACTACAGTACTTTCACAGTTTTTATGTCTTGTGTCTGGGACTGTAGCTACATTTAATTTTCATATTTGTTTCGACAATTCAAAAGTGCCTGTAACTGGCCTACTTGAAATAAATGCTTTGATTTGATTTGATTTGATTTGAATGATGATGATGATGATGATGATGATGACAGGCACCCATGACTAACAGACATTTAAATCAAAATATCCTTGGAGGCACAATAAATACATTGAATGAATTTCGAATCTGTAATACTTCTTTACAACTTACCGCAGTGTTTCAAGACGAAAGTCTATGACCAGTGTGTGTTGCCAGTGATAACATACGGGACCGAAACGTGGTCGCTCACAATGGGCCTCATCAGAAGGCTTAAAGTCACCCAAAGGGCAATGGAGAGGGCTATACTCGGAGTTTACTTGCACAATCGAATCAGAAATAAAGACATCCGCAAGAGAACCAAGGTTACCGACGTAGCCCGAAGAATTGCCAAACTTAAGTGGCAGGGCACATTGCGCGCAGAACGGATGGCCGATGGGGCCGAAAAGTTCTGGAGTTGCGACCGCGAACCGAAAGACGTTGCGTTGAAAGGCCTCCCACTAGGTGGACCGATGACCTGGTGAAGGTTGCGGGAATCCGCTGGATGCGAGTCGCACGGGACCGGTCAGTGTGGCAACGCTTGGGGGAGGCCTATGTCCAGCAGTGGACGTCTTTCGGCTGAAATGATGATGAATACTTCTTTATCTTTTATAATAAAATTATTATGACTTTTTCGAAGTTAATTTTCAAACGTAAAAATATGAGTCCGTAGTATTATAGTTAAAATTACATGTATTATGGCTAGCCGCGTAGCTTTATCCTACAATATTTACCATTAATGGCCAATAATCTGTTTATACGAGTATCTGCTTAGCGAAACCGTTTTCACTACCATCATAATTAAAATTTAGTTCTAACCATGCATGAAAACGTAATCAGCCTAAAAATAATGACTTCAAACCCATCAGAGTTTTAGTTAACACAGTTTATTAAGTTAGTAGCAGCCCTAATCCGGTTTAAACCAGATACACGCCCGGGAACGGGGGAAAACGTAGGATTAAACGGACGCCCCCAATAACATTTACATAGAAATGGACCTTTACTGGTACACATTTTTACTGACCTTATTCATTCCGGAGTAAATTTTTCACTGTTAAACTACTGCTCTTTATGTTAGAGTCCAAATTTTATGGTCTGGTATTTACTTTTTGGTAATAGAATAAAGTTTTTTAAACAACTTGATTTTTAAGTAGACCATAGACGCTTAGTTTGAATGGGGAATTTTCCAGTGCTTTTTATGAACGAACTAGATGGCGCTGATCAATCTTGGGAATAATAAAATGGCTCGTTTTTATGCCCACAAAGCCTTAACTGAAGTACGGAGGAACCTAAGCTCGACTCGACCTCAAAAATAAATTCCTCGTGTCACACATTACAAACACACTGCCTTACACAGGCAGTTTTTTTTTTTAATAAAGACATCGAAACCGCAACGTCAAATAAAAGAATGTGGTAATCGAGATTTGTTAAGGCAATAATGATACATTCTCTTAGGGAATAGGCTAGAGACCCAGCAGTTGAAACATCATAGGCTATTTATGCTAAAGGCCTGGATTAGTCCTCGTTGGTCCTGTGGTCACAAGCCAACTGCTGAGAATAAGATCCAGGGTTCGATTCCCAAGTCGGGCAAAGTGTTGTGGATTTTTTTCGATCAGGAAATTCTCAGTAGCAGCCACGGAGTCTGGATTTTGGCCCAGTTGATGGCCCCCTATTACATGGAACTTAAACGTAATTGGCCACATCATGGGTGTACTATATACTACATCTCTGCTAGGCGTGACGTTATGTTATTTATGCTAAAACAACAACAACAGCCCATAACGTCCACTGCTGGACATAAACCTCTCCCATGATGGGAGGAATTTCCCGTAATCTCCACGCTTGGCAGGCGGATTGGAGATCGCAGTGATGAAAGACTAACAGAAAACGCTGCTGCCCATTCTCTGGTCTACGGAGGCGCAAGGTGTTCTGCCTCAGACATTAGTCGCCTTATACGACACCCGTGAGTGTAATGGGTTGGTTCTTTTCTACTCTGCCGGATACCACACGGCTAATGACACACAATGCTAAAAGCAAGACAATAATGAAGATGAAAGACGTCAAAACAGCCAACTCATAAACCACATCCACACTCCATCATAATCCTCACACAACAAACGCATTTCTCTCCGTAAACAAACGTTCGTAATCTCTTAAACCCTTCACTGTACACTCCCATAAACTAACTTACACCTACTCAGTTAAAAACCTCTAATTTGTATGCTAATCATATTAGATAGTTGGTCTAATCCTGCGTGTTTTGAAAGCCACAGATTACGCGGCCGTAGTAAAATTGCTTCATAATTATGTTACGGTGAAATGTTTTGATAGGAAATTATGTATGCTGCCGGATTTAGTTGGGAATTGATTGGTTTAGAATTTACTGGGATTTTCTCGTGTTATGTGATGTTTTGATGTGTGAAGCTTCCGGTTTGAAATAAGGTTTGAATTACTGGTATTTGCAAGAATAAGGTGGGTTAAAAATAAGTTCATAACAGTATAATCCTTCTGTATACCAACTAGCTGTTTTATCAGAATTTAAAACTTCCTGTCCATTATTCACTTAGAATGTTTTTTTTAGTCTCGCTTTACACCATCGACTTCTTTAGCATTAAAAAATTCACATCAAATAAGCTTGACCCAAGGGTCAGGTTAAATATTTCTCACCAAGATGTATAATAATTTTCCATGAGAACCTTGCTGCCCGTTCAAATATTTCATCAATAACATGCCGAAATAACTATAAACAATCAAAACTAATGACATCCTTAATAGCCGCCCAGGTGACTACTAAATTCGACCCAGATTCAAAATCCCGGAATCCCGTGAAATCCCGGCACTGGCCGCACGACCAACACTAACTCACTCGCTTCAATCCCGCACAAATCTCCGGACTAATGCAAGCGGCTAACGTCTGTGATTCCCACATTGTCCTAACTTCGGGGAGCGGAGCTAAGCGAGAAATGAACCAGCTTTGTGTTAGGTGAAGAATTGAAAATTCTGTAAAGGCATTTTCAAGAGGTCTCTTTTGGATTCACAGATGCGACGGTGACTGACAAGTGGCAAAGAGCAGAGAGAATTTGAGTGAGGATTTGTGTCACTCTTCAACTGTTGATATACGAGATAGGTGGTAAACACACATCTTTTAAAAAGCTGCCAAGTGCGAGTTGGACTCGCCCATGAAGGGTTTCGTAGAGGTAAATTGCGGTTTACGATTTATGACGTTTTAAAAAACACTACGTACTAGATCTCGTTCAAACCAATTTTCGGTGGTAATAATCATATATTTTTTTAGTTTTATCATTCTCTTATTTTAGAAGTCCCACTTTGGAAGTGTCTCTCGCGCAAACAAACTATTCAGTTTAGAAAAAAAAATTAGATTAAAGACCTCAATATCATTTTTGAAGACCTATCCATAGATACCACACGTATGGGTTTGATGAAAAAAAATTATTGAGTTTCAGTTCTAAGTATGGGGAACCCCCAAAACTTATTATTTATTTTTCTATTTTTGTGTGAAATCTTAATGCGGTTCACAGAATACATCTACTTACCAAGTTTCAACAGCATAGTTCTTATAGTTTAGGAAAAAAGTGGCTGTGACATACGGACGGGCAGACAAACAGACATGACGAATCCATAAGGGTTCCGTATTATGCCATTTGGCTACGGAACCCTAAAAAGGGCAGATCACTAAGAACTAAAAAATAAGCAGCTGAACAGTTGGAGCTGTTCTCGCCATCTTTATTTTTACGCGCAATTACATTATTTTTACCTTTGGGCATCCAAATTGATCAGCATAATTATTTGCACGTTAGCAACATCACAGATCAGGTAGAAGATTAAACGCAGTTTGGACATCTACGTTTAATGCTACAGTAAATAATACATCCCAAAAGTCACATTCGGACCTAAACGCCCCACAACGATCCAGGACAATTTAAAACCCGTTAAGGGTCACAAGAATCCCTTTAATGCAGTGAAGTCCAGATAAATGGCGGCGGTATATTGGCCTACTATTAAAACTATAAATCTCGTGGTCAGCTCTATGAGGTGGGGAAATTAAAGGGATTGGGTAAGCCAGTTTGTTCTGGTTGATTTGCTGGTTTTTGGGTAAAGCGGGAGTGAATTTGTGGTTAGGGGTCGCGGACTGAGTTTTGATAGTGAATTTTGGATGAATTGTTTGTTGAAGAGATTTTATATATTGAAGGGACAAGGTTTTCTATGAAATTTGACTAGTCTGAAAGCGTTTTTTTTTTAATTTTTTTCCTTGAGTTAATGATACATTTTAGTTAATTCGGTTCCAGTAGTTACAAATGCTACAAGCAGCGCCAGTGGTGTTTATTAGATCTTCAGTGCAAATCATATAACCTAAATGTCTATACACTTGGCCCTTGAGGTTGTTTGTGAAAATTACCAAAGCTTTACTTTTTTGCTATTTTAAAGAGTTACCCGTGAATTTATAACAGCGAGGTGAGTTTATTTGTCGTAAAAAAGTGCCATTTTCCTTCCCTAACAAAATTAACCTACCAGAAATCAACACAAAGACACCAACGTCTTAATTCCCAGCATAATAAACTAAGCAGACAATATTAGTAGGTAATGCAGAGGTCTCAAATTAACATGGCGGGCCACAACTGTTACACACAGAATTTAATACGGCCCACATTAAGGGCCAACCGCACAGTCTTCCGCACGGTAGGAGCCCCAGACGTTGTGGGGAGACCGTATGTTGGTTTAATTTTGTGCAGTGTAATATCGGTTGATAAAATCTGGGGGATGATTTACTGTTTTTAGGAGTTGTAAACAATGACGTCTGGCGTGTCCTGTTTTCTGTATGTTGCAGGAACCGTCGACTAAATTTAGAATGCTATCCACTCTAATGCAACCATTTGCCGAATTTGGTAGAATTCAAATATTTTTTTATAAGCGCCTCTTTCCTGCACCAACTAAGGGGTTTAGAACCAACCGTTTAAAGGTCTATTAATAAACAATACAAATATCAGCTTTCGTCATGCATCAGGTCAGCAGACATCAATGACTTGACAAGGTATCATCATCTGCCTAGCCTTTAGCTTCCAGTTTTCCCGGATGCAGCTGAATACCAGTATTTTACATGGAGCGACTGCCTATCTGACCTCCACAACCCAGTTAGTGCCGGGTAATACGAAACCCCTTGGTAAGACTGGTAGTCAGACTTTTTGGGCCTCTGAATACCTAACGACTGTCAAAGATCTACAAATGACAGCTGGGACCAACAGCTTAACGTGCGCGTGCATGCGTGACTTGACAAGGCAAAACAATTTATTTAAAACTTGAAAAGACCGAAGGCGGTAGAAGCGACGTGCTAACTACCCACAAATCCTTACCAAAATCCAACATTCCATCAGCAATTTCCCGCCATCCTAAACAAGACTTATCCGTACAAACCCCAAGCGATTCTCACCCCAACCACGACAAATGTACTAATCCTACAAGTTTATCCTTGTGGCCCACTGAAATCTCCGAAACAATGGCCAGCATGTTAACTGCCTCGGGTGACCGCAGGGCTGTGTGCAGATTACTGTGCGACGGAGATGAAGGTAGGGCTCAGCCGCGGGTGTGAAAGGGATGGTGTGCGGTTGCGTGTTAATTAAATTAAACGGGGCTAGCTATGGGTTAATAGCGAGTAATCGCGGTGCGACGCTTGTCTTGTAGACTTTGTGTACTGTACATGCGGTGTGGTAATTGTTTGGCAGTTCTGATGTGCAGGGATGTTTTGATGGCTGTCTGTTGGGGTTTGAGGACTGATTTATCTTATGATTTTGGTTTAGAGAAGTGGGTGATGGTGTTCTTTTCATTATTTTCCTGCTCTTGTCCATATATTTGGGGTTGGCTCAAGGCGTTTTTTTCCTCCATTTCCCCCTGTCAATATTCACGCTTTCATTTGCTCCTTTTTCCTTCATATAATTCCTGACACAATCCATGTTTTCTTTGGTCTGCCTCTCTCTCTCTCCGTGCATCAACATTTATATCCATCACTCTTTTAGTAGTATATAGTGTAGAGGAGCTCGTGGCTAAATAATAACAGCCGCTCGGGTCGATCGTTAGGTTAAGCCGTGCTTACCTAGGTTGGCCTGTGGATGGGTGACCACCCATTACATACCGAGTTTCCTCCGTGCCTCGGAAAGCACGCTAAGCTGTTGGTCCCGGCTGTCATTTATAGATCTTTGACAGTCGTTAGGTAGTCAGAGGCCAAAAAAGTCTGACAACCAGTCTTACCAGGGGGTATCGTATTACCTGGTACTAACTGGGTTGTGGAGGTCAGATAGGCAGTCGACCCATGTAAAATACTGGTACTCAGCTGCATCCGGTAAAACTGGAAGCCGACCCCAACGTAGTTGGGAAAAGGCTAGGCAGATGATGACTCTTTTAGTAGTATGCGATTCGTCCTTCCTCATCACATGTCCATACTCTTTCAACGTTGTCCTTATAAGGCTGGAAAATGTTTTTCTCTTCTGCTTGAATTTGAAGGCGTTAGTTGTTTGTTGTGTTTGGTGAAGGATATCAAATTCAAATATCGTTGTCCAAAATGCCTCTAGAACTGACACCATTTTTCTATTCTATATATTATTTCTATTTTTAAAAATACATTCAACCCCCACACCTGTAACTCTTTACTACATAATATACATGCAGTTGACTGTACACATAATAAGTTAAATTATTTATCATTTAAACAAATAGAACTGACGTTTTATGAAAAGAAAAGCCTATTGTCACTCTCCTTAACCAAAAAGAAACATAAGACGTACAAGCCAACTCTATTATGCCAACATAAAACATCAAATGTTAGCTCACACGTCAAAAACAGTATTCTTATTAAAACATTACGCCAAAAAACACGGTCCCGTCCAATTTGATATTAAAATTTAATCATATTCACCACTTTTGTCTAGCCCCAGCACTATAAATATCGTGGCGCATAAATATTCTACGTCTACCCTCCAAATATGAATTAATCACCGAGCTGTCAACAAAGTGAAGTGTCATCGAGCTCGAAAGAGGGCGCTGAGATGCGTTCAAACTCGGGTATTTTAAATGAGGGATTTTCTTTTTAGCTCTTCCCTAGTCGCTGGATAGATGGCGCTAGGTGTAAGTATGATAATGCAAGGAACGGAACCTAAAAAAACTGATTTTAACAAAGCGCGAGAAATGTTGGTTATATTCGGAAGGTTAAGCAAATGAAAGTGTCAGTCAACGAGAGTATGTGACGTGACACAATGGTTTTTTTTCAAGCGTTTTGGCTCTGGCATAGTAACTTCAACGCCATCTATAGAGTTCTTGGAAACTAAGTTTTTTTTTAAAACCTCAAAAGGAAAACCTCTCATTAAGGTGACATAGAAAAAAAAAACTTTTATTTATTAAATGGTTTTTCAGGTAGTTTTTTAAATTTTGTAAGAAAAAAAAGAAATCAAAAATATTGTAATGATTATTTTAATAAAAGATAGTTCAACAATCTTTGAGCTTTTTGTACACACAGCACAGATTTAAGGCTTTTATATATCCAAACAAAATTATTGTAAATGCAAAAGTGACTCGGTCTGTCTCTGTCGACTGAACGAACGAATTTTGATCAAAAAGCTGGTCATAGGATACTTTTTAACTCATTTTTTTTTTTGGGACAAGCCCGCCACACTATTCCCAAACCACTGTAACTCCTGAAAGCCAGAATCAACAGTGGCGACCACCAGAAAAGCGCCGACACAATGATGGTCGACGAAGTCCCAGAGAATGAATTTAACTGTCTTGGATCCCGCAACGAAATTAATCAGAAAAGTATAGCGGAGGAGTAGGAAAAAACCGTAATTTCCACTTCCCTCCATATCAGCAGGAGACAGAACGAAACAAGGCCAATAGGCACAAAGGGACGTTCACAACTGGGAAAGGCCCAGTTGCACCACGGATAAAAATATTAACATTAATGGGTCCTAAGTAGTGAGCTGTTATATTTGATTCCAATAATAGGTATGGCAAAAACGCTTGAACGCACGGAAATTTGTTCTAGTGTCTACAAGGTCTGTGTAGTAAATAACTCCGGATGTAACCTGTATACTATCCAACATAATATTGCGTTAATTCTGCCAAAGACTGCACTCCCATAAAATGTGATGTGCTGATTGTTCATATTCGCAGTCAGATGTGGAACATTGACAAAATGTATTATTTCAATCTCTGTATTATTCACAAAATTTCAAGACAAAGGTGCTCTAAAAATCTTATCCTACTGTTACTTCCCACTCTGTGTCCCAACTCCCAACCTCACAGTATGAACACGCCAAGAAGGGAGCTAGCAAGGTAATTACCAACATACATAATATACGCGATGAGTACAATTTTAAGCCAATAAATAACACGTAATACACCCGAAAATATGGTTACGCATTTATTATGGCCGCGACTTAATGGTTCAAGTGTCACGAGGAGTTGTTATTACCTGTCAGGTAATTAGATGGTGGAAAGCAAGTTTTCTTTGGTGTGAGTCATGGTTTAAGCTGTGACTGGTCTTACAGTAGGAGAGCTTTGGGTGCCACTTTGAGATGTCACAGGTTTCTATGATAAGTATGTGTGATCGAAATGAAAGCAAAAATGATGCCTTCTAAACAAATGTCATCCCCTATACATATAACCCCTTTATGAATTTTACGTTCATTCTATAAGAAACTTTTGTGTAAAATAGCATCCTTTAGACCCAGCGGATCAGTCTGTGCTTTCTTTGTCAGTGAATTTAAGATTTTCATACAATAAACATTAAGTAAATTGGGTAAGTTTCGTTGAACTTCGTTGAAATCAAAACAACAACTCAATCAATTTGTAAATCACCGCAACAAAGATTTTGCTCGCTCTTTCAGTGACATGAACACTAAAAACTTATCATAATATCACGCCTGTAATTTTCCAAGTGTTAGGCAGAAGTTCCTGAAAAAGTTCTGATGGAAAACCCCATTAATACGTCTTGTTTTCCGACCTGGGAATCGAACTCGGTGGCTCGTGCGTTTACAGTCAATAGACTAACGAGGCAGTAAAAAAACTTTCTTGTTTACAAAAAAAAAACAAAGTATTAACCACTCTATACAAATCCCCGGTTTCTTTCCCTAAAATATGATCGCCCCCACCCCATCGCTTGTTTGGGAAATAATGGATTCATTCTATATTCATTTACATGGCTAATAAGATTGCCCTGACACTGCCTGTGTCGCTGAATTACCCTGTCAAATATAATAATCTTATTGCCCGTATAAGGGTGGGTACTGATGGAAAGTCGAAGTATTAAGTTAATGAGTTTAAATCTTGTAAATGTCAGTATGGTGTTTTGGAAAGCAATGGGATTTGGGAGAAAAATTGGATGGAAGAAGGTCTGTTCACATCGTGTGTAGCTTTCATATAAAAGTAGAATTATTGTAGTTGCATTTTGTAAGTTTTTTTTTCTGTGGAATCATCAAGACCATTAAATTTAAGTACTAATTACTATATAGTAAAAACAACATAAATTATATGTTGAAAGTAGAACACTTGACAATATGGTTAAAGATGTGAGCATTAACAAAATATTTGGATGTTTAAAACAGGAATTTTCTGGCTAAACCATGCCAAATGAACCCAACCCAGCTGCTGAATCTGTTCAAAAATTTCCCTCACGCCATAATTTAAAAAGGCCGAGCGATAAAAAACCCAATTCCACTTAAACAATAATTTAACTTTCATGAGGCAAACGTGTTAATGACCAGCCTTTCGCCAAGCGCCAAGATTTCGCCAACAAAAAACGTCACAGCTGAACCCGACTTTAGTCATTAATTCCGTGAGAAAGAGACGGCTACATTTCCAGTGTTACATCTTCGAGTAAGTGACGTGATCCAATTTGAATTTTCTCCTTTCAGATTTTGTTATGTCAAACAGTCGTTCGAATTAGCTTTTTGTCGGGCCGTTTGATGCGAACGAATTGGATACGAAAATAAGGGGTTCGTAATGTT
Source organism: Xestia xanthographa (assembly GCA_905147715.2). Classification (NCBI taxonomy): domain Eukaryota; kingdom Metazoa; phylum Arthropoda; class Insecta; order Lepidoptera; family Noctuidae; genus Xestia; species Xestia xanthographa. The sequence continues at coordinate 29,249,381 of LR990653.1, read as the reverse complement.
GTTACCATTTGACAGACGACGAGTAATGAGGTTATTGACTGTACATTGATTTTTAAGATGTGGGAGGAGGATGTATTGTTAGCTCGTGTATCTGTTATTGATGATGAGAGTAGAGTATTTCTGTTCTCTTTAATAGCTCGTCTTTGATTAATGGTAATGTCGATTGTTCTGATATAATGAGGCTGGCCATGCTTTCAGTTCAAAATGTTATTTCAGATCACTCCGCGAATCAATTGCATGAGCTGCAGCTGCTGCTGCTGCTGCTGTAGTTAGTTAGTAAAGTAATATGTTATAATTACATTTTTATACAGACTTACATAGACTCTAGTTTTCATCATATTTATCTATCCCTCACGTTCATATACACACCCATACATAAGAACATAAATAGGCCATATCTTAGTTGCATTAAATATAGTATTGTAATTAAATGATGATAAACTGTGCTCGTCTTACAACTACTGTTACATGTTCAAAGTATAGGCGAGGACGCTGGCACCCTAAACACAAGTTAAATCTTACATTGGGTGCCAGAGCTCATCGTAAACACTCTTGTCCCTAGTTGTAATGCTGCCTAGTACTTAGAATAAGTGTTTCTTGTACAATTATTGAAGGTAATAAATTCTTTTTTTTTTTTTGCTAGCTAGAGGCACACTCTTGCTTTTCATAGGAGTTCAAACAGTTTTTCTTGCGCCGTTTAATTATCTTTTGTTGAAAATTGAACTAAGTAAAAGTTACTACTGAAAGCGAATTCCCAGAATATGTATGAATCGTTTAATTTGGTTGGGTACAAGTGTAAATCTAAAAATAGTTCCACATCTAAACAACTAACATTCACGTACAAATAAACCCATTACCATAAATACTAATAACGACACCCTTCACAGTCACGACAGATGCGCTTTCACATTTTATAATTCGATTCAAAACTCGATAAAATTAATCGAGCATCATTTAACACAAAGCGCCGACAAACATCGATATATAAATTAACATTATCCCGGGGCGTATCGATAAAATTGTCGAAAGCTTAACAGAATTGTATGAATTATGTATTCGATTGTAAAGTATTGTTCAATTCAATCGTTTTGTAGTGCAGCTCTATGAGGTGTATTTATTAAGTTTATGTGGGAAGTTGTTTTATTGAAATTCATGGTTCTGTACTCGTTTGATGTTGCCTCCATAGGTTTATGTTTTAGTTTTATTCTTGGTGCGTTAAACAATTGCTAGGGAAAATTTTGTCGTCGTAGTTTTAATTTTGAATATTATTTGTGACCTGTTATATAGAATGTTAATAGTTAGAGTTAATATAGAAAATTTTATATTTTTATTTCATTTTCCCCATTGCAGTCAATTTTGCTGCCAAACTTAGTGGCCAACTAGTGTAATTGATTTTCTTCAAAAAAAAAGAACACATCAGAACTAGAATGATCACAATGCAATTTCTTCCTATAATCTCTCTTTTTCAAGTCTGTCATGACGTTGTCCACTATCAAACTAAGGACTTAAATCCCCTATACCCACAAAACGTTGTAATAAATACATACCCAGTACCCATAACTCAAATTGTGCTCACCAGTATGTTTGAATGGTGGTATAAATGGGCATTATACATAAAAGCAATTTTTACTGCCAAATTTGACAGTAGCCTCTCAGGGTTAAGGTACAAGCGTAAGCGAGGTCCAGCCACAGCCCAATTAGTACTCAGTAATACAATACCCCTTGGTAAGAAGACTGGTTGTCAGACTTTAGGACCACTAACGGAGTATCTGTAACGACTGTGAAAGATGACAGCTGGGAGCAACGGTGCAATAGCACTACTCAATCTTAAATACGTCAGAGAATTGAGGCTAAGAATTAAACTGAGGTTGCCTTTTTAAATTCGGCTTAGAATGCCAAAGAAATATACTAACTCAACACCAACGCTGTAATCCTCTCACTTGCACCCCACCTAATATAAGAGGCGTAAAATGCGCAGACACGTAAAAATATCGGGGGCTCCCTCGTTATGGTGGTACTTTGTCATCACTCGCTTTATGGCGCCCATGGTCATCGCTATCTGTACCCCCATGCAAAATATACGGCTAGTTTTAATAGTTATACTACATTATTTATGGGGTTTGCAAATCGTGCGTTAAGTCTTAACGGTCTCGCGTGAAGGGAGATTTTAAATAATTTAATTTAATTTTATAGGACTGTGCTTGTAATTTATTGATGGCTAATATTGTTGTTTTAATGTAGTTCGTGGCCTGCGCTGGGGTGGCTGCTGCAGGTGCTGAAAACCTCAAACGGCGCAAATTCAAAAATGAAATTGGTAATTATGTGTTTGAGCCGTTTGGGGTTGAAACACTTCTAGGGCCATGGGGTCCGAGTGCCCACCTAGTTTTTCGAGAAATCGCTAACGCCTCTTCACGTGACCAAAAGGCGGGCCTATTTTTTGGCCAAAGAGCTGGCAGCATTGCCATCCAACGTGGCAATGCTGCCAGCCTTCATAGGCACTTTTCCTGTTGACAGCGATGTGGACGAATTTTTAGACGCCCTGTAAGCGTTTTGTTATAATGGTTATATATATATATGTAGGTACATATTTTTATTATTATTTATAGTTGTAGTTTGTATAGTGTAATTATTTAAATAAACAGTTCGTGTTGGAATAGCGTGGTAGTCATAGGAACTTTTTTTAAATTCATTGTAGTCACTATTCTTCAAAAAATGTGTTTCATTTAAATACTCCTATGACATTGAAATTCAGTTGTTTGTATAATGAAAGCACATATGTATTATAATTATGTAAAATAACATAGGACAACACGTGTGTTTAGTTTTAAAGCCGGATTATTACAAAAAATCCTATCAGTCTCGGTATATTTGGAACTATTAAATCTTCCACTTCTCGACAAGCTTATCATTGGCCTCAAAATAGGACATCAGCGTGCTCTTAAATTATCTTCAACCCATCATTTACACCCCTTCCTCTCTTCCACCAAAAACACTTCAAACAGCGGCCATTTGTAACTCGATTCGTTACACGAAATAGTGTGACCATACATCACAGCACCACCGGACATGTCCCGACACGGTTGCACAATCATTTTTCATTACCCACGATTCATTAACATGTAGGGGACGGCCAATTATGTCCGCGCCATCCATCACGACACCCTAGCATTTGATATTTTTATGTCGCAGTAAAATTTTATTGATGGACATTTGAATAAATGTCTGATCGTTACCTACGTGGGTTTGGGGGAACTAGATATGCTATTTGTTTTAACTTGATACTGCATATGTGTGTGATAATGTGAATCGATTTGGTTTTGGGACATACTCGTATTTTTTTCAGTTTCGACACCTTGGTCAAAGAATAGTCCCATGAGGTATCCTAAATAACAATAAAGAAATTATCTAAAGTGGACATCAGATATGTGTTGCAACATCCACCTGAGCGCTGTGGAATACTATTTAAGGTCTAAAGAAACAGTCAAACCCATATGAATAAATAACGGACCGGCTAGCGGCTGAAGACACCAAATAATCCGGATATCCGGAACAGCATTCGCAAGTTGTCTATACCCGTTAAACTAATCCTTACAGAAGTAACGAATTCAATGATGAAATTATGAGTAATAATGCTTATTCATAGCTTCGTTCACAAGATGGCAATAGTAGAACAATTTACATAAAAAAAAAACGTAAAATCAAACACATCCAATATTCATGAACATCATTAATGGCTCATGCAGCTCATGCAGTGACACTTGGAATAATGACGTCAGCCAACTTGAGAGCAACCGCGCAAGGTCCCAGGTTCAGTTCTAAGGTCAAACGATTTATGTTTTCTGAGGTCGACGCGTAATTACGTCAATTACTTTCTTGTTTTGCTGACAGTGAGTTGGAATATAGATTGATTGATTTATTATTGTTTATTGTACCGACAATGTCATTTACTGTCAGACTGGTATCAGTTTTGTAATCTATGTTTTGTTAGCAGTCGTTGTTGGGTGAATTATTTCAACTGCGATTGTCATTTGTTTTGATTTGTTTACGTTCGGTACTTTCTCACCGTTTTGTTTGGGATGACGTTTGACATGCGATTATTTTTTGTGTTTTATGCTGCAATCCTTTACCAAGTAGTTTACTTATTTTGCCTGGTAGTAACGACAACAAATAATTATCACTGCAAAATCAGACTAACCTGTGAAAGGACTTTTTATTCTGGACATCCACTGGTAAGTTGACGACTGTATGCACAGATTTGTTGATTGACTAGGTAGATACCTATAAAAATAGCTCCTTCCGTTCACAGAGAGAAAAAGTCTATTTTCAGGTTATAGGCTGAAAATAGACTTTTTCTCTCTGTAAATGAAGAACACAAAATAAGAAAAAAAGCAATTACAGCATTGCTCTTTAATTTTCACAACTTTTTTCCTAGAACCTTTTAACCTAGAACTTTCGAAAAAAACTCCCGCAACCAACAAATCACAGCGACATCTAAAATGTTTTCGATTGCGTTACAAACGCATGTTATTTTATTTTTTCATCCGTTATTATCATTATTTATATCGCTCTCGGATTCTGCGACTAATAAATCGCTGCGATTTATTTGCGTTTGCACATGTCCCTACCGTTACGGCCTTGTTGCGATTTGTATGAATTAAATTTGATTTGTGGCTTAGATTTACGTTATAGCCGATAGCTAGTTGATATATTTATTTTTGAATACGTATTTTTAACTAGCTGACCCGCGCTTCTTCGTCTGCGTCACATGAGAGAGAGAGAGAGGGTTAGAGAGAGTATGAATCAACCTTAAAAGATAGACATATGCTTTCGCGGATATTTTTTTTTTAACTTAATAAGAGGTACAAATCCATCATACATGATTGTTGCGTAACATTAACCGTTTATGCAGCGCTCGCAACGGAAGCTCTCGAAAGAAATAAATTTTCCCCGTTTTTGCAACATTTATCATTGATGCTTCGCTCCTATTAGTTGTAGCGTGATGTTTGATGACCTATAGTATAGCCTTCCTCGATAAATGGACTATCCAACACTAAAAGTATTTTTTTTTAATTCGAACCAGTAGTTCCTGAAATTCCCTCAGTAATGAGTAGCACGACTTGAGGAGGAGTTCCTGAAATAGCGCGTTCAACCAACCAAACAAACCCTTGAGCTTTATTATATGATTCAAGTGTGTAACAATTTAATTTCTCCGATTTAATTGCATTAATCGCTAAAATAATTTACTTATGTTTTTCCAAATACGAGCTTGCCTCGACAGCCTTACGTCTTCATCCTTACCCTTAGACACTCGATGAATGACAGTCATACTCCAGCTAGGTCGAAATTTCTCATCAAGGTGCATGAAATAAGCCGGAACACGATAAAGCTGCTATAAACTGTTGCGGAAATGCGGAACTCTTTCAACTGCCTTCTGTCTCCATCATTAGATCGCCGATGGCAGTCATACCATACTCCAGCTTGGTTTAAAGTTCTCATAAAGGTGCATGAAATAGGGAGGGACACGATAAAGCTGCTGTAAACTGTTGCGAGAACTTCCTCCTGTTGTTTCGTCATTTAAAAAACCGGCCAAGAGCGTGTCGGGCCACGCTCAGTGTAGGGTTCCGTAGTTTCCCGTCCGTCACAATAAGTGTTCCCACTTATGAGTTTAAAGGTGGGTATCCATTATGTAAAAATGCTTGCATATACGAATATACTACAAACTTAGTCCAGAAATTATTTTGTACAACTTTTTGCCTTTTTGTACAAAAACTGTTGTTTCCATCAAGTTCAAAATGATTTTCCTAGAAAGTCCTTATAAAGTTCTACTTTTCAGATTTTTTTCATATTTTCTAAACTTAAGGTTCAAAAGTTAGAGGGGGGGGACACATTGTTTTTTACTTTTGGAGCCATTATTTCCGAAATTATTGATATTATCAAAAAAATGATTTTAGAAAACCCCTATTCATTTTTAAATACCTTTCCAACAGTATATCACACGTTAGGGTTGAAATTATAAAAAAAATCACTTCCCACTTTACATATAGGGGGGCTACCCTAATAAAACATTTTTTTTTCAATTTTTATTTTACCACTTTGTTGGCGTGATTAATATACATATTGGTACCAAATTACAGCTTTCTAGTGCTAACGGTCACAGAGATTAAGCGAGGACGGACGGACAGACATGGCGAAACTATAAGGGTTCCTAGTTGACTACGGAACCCTAAAAACCACGTGCGAGGGGTCATTCTTTCACGGAAAATCTTAACGCCGGGATTCAGATAATGAATGAAATGAACAACGCTATCTATCGACCAAGTTGTTAAACTGCTAAAATATAATGCACGGAAATGCCATGTAAATTTTCAAACCAGCGTCATGTAGACTAATCTAGAGTACCTTATGCTATGATAACATTTTTTGAAGCCGGTAAGTCGATGTAGAAGTTATCTGGTGAACACATTTTTAAATATTAGTACCATTTTAGTGCAACAGATGTCGTTGCATCTTACATTTGATGATTAGTTCTTCTTGAACACTTTAAATTAATATATATTTTGATAGAATTAACCGATTACGATGAAACAAAAACTAAATAATACCTCAAGATACGCACAGTTTTTATATATAAAACTTATCTTAATTGGTTTCGTATATTTTGCGTGATGCTTGATCATCGAAACAGACAAACAGATAAACAGACAAAAAATCCAAAAATGCTGGAAATGAGTACTGTTGGTTATCTTTTAACACCCTGGCATTTTTTTTTTCAAAATATTTTCCATGTACAAAGACAATTTTTCTACAGATTTATTATAAGTATAGACTCAAGATACGCACAGTTTTTATGTATAAAACTTATCTTAATTGGTTTCGTATATTTTGCGTGATGCTTGATCATCGAAACAGACAAACAGATAAACAGACAAACAGATAAACAGATAAACAGACAAAAATTCCAAAAATGCTTGAAATGAGTTCTGTTGGTTATCTTTTAACACCCTGGCATTTTTTTTTTCAAAATATTTTCGATGTACAAAGACGATTTTTCTACAGATTTATTATATGTATAGATGTAATGTAGAAATGAGAACTTAAAGTGAAAGTTTTTATTTGCTAAACATAGGTGTAAATGCTGAAAAACTAAAGTTCAGAGATCTCTATGTTCCAGGCCAGGAGCCTGAACAGACTCTTTGCATAATGCCAGTTGATTGAGATAGGACTCTTATCAGTATTTTACACGGAGAGAGTGTCCATCAGTTATTCACAACCCAGCAACAACGACATAACTGAGTAACACGATACCCGTTGGTAGGACTGGTACACGCCTGCCACACTATACGGAAACCACCGCAACACCTGAAACAGTAGTAGCGACTACCAGAAAAGCGCCAAGAAAATGAAGCTCGACGAAGTCCCAGAAAAACAATTTAACTGTCTAGGATCTCTCAAAGATATTAAGCAGAAAAGAATAGTGACGGAGTAGGAAAAACATAGTTTCCACTGGTAAGACTGATAGCTACAAAGCAAAGCCGAATTAAGCAAATGCTACGCAGAGCCAACTCGGTAAATATCGTCAACACAACAATCCCATACCATAAATTAAAATACAAGGTCCCTTAGGTCAATTTGAAACCAACGTCCAAAAATCCTTACGTACAGAACCACACACCAGCCCACATGAACGCAAAACTTTTAAGTTCATGCATTACGCCAGTGTCCCAATGAAAAATCACTCTGGTCCCCTCACAGTTGCCGGGTAGATGAATGGCGGCCATTACGCCAGCACGCCACACATATCACCCTGTCTCGACGCCCGTACTCCGCATCATTTCAATTTATTTACGTATTGGCGGAACTTTGAAGCCCTGCTTACGACTATAGGTGACGCGACTTGCGACACGACTTGTGACGCGACATGACACAAGATCTATGACGTGACTGGCGACGTGACTTGCGAAACGACTTGCAGAAGCTCCATGGAGTTTTCATAGAGATCTACGCTAGGGAATGGGCAATTACAGTACTTTCTCAAGTTATTATGCCTTGTGACTGTAGCCTAAGTTTCTTTTTTTTTGTTGTTTTTTTGACATTCAAAATTGCCGTAATGGTCTAATAATTGAAATAAATGCTTTGACTTTTTTTTTTTAGCACGACTTGTGACACGACTTACGACGTGACTTGTGATACGACTTACGACACGACCTATGACGCAACTTGCGTCACGACTTACGATACGACGTGCTACGTGACCTGCGACGCCCCGATGCGATTTTTCCTTCGCCTGAGTACCGTCACGTCATAGATCGTATCGCAGTGACTCGTCACATGCTCTAAGCAAGCTACTTCATATCCGCAGTCATTGTTGCAATTCGCTCGTCGCTTGAGCTTATAGTTTGTGGCCAAGTGGTGAGCGTATCGGTATAAATGTAAGAGAAACTATTTACATTAACTCTGCTTAAGGCAATGGCGATAAGGTTGTCGTATTTAGTTTGAGAGGTAATGAGTTCGGCGTTGCTACTGGATTGGTAGAAGGCCATCTGTCATTCAATTTAAATGGTGTTTATTTGTATTTGTCTCTAATATAATCGTCTCTATGTTAAAGAAAAAATAATTATCACCATTTTACTGCGTGGTTAGAAGTTTTATTCAAAGTACGATTTTATAGTTGATCTGTAATATTTTTCAGAAATACCAACACAGATTACCTAAAGAAGTCATTTCAGAATCCGCACCTTTTTAAACTTCAAACATTAAAACAAAACACACTGATTTCAAAATGGATCGCATTATCATACAAGACATTAGTTCTGAATACACAATAGTAAAAAGCTTCGTATGTAGCTGAAACTACCCTCATAAAGTTACTAAAAGAATAGCCAAGTTTTATTCACGAAAGAACTCTCTTCTATATTTATATGCCCCAATACAATAAAAGCTATTACCGTAATACTAAATTTTCACTACATTTTAAAACGTACGAACTCTTTTCACCGACCATCGCAATAACAGTATTTTTCTTTTCTGTAGTGTTGGGCTGATTCTTATTTTATCGATATTCTGCGAGCATTTAATTATCCCTTTTTTACCGCTAAGCTAAAAGTCATAGGAGGATCACGAAGACTTTTTATACACCTCATAAAACATAGTCCTAAAAATTCAAGTTTGAAGCATTTAAAAGTTATATATTTCGTTGTGACCGTTACAAGTGTGATTAATGATCGCACTCATATTATTATGATTAATGTACTTATATACAGCAATTATGACACGATTAATGTTCATGTTTAATGTATCGTAAACCTGAAAAAATATTTTGACGCAATGGTGATTATAATAAAATTTTGGATGAAGATCATTTGTCATGTTTCTTGAACGCAATTAAGAGTTACAACATGGTTGTTGAAGGGATAAAATTGTACATACACACATCAAAAAAAGTTTGTGATCACTAGCATAAGCTAATATAATTTTTTAAATTGAACTTTATCAAGAAAAAATCTTTATTGTGTGTTTTCTTTAAATAGAAATACCCTGTTGGTAATTAAAAAAGAAAAGTATTTTTTCATAATAATCTACCGTAACAAAAAAGATTTCAATTTTTAAAAGTGATCGCAAACTTTTTTTGATGTGTGTAGTACACAATTTATGAAAAAAGTATTGCGAACATACACTTACGTAAATTGACATTTGAAATAAACTTTAAATTTTTGTTGAAATAGAAATAATAAAATTAAACAAGTATTAAATACAGTTGAAAAAGTACGTACTTTATCAATTGCTTTTTGAAAAGGACAGGAAGATGGTGATTTCTTTTTTAATAAACCATTATTTTATTTCATTTGTTGACAATCGATGAACAGTTATTACAACACTAGCAGTATTTGAATTTGTCGAAGTTTTACGAGCGGCCGCGAACATAATGCGGATGTGAGCGAGACGTATTGAACAACAAAGATCATGCCTTCGAGGATAGAACCTTGGACCCATCAAATGAAAAGAGTTGCAGAAGATTCAGACAAAACTAAATTACAAGGAAAACATCGGAGTGTGCATGCGGAAAATGCATCTTGGAAAGAATGCTGAAAGTCACTAAATAGGGTTGGTGACTGACTAAAAACAATATGATTCTGTTTAGTCCGTCAGTTAGATTATCGTAAAATATTGGATACGTGTTTTTTTGTTTTATCAATTAATAAAAATTGACAAAGATAAAAAAAACGTGCCAAAGATCATGGGGGCTTGTGACGTCACGTTTGAGTAAAAAATGTACTCAAATGTGACGTCACACGAGTTTTCGACGCACTGTATCGTCTCCATTTTTTGTTTACGTGAAAAAAGAAAAAATATGTGTCCAATATTTTTTGGAAATCTATCTGACGGACTAATTAGTTTTTTTTTCATCTACCCTATTGTATTTTAATTACTCTGCAAGACGTAACTCTTGAAAAACATGTGAATAGAGAGCTCAGATACTGCTTACTATACGTCGAATAACTACTACTACTACAACAGCCCATAACGTCCACTGCTGGGCATAAGCCTCTCCCATGAAGGGAGGAATTTGCCGTAATCTCCACGCTTGGCAGGCGGATTGGAGATCGCAGTGATGAAAGACTAACAGAAAACGCTGCTGCCCATTCTCTAGTCTACGGAGGCGCAAGGTGTTCTGCCTCAGACATTAGTCGCCTTATACGACACCCGTGAGTGTAATGGGTTGGGTCTATTCTACTCTGCCGGATACCACACGGCTAGAATAACTACATAGCTTCACATTGCATTCACATTGAGATTTTGCATGTAGTTTCCATTTTGATAGTCGCTAATTGATCAGTGCTCCCTCACAAATGGATCATAGAAGAAAGCAATAAGGACAGAACGTCATTTTCAGTGAAAGAGAGTGTTGATTTCTGAATAAACATTTGCTTAACCTAAAGCCGGATTAATTCTAGGCTGATGTGTCGAGTCGTGTTTCAGAATCGCGTACAATTAAGGTGATTTTGATTTATGGCCATTTTGTTTGTTGCAAAGATTGATACTTCTGCCTTTTCTTGCCTGGTCTTGGAACTGTTTGAACATAGGGGTGGTGGATTATGGGATTCTTAGTTTAAAGTTTATTACTGTTTTTATGTTTATTTGTTTAAGCTTTCGTATAGGCATTTCGCTCGTTCCCTTTATTGCGTATTACACTTTTGTAGACATCTTTGCGTCTATTTTACAGTGGGGGGAAAATAAGTGCATCTCGCCAAATAAAATGGAGGAAACAGTGAGTGTTAAATGCGGTATTAGGGGAAGGACGTAGTTTTGTTAGCATTATTTTTGGTCTGATGCAGACACATTATTAGAGTATGTAGCATGCTCGCCAAAGCCGAAATAGCAGGGGTGGCTTTCTGCTACTAGGGAACAACAACGATGATGAATAAAGAACGATGTTCAAAAACTCCACAGAATGTCGATAGCAAATACAATGCACACACGTACCTTGGACTGCTACGACACACGATGAGCCTTCCACCTCTGATAGTTCCAAGAGCAGGAACACAGGAATTCCGGGATGCGAGTCTTAGATACACGCGCGTAGAAGAATGAAAACGATGATTTGTCCAGTATTCGGACAGGAGAACAGTGAGCGCGAAAAGAGATGTTCTCACACACATGTGCTTTTCGAAAGACGTGTTTTCGCTCCAACTTTCAACGAGTCACGGTATGCACCACAGACTGTACAAGGTCTGCGTTTTGCTGTTGCAAACTGATGGAGCGTTGAGCATCGATTCCTAAGATTTGTAGAATTATAATAAATTGCGTTTAGTTTTGTACGATGACGGAACAGAGTATAAAAATAGAACATGGCTCGAGCACAACGTATAGAATGATAAATCAATTTTGACTCACACATAATAGTAAAGCTCAAGTGAGACTTCAACTTGCGTGGAGAGGGTTCCGTACAATGTCAAAGTCTTATAACGAGTTTACCACTTTATTTTCAATTGATAGAATTCTTATAGGTTTTCCTGTAGGTATTCTACAAGCAATGAACTATATTTTGTAAACGTTTTTTTAATTTTAGGCTCGGTAGTTTCGGAGATCAGCGGGGGGTGTGTGTGTGTGGGGGGGTGGGTGTGTGTGGGTATGGTCAATTTTCGTGTTCTTCCATGAATGAAATCAAAACTTTTTATTTTACAATAATAACAAAAATATATTTGAGATCCTCATAACAACCCCTTTCATTTGACATAATTATGACACATTAAGGTTTGCAAAACTTTTTTGTTTTTATTTCCTAATTTGTCCCCCGAAAATCACTTTATTTTCAATTGATAGAATTCTTATAGGTTTTCCTGTATTTTACAAGCTATGAACTATATTTTGTAATTTTTTCAAAATTTTAGGCTGAGTCATTTCGGAGATCAGGGAATGGGTCAAATTGGCTGTAACAGACAGACGTACAGACAGACGCACGAGTGATCCTATAAGGGTACCGTTTTTTTTCTTTTTTTTGTACGGAACCCTAAAAAAAAAGTTTAAATATTTCCATACACATACGCAGGGTATTATTTGGTAGATAAACGTTTTTTCACTTCTCATGCTCTGAAAGTGCTTGTTTGTGCAGGATATAGGCTGCACAAAATCGAATTTTGTGCACAAGGGCATTAATGTATCTACTCATAAATGTATCTATATTAAGGCAAAGAAAATGAGCCATACAGCCAAACGCAATAAGAAGTTCATAGATAGAATTTGTTATTTTATAATATTTACTTTAATTTATTTGCCTTATGTGTTTTTTAAGACATAAAAGGCATAAAAAATTTGATTCAAGTACCTACGGTAGGTTATTTAATTAATTTAAGAAAATTATAATTAAAAAAAAATATTGAATAGTAGGCTGTATAGGTCTGCAGCCCAAGTCTTATATCAATGTCGTAAGATTTCAAAAAAACCGGCCAAGTGCGAGTCGGACTCGCGCACGAAGGGTTCCGTACCAATTATTATAAAAAAATCACGTTTGTTGTATGGGAGCCCCCTTAAATATTAATTTTATTCTGTTTTTAGTATTTGTTGTTATAGCGGCAACAGAAATACATCATCTGTGAAAATTTCAACTGTCTAGCTGTCACGGTTCATGAGATACAGCCTGGTGACAGACAGACGGACAGACGGACAGACAGCGAAGTCTTAGTAATAGGGTTCCGTTTTTACCCTTTGGGTACGGAACCCTAAAAAGAAAGCGGCGGGAAACAGCTCTTGTTTTTGCGTGTTTATTAATTTCTTCAATTTATAATACTGTTTTCTTTCCTCGCAATCGAAGTGAAAAGCAGAGTTTATAACTCGTCCACAAAACCATTTTTATCCTCGACATTACTATCAGCTAAAAATAATCAAAAATCTGCTAAAAATCTCGGATAGAAATGGTTCGTTTTGTGCACTTGTTGTAAAATCTACTATTGATCTGGTGAAAACAAATAATAGAGCACATAAAATATGGAACATGGCTTTAACACAACGATAAGGGATGATAAGTTAATTTTGACTCACAGATAATAATAGTACAAAATAAAAGTTTAAGCATTGGCATACACAATATACACAAGGTATAATTTGGTAGGTATACGTTTTTGTTAAACAAAGTTTTTGGTTGGTGGTCAATTATAAAATTACGCTATTGACTTGCGACACGCTCTGAAAAAACTTTAAATTGGTAATCAAGTTTCCCCTAGAAAAAAAAAAACAAATCAATTTTTTTCAAAGCTTTAACCTTGCCTCGATCAAACAGAGGGTGAAAGCAATAAAAAGGAGAAATAAATAACAAAAAATATATCGCTACGCAGCATTACACGCGAATTGAGAGAGTACATTAGTTATTATAACACGACAAAATATGTGTAATAAAAAGTAATTTATCGCGCAAATAAAATATAACAGTGGTTAGGGCGGCAGATGGGGCGAGGCGGGCAGAGGTGGCAGTGATAGCGGGGAGCGGGTTAACTTCGATTTCGTGGCCACACATTAGAAAGCTAAATAATCAGATTTAAAATATTCAAAATTTGAATACAAGCCTTAGAATGTAGATGTGCGACTGCGCAAGTAGTGTGGGACAATTCCCTGGTTGATGGGCCGACGTCCTGAAGGTTGTCTTCAGGCTCTTGCATCCAATCTAAAATATGGACTTGTGACGAAGCTATAGGGGAGTGGTCTATGTCCGGCAGTGGTCTGCGATTGGCTGAGTAGTTTAATTGATGTATTGAAAATCATATACAACGTATTTTCGTTGATATAATTAGTTAATACCAGTAAGAACTTCTTTAAACGTTTGAAGCATATTTTCATCCCATTGTACAACATGAAGCTCTTTCAAATTCATTACTGATGCGATAACTAAGTGTTAACCGACAGATGTCTTCCGCAATTTAATTATAATCATTTTAATGATCTCTTGTGCCAGTGTTCTCAACGCTGCCAAAGACACAAATGATAAAAATCCAAAAATAAAGCACTTTTGTCGTTTGTAATGAGCGACAATAACATTTTTCAAGTTGACAAAGATACATTCTGACGACAGCTCATATTGTGTGCCATTTGCCAAATAATCATTCAAGACTCAACTCTTCATAAATAATGATCATTATTCACAATTTATTATGCGAAACAAAAGTACTTTAACCAAAAATAATTATTGTTTTGACTTGTTAACAGTTACAAGGACATAATGATGAGCGTTGGCGCACAGAGAGGCTATTGCAGATTTCGTTTTCTTTTTCATGGAACTAGGAAGTTGCGATGGTAAATAAGTTACTGAGGTAAAACAAAGTTTGGACTCTAATGAGTCGGCTCAGAACTAAGCTACAAAGTTATTGCCTTCATTAGCGTCTATCGGTCGCTGTATATTATGTTCCATAATCAGTTAACATGGCACGTAGGACACAATATAAAAACTTTACCTTGGTATTTTATTTTAAGTGCCCGCAAGTGTATTGGGTGTACACAAATATTATCAGGGCAGAGATAACGACAAAATCGCTAACTTTTGATTGCTAATTACTAAAGAATAAATTCGGTTGCAATGATGATGCTTGCGAGTAACACTAGTCTTGCACGTTGAGACTAGTGTTACTCGCAAGCATCATCATTGCAACCGAATTTATTCTTTAGTAATTAGCAATCAAAAGTTAGCGATTTTGTCGTTATCTATGTCGAGACTGCAGACCCTGGACTTAATTTTTTTTAACTTTTGTCGCTTTTGTTGCTGTCGTTTACTTACAATTTTTAAATAACTTTACTTCTCCCACTTCATAATTTATGTTAAAAACGTAACTTGTTTTGGTTTACTTCAGAATCAGCGCAAAACCAAAACATTGCTACTTAGTGCCTTCTTTTTACTCTTTCACTATTTACGTAGGGTGAAAACTCCAGTTACCGTTCGCTGTAACTCGACCCCACCTCACTGCTATATTGACAGAGTCCTCCGCCACGGCTGCTGGCGAAAAATGGCGGTCATTTGTTGGCGTCACCGTTTTGTACTGTTGCCTTCGAGAGGCGAGATAATGGCTGATTTATATGTGCGATTACACGTGACGAGCAGTCGGGCGCTTATTGCTCGTGATATTGGACGCTGAATATCCTCACGCGGCGTGGGGGTGGGGTTATGACGTGGTGTTTCGGAAGTGGTGTGGTGACTGGGTTAAATGGGGGAGGGGTTTATGGGTAATTCTGATTAATGAGATTATGGTTTCAGTTTGTAGAAATGATGCTCTTGGTATATGAATTTGATGAAAAGACTTTGTGTGTGTTAAGATGAGGTACAAAAGGTACAATTATTTTGCGAAACAATACATTTTATGACTCACTTTAACAGTAACGTTAATTAAGTATTGCAAGTCACGTCGTTAATAAAACACAAAGTGCGGCTTTCAAGAAACTCTTGCGAGAAAACAAATAAACAGTATGTGAAATATTTTCTTTTTTTTTACTTTTACACATTTCATCTCCTCAAAATATCTTAACGCAACAGAAATTATGACCACCATTAAATAAATAATTTAGAGCTCTCAGAAGACATTAACATGAGAAATGTGTGCCGCGACACAAAAGGTAAAAACATCACTCACGCCACCTCGACGGCACTTTGTGCAACAAAGCCGATCTTTCTGCTCTTTACAAAATGGCTTATGACATATCGCATAACAGGCGTTTATACCTTACACTCTGTCACAGCGTAACATCATCCCCTACAACCAAAATTTCAAAATAACAGTATAACAAAAGACTGTAGATACATATTTTAGACTGTGTCAGTGAGGTGAGCGTCCCAGTTGTCGGTACACGTATAGGGGAATTCACAGCTGTTATAATAATGAGTATTAATAGGTTTGCCACATAAATAACGCAGTACAAAGAGCTTAGGGCCGCGAGACACAAAGCCGATACTTCAAAACCATTAGCAAGAACGTGAGTGCTTTGAATAGGGTGAAATGTGGGTATGATGGCAAGCGTGGAGAAATCCGCGGGTAGGGTATATGTCTGTTTATATTAGATAGTTTATGCTCTGTCATATCGCAAATCAAAGTAATTGCACTTTATTCGAGACATCCTTTGACAAGATTTTTTTTTTGGTTAGGACATTGCCCTGCTCTATGAATTCTCATGTATCGTGGGATAATCAAGAATGATTACATGGATCATAAAATAAAATTAAACAGATTAGATATCCAAAGTAAAGAATGGCAAAAGGCATCAGTATGTTTGAACTTAGAATTATATTTAAAAAAAAAAAAAAAATTGTTTTTATGGATAAAAAATACGGGTCGGGGGGCTTTTAGGACCAGGATCGCGGTCCCAGATTCCCCCTAAATATTTTTTAAGTGGTATTTTGGGACCACAAGAAAAAAAAAAAAAGTACAGTAAGCTGAAATAATATTGTGATCAACAATTACTAGGCCTATAATTCCATGACATTAACCATTTATTGTATTTCGTGAAAACACTTGTTGTGGTGCGTTTAAAAATAATAGACATAGGACTCACAACTCCATGCAGATTAATAATAAAAAAGACATACCACAATATCTCCTTTATAATGTACTCTAGCAATTTTACAGAACTCATCAACATACCTTTAAACGACTTTAGAATTCAATTGGCCCTGTTAAGGTAAAATACCGTGAACGTTGCCACATACATGAATAATAAAACTGCTAATGTCTCACTAACACCTTGTAATATTCCTATTTATGCATTCTTCTTAGAAAAATTGTTTCGCTTCACGCATCAGGGCACTATAAAATATGTAGGTAATTGTATAAGTGGATAATTCTCAGAGTCGATTTAAGCTAATGGCTACGTTTTTCAAATTGCTCCAGTTACTTAGCTAAAACACGGATTTTATTCGATTTATATCGCAATTTACTATGATGAAAGACGTGTGAATAATTCATGGAAAAGACACATTATACAGCTTTATTTTTGTTTTCAGTATTTTCATAATTATAATATGTAAATTTCAGGCTGGAAAATGCGACAAGAGAACAGATAAACACTCGTAAGAATATTCAGTATTTATTTATTTACAATTTCAAGCAGACAAATGTACTACAGATTCAAACTGAATACTATAGGCATTTTCTACCGGTCAAACTGAAGTAATTTTAAAAATTACATGTCTAACTTATTTACTACTAGCTTCTGCCCGCGACTTCGTACGCGGATCTTGTTGCTTATGCCAGCGACAACGGGGTCGTCAAAATCGAAGATCTCAAACGTCTGATGTCGAATTTTAAGAGCCCGGGGACGGGAATACAACGGGATGCGCGAGACGATTCGAGACGTTCCAGATCTTTCATTTTTGTAAGTCAACAGGAAATGCCCATCAGACCAAACAACACTTGCTAAGACGTCATTCCTATGTGTTATGGTGTAGCTGGGCTCTTGGAGTTCCACAACAGGTGTTCCAGATCTTCGAGGTGTTCCAGATCTTCAAATTTATTCTCACATGCTCATCACGTAGAACAATTTTTGCTATGGTACCATTTTTGTATCTCTTATAGTTCAGCCGGTCTGTTGCGGTTCTGCATCAGGTGTTTGTTTCCAAGATAAAAGTCAACAGGAAATGCCCATCAGACCAAACAACACTTGTTAAGACGTCATTCCTATGTGTTATGGTGTAGCTGGGCTCTTGGAGTTCCTCAACAGGTGTTCCAGATCTTCGATTTTTATTAGTCAACAGAGAGTGCTCATCAGATTCAACAACTTTTGCTAAGACATCATTCCTATATGTGTTATGGTGTAGCTGGGCTCTCGGAGTTCCACAACAGGTGTTCCAGATCTTCGATTTTTATAAGTCAACAGAGAGTGCTCATCAGATTGAACAACTTTTGCTAAAACGTCATTCCTATATATATGTAAGTGTAGCTGGGCTCTTGGAGTTCCACATCAGGTGTTCCAGATCTTCAAATTTATTCTCTCAGCAGAAAATGCCCATCACGTGGAACAATTTTTGCTATGGTACTATTTTTGTATCTCTTATAGTTCAGCTGGTCTGTTGTGGTTCTGCATCAGGTGTTCAAGTTTCCAAGATAAATTATAGCCTATATCTTGCCCAGACTTAATACCTATACAACAATAAAAAAATCATTCAAATCCGTCCAGTAGTTCCGAAGATTAGCGTGTACAAACAAACAGACCCACAGACAAACAGACACACAGACAAACAGACACACAGACAAACAGACACACAGACAAACAGACTGAAATTTTTTTTTGGATTCGTGCTCTATTACTGTTTCTAAACCCCCCTCAATTATTTATTTTTTAATATATTCAATGTACAGACACAATTTTTTTACTGTTTTATTATATGTATATAATATAAAATATAAATATATAAATATAATATATAGATTAGATATTTTATGTAATAATCTTGTTGGAATTCCTAAAAACCTGAATAAAAAAGCCATAATCGTTAAAACTTAATACAACAATTAATTGAGCGCAAAAATGCCACAAACTGAAGTAAATTAAAGTACTTCACTCACATTTCAATAGACATCTTTATAAAACAATTGAGTATCAAGTATAAAGCAATTAAGTTCAAGTTAATTGACCATAAAGGGACCACCATAAAATAATTAGAATCAGAAAATCTACTTGAAACTAAATAGTAAAACAATTGCGCAAAAGATGGATTAACAAAAGAAAAAATATTCAGAAAGTGTGTGAAAGAGTGGCAGTAGTGAAATGACCGGAGCATCAAAAAGTTAATCTCATACGCTTAACTTTCAGACTGATAAATATTAGGCCAAGAATACATTGGTTCAGATTAAAACCTTTCTGCAAAAAAAAAAATAACGAATTCCAAAAAATCACTAAATAGTGGAAAATTACTTTACTTTCAGAAATCGGTGGCAAACAAGTCTATGACACAAGAGTAGAAGTAGATTAGAAGTTATTATCACATCATCACATAGATGATGAAAAAAATGCATATTATAGAGAGAGAGCTTACACTAATATTATAAAGAGAAAAGAATAGTATTTTTATATTTTTGTGTGTATGTTATGTTTGTAATGAATAAACTCAAAAACTACTGCGCCGATTTCACCATTAGAGAGCTACATTCACCCTGAGTAACATAGGCTATATTTTATCCCCGTAATCCCACGGGAACGGGAACTACGTTGGTGAAACCGCGTGACATCCGCAGGTGTACTTATAAAGTACCGAAGCAAAGCGACCACCGCGCGAGCTTCTTGTACCAAATGAAAAATTCAGTAAGAAAATCACTTAAATCAGACAAGTAATCATGGTGAAATCGGTGAACATACACGAAAAAACAGATGGTGGTGGTATACTTGACCTCCGGCTTTTTTAGAGTCGGTTAAACATAATGCCATTTTTCACCGTGTACATTGAAACATCAGTACCTAACGTGAAAAGGCTGAGCCTCAATCTATCTCTATCAATATACTCTGGGCACTAGCGAGGTAAATGTGATCAACACCTTTAAATATTTTCATGTCACACAACATGAAAACATGTTGTATGTTTTTCTTTGTATTTATGAGTAGGTATGTATGTATTGTATGTTATATTTATAATATTTATCTGTTTTATGTATTCCATTTTCTTTTCTTTTTATTAACACACTATGTCTACATCTCTTTTTAGTATCTCCTTTCGCAGGTATGCTGGAAGAGATTTCTTTAGAAATAAGCATCACCTTTGTACTATTTTCTGTTCCTTTCTACTTTTCGTTATATTTAGCGTTAAATAAATAAATAAACATGAACAACTAGGCATGATCATTTTCAAATAAGTCTAGATTGAGCCTTCTGTTAGTTACCTATTCCATGGTAGTCGTGAATTCAGTTTAGCAATTCAAATTCAATGAGCAGGTGGTACTTAACGATTTACGAGAATTTAAAAACAATGTTGTTTAAAAAATATCTTTGTGCTGTTCTACCTACGTGAAGTCTTGGAGAAGTTTATTAGGCACCATTTACAATTGTGAGGATACCGCCCTTTAATACGTTTCGAATCGAATTTTAATTTTAAATTCACACCGTATTCCTGAAGGCTTTTACCACATGAATCGAATGTCAATGTGTTTTTGATAAACAGAAAAGTATGATAGGCTTCTTTTGATTGACTATTACGTACGGAGTTAGCAGAGAGTTTCTTTAAATTGAAGAGCTTCTCCTCCTTACTAACGATTGTAAATATCTTTAACAGATAAAGTTCCGCAATATCTTAAAGCAAATATAATAAAGCAGAATCTAACAAAACCTATCTAACACATTAATTTAATTCCACATCTGTGATTTATTAATCCCAAACATAATAAAACGCCTACAGCGACTATTTAGTTAATAAATCAATATTAGCTACCGTCAATTTAACCTCAATGACATAACTATTTGTCAGCCCAACTGAGTCAACATTAAACGTATCAAACCCAATCTAACACGCGAAAATCAACCTTATTACTAGAACCAAAAGCCATATTAAACAACACTGTATTATTTCTGCTGCAACCGGAAATTTCAAAGACTCCGAGATTTGCAAACACTTTAGAGCTTTTACCAATCTTTTGTGCAATTTAATCAAAGGAAATTAAACTTTACCGTCCAAACACAAAAACTAACGTGACTTTTATAAACGGTTGGTGTTTAAAAGCCATATGGGTGAGGATTAGGAGCTGGAAAGGGAGAGACAGTAACAATTGAATTACAAAAGAGTATTGTGGGCTCGCGACACGCGAATACCTGAATTAGGCAACTAAAATGGCAAGAGTGTTTGGCTAGAACATAGAAAGGTTCCGTAGTTATGACAAGAATGTAGAAGATAACATGAAACTGTTTTGGGTGTTATTAATATGATAACAAACAAACATGACCGACCATCGCTTCCCAAAGTAGAAGATGGAGATTTTTTTCTGCTTTACGAAATCACGTCATCTCTTGCATGGCTTTTCCGAAGAGACCAAACTTTTCTTTATGTCCATAGCATTGCCAGAAACAATATCCATGAAAATGTGAATGATTCACAAACAAAACAATATCTGAGAATAGCCGCCAAGCTTGGCAAGTATGGCGTACCACACATTCATTCATGCCAAGCAATCAACAAACACTGACATGCTATCAATATTGGCATATCCACGTGAAAGATTGCTGTAATTAGCTGTTATTTTGATAACAACTTTTTGCTAAGACATGACATGAGAAAATCAAACTGGCATGTAATATTTCAGGAGAACAAAAAAATAATAATTTGGTGAACAGAGTAGAGTGATGTTGATTTGAAAGAACTAGCCAAATAAAAAATAAAACAAATCTTAAAAATGTAATAGAACGAATGACAAAAAATGGTAAGAGCAAGAAAATGGACTGTCATTCAAAAATAAAATAAAGTCCAAGCTAAAGATTTGCAGAACTAAACTATAAGTACAAGATTTTTTTTTTCAAAATCAAACTTTTCTTTCCACCAAGACCTCCTAGCACTGAACTCCAAAATAACAATGGCTTTACATTTTAAACATATAAATTGTGTGCAAATCCGTAAATTTATAACACTAGCAACACTGTATCGGTGCCAAATAACGTTATTTATGGCGATTTATGATGCAATATGTTTCTATTGAATTTGTACGAGCATTCCAAAGTTTTTTTGGCTTAGACGACGAAATATTTGATGGCAACTTGTGTCGAAAGGTTAAATTAAAGATGGATGCCAAATTGCTGGTTTAGTTTTATTTATGTGGTTGTAGGAGCCAAATGTTCACATAATTTAGACTTGGAAGAAGAAAGTAGAAAAGTTTTTAAGAGGCCAAGTATGTCATACAATCTTAACTTCTATAGAGCTAATGATGCTGGTTCCAACTTAAAAGTCCATTGGTAATCTGGTATCAATATTAGTAGCTCTAGCAAGACTTGGATACAAATCGCACAGACCAGGGAAGTATGGAAAAAAGGAAGAAGACTCAGTAATAAACAGAGGGAAGAATCTTTTCTTCTTTTTTAATATACATCGTCAATAACTATTATACAGGGTAGAACGGACAGGGCACAAGGGTACCGCACAAGCAAATACCACGTATTCAGTGGATACACATAATTCCGAATACACCTACACTTCATAACATGAAAAGTACAAAAGTAGTTTGTGCGTCGATGATACCACCCTATATAATAATTGTAGAAGATGACGACGATTTTATTGTTTTAAAATAAATGAAGATAGAGATTGTAAGACAAATTGTGTCTTACAATCTCTATCATCATATATTTTCATTAAAAAAAAATGAGAAACAAAGCCATTATAAAATCTATTAAAATTAAAAACAAAGTTGAGAACAATCTTGTTGACAGGCAAATCCATGCCCAATTTATGTGGCTATAAAGTTGATATATTCTTCTTCATACGTATTACAGGGCAGTGAGTCACGCTATATCTTTGTCGCGGCGGCTAATATCACTCACAGTGCTAATGTTGATGCTCTTGCCAGATCCCTTTTGAGTTAATAGTGACAGAAGATTAAGCAGTGAGAGGATGAAATACTTGGGAGCGATATTTTGCTACGTTCTATGTGAGGTGGTAAAGTTAAGAGCGGCCAACCCGCCATACTTTTCGCGAGAATTTTGACAATAGCTCGTGCGTGATTATGCCGTTGTTAGACATATATATTTAATTTTTTTGAACTAATAGGTATCTTGAGGACTATATCTAGGCTTCTATCGAAGCAGAAAATAAAAATTTGTAGAAACAAATTCAGTATAAGCCTCCAAAAATTGCTGTTTTGCACAACTTTTACCTCAACTTTGGCCGTTCGTAATGTACTTATAAATTGTAATAGTAAACAAAGCATCCTGATAGAAGCCTTGCAAATGTAGTGGAGATTCTAAATAACAAATATTTATTTCACATACTTTTAAGACTAATTCAAAAACACGTATTTCCTGGAACAAGTTTTATAAATTTTCGAACAATATTTTTCGTTCAATGTCCTCGCGTTAGGCGGTATGAGGTACGCGGGAGGCAAGTAGTGCAGGTTCGGGGCTAGGTAAGACAGGGGAGTTGAAAAAATACCACCGCTGTGGTGGGGAAAGGCGGGCCGGGAAGGGCCCTCTTAAGTGTTAAAATAAACATTTAGTATTACTCTAAACTTCTAAAGTCTTAGCTCTTAGCATAAAACACCATGCATCTCTCTCTCTTTTGATAAGTCAGCCTTATCTTCTCACTCCCATCAGTTATCCATCGTTAAACTACAGGACATTATACATTTATGATGACTGGTAAAGTTAAAAGGCCGAAGAACTGATGCTTAAAGGATATATATCCCTCAAATGGCTTAGCATGATCCTCCGTTACGCCTAAAATACTGCAGCATTAATTATGAAATAAATATATGGTAAATTTGAGGATTAATGCTAAGTCCTATATGTAACGAAAACACGATTCCATAAACTTTTCTCGATAGAAAAAAATTACAAAGTTACCCCCAAATCGAACAATACACCGCTGATATTCAAAAAGTACTTCAAATTAGATGATGAAACTTTGCATACTAACTGAACTAACTATAAAACAGGTCTTATGTGTTTTATTTTTTTAGTCCAATCAATAGATTTTTTGTAAATCGCAAAAAACCACTCATTTCGCACTATTCCGCCGCAGTGACTGACGTAACAACCGCTTTGTAATGCAAACTGATTAGAACTCTATTCTAACAGTATTTCAAACGAAGTTTGAACCACCACAAATAGAGTTGCTAATTTTAGGGTTAAAAGGGCCTTAATAAGAACTGCACGGTAAAATTGTTATGATTACCAAACTAGTCTATCTTATGAAAATGTTTCATGGTGGTAAACAAATATGAATTTTATTGACAATGCAGACAAAATCAAGTAGGCTCAATAAAAATGCAAAGCCAATAGTCTGCACAAATCCCACTGACGTGTGGACTAGACACGAATGACAATAAACCTTTGAGAGATGACGATAATCTTTCTACGTCTTGAAGACATAGAAAGATCCCTTCCACCGTATTTAGATACGGGCTGACTTTATTTTGAGTTCACGGACAAACTTTCAGGAGGTGATATTAAGGCTCAGCCTAGCTCCTAGCATTTACTTAGAAACTAGAAAATGTTTTGTTGAAATACCACTTAGGTCCCATTCGCAAAATCTTAACACTCTCGTTTTGTATCTCGCTTTGATCTATTCACAAAAAAAAGAAAACAATTTTTCGCACAAACTAATTTCCAAGATACTTATCAACACAACAACACAGATACAGCTACAGTTCTGAACACAAACAACTTGAACTGAGAAGGTATCATCTGCTTATCTGCCTGAACGAGTCGTTAGACTTACCTGTGCCGGGGAAATGGGTCAGCTTTGTGCGCTAAAGTTAAAAGGGTTACGACTACTGCATTATTTTTAGGGAGGTAAGGTCTTGTTAGTTTAGGTAAGTACAAGTCTTCTATTCTTGATATACAATAGTAGATGTGAGGACGACGGTCTTGGAATTAAAATTATGTTTTTGACTAGAAAAAATGGCAATTGATGATGGAGAGAGCGATGTTTAAAAGATAATACACATAATATCCACAATACGCCAGTTACGTTTTGATCACACGTAATAGGGTGCGAGCTGCGAGCCTATTGATCAAATCAAGACTCCATGGCTGTTATTGAGTAATTCCAGCCCACGACAAATCTTTTGTTCTTCTGTCATTGAATCGACAAAATGACAGATGAACAAAGGATTTGTCGATTCTCTTTCGTGTCTACGGCGTTCATGCTAAGCAGGCTGCAAATGCCTAAATGCAAATACCCAATATTACTTTGCGGTATCTGGGAATCAAACCCAGGACCTCGTGTTCACCACTAGACCAAGGAATCAGAGACAATAATTTAATTTAATTAAAGGTCAGTCCTCATTATGCACATCTTTTAGAATCCTTTATGAGAATTTCTTTCGAGTGTCATCGACATGTTCACAATCTTTAATGAGACCTAGATGACAATGTTAATTATCCTAACCAAACAATATCACCTAAATCACACTCCATCACCACTCAATAATCACAATAAAACGCAACACGACACCGACATCATTTCTTTATCACAAACATTAATACTTAGACTGTTAAATCTTAACGACTTTGCGAATAATCGTAAATAACAGATCATCGGATCCCCTCCGCCTACAATGTCAACTGCCATCAACATACTATAATTTAATGTCATAAAACAACGTTGAACGTTCATAAATCGTACACCCACGAAAATGTCTAGTTAAAATACATTATAAAAGAATAATTGTGCGCGCCTCCAAGGTTACGTCGATCAATCTTTCACACGTCATTAGGGACGTCGCGTTATGCTCCGGAGTTTGCGTGAAAAGGAACGTATAAAGCTCTTTTTACATTTTGTTCGTGTTAATGGTCAGTTTCGAGCGTGTAAGTTTGAATGGTGACACGTGTTTACAGACGGCCTGTGCTATTATTTTAATAGAACATTATTGAGACCATTGATGGTTTTTTTTCATGATTTCGAGGAATAGAGATAGATGATGTTTATTGCCTTTTCGTGCTAGTAGCCGAGAATTGGCAACAGGTTCCACTATCGTCAACAGAATCCATTAGTCTCACTATATCTCGGACGATAAATCACAATTTGTATGGCGCATTGTAATGTACAATTTAATCACTTTTACGACTCAAAGCTAACAGAAGTGTGACTCAAATTATTGTTCTAATTCCCTATTCATCAAACAAATAAATAAACTGTCATAATTTATTACAATGATTGTTGTTTATGTAATCGAGCACATTTTTCACCATTATTAAGCGTAACCTGCCGCCATTTTGTGCTCGGTAAAAACATATTCAGCTTACAAAGCTTCGAGGACAATATTTCATAAGAGAGGGCCGAAAAATACACGGTGGTATAATAAATTAAGAACATTTTCAACAACCACCACCTTTGTATGATCTTCCCGACTTCCCTTACATTCAGTAAAATGGAACGTAAAGGGAATTTTGAAAGGGCGAGCATGGGTCAAATATACTGGTCGTCTCATTACCGTGCTTAGTGAAAACTCGAGAAGAACCATTTTATAATTTTGGCTTTTCCCAACTTTAAGTTTTGAAGTTAACGTAAACTAGCCTTTACGGGCTGTGAGAATATTATTTATATCTTAAATGAAAGTTGCTGTGTTAGGGTACTTTATACAAATTATATTCGTAATAATTTTTCATTTTGAATGACAGTGTTGTGCTGAATAAAGTGTAGCGTGCCGACTGTTTATCATATTGTGAAGGTTTTTGAAAGTAATTGGGTTAAACATCGCGTTTAATCACATCCGAATTTTCAAAATTCACAACTTGCTTTCATGAAAGAAATAACGTCCTTGTTTACAGTCATGCTAATTCACTAAATGAGGTTACCTTACTTTTCAAGGGCAAACCATAAACTAAACTGGCATAACTCGACAAAGTTATTTACAAAAAGCTACGAAAGATCCTATAATCTTTCATCACGAGAAAAACCAGACATCTTATCGCATCACAAGCCATTTAAAACACATAACTCCCACACATCCACCCTAATATTAAATCTAACACCAGTTGAAGCACGATCAAAACTTACAACGATAAATCTGAAACGAGCCTTATCGGGGCATTCAATAATCATTTCGGTGGCAATCACGTACAAGCGAGCACAAAAGCTCCTTCGAAATACGCCACTACGCCAGTTGCGACTGTAAAGCCCGAATCTTACGAGCAATTACCGCGCGAGATAAAACCCATGAAACGCTGCCGTCTGATACGCAAGTTAATCTCGTAGTCTATTGGCGGGAGCAAATTTTTCTCGACTCAGACAATTTGGGGGTGCTGGGGTAAAATATTGTGTTTTAACATTGGTTAGAGTTTTTTTTGGTCATAATTTACTTTGGGGCACAGAGTATGTAGTAATTTGGAGTGAACACTTTTATTTTGTTTTGTAAAAGCAGGTCACCCTTATCTAAACATAAGGTCAATAAATTGATAGGATATTATAATTATTAGCACATCTATCGTTCGCAAAATGGATATTACTTTTAATATGAGAGAGGCAAATGTTTATTTTACAATTTTTGAGGAGTTGATTTGCATTGAGTTTTATTTTTATTCGATAAAAACACCAGCAAAAAATAAATAAACAGCTGGTGGCGCTACGCCCCGTCAATACCAGGAGACCTATAAATCATATAAATGACGCTAGTTCAAGTGGTAACGACTGAACCCGAAAAACGTATCAGTGTGCCATCCAAGTGCACTCTCCTCTCTCACGGCTCGTAACCTTACAATTTTACGATCACTTTTATTACTAGACGCTTTCGTGCGCGATTACCCTCCAGAGTGGGTTCTGCTGTTAGGCGCCCTGCAATGTGAACATTCACCCCACGCGCTACACAACCACATCGATCTACTACAGCACCATTGCTCCGTGATACACGGTAACATTGAGTGCGATGTTGACAAAACTAGCAATGAATGTGGAATCTAGGAGTACAATCGATGAGGGTGGGACGGTTGTCAGCAATTACATTTTAATGCGTGTTTTATTATCACGGGCGTCTAATGTACTAGTGCATTAATTTATCACCTCCCCTGTTTACGAGTTACGGCTTGACAATTGAAATGATGGTGTATTCTGTATTCAAAGGAGACTGACGTTTGACCGACTTACGTTGAGCTCCCGCGTTGGTAGTAACCCTTTGGTTGTGGGTACGTGGGGGGCGCGCGGGGATGAAGCGAGGTTTCTAGCTAGTTTGGACATGTCGCACAATCGTTTGGACAGACAAGCGATGGACGTATCAAAGGACTGCCAACTGGAAATGCAGTTGCAGTTTCGATTGAATCGAGAGACGTCTGCGGCATGCCTCTGTGAAGTAAAGGTTGATTGGATCGTGTCTATACGGCTGATACGCTGGCAATGTTTGGTTTCGGCGAATGGCAGTGAACGTCAGGCTCCCTTAGTTAAAATGTATTGTTTCTTAACGATAGTCGCTTTGTTTGTGCAGTTTATTTGTTCAAATAGAACATTGTTCGTGCTGATGGTAAAACCAGATAGGTAGAGAGTCGGCTTTAATGCTCCGCAAATTGTGAAAATAACATCAAAGACATAATGGGCTTTTAGAAGTGGCTAGCGTTTCATTATTCATAACCCAGTAAGCACGCGGTTTCACTGCTTATTATTAAAATGAAGTAGATTACAGGCCGTCATGACTTGAAAAGTGTCATTACCGTCAGCCATTCGTCATTCTCATTTCGTAATAATCACGTTGATACATTTCAATTATGACGTTTAACGTCAGAATGAAGTATTGCTGGTATCATTACTGTGGGCGTTGTGACATCGCCCAGTGACACTATAATGATCAGCTCATGACGTCGAGTTGACATACACGCGACGTCCAACCAACAAAATTCATGTTTTCGAACAAATATAATTGATATTTATACGATTGGTAATTTCAATAAATTGCGATGGTATATTTATGGGGTTCTGGATTATAGTGTTAGTTTGAAAGGAAGGCATAAAGTGTGTCGCCTGCTTCCCGCCCGCGTGGGTGACAACAGAATGAAATAAAAATTACGTTAGCTGTCAACTCGTTCACTACATGGAAGTTGTGTCGTAACTACTAGGAGTCAGGAATGAGGTTAGCTTGAATTTTATTAAATGTTTTAGATTCTTAGTAATCGTCGGACTTGTTTTTTAAGAAACGTATATTTTTTATAGCTAACTCAAACTGATTTCAACCAGTGTGCTATTTTGTTCTAATAAGAAAGATTGACTGTACACCACAAACATTCAAAATTTTAACTAACCTAACGTATAAACATGACTCCGCCACCTACAAAATAAAGTAAGACATAATTGATGAAGCAATTCACAAGATTAGTAATTCAATATCGACCACTATAAGTACCAGGCTATAATTATCATTTATATAGCCATCGTTCAGCTATTAAAACAGATATTGCATAAAGTATAAAGTTATTGATCGTAAAGTATCGTAATGAACTTATGTATACAATAGGTAACGATCTTTGTCTGCCCTTTATAGCTGAACAAAAGAATGATAAAGTATTACCAACAGTTGTACAACTGTACTTAACAACGTCATTAAGTAATGTTTATGTATTGATTATTGCAGGGCAAAAGAAACCAGATGGATTGGATATGAAAGGCACAGAAGTGAACTTGAAGGCCTGTATCGTGCAGTACTCGGTGATAGATACACATCTGAATATACCTATTCAATCAGGTAGCAAGCCGTTCAACCATTTTCAGAAACATGAAAACGGAATAAACCAACGAGTGAGTGTAGAAACTTTAGTGTACACAGCATCAGATAAATACAATTATGTATCAGTATAACTATCAGTAACAATAGACTCAAGAGAAGTTGAAGATGCAAAATTACATTCTCCAACAAAACCAATTCACCTGAAAGAACAAGAAAGAGTACCAAATATTCGAACCCCAGCAACAAGTAAAGCCACGTTGCGAGCTAGTTTCTCTAATAAAACAGAACAAACACTTTTATGATACGCCAAGCGTGCCCACATAACATAAATCATCGTCTGCTCTAATGGATAACCAGATATAAATCTATTTATGCAAAGTTTTCAATGCACATTTCGCATGCTAGATGACTATTTGCGTCATATACGGGGTTATACTTTACATCAACTGTTCGCTCGTTATACGTTCGTTAATTTGATTGAATGAGCATAAAGAATGATATTTTCTGTTTTTACAAGGATGAATGTTGGGGCCTAGCGTATTTTTCTTGATTAACTGATACAGTAATCCGTCTTATGAGTAATTTATCAAAGAGACGTAAATTCTTTTGAAAAAGAAAAGCCCGAAATAATTTAAGGAGATTGACTGACAAATCAATCTCATAATGCAGCTCAGTATTATCAAGCTGACGACCTTCTACCTTCTATTGGCCAACCAGGTTTAAAATCCAATTGATGTAACTTTCTTTATTAACTGTAGTCCCAATGTCTACAGTAATAAACACATTATCAACTTCCACGAAATTAACAAAGCCAAAGTCAAAATCAACAAATTATTCATCGAAATAATCGCTTTTCAAACTACCAATAGCAGTCAGTAACATTGTATCAACTTCGTACCCAATGATTACTGTCCCTATAATTCAATGGAAATTATTGTCTGCACTATGTAATTTAACTTTTATGAAATAATTTTTCCTTCATTGCGGTGTCCTGTCATTGAAACTAATTGAGATTTTATGTTAATGTCCTTTTTTATGAGCTGTCAGACTTCTAGGTGGAATCTTATACGGTTTTTAGGGTTCCGTAGTCAACTAGGAACCCTTATAGTTTCGCCATGTCTGTCCGTCCGTCCGTCTGTCCATCCTCGCTTAATCTCTCTGACTGTTAGCACTAGAAAGCTAAAATTTGGTACCAATATGCATATCAATCACGCCGACAAAGTGGTAAAATAAAAATTGGAAAAAAATGTTTTATTAGGGTAACCTCCCTATATGTAAAGCGGGAAGTGATTTTTTTTTTTATTTCAACCCTAACGTGTGATATATTGTTGGAAAGGTATTTAAAAATGAATAGGGGTTTCCTAAAATAATTTTTTGATAATGTCAATAATTTCGGAAATAATCGCTCCAAAAGTAAAAAAACAATGTGTCCCCCCCTCTAACTTTTGAACCATAAGTTTAGAAAATATGAAAAAATCTGAAAAGTAGTAATTTATAAGGACTTTCTAGGAAAATCATTTTGAACTTGATGGAAACAACAGTTTTTGTACAAAGACAAAAAGTTGTACAAAATAATTTCTGGACTAAGTTTGTAATATATTCGTATATGCAAGCATTTTTACATAATGGATACCCACCTTTAAACTCATAAGTGGGAAGACTTATTGTGACGGACGGGAAACTACGGAACCCTACACTGAGCGTGGCCCGACACGCTCTTGGCCGGTTTTTTCTTTATTGTTGTAAATTGTGATGCCTGGATTAAATTTTTGGCTGAGTGGTGGATGTGTAAGTTTGGTATTAGTATTGTTTTTTCTGATTTTATCTTCTGGAGTTCTATCTGCTTCAGCTTTGTCTTTTGTTTGTCTAAATAATACTTATCAATATGGATGAAAATACTTGAACCTATTCCAATAGGTGCCGTTTTTGCAAGTAACTTTCTTTTGTAAATAAAACCATCACTATGATTTTCGAAAGAGTTGGGAAATGTGGGCCTTTATATTCCTTTCTTATTAATTGTGCTACGTCTATCTTATTTATATTTTGAAAGCCTTAAACAGCTAAGCAACGTAATTAATAGACTTCTTTTAATTATAGCGGCAGGCGCCAAAGATGTTAATAGTTCTAATTAAGGTAATCTAGTAAGTAATCGTAATAAATTACAGTAATTACTATCGACTTATCTTATAAGTGCGAAAGAGGATGAGACTAAAGATTAAGAGTAATCTGTCTCCATCTATGTAACATTACGAACTTGGTAAAAGAATTTCTAGTGATGGTATCTTAGTAGTTGGAGGGGTAATCTTTCACAATATCTCTTCTACAAGTAAATTGATAATATTAAAGCGATATATAATTATTTCCGGGAAAACTTACAAGCCTACAAGATGGTATTGAGGTACCTATGACGTTGTGTGATAAATCTGTTCCCAAAGTGACAGATTACCTATGACAAATAGAGGTATATACGAAAATACATGTCTTTTTTAAACTTTCACGATCAGAACACATTATAATACACAATATAAACGGGTATTTATCGCGAATTTTACCTTTAGCCGTAGTCTTCTCGCGACCACGGCTGGTGCAATCCGGTCGAAACGTCGGGCTTATATTAAACGAAAATACTGATCCAATTTTCACGATATCTATATCTATACTAATATTATAAAGAGGTAACATTTGTTTGTAAGTTTGTATGTAGGGGGTAATCTCCGGAAGTAATGAACTGATTTCAAAGATTCTTTCACCATTAGAAAGCTACATTCACCCTGAGTAATATAGGCTATATTTTATCCCCGTACTCCCACGGGAACGGGAACTACGCGGGTAAAACCGCGGGACGTCCGCTAGTTAATCATAAAGGTATGAAAAAAATAAAATTTAAGCTCAAAACCAACCCAAGACCAAAGACAAAATAAAAGATGGACAAATACGACAGTACCCTTCTAGTCCACTACCCACAATACCCACAGCACCTCATTATTCAGTC
Organism: Xestia xanthographa; assembly: GCA_905147715.2. NCBI lineage: Eukaryota > Metazoa > Arthropoda > Insecta > Lepidoptera > Noctuidae > Xestia > Xestia xanthographa. The sequence goes on along the minus strand of LR990653.1, from coordinate 29,216,588 downwards.
AGTCAAGTTTTCCTTTATCCCTCAAATCACCCATTTCAAGTGAAATGATCCCTCTCACTGGACGGTCCTCATCAGTTCCACTGAGTTCAGTCTACTGAATTACCGTAGCTTCGTGAGTTATTCGACTAAATATGTCATCGGGCTTTGATACAGATGCATTAATAAGGGGCAGTGCTGAGTTATGGCATATGGAAATAGTAGGTGGGGATGTGCCGCAGTTGGAAAGTTTCGATAATTTAATTTTGTGGGTGAAAAGAGACAATAAATGAATTTTTTGGGATTGAGCGTAGGTTCTCGCCTCTGAAATTTTATTAATTGACCACTGAGCAATATATTTTTGGTGTGCATTTCGATTTATTTGCTATTTTTAGGATTGATATTTTCACGCAAAACCATTGAGTATATTTTAAGAAATACTAACACTGTAATGTCTGTACTGCCTCGATGGTCAAGTGGTCACAAGCACGACTGCTGAGCATGAGGACCTGTGTTCGGTTCCCGGGTCGGGCAAACTGTCATTGGGTAGCAGCTCAGTAGCAGCCACGGAGTCTGGATTTGCGCTCATTTGATGGCAATAGGCTCGCCCCCTGTTACATGGGACTTAAACATAACTGCCGAATTATAGGTGTACTACCTATTAGGTACACCTCTGCCTAACCTTTCGCGGATTACAGGCGTGATGTTGTGTGTCCCGAAATAAAAGGTAGAAATTCAGAGAATTTTATGGTAACGTTTGTCAGTAAAGAAAATAAACTTTAACGACTCTTTTCTTTCAACAAAATCTATCGACAATTTTCCCCTCACACCGACACTTCCACATCACTGCCCCACACCTGTCCCTCATAAACCATCAGCATATAAATACAAAACAAATCTGCTGCCCCTTTTATCTCTAAGCGCAACGATAAATTACGGCTGAGCCCTTATCCAGCAGTTTTGAGCTTGAGATAGGCCGCTAACAAGTTTCACGGTATTTATGGCAAGTAAAACTTTAATTGAGTCGGCTGTAATGTATGGATTTTATTGGGTACTATACTCGTAAATAATTTATGTAGAAAATATTGTAATGTTGTTGAAGAAATCATTGATTAATAATATTCGCAGATTATTTTTTTACGATAATTGATTTGTGAAAGGTAAAACCTAGTTGTATTGGTTTTTCCTTTCACTAAACAATTATCGTATAAAAATAATCCTTTGCTACCTTGTTTTAAGTCATTTAATCATTTATTAACACAGGTTAAAAGTTTTATGTAAACCACTCATGCGCATTTATTATCTACGGTAAACTGAAAAATCTAAAGCTTTTGAAAAGTGCTGTGGCTTGTGACGTTCCTTTAATATTTTTCAACATTTTTCAATGTCTTTGCTGAAATCGAAGCAGATTTTAGAGCTGTGCAGGTAGCTACAATACCTACTGATCTAACACCATTTGAGTTTCATCGACACGAAAAAAGAGGAAGAATGTCTTTGCTAGTCAATGATCTCAATACAAGTAATTTAAGCTGTGGATAAATCGGGAACTTGCTATGTTAAGTAAATCAAGTCCATTTTCCACTGTTTAAGGATTTCCAAAGATTTCCATAACAATAAAGTTATCGTATACAAATCTAAGTCTCGCTATATTTAGGCAGTCGCTGAAGCAGCACGGCCGCTTGACTAACCATCCACAAAACGATTTACATCCGCGCGATCGCTTCCACAAAGCTTTGATCACGGACCCGCCCGCCTCATACTAATTAAACCGACTGAACTGAACAAACGTTACTCCTAATTAAATAACGGCAATAATGAGCTATTATGAAAAGTTTAACCGCTCGGAAATAATCACTGAACACAACACTAGCCAATAACCGATTTAACCGACCAAGCACCAGACAAACGTCTCGTAAATACACGTTTATACGAAAAGCAATCTCATTCAACGATAGCTTTAACACTAAAATATCATTTTTTAAATCTGACGTCGTAATGCGCGCCGCGGGTCGGACAGACCACCTTGTCAGCCAGCGCGTAAATTAACATGAGAACGTCATACAAAGGTAACCCTTCGCCGCCGCATAATAAACTAGTCGGTCGGAGAGCCCCGCGGCGCGCCCGCGGTGTGCCCGCGGTGCCGCCTATTCAAACGGCCGGACATTATCGTAAATATTGTGGTATTTATTCAGATTTCGAGCACAAACAATTCAATTCACGCACCGGCTGCTAATTGGGCATAAATCGTCGTAAAAATATTCAATAAGCTTCTCGCATCGATTAATATTTTAAACACTGAATGCCTTCATTTGAATTCGAATTAAGCGGCGCGTAGATAATGCTGTTCGTCGATTTGTCGACGGGCGACCTATTGGAAGGGTTTGTTTTTATTCTGTTTTCATTCGACAACAAAAAAGCACGTAAGTATATTGCTTCACGGCATGGTACGAATTAATCGACGATTATTCTTGATTAATTTGTTTTGGCCGTCTTAATGCTCGAATATCGTTAAACTCACTCGCACGGAATTAATTATACGGGGTTATTTCAACTATACGAGTTGGTATAATAGAAAAAGTAGGCACGTTATGAATTTCATGCAAAACAGCGATCATTATTCAAGCTAGCGAGATAGTGAAACTGGACTTTAATGGCGGGCCGTTAACATATAAACGAAAAGCATTTACAGTGAAAAAAAGGTAACACGCCAGACGGCAACACGAAAAACGTCAAGTTGAACACTTTATAATAGAAATAATAACGCAACAGCCGCCATGAATTATTGCCCACATTTCATGTTAAATTGTATGTAAATGGCGGACCGGTGCGACACGGCTCCCACAATAACATAATAATGGTGGATTTGTGACTCACGTCAGGTTGTTAGTGTGTACTTAACCCTTTATCGGGACACGCACGCGGGACGTGAGATCATTACTCGGGTCGCGGCGACCGCTCACAATGGGAATGTACGCGTTAGACCCCGCGTCTTACGAGGGTTAACGTTGAATTTCGTGAACAAGTAACATGTATGTTTTTCGTCTCGATACCGGTTCCCGATAACACTCATTTGGGTTACAATAGATATATTTTTTATTCAAATTGGACGTGTACGTACACAATGGTAAGTTTAAACGCTACTGAAGCGATTAAATGTACGATTTATGTTTCTGTTAGTCAAATAAACAAGTATTGAACTGGTTTTTTTAATTGAACGAGTTCAGTTTGTGTTGTAGGTATGTTTGTTGTTGTTCGAAGATGTACTATGTCAATAAATTGAGGACTAAATGACGTTCTAGTTAAAGTGTTGGTTGTACTAACTGAGCAATAGTGGGAATTGAAATAAAAAAGTAAGTCAAATAATTACCTTTGTGGTAAAAACTTAAAACGCGTGTACGCTCGTTTTAATTTGAATACAACACACACACAGAATTGTATGTAGACATAATTGTGTGTAACAGAATTTGAATTTTTATTCTGTCTGAAAAGAGACTCGGTACCACAAAAAGTTCATTTTATTTTCAGAGACACTGAAAACTCGGACATTCAAAATGAAAATCATTTTTGACATTTACACACATACACACACACTTTCACATTACATTAAAACATTAGGTAGGTACATTATAACTTCTTAACTTGATTGCCTGCAATTGTCAATAAGCAAGAAAAAAAATCTCTCTCACCTTCTTTATCTCCTGCTGTCTGTATTTTCAAATCAACATTTGCCTAGCAGCCGAAGAAATATAGACTGGTCCAGCCACGAGCAAAGTCAGACTAACCCCACTAGACCAGACGAGTCAACACAGACTTCCATCCCAACACACCTACGCCCATGTACACACAGTCGATGCAATAACCCGAAATCGCATTACCTCGGATCAAAGTGGCAGACGATCCTCCTACTCGTTACATCAGTGATTTTGTAACAATCGCCCGGGGCTCGGAAATTGCTTCCCGATCCCTGAAACCACCCTTATCCTCCAGGGATGCTGGCTTTGGAGGATGGAGGATAAATAATTAAGTTTTATGTTTTAGATTATTATGTGGTGCTTGTTTTAATTGTTTGTATGTTATTGGGAATTGGTGTACCATTGTTCGAGGGATCTTGATGAAACATATTTTTTAAATAATTTTCCTTGGTTTTATGATAACTGAAGAAGTGTGGCTTTAAACATGAGCCATCTGATCCTTCTTAATATGTAGAATGTTAGGAGCAAGATTCTTATTCGAATATATTGTTGTTTTTATGTCTATAATCATGGATATAAACTTCGTGCTCCACATATTCTGCGTCGACAGTGAGAAATCATTGTTGGAAGAAATTTTGTTTTTTTCAGGATTTTTTTAAATTTGTAGCTATATCTTCTCGTAAAACTGTATTTAAATTATGAAATTTAAATTCTGGGTTAAGCTCGCCGTTGAACATAAGCTATATATTTTCATTTGTGTGTATATTTTTTTAATTTTGTGAGCAATAAAGAATAAGAATAAAATATACACTATCTATAATATACTCAAATTTCAGCTTCTAATTTGGCTGCTCTTCAGTCAGGATTATGCAAAAAATTAAAATAGGTACGAACATTTCCCAGCAAACTACCAAACGGAGTAGAAGGCCGTTCCGTGGAAATAACTTTCAAAACATGTGTCCCACGGCATTAAAGTCACTTCAAATAACCTGCATTAAATCATCCAGTCACTGTGTGAGGAAAAACCAGCTGTTTTGCATATTGAACGATTGCAAGAATCAATAGGAAATATCTGTTGAATATGAAGTTTTTCTCAATTTTCCCTAGCCTGTTGTGTTTGAGAAGGAAAATAAAATCGGCTGGAAATGGAAAAAAAGGCTGACAATGTAGTTGTAATGCTGAAATTGCATGAGATGTTTTATTTATTAGGGAAAGGCATGACCATCGAAGGACTCTTGACAAGTCAGGATACATACATTCCCATTTGAGCACCCATCAATATTTTAGCTTGGTGTTCAATCGGGAATTTATTTTAAAATTATGGCTTTTAATGGGATTAATTACAAGCTGTTCGGTAGTTTATGACAGTCTCATACATTTTTGACTTTCACTTTGTCTAAACCCTCAGTTGGGCGGTATATTACGAGTACCAACTCAGTCCACACGTTGATTACAGAAAACGATGAAATTGTTGTCCGTACAGAGTGGGCAGTACAGGGCAAAACCCAAGGCAAAACCCAAAACAATGATTAAAAAACCGGTCAACGATATCAGGACTTTTGTTGCAGAGAACTGACTATTATCTCCTTGTAATTTTTCGGACTTAAAGTTTAAATACCACATTTATTTATCACAAAAACATTACCACCTGCCATCAGATCTAATTCTTATTCCCGCTGGTTCTAGTCAACCTGACACCTGACCAGTCTTGCAGTCACGTCTCATTTTGATAGCCGCCGCAATGATACCACCAATAAAACGTGCGTGTTTTCATTGGTCACCTGATGGCTTTTAAAAATATATACTGCTGTAGGTGAGCAGTTAATTTTCGCCATTAAACTGTACGTACGAACGTTAAAACTTACGAGTTATAAAAAGAAGAGTCTGAACAGTCAGGTAGTTTAAAACTATTTTCATGTGTAACTGGAAAATAACCTGTGCTGAAGGCCCCTAGGCTGAATAGAATCCTTCTTGCGTACGTGCATCTCTAACATGTTTTTTTTTTTGTTTTTGTGAATTACATCTGTCAGTTCAACCTATGACGCTGGCTTCTGCTAAACCGGACTATCTAGGGAAGTCTTGTGAGTAAGGCCTCCAGCCGGGGCATGGGACTTGTAAAGAAAGCCACCCCGCATTAAGGGCCCTGTTCGGTCGTTGGGGTGAACAGCAAAGGGAGTTCCTCTTTTCCCTTTTATTATTTCTTTCACAGCATTTATACATTGATGTCTTGGTCCTCGTCTATTAACCATGTAAATTGTTACTCATTTTTTTCTTATGTATCGCAGCGGTGGCCCAGTGGTGGCGGCTCCGACTTACGAACAGTAAGTGGTGGGTTCGAACCCAGACAGGCGCATTACTTTGTGTAATTTATTTCATCACCACTGCTCTCAAAACGGTGAAGGAAAACATCGTGAGGAAACCGGCATGTCCCAGAACCAAAAAATTCGAAGACATGTGACACTACTAATCCGCACTGAGCCCGCGTGGTGGATTATTATAGCCCATTCCCTCTCATAGAGAGGAGGCCTGTGTCCCAGCAGTGGGAACATTAATAGGCTGATGATGATGATGATAATGATCTATTTCGTATATCTTTTAACCATTATTTGTTTTTGAGGTTTCTTCTCTGTTTAAAACTTACCTTACCACGGGGCCCATGACTAAAATTTTCATCTTTTTCAAACTCTTTGTGTTAACAAAGTTCTTCATACAGAAGACTAACATTAGACTGTTCCCTCCATCCGTGCCTGTGATCAGACATGGAGGATTACGGCTATCATACATTAGCACAAGCGTAGAGGGGTAAGCAGAATGTGTGTTTGTTTTACTGTTTAATTCTTTGTTAGGACCCGTAGCATCGCTAAGATATTGAGATTTTAAATGGACACTTAAAGTACTTACGGGATAATATCCGTGATTTTCTTTTGATTTTATGAGCTCTCGATATTTCGACGCTGTTGCAAGCATCATGATCGCGGGAATACTGAAGAGGTATACGGGTGGGACGAAAATTATTTATTACTAGCTGTTGCCCGCGGCTTCGCCCGCGTGAAGTTCGGTAACTGTCCCACGGGATCATACTAAAGGGATAAATAGTATCCTATATGTTAATCCAGGTTATAAACTATCTATGTACCAAATTTCATAATCATCACAATTATAATCATCACAAACGCTATCACAATCACCACCACTATCACCATCATTATCACTGTCACAATCACAATCACCATCACCATCATCGTTATCACAACAACCATCACTATTCTAATCACAATCACTATCACAATCATTATCACAATCACCATCATCGTTATCACAATCATCACAATAATCCTGTAAAGAAATCGAATCCGCCATCTTTTGGATCTAAAAATAAATGCCATATTTGTAATCAGTACCAATGATAATCTCGGAATCGACACCCATATTGATTTTTAGACTTTCAACCCCATCGCACCTCAACAGGGGATGATGGTATTTCAGGTTCGCCACATTAAATCTTAAAATCGCTGTTTTTGTAATACACCCGACCCGATACACCATACAAATAATACCAAACCCATTTCCCCCTTCAGGGGTTGAATTCTGAAAAAACCTGAAACCCATTTCTACTAATTTATCGATAGGAGTACTCCTGCTAATTTCGAATAAAATAGTCTAACTAATGTTGTTTCCCCATGTAAATTTTGGAACCCCGTTTCAGCCCCTTAGGGGGTGAATTTTGAAAAATCCTTTCTTAGTGCACCCTTAAACCTCATAAGGAACCTATGTGACAAATTTGGAATCTCTAGACTCAGCGGTTTGGGCTGTGCATTGATTTTTATACTTTGTCACCCAATTTCCCTCTCTTGGGGGTTTAATTCTGAAATAACCTGAAACACAAATGTTTACTCAATTATCGATAGGAGTATTCGTGTTAAGTTTCAAATAAAACAGTTTAACTAATCTTGTTTCCCATACAAACTTTGGAGCCTTAAAAATTATGTCTTAGTGCACTCCTTGACCACATAAGGAACCTACTTGCCAAATTTGGAATCTTTGTACCCAGTGGTTTAGGCTGTGCGTTGATATGTCAGTCAGTCAGTCAGTTTCTTCTTCTTTTATATATTTTTACCCGACTGCGCCAGAAGGTGGGGTACTGTATAGATTTTATCTAAAATAGAAGTAGCCTAAGTTACTCCTTATTTCATCAACTATCTGCCAGTGAAAGTCCCGTCAAAATCGGTCCCGCCGTTCCAGAGATTAGCCGGAACAAACAGACAACAGACAAAAATTAAAAATAAAAATATTTTGGTATATGTACCCTATATACATTCATATGCATGTAGTAAAATGCGGTTGTTTTAATATTACAAACAGACACTTCAATTTTATTTATTTGTACAGATAAAGCCCCCTTTTCATCTTTCACCCCTTTATGGGTTGAAATTTTTATAAACACCGTTGCGTTAGCTTTCAAACATAAGCCTAGATAATAAATTTAGTGAGTTTTACTTCAAAGATTAAGGACTTTGCATAAACAACTTCATTCTCTTTTTTAACCCTTCGGGGGTGGAATTGTTAAAAATGCTGAGACACGTATCAATTAATTTTTAATCATCAGCCTAAACACAAAATTTGAAGATCCTAACTTTAAAACTGACGGACTTTCATACCCAACAGCTTCATCCCCTTTTTAACCCTTTAGGGGTAGAATTATGAAAAACGCTGAGACACGTGTCAATTAATTTTTAATTATTAGCCTAAACACAAAATTTGAAGATCCTAACTTTAAAACTGATGATTTTCCATAAACAACTTCATCCCGCTTTTTAACCCTTCGGGGGTGGAATTGTGAAAAATGCTGAGACACGTATCAATTAATTTTTAATCATCAACCTAAACACAAAATTTGTAGATCCTAACTTTAAAACTGACGGACTTTCATACACAACAGCTTCATCCCCTTTTTAACCCTTTAGGGGTAGAATGATCAAAAACGCTGAGACACGTAGGTATCAATTAATTTTTAATCGTCAGCCTAATCACAAAATTTGAAGATCCTAACTTTAAAACTGACGATTTTCCATAAACAACTTCATCCCGCTTTTTAACCCTTCGGGGGTGGAATTGTGAAAAATGCTGAGACACGTATCAATTAATTTTTAATCATCAGCCTAAACACAAAATTTGAAGATCCTAACTTTAAAACTGACGGACTTTCATACACAACAACTTCATCCCCTTTTTAACCCTTTAGGGTTATGAAAAACGCTGAGACATGTATGAATTAATTTTTAATTATCAGCCTAAACACAACATTTGAAGATCCTAACTTTAAAACTGACGATTTTCCATAAACAACTTCATCCCGCTTTTTAACCCTTCGGGGGTGGAATTGTGAAAAATGCTGAGACACGTATCAATTAATTTTTAATTATCAGCCTAAACACAAAATTTGAAGATCCTAACTTTAAAACTGACGGACTTTCATACACAACAGCTTCATCCCCTTTTTAACCCTTTAGGGGTAGAATTATGAAAAACGCTGAGACACGTAGGTATCAATTAATTTTTAATCATCAGCCTAAACACAAAATTTGAAGATTCTAATGACGATTTTCCATAAACAGCTTCATCCCCTTTTTAACCCTTTAGGGGTAGAATTATGAAAAACGCTAAGACACGTATGAATTAATTTTTAATTATCAGCCTAAACACAAAATTTGAAGATCCTAACTTTAAAACTGACGATTTTCCATAAACAACTCCATCCCCCTTTTTAACCCTTTGGGGGTGAAATTATCAAAAACGCTGAGACACATATAAATTAATTTTTAATCGTCAGCTTAAACACAATATTTGAAGATCCTAACTTTAAAACTGACGGACTTTCATACACAACAGCTTCATCCCCTTTTTAACCCTTCGGGGGTAGAATTATGAAAAACGCTGAGACACGTATGAATTAATTTTTAATTATCAGCCTAAACACAACATTTGAAGATCCTAACTTTAAAACTGACGGACTTTCATACAAACTTCCATCCCCTATTTAACTCCCTTAGGGGTTGAATTTCTAAAAATCCTTCCTTATTCCTTGTCTACATTATAAAGGAAACCTCTGTGCAAAATTTCAGCTTTCTAAGTCCAAGGGCTTGGGCTGGGCGTTGATGAGTCAGTCAGTCAGTCAGTCAGTCAGTCAGTCAGTCAGTCAGTCAGGCCTTTTCTTTTTATTTATATAGATAGATAGATAGATTAGCAGACAAATCTGTCTACCCATTTCTTCTTTTTTTTTTCTCTTTAAGTGTAGTGAAAAACTGTGAAAGTCTAAAACAGTGTATATTAAAAGGAGTGTAGGGATATATTGGTGTGTTTATTGAATGAAATGTTTGCATCCTGAGAGAATATATCGGAACTACCGTTTGTTTCGGAGAAGCTTAAAATGTTAAAGAAAAAAAAACAGGTAAAATCTTGTAAGTTAGATTTTATATCAGATATATAATCATATCATACAGCAGCACAAAATAAAAAATACAAAATAGTAACTGAAATTCTGTGGCCAAGAATTAGGTGTAAACAGATTTGGAAGTCACAAAAACCAACTGGAATCAACTCTCCGCGGTTGTGATAAATTATATTCTTAAGAAAAGCTATTAATCGAATAATCTAATAAATCAATCATACGTGACACAATATAGCTAGATTAGATCTTTAAACCCAAATCTTGTCAAACGTGATATCAAAAACCCTGGCAGTAATTGTAACTGAGTTCATACCCCTGAATTACCATACAAAAAAACCTTTATTAAAATTCACACATGCATATAATTATTGTTCTGTCATCGTTAACCCGATCGATCACACGCTCGTCGCTAAACTCAGTTTAACACAATAGTACTTAATAACTTCACGCTTCGGTTGGCTTTCATGAATCACGCTGTGCTATTCTTACACAAATTAGTTGAAGAAAACATTAAAACTGATCAGGCAAATATAGGCCCTATTTTCGGAGGGGTAAAGTTGAGAAATGACGAAAGGGACGGCACTGTTTTGAAAGCAAAAAAACTGGATCATTTCCTTTTGACAATTGACGCGCTGAAGGGATCCCATCCATCTATGTCGTTGACTACTCGAGCCAGCCTGTCATGGCGTCCGTAATTGAGTGATTTAATTCATGTATTATTTATGAGACGGTGTGATTTCTGAATTTTAATTCGATTTAAATTGATAAACGTTTTCTTGGAATTGGAGGATAGTGTGTTTCTGACACCTGTCATATTGGGTAAGCTGTTTGGGAAATGGGTCCTAGTTCCGACGCCTGAGAACGTATTGTGAGAAAAATATTAAGGGCTTCTGTAGTTGACTTTCTTTATTACTAAAAGGTTGTATTATTGCTGTCTAATTAAGTGCTTGTTTACTATCTGTGGTAGTTGTTCTAGTTATTATAGGAATAAGAATGAGAATATTAATAATAAAAACCACAATTTTACTTACTTTTGGCTAAACAGTGTTTTCTGCTTAACTTTCAACTGAACTCTTATTTTACCCCTATAATCACACATACATACGTCTCTTGAATGTGTGATATTCTTAAATGTATTACAAAAAATGCATTTTTCTACCTTCCATCTGCTGAAGTTTATATTATTGGTCAACCTTACACAATATCATTTTAACTCTACATATTACCAGTACGAACCATGACTCCTTAATGCACTAATGACTCAACAAGACCGGACAGGATTCATATCATTAACATTGTAATCATGTATCCACCAAGCCATGAAATTCTATGTTTGCGTAAAACATATTACGCGCATTCAATTCTTCTGATGGATTATACCTCGTTATTATAATATTTGAGTAGGGACAAACGTGTCGGTCTGCCATGTGTGTTGAAATTGGTGAATTTGTGTGACAAAACTTATGATGACATTTTTTATAGTACACATACGTGGCTTTATACTTTGGTATTATTGTAACTTGTAACTTATAGAGCTGCAAACATATTTGAACAATATAATTAAGACGACCCGAATGGCGCAGCGGAAGTGAGGTATAATAAGTATGTATTTACAAACAAAAAGTATCTATGTAGTATATCAATTTTATTATTTGGTGTCCACGACACAAGCCTCGTTGCTTAGTGTGGCGCTAGATAGCACTGTGTGTAATGTCCAGCGATATTTATTTTATTTAACATTATCCACTTCGGCACTTGCAACATCAAACTACAAGACTCATTTCATTCAGGGTTGTAAATACATGCTGTACTTATAGACAGGCTTTTGTCTGACGATACTCAACCAACACAATGTTGATACCTTTACCTTTAATACCTACCTTACCAGACCCATCAAAAGAAATTTTGAACATAATTATGCACAAACACACTCAAGAACTTTCAAAACGTCAAACAGACACTCGAAAATTACTCTCACCGAAAAAGAACCCCGCGAGCATCTCCGGGTGTATTCAGAACATTGCCAAACGAACCAAAGGGGTCATTTCACGTCAACTCATGAAGCAAAGGTATTAATTTACGGTATTTCATTGAACGCGCCATGTTTTCTTCTACCGACTTCCTTTGTTGTGACTGACAGTGTAATAACGCATTATACCCTTTTAAATTCATTGTTGTTAAGTTTTTGTATACCGTATTATCGGTTGCTACTGTTTAAATTATGGATCGTCATTCCCTTTTCTTTGATATGCTCGTTTGAATAAGTATGGTGGTTGGATGGTTTGTTTTCAACGGAAAGTAATACGGTTTGGGTGGTTTTCTATTGTGCAACAATGTTGCTAGCCGCTTGGTTGTTGAGGTATTAACCACTCCTTCTCTTCCTGTGGGTGTTCTACTTGGATTATTGGTAATTACATTATGTTTAAAAGCGCCAGCATTTGCCTGTAGAAACGTAGGTATAATAAATTATTCTAGTTTCTGTTAAATTTGATATCTTTTTGACTTAACAAGGTCTACGAAAAATTGACGTTCATTTTAAATTCAGCATTTTTTAAATCCAGGCTTGCCAGCTTTTTGTTATCTGAGACAAACAGCGAGTAAGACCTTCGATGTCCTTCTCCGAAGCAATTTATTTAGAGAATAAGTTATAATAACATCGTGCTACAAATGAGACAATATGACAAACATGGCAATTTGCTACAGAATTTGGCTTTTCTTTCATTTCACTCGCTCATATCTCCCGATGTTGGAATATCGTGTTCGTGGGCTAACATTCTGCCCACTTGCGGGGGGTGAATTACATGTCACATAGTCTATTGCTTTGTCTTTTTAATATTGTATTATTATTTTGCTCTTATTTAATGCTCAGCGACCTGAGTCAAATCCACATAACTATTCCGAATTACCAATCTTTTTTGTAATAATTTGCATCTACCGCAAACATTGTATTCAAGAATTTTTATTGTATCCATGATATTTCAGAATCTTGTCTCGTCTTCAAGCCCAATCTTTGTTCTGTTAGTAAAAACCAAACTTTGTAATAAAATGAACTGCTGCCGAATGGCAGCTTTTTTCTTAGAAGAGAATTAAGAGATAAAATTTTGCATCTGGGGTATCAGGCGACGGGAACCTGAGACCCCAGATGCAAAATTACGGACCCTTGGTGTGACTCTGGAACAATGTTAGCTTAGTAAAGTGAAGACACATTCTAACTTATAGAATCAGCTACCGCTATTGCTTATGTCGACACCTAACAACATCCAAACACGGCAATTTGACGCACGCGTTAGTCGCAAGATCCACAATTTCTGCGCAAATATAACGCCATTGTTTCTTTCATTACAAAGTGGGGTCGCGTTTAATATCGCGCGTCGGCCGTGTGTGGTCTGCCTAATTGCTCGTTACATGTTCCGACGTGTTAATACGGATTCAGATTGTCTTATTAATGTGTTCTGGGGGTTAAGTGAACATATAAAAATGGTTGTTGAAGATATTTAGCACCATAATATTATTTTAAACGTATTCAAAGAACGTTAACCTCCTCAAATCGATAAAACTCATTTGAGAGAAGACCGAGATTCTTGGAACACGTTTGCCCACTAAGATGGATGATATTATGGATCCAGGTTTCTTAAAACACACCCCCCATAATTATCTACTAAAATCAAAATACAATATCTTCTGTAGTTCTTACGACACACACTGAAGTTTATATCCTGAACACAATATTACTCAGAAGCAAGTTGAGATAGTCCAAATGTAGATAGCTCATAATTGGTCTAGTAGATCAGAGGAAACTACAGTGACCGCCAGTGGACTTGAATGAGCTGACATCATTGATGTTTCAGCATTATCTATGAGGACGGCAACAATAGTATGACAGTGATTCCGTTAATCTAAAGAAAACCTCCATCACCCTTCACCACCAATTTTCCGCTGACGTCACAAAACTTACATCACGCCACTTACGTAAGCAGGGGCGGCAGACGTCGGTGTCGGCAGTGACGGGCGATCGGCAGCCGTGGCGGCAGCCGGTAATTCTTTATGATTGATTATCTCCTGGCTAATGAGCTTCGCCAGTATTGTTGGGCTGGTACAAGAGAGGAGGTTGAAGCGTTATGAACATGACACACTTCATAATCTCTCTCTGCTGATAGAAATAAGAATTCTACTACACTACAACAGCCCATAACGTTCATACTGCTGGACATAAGCCTCTCCCATGATGGGAGGAATTTGCCGTAATCTCTACGCTTGGCAGGTGGATTAGAGATCGCAGTGATGAAAGACTAACAGAAAACGCTGCTGCCCATTCTCTGGTCTACGGAGGCGCAAGGTGTTCTGCCTCAGACATTAGTCACTTTATACGACATCCGTGAGTGTAGTGGGTTGGTTCTATTCTACTCTGCCGGATACCACACGGCTAATGAATAAGAATTCAGTTTAAGAGTTTTCAGGATGATGGCATAGCTAGCTAACACAGGCTTACTTTTGAAATGTATGCTTTTTGCGCATATTGGTAATGTTAATTGGAAGAATCAACTAAGATAGGTCGAATATAAGATGCAGAATGAAGTGAAACAAACCAGAGGATCCACAAAAACGATACAAATACTGTTTTGTGAAGATGACTCTGAAAGACTCGTAAAAATAAAATGAAAATCTGAAATGATTCAAAAGTAACAGAAATCAAAGTCTACAAAGAAAAAGAAGACAAAATAATTCAAAAGCAACTGAAATAAAAGCTCTGTAAAGATCAAAGAGAGCTAGAGAAGAAAAAAATCGAAATACATCGAGATTATTCGAGATCTTCAAAAATCGCTATGTCCTCCAATTCGCGCCTGTCCCATTATGAATTATGATCGCTTTCCTCCACAATAAGTGCATAAATAGGGGCCGGCTGATGGCCCGGTATAAATCACGCCCATCCATCATCCGCGCCGTGCCAATGTAAATATTGTACATCTTTTTGTATTGGCAGAAGTCTCACTGGTACTACAGTTTAGTTCATCTCAACATAAGGAATCATTTTTATTCTCCAGTTATCTGTGTTCTCTTCCACTTGAAGTTATTCTTTCTAGCTAGATGTTTATCATCTTATCTAAAATCCCAACTTCATATAAGATATTTCTTGTTACCGCTAACCTGAATTTACCTACTTATCTTACCGTTGAGTTAAGTTAAACTCTTTTAGGTTCTCTATCAGTGATGTTCACAAATGCAGTTGCTTCATCATTTCAGCCGAAAGACGTCGACGACTGCTGGACATGGGCCTCTACCAAAGGGGGGTATTTGCCATAATCACCACGCTTGGCAGGCGGGTTGGCGATCGCAGTGCGGTTGTTACAAAAGCACACAGAACGCTGCTGCCCATTCTCTGGTAAGTCCCTTAGTCGCCTCTTACGACACCCACGGGTAGATATGGGATGGCGCTATTCTTTACGTCCGACACCATACAGAACAAACGCAGTTTCTTAATGAGGCCCAAAAACATTAGAAACTTCTTCATAATTCTTTTCTTTATTCATAAAGCATCGTTTATTTCTTTGTGTCAACTCTTCATCTTTTAAAACTGTTGTATCTTTACTAATTATTTTAGGGGCTTCCTGATTGCCGTTGTCATTAGCCGTCATGTCAATCTCAGTTCACTTATCAAAGTCCCTGAAACACACAACAGCGTTTCGAGAATCAATACCATCTCCTCCATTCTCAACATTTATATTACATTCAAGACGTGACTACAAGAAATAAATACGGCACACAGCAACATACATACAGATAGTACAAAGCCAAACATCTTGTTCGCGAGATGCACTTGCGTCGACGGAAGTCACACGGACGCTTTCAGATCTGTTACTGAAATAGACGACGGAATTGGACAGAATTGGCGAAAACAATATGTCATTGTTACTGGTGGGTTGGTTGGTTTATGTATTTATTTTTTTCATCATACTTTATATCTTGAGAACTTATTTCATTTATTTAGGTATTTATTGACACACCAACGACTTATTCACTAAATCATTTACATGAATTAGATTATATTTCAACAGCTTTGCGGTGAATTCGTCACAGCACTTGTTTAGTCAATAATAAAAATTGAAATGGAAATATATGATAATAACAAAATTAAAATTTATAAAGTTTACATTGTATTTAAAATGTCAAGTAGTTAAATTAAATTACAGTATACTTAATTCAAAAATTAAAAAAAAACATTAATTAAATTGGAATAAAAAAACAATTACAAATTGTTTTTCATGTTTTGTCTAGGACTGTTATTTAACCAATTTTGAAATTCAGAAGCTGATTTTCTTCTGACTGTTCGTCTCCAGGAAAAGTTTATTCAAGGCTTTTGAAAACAAGCAATTATAGGCTAAAGTAAATATTCTAATTACACAATAGGTTTAGCTAATATTAAATTACCCAGAACACAAAAACAAACTCCAAAATACAGCAGTTTATTCAAGTCCCAAATACCACAGCGCTACCCACAAAGCTAAAGCTTAAACATTTTACACAAATAAAACTATTTCCATTTTGAGTCGGTCGGTCTTTTCTCGACCCTCCAAACTCTACCTTCCAGCGCTTCAAGCAACTCGGCCACTAAGTGCTTGTCGGACGCGGCGACATATTCAGCGCTGTATTTGCTTGGCGATCAAATACTACGTGTACAGCAGATATTTGTTAGTTTGAAATCTGTCAACGACTTTCGTTTGTTTATTGGACTTTCAATTGTTCGCTGGTGTTTATATGACAGGTTATTGGTTGACAAGTTGTCAATTTATGATGTTATAGAAGTTGGGGAATTGAGTTTGCTTTGCAGTTTAGTGGCACACTCTTATTTAAGATTGATAACCTGGTTTAACATTAAACATTATACTTCCTCGATAGATAAATGTTTGCTTATTGCACACTGGTTACTCTCAGACCATACAACGTTGTATACCTGAGAAATGTGGGACTCTAGTATAGCTATAGTAAGGCACGTAATATACTTATGTACTATCGAGGACACTCCCGCCTGACCACCACTAAGCTCATTTTTGCTTGCACTCGCAACATAAAAACGCTCTCAAGCCCCGCCCCGTTGACTTTGTGTAGAAAAAATGAATGAAAAGATACCGAATCGGCCGAGTGCAATGACGACGCACGCCAAACGAGAGTTATTGTTACTTTGCGCGCCAAAGTTGACACTTTCCTAATAATAGGCCCAAACTTTAAGGGGGCGTGGCTCGGCGCCTCCGCATGATTTAAGCGAAAAAAAAAAATGGTCAGGCGGTTTTCCGCATGACCATTTTTTTTTTGACCCCGATAGTACTTTGTCTCTCTTTTTCTTTCAACTCCATAAAAGGAGTATTAAATAAACAAATAACTCGTTCGTGCTAAGCCAAAATTGAAAGTACCCCATAATTTCAATTTATAACTATTAAAATCTCACATACCAGCATGCTATTAACATGGCCGTTTTGGTCGTAAAGGGGTGGACAAAGTCATTGGTCTCGGATTGAATTCAAATGTCTCCTTTACAAATGGATATAAGATTAAATAATTTATGCAGACCATGCATTTGTAAGCTCCTTCTCTGATTTCAATCAGTGCTAGATGGTAGTTTCCTAACATCACTGATTGATACAATTATGTCCAATTAAACCTGCATACTCTGGCATTTTGAAAGTGAAGGGCTTCAGTTGTTTAAAGCATCAGCGCTTTGAACAGCTCCACTTTCGCAATCGAATCGCTTTCTTGAATAATGAAGTACTCTGGTCTGCATTACCTACAGTCCAAGACAAAATGACTTTCAAAAATGTTGTACTATGGAGATTGTCATAAGTAGAGACCAGATTATATGCAATATAAAATCGACGAAGTATGCTTCATAAATGGACGAAAAATGCAACAAAGGTGCCAAATTACGCAACATTCAATTAAAATGAGTACTACAAAATATAGGTATATATATTTTTTACTCCATATTATTATTATTATAAGCCTATATTATCCCACTACAGGACAAAGGCCTCCGTTCCCTCCTTCCACATTTCGCGATCTACTGCGATTGTAGGCCAATCCTTTGCGAAAGAGTCTAGCTCATCCCGCCATCTCCTTCTGGGCCTGCCGCGTTGTCGTTTCCTGCTACTTGGTAGCCACTGAGTGATAATTTTTGCCCATTGCTCCATTACTACATAAATTAGACAAGAAATAGTATTGCCTTTTTTTTGTTAAAACCTTTTTTGCAGGTCCTGTCAGGCTGTTTGTTAAACAAAATAATAATATGATTCGCGACCATGCAGTTGCAAATATGAATTGCATATAGTCGGTCTCTGGTCATAAACTCTTGAAAAGCTCTTGAAGAAAGTGCTATAGAAATCGAAGACTGTGCACCAGCGACTGTCACCTGTTAAGGCCTCCAAGGTCTGCCAACAAAACAAAGAAAAATCCCCCACTTTTGCACACTCCAAATTCAACTGCTCTACATACCAAAACCCTCAGAAACCTCGTTAAAACAAACGTATGCAAATTCTAGTTATGTTATCGTTCTTATCTGGCTCGAGTCTTGGGGATTAGCTGGGCGGGAGTCTCAGGCTGGCTCAAGTCTGCTCAAACGCAGCGATGCCAAAACTAATCTGCAGCTGAGATTAACGTACAGATTGTGTAATGCATTCAAAGTGTTATGTTAACGTTTTGATGCAAGCGGTTTGATGTTTCTGGGCTCCAAGTGTAGCTTTTAAACTGAGACACAACGGGTCTTAAGCTAATTTTCTGAACTGTTTCTTGGTAATCCTTCTTGTAGCGAATTTTGGATTCAGCACCTGCTGTCTAGACTTAAAATGGGATGGATTTCGTAAACCGGATTAGAGGTGAAAGTTAATGGGAAACGAAATGAACACATGAAATAAGACAGATGAAAAAACTAGCTGTTAAACGAACGTTACGAAAACCCCGGAGAGGCTAATTGGATTTGATAGGCTGTGTTGAAGGGATGCAATTTTCCACTGTCTACAAAAACAAACTTTAAAAAAAAACCACCCAAGTGCGAGTCGGACTCGTGCATGAAGGAATCCTTACCTTCGTAGTAGGGAGCCCCATTTTATTTTTTAAATTATTTTTTATTATTTGTTGTTATAGCGGCAACAGAAATACACATATGTGAAAATTTCAACTGTCTGAGATCATGAGATACAGCCCGCTGACAGACAGACGGAAGGACGGACGGACGGACGGATGGACGGACAGACAGAGAAGGCTTAGTAATAGGGTCCCGTTGGTCTTCGGATACGGAACCCTAAAAATCAAGCTTTTACACTACTTGCATTTTTTTAAATTACAAATTCCACAAAAAAATAAATGAAGTCGCGAAGCCATTTTTAAGTCCTACAACCATTTATTCCTGTCTACATGATCATAGTTTGTAAATAGTGTTTTTAAGTGTACACATATATTGTATGTATTGAGTATATTATATTGTATGTATTAGTTTAATTAGTGTATAAAATAAGTTTTTAACTGTATTGTTTGTGCACATAAGTATATCCTCTTCTGCAAATCTCGCAATAGAAATAAGGTTTGCTGTAAGAAAACCCAATTCTGGGTTAAGCTCGCCGTTGTTATATATTAGCCGTCTGGTATCCGGCAGAGTAGAATAGAACCAACCCATCACACTGACGGGTCTCGTATAAGGCGACTAATGTCTGAGGCAGAACACCTTGCGCCTCCGTAGACCAGAGAATGGGCAGCAGCGTTTTCTGTTAGTCTTTTATCACTGCGATCTCCAATCCACCTGCCAAGCGTGGAGATTACGGAAATTCCTCCCATCATGAGAGAGGCTTATGTCCAGCAGTGGACGTTATGGGCTGTTGTAGTGTGTAGTAGTGTGTTATATATTTTAATTTGTGTGTTTATTTTTTCTTAAATTTTGGGTGCAATAAAGAATAAGAATTTATTTTGAAGCACTCCGCTCAATAAGCTTGTAATAAGACCCAATAATTTCTGGTGTATCTATTAAGAGCCATTAGGTAGCTCAATCGTGACACATCAGCTCATGACATAATGTGGTCCGTCTAGCGTCACGGTCGGGCACAGTCGGGCTCTGTCGTTTGTCGGCGCGATTGATCCTGTCATGGCTCCGTGACGTGAAACATACGGTGATGACATGCTGTTTTTGACGGGGGGGCTGATTTACTTTCTGGTTATGTTATTATGTGACAGATTTTGTCAAAGAGTAGTAGAAGTAATTCAAGTTGTGAGAACATTATATCTCATAGAAATATGAATTGTATTTAATGCTTATACTGACTTCTCATGATTTTGTTTTGAATTTCATAATTTATTCTTGTCTGTTAAAATCTAGGAACAATGTCTTTAGTTAGAAAAAAAAAAACTTAAAAATGTACTGTCTAGCTTATTTTTTTTTTTTAAATACGTGTATAATTTTTTAGTTAGTTACGCTTTAAGATTACGATCCTTCTTAAAATTAAGTAAATAATCTAATAAGCAGTTTAAATTCTTAGGTAAAGTATAACATTAACATTTGAAACTTCTAGCATTCAGTCATTGCTAAAACGTCGTTACAACAGTAATCCTCTTTTCTAAAAAACTCACAAAGAAGTGCTTAAAACATAAAACTATGCTCATTATACAAAAGATAAGCAGTAGTATTAACACGCTATTGTCAGAAACTAGCAAAGTATCATTTTAGTACCCACAGTAAAACTACAAAAGATTTGGAAAGATTATAGAAATTGCGATGACTAAGCCATTTGTTTATGAAAACTAAACAATGAGAATGCGTTTTCACAATCGTAAAACCAGTGGGTGGTCCCCACCCTAGCAGGTTTGGGGTTAAAAAGTAAACTCACGTTTTACCTGAGATTATGCAACGGCATTAGGAAATTTAATATTAGCTCTCCAACAGAGCTATAAAATTAACATGATAAGGATGTCTCCACAAAAGAAAGTGGTGACAAATGCGACGAATTTTCTAAAACACATAAATTCACATTTATAATATAAAACGACGCACAATAATACGAAAACAGCCCATAAAACAGTCATAATACAAAGCGAATAACAAAACGCAGCAACAAAATAAATCGTTCAGAAAAATCTCTTGACCCACATTAAGCTACAAAGCTCCGCCCACGGTGAGACGACACTAAAACTAAATTATTACTAAGCCGCCGTTTACCAGCTTCGCAGCTATTCAATTTCCCATGCTATGCATCTCAGTCGTCGCATCCACTCCTTTGACTGCGCGATGCATATTTTATATAATCCTTTCATCAAAACGTCGAGTTCGCGGAAAGCGCTTTTAGTAATTCTCGCGAGCGAGCGAGAAGGAAGCCGCTGACAAACGGGGTGTCAAACAGCGGTGGGGATAAGACGCCAAAGCTCCCGCAGAGCACACAGAATGCAAAAATGGCGAGGCGACTAGTGACAAGGTGTCAGGAGGGGGGCACGTCACACCGCGAGCCTCAGTTCAGAGCCGTCCGTCGCGGCCACCGCACGTCTCGCCTCGCTCCGTACACACGCCGCGACTAGTGACTTGTGTATCATGTGCTGACACCAAGCCTTGGATTTTGTGAAGTGATATTGTTCTGTGTTGTGGATTGATTATATTTTTTTAAGCTGGAAAAGGATATCGGACTGTGGAGCAACATGCTCACGTCAAGCAATCAGTATTTGCGACCGGATTACCTGTCGCCGCTTCCGACAACGGTAAGTTTGATTGATGATGACAAACTCGTATTTTCTTATCCTTGAGTTAGGTATAATTTACTTTACATTAGCGTTGCTGGAAAGTTTCACGGCTGTAGTAAAAGGGAATTTATGTTGGATGTATAATCTCATTTGTAATATAGATTTTATGTGAGAGATAGATTATAAAATGACTTCATGTTTATTTCCTGATTACGAAAGTGATTTAAACTTAACGACGGTTTCAAAAGAAAAGATAGGACATTAAGGCGAACTAATAAGTAAACGTAAAGAAAAATATAATTCCATGAAATTCAAACAGATTAAAACGACGTCACAACAAACACCAAAGAAAATCCTGAAACACTGAATAAGAAAGAAACTTTACAAAGAAAATGGATGAAAAACAACCTTTGAATCGAACTTACAAATCGTATCCTCCCGTCGCGTCGTCGGTCGTTCAACAAAAACAAATGAACTTTTATAGAGCCACGACTTCGGCAAATGACGGATTCATTTTCCGTGAACCCTGCAAAACGGAACAATCGCTGAACAATGAAAAGCATCACGATTATTTCAACAAGTATGTTGAATGTCACTTCATGACAACGAACAATAGAAAATACATTTCTCTTGCTTATATAGAGGAAAAAAGGCGCAAGCATTTTGTAATTTTTCTTACTCCTCCGCGTTTATTTCCTGATTAATTTCATTGAGGGATCCAAGACAGTTGCTTCGTTTCTTCGGGACTCGTTGAGCTTCATTGCCTCAGCGCTTTTCTGGTGGTCGCCACTGCTAATTACCTACGGCTTTCAGGAATTACAGTATTTACAGTGGTTGGTAGAATAGTTATGCTGGCTGTGACTGCTGGTGTAGTCTTACCGAAACTATTAATATTAATTGTGTACGCAAATGAAGAACTTAAATAAAAAGGCGAATCAAAAATCAAATATTTAATAATACAATGTTTAAAAGTTAAAAAAATTGCCCTCGCAACTGAAAAATCAGTAATTTCAGTTTACTGAAACTGAAGTTACTGTGCTTCATATTTTGAGAATATTTAGATAGAAAAGCGTCAAAGAAAACTAAGAATATAAATATGGGTTGGGAAAATGGAAATCAGAAAAATTATTAAAAAATGCCGTAGAGTGATTCAACGAATACTCATAATCCTTTATGTATTTACCTACTGCACTAAAAAAAGCAAAATAAAATTTCGTCAAGTTTGTCAATACTTACAGTAAACTTCCGGAAAGCGAACGTAAATTTGCGTAATTGAACTAATGATGTTTTTAATTCGCAAACTAGAAAAAGAAGTTTTTTCAGTATGGCATTTCAGCAAATTGTTTTTAAATTCTTCATGTTACTTCACAAATAGCGAAATCTTTAGAGCTTTGCTTTCGTGACAGACGAAAACCATTAGCTATTTATTGTATTTAAAATTACGTGTAACATAAAACATTATAATTACCGCCCATCTATTTTGAAAGTCGTCTCGTAATGACTACATTAAACCCAACAATCGTCTCTCAAGCGTTAACAAACAAGCAATTAGTATTTCCAACTAGACTCTAATAAGATTTGTATCGTCGCTAAAATAAACTTTGACAAAACAACGCGAGTAAAACAGAAAACATATTCCCGACACATTGCGGCGGTTGAGCGGCAATAGACGTGACAACACGCCACAAGTTCAGGCGTGCCGCAAATTCAGCGGCACAAATTGCCCTTTTCACTGCGAGATTACATCATGCGGGAGCCGAGTGAAATGTCAAGCGGAGCCGACGGCTGCCAGACGCGCGGATAATGGCGCGTCGGCCGCGTGATTGGACGCCCGCCTCCCCCGCCCCGCACCCCCGCGGTCCCTTTGTACGCCCGTCACTCGCAACCTCGACCCGACGTTTCATTTCATAAACTGCCTCTCTTTGTTGCAGCTCGACGCGAAAAAGAGCCCGCTGGCGCTACTAGCGCAGACCTGCAGCGCCATCGGCGCGGACTCGCCCAACCCCAAGCTGATCTCCGCCGCCGAGAAAGCGAGTAAGAAGTACGATGAGAAATCGCACATACCCGACAACAAGCCCAGCTTTAAGCCTTACGAATCGTGCCTAACAGCGAGAGAAAAGACTAGAACACCTGACGACCGAGGGTCTGTCAACGCTTCGTCAAAGACTCCGCTGTCGTCGAAGGGCAGCGCGTCCACCACACCGGTACAAGCCCGCTGCGCTAGCAACCAGAGCTCCTCATCACAGAGGACTCCTCCACCTGCTCACCGAAAAACACCCTCGGAGAAGTCAGACGAGAGGTCCAGCCCGCTGCACGGCTCCCCCGTGCCGGCCAAATCTAACTCAGACTCCATCAGCATCTCGTCTGCATCCAAGTTACCATACACGCCCACCTCTCTATCGTCCAGCGCAGACACCAAAGAACATTCGAGCTTCAAGCCCAGCGTACCTGTATCTACATCCGCTTTCTTTGGCGGATTACATCATAGCGGATTTCCTTTACAAATGGACCTAATGACCAGTAGCTTGATGGCTGCACAGCACCACGCCTTGAAGAATGGATTGAATCCGTACCTCGCGTACGCTAGAATGAAGGCGCCTGGAAGTGATCTAGGAATATGCAGAGATCCTTACTGCACGGGTTGCTCACTAAGCTCACATTTGCTCAAATCTGCCGTGTGCCCGGCGGGGTGTGCTCAATGCGATCACGCGAAGACTCCGTTTCCGTTACCTACTAATCATCCTGCAGCAGCGGCTTATGCTCACGCGCAGTTAGCAGCTTTGGCGGCCGCTTCACAGCTGCCCTATGTGTGCAGTTGGATGGCAGGAGACTCTGCATACTGCGGCAAACGGTTCGCTTCCTCAGACGAGCTGCTCCAGCACTTGAGGTCGCACACGGCGAGCGGCGAGTCGAGCCCGAGCCTGTCGATGCTGAGCGCGACGCACCCGCTGCTGCAGCGCACGTACCCGACGCCGCCGCTGTCGCCCCTCACGCCGCGCTTCCACCCGTACAGCAAGCCGTCGCACCTGGTCTCCTCGCCGCCACTGCCGTTCCCGCTACCCCCGCACCCCTCGCTGGCCGCGTACTTCCCGCCGTACCCGCTGTTCGGGCCGCGGCCGCTGCACCCTTGAGGACCGTCGGCGCTCCACGGACACAAGAAGGGGGGCGCCGACCGCTAACGCCCATGCCAAAAGGACATTCGGAACCAAAGTGCGTGTACATATAAGTTAGTGCGCTTCGGGTTTCTAGTCGGCTCATATCATCGACGGAAGTGTTTGCCCCCGCCTGTGGGGGTCGCGACAGCTGTGATCTCTAACTCGTAATCATTATAATTAGTGCACTGAACGCTTCGTCGTAACCGCGTGCGCGTGCGCGGATTTTAATTTTCTAGTTAGACTAACGAAATTTTTATGTACCAAATCTATAGATTGTAATTTAAATTGATTTTGTAATTTAAGTTGTTGCAATTAATTAGTGAGGGTTGTTAATTGTGTTTGTATTTTTTTAAGTTGATATTTTAATGATTTGGCGATGCATTGATCTATCACATATCTTCATACTGATGTGCGTTGTGACTGAATGTTTCTCGTAGACGCATGGTAGTCCCACAAGTAATGTTACAGTTAACATGTTACCGCAACTATTCCTCATTTATATTTATATAATTGCTACTTTCAGTTTTCAAATTGATAAGATCTTAGATGAATCTCACGAATACACTTTACTTTAAAATTTACATTCTAATGCTTGCAAAACTGGCACGTAATATTTTTATGTGTAACTATAAATTAATGTTTACATAGTACACTGTCAGAATGTTAAGTAATAACACAAGTTATAATAGTGTGAAAGCGGAATGCGTGTACAACATACATAATAAAGTAATGGACACTGTAATACTTGCAACGGATGACTGTTGAAATTAAAATTTGTTGTTATAAAGGGCATAAAGCGAAAAAAAAATATACGTAAATATTTAATTTGAAACTAAAGACTTTGATTTCTGAAATCCTTAATCTCTGGAAACAAAATAATGTGGTCAAAAACACTGAATTTCAAAGTGTAATTTAGAAATTTGGATGATAAGCATCTAAGTTGATAAAGTTAAGAGGGGGGGGGTTAGGGTGGTTAGTTAGTTGGGGGTGTGGTTGTTAAAGTTGAGTTGTTAATTTTCATTCAATTTTCGTAAAAATGCAACAACCTGAAAACTGTTTGCCACAT
Organism: Xestia xanthographa; assembly: GCA_905147715.2. NCBI lineage: Eukaryota > Metazoa > Arthropoda > Insecta > Lepidoptera > Noctuidae > Xestia > Xestia xanthographa. The sequence goes on along the minus strand of LR990653.1, from coordinate 29,190,551 downwards.
TATTTTACATAACAAATCTGCTGTTAAAGTTTTCTAACCAATTAATAAATCTACATGAATACATCCTAACGGTTTACATTTATTTACATTTTTCACTGCAGTTCTAAATAATTAAGTTAATAATTATTCACAAAGTTGCAAACAGAGCTTATGAATATTTAAATACCGTTGTGTGAGAAAAACTTCAATCTTTATTTTAATTCTTGCTTTAATTTATCGCCTCATTTGAAAGTCAGTAAACTTGAGAACTGAAATCCAGAATTAGTTTATTGGGTCAGACGAAAGTACCTTCCAAAATATAAATTACAGCATGGGATTATCAAAACTCGATGGACCCTTGAAAAATGGGAGTATGATAACGTACTTGGTATTAAAAAAATCTTTTAGTTCTTTAATTCAGATTTATACTATAACTTATACAATCTTGAGCACAATACAGACAGAAACAACAACAACACAGAATTCAAAAACTTCTGAACTCACCGTTACTTTTCCAAATGAGAGGTTTTCCTTTTAAGGTTTTAAAAAAAAACTTAGTTTCCAAGAACTCTATAGATGGCGTTGAACTTACTATGCCAAAGCGAAAACGCTTGAAAAAAAAACATTGTGTCACGTCACATACTCTCGTTGACTGATACTTTCATTTGCTTAACCTTCCGAATATAACCAACATTTCTCGCGCTTTGTTAAAACCATTTTTTTTTGGTTCCGTTCCTTGCATTATCATACTTACTCCTAGCGCCATCTATCCAGCGACTAGGGAAGAGCTAAAAAGAAAATCCCTCATTAGAAACATAGATACGAAATCGTTGCAAATAAACAATTGGCAGACTAAACCGACTACCATCTCCGACCAAAGAAGATTAATAACAACACAGATAATAAAAAGAAGAATCACATCTACAATCAACAAGCTCCAACCCACACATATGATGCAATAGAACGAATAAGCGATATATATTTTTCAGAAGGCATGACTCAAACGTCGTTCGTAATTAGGACTGTTGCGGCTTCCACTACAATAAATTATAAGCAATTTATCTGTCTGTCTGTCGCCATACATCACGAACTGTGCAGCATTTACCAGCGTTGAAATATTATGACCAATGTGCAGGGTGGACGCACCATTTGTTAGCCGTGCCGGGTAAGCTTTATCTTTAAATGCTACATTATGGAAGTGTGAAATATTTTCTTGGTTGCATTTTATTGTGGGTTTTTTTGCAACTGAATATTTGTTTTGTTTTTTATAGAATAACTTGAAGACTTAAACTATAATTAATGTAACTTTTCAGTACTTCATTAAAATACAGTGACATAGTTTTAACAAGCCAGTGACTACACTTACAGTGACCAATCTAATTATAATAATTGAAGAAGTTTCTAACACTAAATCAAATTAACATCCCATTTAGCAACCCAAAATTAAATTATAATAACATACTAAACGCCGTTACAGACGCTAAACATAATAAACATAAAATAAATTAAATAAAAATTATAATAATGCCATTTATTTCATTATAACTAATGGCTGTTACAAAAACAATGTTAGTATGTATTTATGTATACTTATGTATAATAAAACTTTATAGTTTCCTGCTGATTTCGAAATATATATGCCAAGAAGCATATTGAAATTATAATACATATATTTAAAGTATAATTCTCGCATTATAATCATTAATGTCGTAAACGAGTATAATACGTCTTTGTTTCTTTCATTTTATTGTGTTTAACAGTCACTTTTGGATTGTTTTTGAAGACAAAACTCTGTTTAAATTAAAAAGCACCAGGTCATGACTTTGTGTTCTCGGGAAAACAATTTGGTTTTCTGTGAGCAATTTATTTAGTGTCAGCTTTAATAGTTTATTCTTTTCTACGAATTTCATAGCTAATAATTCAATGGCTTCCAATTTGTCGATCGGCGAAACTTGGAATAAGTAAATACTTAGTCTAAGATCCCTAACCTAACGTTTGCATATTCTATAGGCTTCATAACATTTGCATATTCTATAGGCTGCATACTTTCGATTGGTATGGAATTTGTCCATTAACCAAACCAGTGAAATGTTAAAAAAAAAAATTTTTATCTTATTCTGGACTAAATTTTTTTAGTCGACTCATTTGCAATATATTTATTGGCATATTTAGATATAAAATAATTTTCATCCATACCAGCTCGGTGATGGTCGTTCTATAAGGGATCCCATACTATTATAACACTATTTTTAACTATACTATTGAAAATTCTTGAGAAGTTAGCCAACGGTATGAAACCTCGCCAGAGAACTGGTACCCTTACCACAGGTAGATATAATAGACCACGCCAAAGAAAACCCACATTAATCCACATAAATACTAATACATAAATCTGTAGAACTTCCGTCCGACAAACGCATCATTCACCCTCGAGTTACGAGCGCAGGCTTATGATACATCTCGCCAGATATTGAATTAATAAGATGTTGAAACTGCGTGCACTGAAGTTCATTAAACATGGATTATAACGGATTATTTATGCATTTCATGATACGTAGTAGCTGCTTTGTGTTTTGGGAGCATTATTTTTAAAAGGCATGAAGTTTGAGAGCACTTTAAATAAAATAATAATGCTCCTACATACAGGGTAGTCATAGTGCAGGGGGAAGTTGGTGAAAGAAAAAGGTTTGCTAAGAAGTAGTTTGAGAAAATCTGCAAATATTCTTTCATTCACTGCTGGTTATATGCCTCTCTTTGCCTTCTTCAAATTCAGGTAAATCCGGAATATCTCAAGCATATTTTCCACTTACTGAAAAATAGATGATGCGCGCCGAGCAAGTTTCGAAAGCCAGTTAGATACATGAGAGATTTTTCAGGTGATTGAGTTTTCAGTAACTCATTTATCAACTTTATAAACTTACATTAATTTCAGTCTGTCAAACTGTAAGAATCAAGGAATTTTATTGATGATTTACCTTTATTGGTTTATCTTCACTTCATTGAGAAGCTCTTCTAGGAGATGGAAGAGAATTGGGTAACTACGATTTTACCGTAAGTCGGTAAACTCTAAACAAACTTGCCTATTAGCAGAATATCAACAAATTAGTCAAGCAGAACCTACATTTCTGCTAACCCCGTACAGGAAAATCGCCTCTTATACAATAAACCACATAATAATCTACCAATTAACATTCTATCAACCTACTAAACTATTCATTTCTAATAACCAATCCTATTACATCGAAATCTGATAATTCGTTTGCAAATCAGCAGCCATAAAGCGGAACGGAAACCAACACTCATTAACATAACCATCAATTTGTCATACAATTTAATATTAAAATGAATAAACACGTTTCATTTTAATAAATTAATTAGATTTCTAAGCGACGCTTTGGCTCGGCAAACGGATGTCTTTGGTCATATAAACTAAACTATATTATAAACTAGCTGATGCCCGCGGATTCACCCGCTCGCAAATTATTATACTAAAACCTTCCTCTTGAATCACTCTACCTATTTAAAAAAACCCGCATCAAAATCCGTTGCGTAGTTTTAAAGATCTAAGCATACATAGGGACAGAAGCGGCGGGCGACTTTGTTTTATAATTTGTAGTGATGTTGACTGGTTCAATGGTCTAGCTAGTGGTAGCAAACGCTACTACAAATGGAGTCTGCACATCAGATACAGACATCTAAACGCGTAGGAAAGTTGCTGACATGCCTGCAACTTTGAATGTAGAGTCCGTAAGCAACACACACTCATTCCCAGGTCGGTCATACTATGATTTAGTTTGACCATTGACGTTTTTTCTCTTACAGTCCGGAGTCAGGACTTTAGCTTACTACACACTACTACACTACAACAGCCCATAACGTCCACTGCTGGACATAAGACTTTAGCTTAGTTGATGGCAATAGGTGAGCCACATAGTACAAGGGACTTAAATATAACCGATGAAATCTGTGTGTATAATTATTTATTGGTACCTAATAGTACAAGGGACTTAAATATAACCGATGAAATCTGTGCATATATAACCCATACATCTCTACCTTGCGGAAATTACAGGTGTGATGTTATGTCATGAATAAGCACGTTTAATTTTAATATGTTCATTAATTGCGACGCGCGACGCTGTGGCTCGACAAACGGATGTCTTTGGCCATTAATTATGAATAATTTCGCTTTGGTTAAAACTGTTTTGAAATACGGTCCAGAGGTGAAGCTATTAGTTTTACGAGAACGTGGCTGCAATTCCTGAAAAAAACATTTTCTGTAGGTAATTGACATCACTAAAAATAATGGGAAACATTACAATTGAGGAATCCTGTGGTTCTTATTAGTTACAAAATGGTCAGAAAAATCATCACCTACATGGAGTAAACAAGCAACGTACTGATGCTTGTTCCTGCTCTGTATAAATTGCTGTAATAATGTCTCTGGTTCTTCTGAATGAGTATGAGTTCAACAAGCATCTGTTTCAACATTTCAGATTTTTTTTCAACACAGGTCACCTATCAGAAGAGAAAATATCAAATTAGTCTTCTTTAGACGTATTAAATAACCGTGTTTTGGGGACCAATATTGTAACGATTGACAACATCGAAAATGTATGTAAGTTATTATGTAATCTCAGTGAAGTATATTATAACAGTTTTGTGTCGGATAGTACCTGGCATGTCGGGTTGTCGTAATGTCATTGATTGTTCCCGCCGCCTGACTGCCGGTCGCTGCTTTGTAATGATTGTACATTGCTTCATTACAACTAACTACTGACATTACATACTTTGTAATTCTTGACACGATGTGGATGTGGCGGTGTGCTATGTTGAAAAGAAATACCTGGAAACGACTTTACACGGTAATAACATTGGTTTTATTGGATTGGAAATGTTTAGTAAGTAACCCTTCGGCAAAGAGGTCTAGGTCCAGGTAAAATTTAAAGTTACCGACCTTCCTCTCTGATGAGATCACAGATTAACTGAGTTGAGTTTATCCGTAATCATGGCACTTGTATCAGTGCCGACATTTCGGGAACTCGTAACAAATAGTGAACATGGTAAATATCCCGTTTTTTGTGTTAATTGCAGTAATGGGTATGTCTGGGAATTTAGTTAATTGAGTAGTGAGCTCAAATAGCTTGAATGTTAGTAGACAGAATTATTTAATTGAATAAGTTTTATGTACTTAATATCAAATTTAAAAAAAAAACAACGCAATCAACGACGCTGTCCCTACAAAAATAAGTATTAAATTAAATTCAGTCTACAAGAAATATTCATTAAGTATTTGACATCGCAATAAACACTATACAGTCGTTAACACAAATAGACCCTTAAATTGTAACTTAATTACTATTTCATTTTAATTAAAAGAAAATAATTAACTCCTGTTCACCTTATCGAACATTTAATATGTCAATTTTTTTATGAGTTACTGGGAAAATATTTTATGATAAGAAAACGTACTAATGTACACGGGATCGAACCCGGAACCTCGGTAAGCAGGTGTAGCACGCAGTCAATGGGGTCAACCTGTCTTATAAACTTATTTACATACTACATATAATTTAAACTACGGCCCGTCGGTTTTGATAGATCGCAGGTAGGTAGGAGGGATGGCAAATTAATTTTCTCTTAATTAATTTGTTGGCTGTTGTTCTTTTGGAAACGGTACCTGTAAGGTGTGAATGTGAAATGTATTTTTGGTGGCATTGTTTATAGTGTAAATATTATATTGGGTGAGATGGAAGTTTAACTGAAAACATTGACATAAATGACAGGCGTTTTCAGAATAATTACCTATTGAAAATAAACGTCACTACTTACATTAATTTACAATAAAACAACTGTAAGCCAACCAAAGGCATTGGGCATTTAAATGAAACGTTGCAATTGGCAAAAATATATGTACATCTTCACATTTAATTTCTTCATTTAATCTCAAGCTCACCTTCCAAATAATAAAACTTAAACACAAAAATCTCTTGAATCGCCAAATGATCTAATTTAACAGCCATGTAAATATGTCTCATTTATTCCTCCCAATGCTAATAGCGAGTAATTTGTATGAAAAAAATGGCGTGGAACAGACGCTCAGCTAATTTCCGTTGCAGACCGTACCACTCATTCCTCTACGTGTCGTTTACGGCGCGGCCGTGTTGATACACGCGGAGGTTCAAAGGCGCCGACCGCTTTGATCTCGCCGCTCACCCGACGCCATGACACTTTGTACAGTCGAGTGAAAAAGTGCAAAAACTTTTTAAATGTTAATTTTTATTGACGCGAAAATTATTGGCAATAATGTCAGAGTAATTAGCAACGACGTAGTTGGTGACGGTAATTACTCCAGTTGATGACGAAACGTTTTAAATGTCGGGCGTTTCGTTAAAAATGTAATTTACGGTAGTTTTGGAAATTAATGTAAGGCAATATTTTATGGAGTGCCTTGGTGCTTAATTGAAATGAAAATAAAGTAGGCTCATTAGGGGGTAGTTCAGTCGTTAGGAGTAAAAGGTTTTTAAAGAGACTGTAAAGAAAAGTTACTTAATTATTTCATTACTTTACTTTAGCTTAAAATAATTACATACATAAACTCACGCTTTTTCATGAGGGCAGGCAGAAACCACGAATCGCCACCTGCTACGATTCTCACATAGGTACCTACTTATTTTGCCTCGTCCACGTTTATGCATAGGTCATCTGTCCTTAAAAAAAAAATGTTTAAATAAAAGGCATGGTTAGGACTTACTGTTACTGTTCGCATGTGTCATCCCATTGTTGGGCAAAGGCCTCTCCTCATGTCTTCCAAATCCTTCGCACCAAGGCCAATATTTTCAGGCCCAATGGTCGTTGGACAGGTTGGGACTTACAAAAGACAGAGCGGTTTACATTGAGTACCTTAAATTACTTGTAGGATAAATTTGATTCATCGATTCGAAATGAAGAAGAGAACAAAGCCTGCTATTTAAAGCATTATAAGATTCCTGTCAATAGTTTGAAAATTACCGACACAGCATGTTTTAAATACATTTAGTGATTTGCATTGCAACCGGTCTTGAATGCCAAAAGAATAAGTTTGACTTAATTGCTTTACAGTTTCTTGACGCAGACTTAATTACCTGTTACTTAAAGTTTTCTCTTCCGTCTGAAATAAAATAAATAAGTTACAGCTCCACATATTCCGTGTTCTTATATGGATAACTGTCAGTTACTTGTCTTGTCATGATGTAGGAAACAAGATGTAAAGGAAACGCTCTATGGTGTTTGTTACATTTGCAAGCCGGACAACAATCCGTAACTCAATATTAGTGCACATTCGAAGTACAATACAACGTTGTTGCTGTGATGTGTTGGAGTTCACTATACTAAGAGTAAAACGTAAGAAGAGTATATTCACGTTTTAGATAATAATTATGACAGAAGTGTTTTAGCTAACTGAATAAACTAAAAAGGCCCAGGCTAACTTTGAAGACTCGCTCAAAATCTTTACAAACCTTAAACCTTTCGTTGTCTGCTGCAACAGTGATCTCTATTGATTGTTGGTGACCTCTAATGATGAAGGAACTTTTTAAGAACAAGTTATCAATTACTGAAATATTAAACTACGATTTGTTAATAATACGAAACAAATACATAACAGATTTTGGCAACGAGCTACGTCTTGTCAAGAACACCTTTCAATTAAGACGTTCCCACTTCCCACCAAACCAAAAACGACAATTCCAAAACATTAACAAGTCTAACCAATGAAACAGTAATTCGTCAACAAAACGCAGGAGGAGCGGTCATCGCACCGTCGCATCGCACCGGGCGTCTATGATTACATCCGCACGACACGGTACCCACGACGACATCAAAGGGACCTATACAATCATATCCAGTTGAAACTGATCTTTACAGTAGTAGTATTCTCCCGACCGAATTTTGGTCGTAATGGTCAATCTTCGACGACCTTAAAAGGTGACATTGGTGGTGGTGGCATTGGTGTAGATGCGGAAGGCAGAGGACATGGTGTCATGGGTCAGCTTGGGAGAGGCTTATGTCCAGAGCAGATAGGCTGAATCAATTTTGATATGTCAATCTCAATGGCCCGAGAGTCTGACAACCAGTCTTAGTAAGGGGTATCATATTACCCAGTACTAACTGGGTTGTGGAGGTCAGATAGGCAGTCGCTCTATGCAAAACGCTGGAATTCAGTTGAATCCGGTAAGACTGGAAGCCGACCCTAACATAGTTGAGAAAAAGGTTAGAATAATGATGATATCTTAAAGACACACTAGTCATTGAATTCAAGAACCATTACGCACTTTTATAGTCTGATGGGACAGCAATCCCACGTGATCGTGGAGAAATCAGGTGCAGGGGTCTCGAAGGAAACAGTCACCTATCCAAGGACTGACCACAGCAAGTGCAGCTTAACCTCGCAGGTCTTGTGGCTGCTGCTCATACAGTTGCCGAATTTGTAAGGTTTTTTATACAATGGCAGGTCAGCTTATACTAGATAAGTAGTTTGGTATACCGTCGAACATAGCCACGGTAATGGCGAATTGAGTCTGTCTGGCTCATGCCCCACTGGCTTCTAGGTAAAAAACTGACAAGCTGTCGTCTGAAGTGTTAATGATTTTGATTTATTGCGAGGTGAGTATTTTGTCGCAGCTATTTAAGAGTAGGTTGTTTGTTACTTTTTAAGGCAAGTTTTGTACAGGTTTGGAAACTTTGGATATTTTTATTAAGGGGATTACCTCGCTCAAATCCTGAAAATACCGTGGGTTTAAAAAAGTTTTTAGATGAATCCTTTTGTGCGTTTTCAATATAAAAAATATATTTTAAACTAAAGGTCATCACAAAAACATTGTATTGTTTAAAATTTTAATAAACTTACTAAAATTTTATCAAAAAATCGTAACAAATAGGTCCTTTTTCAACCTAAATTGAAAATTTTCTCTGATAACGGCTCAATAACTCGGCATGAATTTTATACCAAAAAATACGTAATGACGTATTTAACAATGTGTATTGATTTTTTTCTCTTATTTCTTTTAATATTTTAAAATATTTAATAAAAATCCGAAATTTCGCGAAAAGCACTACGTCACTCCCGCATTCGTCCCTCTCTCTCTCGTCGTTTCCTCGTAAGTTAGTACGGGGCAGCATGCTCAAGGTAATTGGGCAATGTGCCCTTAAAAGTACAAACATTCTTTTGAAATAAGAATCTTCAGTCCTGTCTCTAGAAACAGGTTACAACTGCACCCAATAAGAGTGTGTAGGTCCTGATGATAACATTATGTTACAACTTGGGTGGAGTGACGAAAAAACTGGAGGGAAGGTACACACCAACTCAGCAGCAAAATAAATACTGGTACAAAAGATAGAGTGATATGCAAATTAATATTACAATTTGTAACTCTAAGCACTTTTATAAAATGACAGAAGAAGTTCTACACATCATCTGCAGGTATCTTCGACTATAGTCTGCGCCAGATATTATGAATCGTTTTTTGTTACTAGAAAAAGTCAAAGATCACGATAATAGTTATTTATGCAACTGTTGTATAATGAGGGGTATTAAAACACGAATGTGGGTTTATCACACGAGGCGAAGCCGAGTGTGATAATAGTATCACATGAGTGTTTTAATACCTAATTATGTACAGTTGCATACAAGACTTTATCTACATCCATGATATGAATACTCCATAAAAGGTTCTGAAACCATAGGGTGTTGCAGTGTTCTAAGAAGTCTATGTAAATTCATGGAAAGTTTAAAGGTAGTTATATAATGATTTACATTTTGGATTGTTCAATTATCAAAATTCACAAAGCTTGTATCACTCATTTTTGTGAACAACAAAGTACATAATGCAATACTAATATCCAAATGTCGAACAAAAATGGCGGGATACGACGTGAGTTCGAATTAACCTATAAGTTTTTTTTTAATTACGGCGCTGTGGTAGTGAATCGCACGTGCTAGACGTTCGATTCACTACCACATTCGATGTTCTTTTTTTAAAACGAGTTGCATAATGAAATTCAGTACAACATTATAACACCCGTTTGGGTGTTATAATGGTTGTTATGACACTGGCTGTTTTAATGTTGGCCATAAGCTAACTGTTTCAGATACCTTTATAGAGGATTTATAGCATTGGTGTAGATAAAGGTAGTTTCGGGACAAGTTTATGTCATTATTTCTGTTTTCGGAATTATGTATTTGAATAAATGTATGCGGGGTAATGACCTTTATATGCTTACATACAACATTAAAAATAACACCGTTCTCCTCACCAGTACCCACCCGATTTACATTACATAAAGATATCCATATTTTTTCCATGAAACGTGAGTAGTATGGTGGTACAGTCAAAGTCAATAATCTGGAGTGGTAAAGCAATGGGCAGATAAGCATCGTACAGTCGAGTGGAAGGGTGATTAACGTAGCCGCGCCACTTTGAAGCGGCTCGGCTGCGCGTTGTCAGCTCGAGGACGCATTGGAAATCATGTAGTCAATGATCTCAATTTTTGTCAGTAATTACAAAACAAATGAAAATATAAGTTGGTGACCTGATAATTCATGATAAAACCCCTATTTTGTTAGTTTTCAATACATGATTAAGTAACTTTTGTAACAGAGAAAAAAATATCAAACATACCTCTTTTTAAAAAGAGATTCACATTTTATGGGCAAACGGGACCAATTTAAGCCTCTTAACTTTCTCCGTAGATGAGCCTATACATACTCTTTAAAATTATAGAAGGAATTTCTGGAAACCGGCATGTCCTAGAACCAAAAAATTCGAAGACATGTGACATCTACCAATCCGCACTGGGCCCGCGTGGTGGATTATAGCCCACTCCCTCTCATAGGGAGGAGGCCTGTGTCCCAGCAGTGGGAACATTAATAGGCTGATGATGATGATGATGATGATGTTCGTTGGTGTGGAACCCTTCGTATGCGAGTGCGACTAACAGTTGGCTGGTTTTTGATTATTATCTTTTTGTTAAACCTTTTCGTGCTCGATGTTACTTCGGTGGAACAAATTGTTATTTACTTAGTTTCGCTTTGTTCTTGTTTTCGGAAGCGATTGGGATGAAAAATGTTCTCGGAATGAATCTGTGCGATTTCATTTTGACGTGGCTGATAAGGTAGTGATTGGTTTTGGTGGAACAGGTGGTTAATGTTAGTTACTGAAGTTTCATGGCGAAGGTAATTGGATATTACTGCTACTGTTATTTTAATTAGATAGTTGCAGTCTAATCAAGAAAATGTGATGAATGGGTCTGAGGCAGAACACCTTGCGCCTCCGTAGACCAGAGAATGGGCAGCAGCGTTTTCTGTTAGTCTTTCATCACTGCGATCTCCAATCCGCCTGCCAAGCGTGGAGATTACGGCTAATTCCTCCTATCATGGGAGAGGCTTATGTCCAGCGGTGGACGTTATGGGCTGTTGTTGTTGTTGTTGATGAATGGAGAGGGCGAGAGAGGCCAAAAAAACGATGTATGGATTGTGTGAGGAATGATATGAAAGGAAAAGAAGTAAATGATGCCGTGACGTCTGTCAGGAGAGAATGGAAGAAGAAGACGTGTTGCGACGACCCCAAGTAGAATGGTGCAAGAGCAGTGTTGGATTGAAAACAAACGATTGTTGTATAGCAATGGTTTATTGTCGTTTATTGTGAACAGTGAACACTTTCTTAATTAGCAGACATGACAGCAGGACATCGACAAGTCACCATAGACTGCAGAGGCTGGAAGTGTTGCTATATGTAACATCTTCCCTTTTTTTTTTGAAATAAGATTCCAGAACCTTGAGTTAAGTATGAATTTTAATTTTAGTGTTGTGCTTAAAAGACTAGTATCCAGGCTATGAAATCCTATACAATTTTCTGAAATGACAACTAGACATTGACAGATAACCTTAAAACTAAATTGCGGTAAACATATTAAACATAAACAAGCAAAACACACATTGAGCACATAATTAAATTATTAATTACAGTAACGAGCTGGCTTGTTGATAATTCGCCCATAACGCGTCATTTTTGGTGCTGTGTTTGTACTGGTATTGTTCGAGACATTGACATTTTCATTTGGAGTAGTATTAATGTTTGTTTTGTTTACAGGTATCATCTCAGCTGCGGGAGCGACGGGTTTGAGAATATGCTGACGATTTCTACGGAATTCTCCTTCCGGGGATTGAACAACAAAGCTGCGAGGTTCGCTGCTGGCTTCTGAGATTCTACCTGGGACCCAGACACTATGTGGTTTATGTTTGAAGTATATTGTGTCACCTTTTTTTAGTTCTGTTAATGGTTTTGTGGCTTTATTATAATAAAGTGTTGTATAAGACTCTTGTTTTTTAATATTCTTTTTAAGTAAGTCCATATTTACTAAAGTTGGGGACAGCTGTGAGTCAGTGATAGGCAGTTTGGATCGTAAGAATCTGGACATAGGTAGTTGTGCTGGTGAGTATCCCATCTTTTTAGGTGTGTTCCTATACAAAAGTAAGGCTAGGTATGGATCAGTGTATCCGCTTTACATTTCTTCAGCATATTTTTAATTGTACCAATAGCTCTTTCAACCATACCATTGGATCGACTTAAGTAGGGACTAGAGGTGTTAAATTTAATGTTCCAGTCTTTGGTGAATGTTATGAATTCTTTGCTGGAGAATGGAGGACCGTTGTCTGAAATAAGGAACTCTGGAATACCATGCCTAGCGAATATTGATTTTAGGTGGGTTATGACTTGCTGAGCACTTGAGCCTGAATTTAGAAGAGCTAATTCTACATATTTAGAAAAATAGTCTACTACTATTAGGTACTTTTTACCATCAAAATCGAACATGTCAATACAAACTTTATTCCATGGTAAATATTTGTATTCATGATTTAGTATTGGCTCTTTGCTGTTATTCCTACGATAAGTTAAGCAAGTATGGCATTTGTTCACAAAATGTTCAATATCATTACTCATATTCGGCCAGTAAACAGTAGTTTGTGCTAATCTTATAGAACTATTTATTCCTGGATGTCCTTCATGTATAATTTTAATTACATAGTCTCTCATGGACTCAGGTATAACAATTTTGTTTGACATAAAGAGAATGTTATTCATGACATGTAGTTTATCTTTTAGTGAAAAGTAAGGTTTGATAGATTGGCCAACAGACCTTTTGTGTTCTGGCCATCCATCTTGACAGTATTGGACAATTTGGCTTAAGGTAGGGTCTTCACTGGTCAAGTCTTTGATTTGATTAAGTTTATCCTGACTAGCTGGCAAATTAGACATTATGAAATTAACATGTAAGTCTAGATCTTTTTCAAGATCTTGTAGTGTATGTTCACTCAATGCTGCTCGGGACAATGTGTCTGCGATGTAAAGATAACGACCAGGTTTGTATATTACGTTAAGATCATAAGGCTTGTAATGTGTATGTCTTTTACATGTTTTTTACTTACATTTTTGGATATTATTAACCGGAAAATTTAAGCATTCGTCCTCCCTAGGTAGCTTCATGGTCATTTCTTGGAGGCTTAGCAACGGCTTTGGCCTTTTTACCTTGTAATTTATGTTATTTAAGTTTTTATCTTTATTAAATCTTTGTTTACTTTTGTGATGTCAGTTAGTGGCAACCCTAGTTTTATTTTTAATTTATTGCTGGAGCTAGTTGTAGGTTGTATAGGTAAATCACATCGACCTCATTCGATTTTCTTTTTAATAATTTTCTAATTTTAAAATGTAAATATCTGGAGTTGACAGGAGCCTGGTGGTGGAATGGGCAGTCTACGTTCAGAGCTGAGAGCAGGAATACCTCTGAGAAGCTCCATAAAAGTATTTAAAAGGGCAGTTCCCCTTATTCTTCTGTTTTAAGTCGGCCTCTCTCCGTGCCGCACCCTCACCAAGAACACCTGGAAACCTTGATGCTTGAGCTACACAAGCCTGATGAAGATTTGATGCTCCTCGGCCCTCCTCCACGGTCGGAAGACAGATGTCCTCGGCCCTCCTCCTACGGCCTGAGGATTGACGGTCCTCAGCCGTCCACCACCGTCTGAAGCCGGATGCCCTCGGCCCTTCTCTACGGCCTGAGAGTTGATGGTTCCTCGGTCCTCCTCCACAGTCTGAAGACGGACGTTCTTCAGTTATTTATTCCATTCTGCGTTCATCTTCAGTACTTTCCGCCAGCTTCACTGGCATTAGTGATTTAAATAGCTCCAGCTTTTAGGTTAGGATCTTTGTTAATAAATTCTTATAACTCGTCCCCTTATCTATTTCTTTTAATAGTGCTCCCCTCCAGACTGAAAGTTAGGTAGGTGAGTGCTCAGAGTGACCTTACAGTTTTGTGGATCCTATCCAGGAAAATGTAACGTTACAGGCTGTAGACGTAACATTATCCTCTGTAACCTAGCAGGGATGTCAACTAGTGCTTTTTTAAATAATGTAATGAGTGGGTTATGATCTGTTTCTACTGTGACTAACCTACCATATATGTATTGGTGGAATTTTGAGCAGCCAAATAGTATGGACATAAGTTCTTTTTCAATTTGAGAGTAGTTTTGTTGACATTTTGTCAATGATGCAGATCCATATGCTATTGGTTGCTTATCATGTAACAGTACTGCACCAAGAGCATCTTTTGAGGCATCTACAGACATTGTGATGTCTTTATTTGGGTCATAATATGAAAGTACTGGAGCACTGCTAATAAGTTTTTTAATTTTATTAAATTCTGCTTCATGTTGTTCTGACCAAACCCATTCGGTTTGCTTTGACAGAAGTGTTCTCAAAAGACTGTTTTCTTTAGACAAATTTGGTATGAAGAGACTGAGATAATTGACCATACCCATGAATCTTTGAAGGTCATTTATGCAAGTAGGTCTAGACATGTCGCAAATTGCTTTGACTTTTGATTGGTCAACTTGAACACCGTTTTGACTGAATATGTCCTAAGTATTTGACTTCTGGGGCGCCTATAACTGACTTTTCTTTATTGAATTTTAAATTGATCTCGCGGGCTCTGTCTAAGACTTTATGTAGGGCTTCATCATGTTCTTGAAGAGTTTTACCAAAGATTAAGAAATCATCCATCATTATTTTAACATTTTTGATGTCACTGAATCTATTTACCATTTCTCTGTAAAATATTTCTGGTGCTGCTGAAATACCATAGGGAAGACGTGTGTACCTATACCTACCAAAGGGTGTTATGAAGGTACATAGTTTGGATGCAGCATCTGAGAGTTTTAACATCCAGAAACCTTTATTGGCATCCAGTGTAGTGAAGAATCTGGCTCCAGAGAGGTCAGACTTTATCTCATCTAGAGTGGGAAACTGGTAATGTGGTCTCATAATGGTTTGGTTAAGTTTGCGAGGGTCTATACAGAGTCGTAGTTTATCATTCTTTTTAGTAGTTATAACAAGAGAACTTACCCATTCGGTGGGCTCTTCGACTGGACATATAACATTACTTTTCACAAGTTCGTCTAGCTCTGCTTTGAGCCTGTTTTTTAATTGAAATGGAACTCTCCGGCATGCGTCTACACTTGGAATTGCGTCTGGCTTTAGTTTTAAATCGCAGCTAAAGTCTTTCAAGCAGCCTAAACCTTGAAACAAATCACTGTTAGCTGACATAATATTACTGGTATTCATCTCAACATTATGTATCCTTTTGATCAAATTGAGTGTGTTGCATGACTCCCTTCCTATTATATTTTGTGAATCTATATCTACTACATGGAACAAGACATTATAGATATGGCCTTTATGACTTAGCGGTAGAATACACTAACCTATAGTGGGAATTGACTGTCCACTGTAAGTAGAGAGTTGATGTGTACTTTTAGTGATCAAATCAGGTGAAACACTCAATGTATTGAATGTTTTACCAGACAAGACATTAGTGTCTGCTCCTGTGTCTAACAGAAAGTTAATGTTTACATTATTAATTGTCAAATTTGCACGCCATGACTCAGATCGAAGACTATTAATGTGGATTGATCCCATAAAAAGGGAGTTATCTGACTGATCTAGTTCAATATTTTGTACCTGCTTGTTGCGACATACAGCAGCGAAGTGGTTGAATTTTCCACATTTCTTGCACTTGACTCCATTGGCTGGGCACTTGAATCGGTGAACTTGACGGCAGCGGTGGCACGTGTCTGGTTGGGTACTGCTTGATGGCTTGGAATTGTTTGACTGTCTGGGTCTACTTGTCTGTGTGGAGCGGTTTGGTTGTCTGTAGCTGCTTGGCTGTTGTTGTCTTGACTCGCGTTCCTGTCTTGCATGTACTTGGCCGACCATTGCTGTATCTTCTAATGTTTTGGCTTGAATTTTGGTTGTTTCCATGTATCTGGCTGACTGTACGGCTTCCTCCAATGTTTTTGGTTTTTTGATTAGGATCCTTTCTTTTATGTAGTGGTTTTGGGGGTTGAGATTCCAGCTAAATATATCCCTGATGAGACTGTCCTCTAGAGTGTTGAATTCGCATTGTCTGCCGATATTTTTTAAATCCGTGACGTAGTCGTCGATTGTCTCATCTGCACCCTGACACCTATTAAATAATTTGTGGCGTTCCATCGTTACGTTGGTCTGTGGCGTGAAGTGGTTGGTGAATCTTGAGACGAGATCATCAAACGTGATTAGGTCGATATCTACGTTGAATGAGTAGAATATTGCTAGGGAGTCTGCTCCGATAAAGTGAAGCAAGATGGCTACCTTGCGGGTGTCTCTCTCGTTTTCGAGGTTGTTAGTTCGCAAGTAAATTTTTAATTGCGTGATCCAATTCCTCCATGTCACAGCCGTGTTGTGGCTTTTTAGGTCTAATGGTCCTAGGTGTCCTGAACCTACGGATAATCCCGGTGTCGTGCCGGAGCGTGCGCCATCTTGGCATCGTGAAGCGGACTTTTTCTTCTCCTCAACCTTACTGACTGCGTTGTCTTCTTCTTCTGACACCATGTTGGATTGAAAACAAACGATTGTTGTATAGCAATGGTTTATTGTCGTTTATTGTGAACAGTGAACACTTTCTTAATTAGCAGACATGACAGCAGGACATCGACAAGTCACCATAGACTGCCGAGGCTGGAAGTGTTGCTATATGTAACAAGCAGGAAGATGATGGTGATGAGTTTCAGACAATAAGGATGACTGAATAGTAGCAGTAAGTGTTCCTCAGTTGATACTCACATGGAACTGATGGAGTTACTGTCACTTAAATGGTTCGAAAATCATAAAACGACACTAATTCTGTCTTCTTAAACACTGTTTTAAGCTTTCACGGTTTAAAACTAAACTTATATTGTCACTTACGGAATATCTTCCGTGATTAGAAATTGTTTTGAGCTCCCGATATTTCGACGCTGTCGCAAGCGCCATGATCGCGGGTTGACTGGAGAATGCGGGTGGATGGAAAATAAATTGTTAAGAGCAGACAAATCTGTCTACCCTCTTTCTTTGTCTTTTGCTACGCGCACTATTGGAACTCGCCACTAAGTCACGACAAAACACACTCACAGTATCACCAGGTTTTGTGGAGTCCTTATCATGATACCGGCTACTACTTTTGAGCATACTCAAAACTGGATTCCACGTACTCGACAATTTGAAGCCATCCTCTCGATTGAAATTTTTATGTTTTCTTATTTCAATTGACTCTCTTGTCAGCCTAGGTAAGTAATGTTTATCCTTAGACAAAATCCGTGGCTTATGAAATTCGATCTAGTGATTTCTTTCTGTCTTCTTGCCCAATTCAGTGACTTTCATAAGTTTTCCAATGATTTTAGTAGGTATTAGAAAATGTTAAGGGTAACGAAATGGTCTCAATGCTATAAATGAACCAGCCATCTCTAAACAAACCGCAACCTGCACTTTTTATATAACGAGTAATCATGGTGATGACTGGACAAACAACGGTTTCCATTTATTTTCCAGATGTCTCTATTAATGAATAATTTCCACAGATAGGTATGGATAATCTGTGATAATTTCTCAATCAATCATTATTGATGTAAAACTACTTTTTCTTGTTATGATTAATTACGTGGATATCGAAATGTTTCTGCGATCGAGATGACAGAAAATTAAGTAGGTAATATTTTAACGGGAATGTAACATCACACAACTAATAGAAGATGATGCTTAGCAGTAAATGTTTGAAGGCTGAACATTATGATGCAAGAAATTATGGTCAAACGTATTATTTTGCAACAGCCATATCATACTTCAAGTCTTTACAAAGCTAAGTCCTGAAATTACAATTTATGCAAGGAAAATGCATACCTATGTTTTACAGTTCGAAATGCACCCCACACATCGCTTGAATGATATTTCCGTACAAACCGTCCGTTTAAAGTACTCATCACAAGTACTCACCCAAAAAATAATAAAACACAAAAACCCTTCGTGGCACTCTGTTTTCTCACCCAAAATAAACATATCAATTTATACCGTGGAAAGTCAAACAGTTTTTAATTTAATGTGTTAAAGAAAAAATAATGTTCTCTCTTGAGTTTGATGTGTAAACATTTTGGACGTTAAAATCCATTAGATGAAGACTGGCTGGTTGATCTGCGCAACATATTTTCCATACAAATTTCGGGGGGCTATTACTCCACTGTTTGTCATGGTACAACTAAAGTTAAACATGATATCGTTTTGTCTCATTATTAATTGTGTCTGTACGGAAACAGATTATTAAAATAAAAAGCCATTAAAAAGTTACGAGCTACCAAAGATTCATTTTTATTGCCAATTTTAACGTAACTTTGGGCGTAAATTAGTAATAAAAGAAGTGTCAAATTTCCAAAACAAAGTCGGTACCGACACAGCACAATTATCGAAGAATTCAATAAATTTTACTTGTAATCGATTTATGCAGTGGTTTTTTCATAAAACCCGATTTTCCAAAGGCCTTTTCGTATTTTTTTACGCGCGCCTTTTATTAGACTTATCGTGCATCTCACTGAACAATGTTTCCCCCGCTGCGGTGCGCGGTGCGGGAGGACGACGACGACGTTCACGCACACATTAACAATATGTCATACGCGCGTAGGG
This sequence comes from Xestia xanthographa, assembly GCA_905147715.2. Classification (NCBI taxonomy): domain Eukaryota; kingdom Metazoa; phylum Arthropoda; class Insecta; order Lepidoptera; family Noctuidae; genus Xestia; species Xestia xanthographa. Next base: position 29,171,517 of record LR990653.1, on the reverse strand, counting down.
TGGTGGTACCAATTATCGACCGTGTCAACTTTTTTTGAACTTTGACTACTTGTAATTTTTAAGTGCTTTTGATTTCTTGCAAAAAAAAAAAAATCGTGGATTTGGGGTGCCATATTGTAGACTTCGAATTTTTTTTCTTCTTCTAATACCATCGAGTGGGGTATCAAAATGAAGAGTTTTAAAAGATGATTACAAAAATGTATTCAACGTTTGAATGTAATTCGAAATGACAGATAGTATAAAAGAATAAATAAATTTCAAATGTTTCTCATCATGAAGATTTTAAAATGAAATGTATTTATGGTATGGGAGGTTATGTGTATGGAACTAGAGTCGTTTTTGCATGAAAAGTATTATGATTTTAGCTATTTTTATAGTTATGTTACTTTTTCTAGAAAAGGCCGATTTTAGGAGGAGGCTGATACTAGGAGACTCCACCCTATTCCAGTTATATTCGAAATTTCAAATCTGCTTCTAAAGCCTATGTCATTCGTGTGACGTTTGACGTATAACTGTTTGGACTCCGGATTTTTGATAAAAAAATTAATTTTTGATTTGAGTGGACGCTGTGCGAGTGATATTGTGTTGGTTCATTGAAGAACAGGTGTGAATAACTACAAATTAACAATGGGTAAGTCATATAATTTGTTGCACCTAATCTATTTAGTGTTCTTACACACGAGCGACACGCGGCATCGACATCAGAGGCACGTGTCGATGGTGACTTCAACCATTAGTGCTATTCTCTACACACAGCGCCGCAGGCTTACTTTACCCATGGTGGCCGGCGGCGCGGCTTTGTGTATAGGCATTAGGGCACCCTATGTAGGCAAGACAGACAGTGCAATGCGCTAGTGACTTTTATTTTGTATGTTTATGTAAATGGAGAGAGGCTTTTGCCCAGCAGTGGGATGACGCAGGCTAACAGTATCAGTATCAGTATGTAATGGAAATGGTTGCGCAAATAGTAGGTGCCTCATCATCAGCCTATTAATGTTCCCACTGCTGGGACACAGGCCTCCTCTCTATGAGAGGTAATGGGCTATAATCCACCACGCGGGCCAGTGCGGGTTAGTAGATGTCACATGTCTTCGAATTTTTGGTTGTAGGACAATCCGGTTTCCTCACGATGTTTTCCTTCACCGCTTTGAGAGCAGTGGTGTTGAAATAAATTATACAAAGTAATGCGCCTGTCTAGGTTCGAACCCATGACTTACTGTTCGTAAGTCGGGGCCGCCACCACTGGGCCACCGGTCGCTGCTCTTGGTGCCTATACATATATAAAACCAACCTCTGGCACTTCCGGCACGGTAAAAACTTATGAAATCTGTACCGGGGGTCTAAAATGGCCGCTTTAGCAGAATCGTTTTGTGAATCACGTTAAAAATTTAAAATTCTTAAAATGGACTTTATAGTTATTGACATAAAGTCCATTTTAAGAATTTAAATTTTTTAACGTGATTCATGCTAAGATTCTGCGTAGATTCTGCTATAGCGGCTATTTTAGACCCACTGTGCTGTGTGTATCGTTGACCCGAAAAAAACAGCTTTTGATTTTTATGTGCGGAGTTTCGCTAACTCATTTAATTTGACCCTGTGTAATCCATTTTTTTTTTTAGATCAACACGAGATTTCGGGCAAGATACCTGTGCAGCAGAAGCACATGAAGCAATGTCTGCACAATGTGAATAGATTAGTTCCGATATTCCTCATGTACTGACCACACCTAAGGGTGCGTACAGACTATATAACATATTATATAACTTGTGTTTTATAACACGTCCACATTATGAAATTGACATTGACATTTATAACATTCAGTGTCTACATTATCTGAAACATGTTATATAGCAATGTTATGTTATATAGTCTGTACGCACCCTTACACTCTATTTAACAAAAAAAAAAACGTCTCATAAAATGGTGCATTTTATGCACTTGATGTACAATCTATTATTTCACTTCGCATGCTCTAAAAGTACGCCAATATAGCCCTACGAAGCGGGACTGTTGGAGGTTGATACCTTCATGGTATATAATCTGTCACATAGTGACTTTGTTTGTAGGCATGACAACAGTTCTCAACAGTTCTCAATAAAATGTCTGAAAACTGAAACGTGTTTTCTGTGAATAATAATTTATGCTATCGCTAGTCATCTTTAGTCCATCAGGGACTAAAGTAACCTTTTTAGTCTCTAGAGAGTAAAAGTTTTTTTTTTTTTTTTTTTATTTCTTTCATGTGACATAGACAAACTCCAAAGGGTAAAAACAGTACCCTATGATTACTAAGACTCCGCTGCCTATCCGTTTGTCTGTCCATGTCTGTCTATCCGTCTGTCTGTGCGTCTGTCTATCCGTCTGTCTGTCTATCCATCTTTCTTTCTATCCACCATTCTGTCTGTCTGCCCATGTCTGTCTGTCCATCTGTCTGTCTGTCCATCTGTTGTCTATCCGTCTGTATGTCCGTCTGTTTGTTTGTCCGTCTGTCTGCCCATCTGTCTGTCTATCTGTCTGTCTGTCCATCTGTCTGTCTAGCCGTCTGTATGTCCGTCTGTCTGTCCAACTGTCTGTCTGTCAGGCCAACTATCTGTCTATCCCTGTGTCTGTCCGTCTGTCTGTCTGTCCATCTGTTGTCTATCCGTCTGTATGTCCGTCTGTTTGTTTGTCCGTCTGTCTGCTCATCTGTCTGTCTATCTGTCTGTCTGTCCATCTGTCTGTCTAGCCATCTGTATGTCCGTCTGTCTGTCCAACTGTCTGTCCGTCAGACTAAATTGACTATGTTTACAATGTACTATTTTGTTAGTTTTTGCATATTCTAATTGAGTTATACGTTTACAGGACCACGCAGTAAGAATTGATGACACGTCATGAATACAGGGTGCAAAAGACCTCCTCACGAAGCCGTCAGTCAACCAAGCATTCTGTACATCAAACGATTTTTTTTTTGGTGTGAAAAATCATGTTTTGTGTTACAACTCAATGTAACGCATTCAAAACATTGTGCTGATGTATGGATTGAATTTAATAGTACGGGGGTTGTGGAGGTGTAATCATACATTAAAAAATTGTATTTAAAAAAAAACTTGTCAGGTGTAGATGGATGCAAAGTAAGCATGCAGTTGCACGGGCTCATGTATACTAAGGTAATTAGTGATGGAGATAGCAGTGTAATAAACGCTCTAAGAGACGCAATGGTGTATGGTCCTAATGTTCACATATGTAAGAAAAATAGAATGCAGTACTGCGAAATTATTCAAATAAACTAAGACAAATAGGGAAAATATGTATGTGCTATAGAAAATTATTATAAGAGCTATAGCATTAAAAACGTTACCCTATTTACTAAGACTCCGCTGTCCATCTGTCTGTCTGTATGTCCGTCTGTCTGTCCATCGCTCTGCCCATCCATCTGTCTGTCCGTCTGACTAAATTGACTATTTTTCTCGCTCTCAAAGTGAAAAGTACAGTGTAACACTAAAATCCCATTATAAGAGCTATAGCTTTCAAAACGGAACCCTTTTACTAAGAATCCGCTGTCCATCTGTCTGTCCGTCTGTCTGTATGTCAGTCTGTCTGTCCGTCCGTCTGTCTGTTCGTCTGTCTGTCAGTCTGTCTGTCCGCCTGTCTGTCCGTCCGTCTGTCCGTCTGACTAAATTGACTATTTTTCTTCCACTCAAAGTAAAAATTACAGTGTGACACACTAATATCCCATTATAACTCGTTCTAAAATCCCATTATAACTCGGTTCGTATTCACTACCTCGTGTATAATGGGTCATTTTAGCCCCTTGTATTACAATGTACACGTGCGTAAATTACGGTTACATTCGTCTACTCGTTTGTAAAAACCAACTTTCCACACTAGTACCATACAACAACAACAAAAGCCCATAACGTCCACTGCTGGACATAAGCCTCTCCCATTATGGGAGGAATTTGCCGTTATCTCCACGCTTGGCAGGCGGATTGGAGATCGCAGTGATGAAAGACTAACAGAAAACGCTGCTGCCCATTCTCTGGTCTACGGAGGCGCAAGGTGTTCTGCCTCAGACATTAGTCGCCTTATACGACACCCGTGAGTGTAATGGGTTGGTTCTATTCTACTCTGCCGGATACCACACGGCACGGCTAGTACCATAAATACCTTACTATTTTTCTGTTTATTAGGAATCACTTATTTTGAGCTATAGTGGCGGTAATTACAAACCGCAGACGTAAAAAGAAACAATGTCAGTAATTGTGTTATTAATTCCATAATAATAATAATTTAATTGGACAAGAGCCTCAACTAACATCTGAGGTGACCCTCGCTAGGCAGCTGGATCAAGCGCTTGATTCAGAAAGCAGTTCTGGACACGGCGCGTATTGTTAGTAAGTTCCTCTCTCAAGAGCCCTAACCACCAGCAGCTTGGACCCTGTTCCCGATGCTGGCGGGCTACCTATTTTATATGCTTTTAATTTTATTTATAGTTTTGTTACTAAAAAATTAAAAATGTAAATTTATTACATTTTAAATATTTATGTATAATAATAATTTTTTTACGGACTCGTTCCTGACTGATTGGCCGGAGGAGGCAAAACACCGGGAGAGTTGGAAAGGAATGTGAGAGGCCTTTGTCCAGCAGTGGGATAGAATAGGCTAACTAAAAAAATATATATTTTTAGTAACAAAAATATGTATACTTTTTGGGCATTCAATTATTCTTTATTCGATTTCTATACATTGTAGATTTCACTTCTCACGCTCTAAAAGTACGCCATTATAGCCCTACGAAGTGGGACTAAAGTGACCCTTTTAGTCTCTAGGGAGTGAAAGTAATTAGTTTTTTTTTAATTTCCTTCATGTGACATAGACAAACTCCAAAGGGTAAAAAGGGACCCTATTACTAAGACTCCGCTGTCCATCTGTCTGTCCGTCTGTATATCTGTCCGTCTGTCTGTCTATCTGTCTGTCTGTCTGTCCGTCTGGCTGTCCATCTGTCTGTCTGGCCGTCTGACTAAATTGACTAATAATAATAATAATAATAATATATCATTTAATTCAGGTAACAAAAGACCCATATCACATATACCTTACAGACTAACATACATATTTATATAAACTTCAAAAACCTAATTAAACTATTGAACACGAAGAGACGGCGTCATGTTGCGCTGCGTGGTGTCGCGTAGCCTTCCGCGGAATCGCCGATACATGACACCCTTCGGCCAAAACTCTTCCTTGAGGAAGGTCTCAATATGATGAGTCGGAACTCGCACCACGAACGACTTAAAATTCGTGTTGTGGCGCGACTCCAACTTCTCGACCCTCAAGGTCCAGCTGGTCTTCGCTCGGACATACTCCACGATCTCCTCAACCTTCGTGGTGTGATGTAGCCGGGACACATAGAGCTGCGTTGTTGGTATCGCCGGACGCAGCATATTGGGTCCTGCCAGCGCGGTCCCGCACTGGTTCTGACTAGGAGGCTTCTTCCTCTTCTTCCTAATAATGAAAATAATGAAAATATGTATACTTTTTGGGCATTAAATTATTCTATAATAGTTTTCTATACATATTTAATGTAGTTTTCACTTCTCATGCTCTAAAAGTATGCCAATAGCTTTTTTAATTTCCTTCATGTGACATAGACAAACTGCAGAGGGTAAAAACGGCACCCTATTACTAAGGCTCCGCTGTCCATCTGTCTGTCCGTCTGTCGGTTCGTCTGTCTATCCACCTGTCTGTTCGTCTGTCAGTCCGTTCATCTGTCTGTCTGTCCGTCTGACTAAATTGACTATTATTTTTGTCATGGACTCTAAAATGTAAATACTAAGAAAAAAATCTTGATTTGTTATTTGTCTTGATGAAAACATGTGTTTACATTTAGTGATATTGAGCATAATTATAAACCTAAAAAAAAAGTGTAAGTATTTTTGTAAAACAATTTATGTAGGCAGAACTAATTACAATTATTAGGTATCCACTCTGACATAAGACCAACCCGCACTGGGCCCGCATTCCCTCTCACAGAGAGGAGCTCTGTGTCCCAGCAGTGGGAGCATTATAGGCTGGTTATGCTGCTGCAATCGGACATAAACTGCGATGAACTTTCAAGTAAGCATGCGTCGTCGCGGCGGCAGCGTCGTGAACTCTTGAGGCGATCGCTGCATGACCACCCGGGGAAAACTAAACATAATAAGCAATCTATATTAGGTTCTTAGAGAGCCATACAGGTATAAAACGATGACGCAGCGCCTACTACTTTAGTACGAGTTTGTAGATACTTACTTGATGATTTCTCGGCGATTCGAGCTGGCGTCGAATGGTGTCATGCTGTGCCACGGAGCCACTATCTTAGAAATCGATCAATTATATCTTAAAATGATGTACGTCAAACGTACATCAACGTATCAACGTATATCGTTATCGCTGTACGTGAAACAACAACAACAGCCCACAACGTCCACTGTTGGACATAAGCCTCTCCCATGATGAGAGGAATTTGCCGTAATCTCCACGCTTGGCAGGCGGATTGGAGATCGCAGTGATGTAAGACTAACAGAAAACGCTGCTGCCCATTCTCAGGTCTACGGAGGCACAAGGTGTTCTGCCTCAGACATTAGTCGCCTTATACGACACCCGTGAGTGTAATGGGTTGGTTCTATTCTACTCTGCCGGATACCCCACGGCTAACGTACGTGCGTGTGTACCTACATGCATTAGGTAATAATAAAATAGACCTTGATTGTGGCTCTGCTGGAGAGCATACTCTCTAGCAGAGCAGTATATACGCTCAAGAAAGACAAACGCTACTGTTTTTTCATATCAATTGTGTGCATCGTGTAACTTCGTTTTTGTTCGGAACGGTTCGAAACGCTGTGTGTGTATGTACGAACTAGACGTGCGTGAAGACTAGCGTCTAACTGCTCATCACTGATACTATCTCTGTCGGGCACGATGCCAGGTGAGACAGCGTGCTTTTTGGTCACGCCCACCAATGAGTTCGAGCCTGTGAGCTGTGTCACCTTAATGTTCGGAGACAGATTGACAAACAAGTGCTGGCAATTGGGGGCGAGCGGGGTGAAGTGGGAGGGGGACACGGCACGCTTTTTATGTTTCGGAAGGAAAACTGGGAATGAGTAATGTCTTCTTTTTTTGTGAGTTTGAATCTAACTTGTAGCAATGTAGGCTAGGAATTACTCCAGTCTTAAGAGCTATGTCTTCAGGAAGGCACATGAATAGTCCAGGGGGTCTAAAATGGCCGCTTTAGCAGAATCGTAATGTGAATCACGTTAAAAATTTGAAATTCTTAAAATGGACTTCATGACTATAATCATAAAGTCCATTTTAAGAATTTTAATTTTTTAACGTGATTCATGCTAAGATTCTGCGTGGATTCTGCTAAAGCGGCCATCTTAGACCCGCAGGGCAATTTCTCCATAGAGATCTACGCTAGGGAATGGGCAACTACAGTACTTTCACAGTTTTTATGTCTTGTGACTGGGACTGTAGCTACATTTAATTTTCATCTTTGTTTCGACAATTCAAAAGTGCCTGTAACTGGCTTACTTGAAATAAATGCTTTGATTTTGATTTTTGACACCGAATCAGAACTGAAAACCAGCTAAATAGGTCAAAATCCTCAGCACTGATAGAGGGACCATAAAGTAGAATGAAGAGATTTTTAAAGAGGTTTTACTGTTTGCGGAGTTGATCGCAATTAACCCTACAGTGGTTTCGAATATAACTTTTATTTTAATTTGTTTGTTTTAAAACAGCTAGAAGACTTTGTAAAATCGAAGCTTTTCACATAGGCTTTCAATTGCGAACGATTGGAGAGACATATTCTCAGCAGCAGTTAGTGATAATAATTGTTATGAATTTTATTAAAAATACTCTACATTCAAACAGTATTTACAGTTCTCCTATAACTTTTTTTCTTATAAAGAAAACGTATAAACTAGTTGTCATAACGAAACGTGTTTTTCACTCTATATTTATCTGCGGCACATAAAAGGACGGCTGTTAATTGACATTGACAGCTAGCCTCTTTGACATTGACAGCTACTGTCTCTGACAGCCAGCTCTTTAATGTCACTGTCTTTAATTGTTTATTCAAGTGTTTTGACTTGTGTGTTTCTTATAAGAGCAATTTGGGACACTTTTTTTCTGTTAATGGTCTATCAGTTAATTAAGCCAACAATGCAATCTATAACTGGACAAAAATAAACCTCGCCCGTTCGGGCAAGATAAATGGCAATCGGTTTTGAAGCGTTTTTAAACAGGATTGATAGTTAAGCTTTTCTCTAGCTTTTGTCAATCCAATACATTTTAGAGTTTTTAATCACCGTTATGGCTTATTGAATAATAATAAATAAATATCGCTGGACATTACACACAGCACCATCTAGTGCCACACTAAGCAACGAGGCTTGTGTCGTGGACACCAGATAGTTGATATACTATATAGATACTTTTTGTTTGTAAATACATATTTATTATACATATAAACATCCATGACTGTGAAAGAAATGTCCATGTTCATCGCACAAACATTTGCTCCTACCGAGATTCAAACCCGGGAACCTAAGAACGTAAGGCAGCCTCACTACCGCTACGCCATTCAGGTCGTCAAAATTAGTCTTTGTCTAAGCCCATGAAAGTAGATAGCAGTAGATTTCTATCTTCAAGAAATAATGATCAGCAGTCATCTCTTGATCTTCAGTCTGCCTGGCTTGAGGGTAGAAAGGTTTCCTGTATAACTTCTAGACCATTATTGCTAACAGATGAGTGCAATACCTATTATGTCATTGATTTTACTTTTTGATCTGGATTCCCAAAGAATTTCAGCGGTACCTTTTCTGTTTATTCAGCATCATAGTCAACTGCCTAGCCTTTTCGCAACTATGTTGGGGTCGGCTTCCAGTCTAACCGGATGCAGCTGAATACCAGTATTTTACATAGTACGACTGCCTATCTGACCTCCACAACCTGGTCCTGGGTAATACGATACCCCTTGGTAAGACTGGTTGTCAGGTTTTTTTGGGCCACTGACTACCCGTAACGACTGTTATAGATCTACAAATGACAGCCGGGACCAACGGCTTAACGTGCTTTCCGAGGCACGGAGCAAAATTCGGTATGTAATGGGTGGTCACCCATCCACAGACCAACTTAGGCAAGCACGGCTTAGACTAAATATTGACCCGGGTGGCTGTATATGTGCTGTGTATGTTATTATGTTGCCACGAGCTCCTGCTTATTATTGATAGAATACCGACCTTTCGCCTTTTTTTATTTAAGACCACCAACAATTTCTTTACACAGATAACTACTAACTACACAATTACTTTCACAAAAAGCCGACTGACGTCACCGGAAGTCGGCGCCGCCATAAACATCCCCTGTTTACGAGTTCACCCCTTCTGATAACGGCATTGTGTCTGATAGTCTATGGCAGGATCGTGACGTACTTCCGGTGCAGTCGGAAGAGGTAATATGTCAAGGTAGACAGAGCGGTGGGGAAAAGGAGTTTGTTTTTCTGTAGCTGGGTTAATTTTTCAATCAGAAGCAAAAGCTGAGTTTGTTTTTAACCGACGATAAAAAAAGGAGGAGGTTCTTAATTCGACAAGTTTATATTTTTTTTTGAGTAAGTTTTTTTATGTAATTAATTTTGACCACGAAGAACAGCGGTGGCTCAGTGGTGGCGGCCCCGACTTACGAACAGTGTTCGAACCCAGACAGGCGAATTACTTTGTGTAATTTATTTCATCACCACTGTTCTCAAAACAGTGAAGGAAAACATCGTGAGGAAACCTGCATGTCATAGAACCAAAAATTCGAAGACATGTGACATCTACCAATCCGCACTGGGCCCGCGTGGTGGATTATAGCCCATGCCCTCTCATTGAGAGGAGGCCGTTTCCCAGCAGTGGGAAAATTATAGGCTGATGATGATGATGACTATGCTAAGGTTCCGGAGTGGCGATCACATGAAGGTGCAGCGTTGAAAGGTCCCACAAGGTAGACCAATGATCTGGTGAAGGCCGCAAGAATCCGCTACATGCAGGAAGAACAGGACTGGTTGACATGGCGCTTCGGAGAGACTTAACTTCAGCAGCCGACGTTTCAGCAGTCGGTCTACCTAGATAAAATTTATATTTACCAATAGGAAACTTAATAGTCGATAAATATACTATAAAAATTGCGGTGAGCCCTCTTCAACTGCAAATCAGGACCATTAATTAAATTACTAGCATGGTAGCAGTTGTAGTATCACTCACCCTACTTTTCCATGAGTATATTTTAATCAAATTAAAGCAATTGAACGCCATTAGACCTATTTTCACCTGGGACATTCACACGACTTAATTTTTCAAGTAAGGAAAATATTTATTAGGACTTTCTATAATATTTACATTATTTACATACTAACTCTATAATAGAAATAAAAATATTTACAAGTATCAAAACGGGTTACAGGGTGTCGAAAAATTCGTCCACATCGCTGTCAACAGGAAAAGTGCCCAGAAGGCTAGCAGCATTGCCACGTCGCACAGTGTACGATTTGACTAATCTAGGGGGACAAAACTCGGAACCTGAATATTAATATTATTTATTACATTTATTGTATACATAGGAATGTTGTAGTAAATAAAAGGCAAAACTAAATGTGTTACATATTTTTTTTAATCTTTTAATAAAAATCTTATATCTATGTCTCGCTTAGATATTTGTTTTCGAGGAAGTTTTCTTTAATAATGTTAAATAAGGGTCTCAAGATGTTAACAAATGATTTAATAAGTAAATTTAATAAGTAAATCATAATTAGTTCTGTGTCTTGATGTCTTCAATCTGGCTTTTCTTATTCCTTTATTTTTGGCCTCTGAAAACTCCGGACATTTGTCCTATCGGTATCACAGTCTTTTATTATATTTGCTCCATGTACCAACATTTTATGCACTGTTGCCAGCATGTTATACCATCGGTATAAACTTAAATATTGATTTTCGCTGCATTCTGGCACCTATAAAGAAAAATAAAATAAAAAAATAATCGCAAAAAATCGCAAAAAACTATTACTATAGCGCCAAAGTATATAACACACAGGAATTTTTAAGACTACTATCACAGCTTGACTACATTTGACTACATGGTAGATCTCCAAACAAAAAATATTAAATATAAAAATGCATTTTTATTGATGTATTTTTTCAGTGAGTGATACAATTCGCAAGCATACAATTTGATTTATTTTAATAACTTAATATATGGATAATTACCTCTATTTGATGACTCCATCACAAAAAAACACTTACAAGCACTCAAAACACCAAAGAACATGTATACACGTTAGCGTTAACGGTCACACTGAGCGGTCGGCCGACTCTGAAAATTTTCAAGTAACTTCGCCCATTATTAAAACCAGTTTTGCGTGTCAAGGAATTATTTGCCTTGTGCTGTCAGTTAAAAGATGTATTCGAAAGTGGAATAAGATTAAAAAAACGTAGTTTTAAACATTTCATTTAAATACCTATTGTCCTGCTAGATTGGTCAAATCGTACACTGTGCGTCGGATGGCAATGCTGATTCTTTGGCCAAAAAATAGGCCTGCCCTCTGGTCACGAGAAGAGTCGACCAACCGTTTGGCGATTTCTCGAAAAACTAGGTGGGCACTCGGACCCCATGGCCCTAGTGTTTCAACCCCAAACGGCTCAAACACATAATTACCAATTAAATTATTGTATTTGCGCCGTTTGAGGTTTTCAGAACCTGCAGCAGCCGCCCCAGCGCAGCACACTGTGCTAGGAAGATGAGATGGCGCAAGGGTGTCGACGCAAGTTGCGTCCCACACCAAAGGCCTACCCAACTTCCATGGCATTATGGTCATACCATCTGGTCTCTTGCCATCGACGCGTGCCAAGCCAGTGGGTTCTAAGGTGATTGTAACTGTGGCAGTTACTATATATACTTAGAAGTTCTTTTACTGAAATAACAAATAAATGAAGAGCCCCTGTATGTCCAATGGATGCACGTCCTATTACTGAGCATGATGTCTTAGGTTCGATTCCCTAGTTGGGAAAAGTGTTGGGTTTTACTATCAGGAGTTTTTCGGTAGCAGCCTAGAGTCAGAATGTGCGCCTGGTTGATGGCAAAAGGTTTCCTCCTATTACAAAAGACTTAAAAATACAACATTCAATTCTTCATTTATTACAGGTCCGGTGTTGCAATAAATAAAAAGCTAGATCATAAAGTGAAATCCCCAATATTTCAACAATAAACTATCAAAGATTATTACCCAAAAATATGTACAGACAAGATAATCTCTTCTAAGTTTCAAACACATAATTAACGCCTTCGAAATTCAAAACAGATGCGGTCTACTCTTTGTTAAATATGTTAAATATAACAAGTCACAGGGTATCTAAGAAAACAAACACTGCGTCGGTTACCCGTTATTTCGAAGCATAAATTCGTCTAGTAGTTAATAAGCTAGGCTCTTAATTGGTGCCGTAAATATTGTTTGTAAAACAAACAAGTGGTCTGTCTGTGGATCATTGGTGCAGATTATGTTCTAAGAAATTTGTAGAATTGCCCATTTTTATGCCAACACTCTTGTTAAAAAACAAATAAAACAGGTGCAATTTATGTTTTTTTATTGTACTGGAATGTATTTCTTTTATGTGTTTGAGTCAGTACTCCAGGAAAGTATAAAGATGTAGAAATTGGTAAATATGTAGTTTAGGTAAACAAAGCACTATGTATGTGGGAGCCAGACCTCCCACATAAAATATGTGGTGTTTTTCTTTTCTTTAGTTGCCAAGCAAGTAGCTTGGCCCAGCTACGTGGCAACTTCCTATGATTTCTGTGATTATTTCTGGTAATTTAATTTCTGAACAAATCAGAAGCTTTACTGAGTTATCATCAAATATATTCGTGCTATCCAATTTCAGTAAGATCTTAATACAAAAAAATGTTGGCTAAAATTACTGACTATTTCAGCGATGATCAGAGACGACAATTTTTATGAAAATGACGCATCTTAACAACTTTTTACTCTATGTGTATAATTATTATAATTGAGACACCACCAGTGTAGCACATGTTTTCATGAACTATCGTAATTTTAGTAATAATCCTGTAAAAACAACCCTCTCAAAGCTTTTGTGACGAGAAATTAATGTTTGTTTTATCCCCGTGTTTTCCTGGTGCACCAACCTTTTCTGTTTTAAATTTTTCTGTTTTGCTGTTGCTCTTTATAAGTCCCTCGACCAATTTTTCCACCCTTACTTTAATTTTTTCTTAATGCACAAGTGATATAAGACAGGTTACCTATTTTATTAGACGCAAGTTTCACCTACCATACCGATTGGAAAATCATGAACTTTTTAATTGAATTTGAAATCAATAAACAATATGGCGTTATATATATTTATAAAAAATCATATTAATTATAATGCCATACGTTAGGAATCTTGGCGCCACCTTTCAAATTCTCTAAAACTAACTGTCATAACACAAGTTAATTGATCCAAAATAATATTTTTATAAATTAATTTGATTGGCAGATGTAGCTTTTCAAAGTTATGTCAAACTGACAGTCATTCAAATATACAGTATAAAAGAAATCTAATGGAATTTCATGCATGAAACAATGTTTAAAAAGAAATCAGTAACGTACATAAAATATAAACAAAGTAAAATTACTTTCAATGTCAAATTTTGCAATGTGTTGATGTTTCTCAAAAGATTTTGGAGTTCTTTGAAAAAATCTAGATGCCATTCAAGTATGACGTAATATGAAAAAGCCTTTAATACTTAAAAATAAAAGTAAAAATCGGAATTACAAAATTAAATGAGCAATTTAGTAGGTAGCGGAGGGCAATAAATACCAATCTTTGCTAAAATTTTGATTAAAGTAAAAATTCCTCATAACCAAAATCCCTTATCAGAACCCTCTCCACAAAACCCAACACACCTACCCAACACTAACATTCAACATAAATTATTATAAAGAAACCGTAAACCATTATTTTTACTCCCGTTTACATTTCCGCCGAAACATATTTCGTTATAACACGACTATAAAACTAATATTTTACGAGAGCCACTAACTCTTCGCCGATGGTTTATTACAATTTACAATGTTTCCATTGACTCCACTACATCTAGTGGTTATTCATAAATCTGAAAGAGAATTGTGTTTACGTACATCAGCTGATCGTATATCAAATGTCTATTTTCATTCGACTATCAACATACGGATTTTTCAACTAGTTATTGTGGCAAAGATTAAGGTTAGCAGATGTGCCATTAACTTTTCATTCGTTTGGTTCGTTTATATATTAGTGAGGAATTTAGTGCTTTCTGTTTTGGCTGCTCGTTTTCCCACACATAATTAAACTGGGATTTATTAGATTGTGTTTTTTGGGGTTTTTAGATGCAATATATTGTGGATTTATTTATTATACAGAGTAAGAAGAGTTTCACTGGTTTTATAAAGCGAAATCTTGTAGCGATTTAAAGTTTTATAATCATCGCAATGCAGAGATCCTCAGGGCGTTGTCGGTGTAGAACTGTAGATGTTACACGTACTTTGAGAGATATTTCTTAACGGCATGTAAAGCCAAGTCAGAGGCCCATGGGCGGCATATAAACTGTAAAACCAGGTTAGGCACTAATCTATACTTCTATACTAATATTATAAAGAGGTAACATTTGTTTGTAAGTTTGTATGTTTGTAAGTTTGTATGTAGGGGGTAATCTCCGGAGTAATGAACCAATTTTAAAAATTGTTTCACTGGTAGAAAGCTACATTATTCGTGAGTGCTATAGGCTATATTTTATTCCCATACTCCCACGGGAACGGGAACTACACGGGTGAAACCGCGGGACGTCAGCTAGTCACATGATAAAGGAAGAAAGCGGGCCTAGCGTAATACGGAGTTTCATTAGAATAAGAGGCAAGCTAACACTACATATTTTACAACTGATGTGTAGCTTGTTATACCTTACATCCCTGGCTATAGACAGGGACCTATAGACGTCATCGCCTGCCAAACCTACTTGCTGCCAATCTAATCGGATGTAGCTAAACATCAGTATCTCATATGAAGCGACTGCCTATCTGACTTCCAATCCACAAACTTCTTAAAACAAGCTACTAGCGAAAGAAAGTCGATCACGAATGTCGTATGCAATCAGAAGTGCAGAGGCTTCATGAAAATTAAATCGAACAACGATATAAGTACTTCATGACTTTTCTCAAAGCGAGGACCGTCGCATCTCCACCATTCCAGGTATAATCACGTAAAACATCTCAAGTAGCTGTCCCGTACTATAAATCGCCGTATTATCTCGATCACAACTCGTACATAAAACGGACGGTAGCCGCACGTTATCGCACGGATCGCGACGATATTTACACTCACAACCGCCGATTACTATCGACACTATTTGTTGTGTGTCGTCTTGGGGGACACACCGAGAGGAACTTTGGTTTTCTAAATTTTATTTAAAAGGAACAACAACTTTTTTTTTGTTTTGATATATTTTTTTTTTCTTTATTATCTACTTTATTTTATTATAGTTCGAAATTTTTTGAATTTTCTACCAGATTATAAATGTATTTCTAATAAATCATTAGGCAGTCTTATGATACTGCCAAATAATTACTAAACAAAAATAATATCCTTTACTGCATAAAACCATGAAACGAGACAAATACATATTAATTCCTTCAAGTCTCACTTACAAGTCTTCTAGCTGATAAAATCCTAAAGAATAAGTCCACCAAACAGCAGCAACAGTTAATACACGAACAAGTGATCGATTACAGTCATGAGACCATAATTTATTTCCCGCAGTAAACCTACAAGCAGGATAGAATGACAATCAGTCCATTAATCTTATCTTATGCATCATCAAGATTCGCATTGAACCAGCAAAGAATTTAACATCGGTTTTCCTTGACTTACTTTTATAGTTGTGGATTGTTTTAATATATTGTTAGACTTGGAGATTAGATTTTATCAGTACTTGTATGGCTCTTTATGTATTTGCAGAAACGAAGTAAGTAATACAATATTGAGTGCACTCTGCACAGTCGTACTTAACCCTTCTAACTCTAAAATTAGCAACTCTATTTGTGGTGGTTCAAACTTTGTTTGAAATACTGTTAGAATAAAGTTCTAATCAGCTTGCACTACAAAGCGGTTGTTACGTCAGTCACTGCGGCCGAATAGTGCGAAATGAGTGGTTTTTTGCGATTTACAAAAAAACTATTGATTGGACTAAAAAAATAAAACACATAAGACCTGCTTCATAGTTAGTTCAGTTAGTTTGCAAAGTTTCACGATCTAATTTGAAGTACTTTTTGAATACCAGCGGTTTATTGTTCGATTTGGAGGTAACTATGGTTTTTTTTCTATCGAGAAAAGTTTATGGAATCGTGTTTTCGTCACACATAAAACTTAGCATTAATCCTCAACTTTACCATATATTTATTTCAAAATTAATGCTGCAGTATTTTAGGCGTAACGGAGGGTCATGCTAAGCCATTTGAGGGATATATAGCCCATCAACGACATAGTTTTTGCAATTACTTAGCATTTAAAAGAAAAATAATTTATCAAAGAATATTTGCATATTTTCGCTTTAGTAACATGATAAACAGGGCGGAAAAAATATGTTTTATATCTACGTAGTAATAAGACACACGGTAGCTGGCAGCAGCAGGGTGAAAGACGCCGAGAATTGATTGATTTAAGATGTGTCTATGACCAGCAGTGGTGTAGCCACTGCTGTAGGCTGGTAATGAATAAGAATCTACAATAATAATATGAATACACCAACTCAGCTGTATAACAATAGTTTAAAAAATAAACAAAATATAATTATGGGAACTAAAAAAAACCGGCCAAGAGCGTGTCGGGCCACGCTCAGTGTAGGGTTCCGTAGTTTCCCGTCCGTCACAATAAGTGTTCCCACTTATGAGTTTAAAGGTGGGTATCCATTATGTAAAAATGCTTGCATATACGAATATACTACAAACTTAGTCCAGAAATTATTTTGTACAACTTTTTGTCTTTTTTGTACAAAAACTGTTGTTTCCATCAAGTTCAAAATGATTTTCCTAGAAAGTCCTTATAAAGTTCTACTTTTCAGATTTTTTTCATATTTTCTAAACTTATGGTTCAAAAGTTAGAGGGGGGGACATTGTTTTTTACTTTTGGAGCGATTATTTCCGAAATTATTGACATTATCAAAAAATAATTTTAGAATGAAATTAAAAAAAAAAAATCACTTCCCACTTTACTTAAAGGGGGCTACCCTAATAAAACATTTTTTTCCAATTTTTATTTTACCACTTTGTCGGCGTGATTGATATACATACTGGTACCAAATTTCAGCTTTCTAGTGCTAACGGTCACAGAGATTAAGCGAGGACGGACAGACGGACGGACGGACGGACAGACATGGCGAAACTATAAGGGTTCCTAGTTGACTACGGAACCCTAAAAAACTACGCATAATACAGCATACAGCGCCCTTCGCGTCCAATAGACAATAACGCATTCAGGATGCTGATGGGGTTTCCTCGATACTGCAGCGCATCAGGGATGTTTACTGAAGCTCACGTAGACTGTTTCTACACGGTGACGCGGAAACGGTGCACATCCCTGGTCCGTAGGGTGCGGGGCAGCGCCGACAGCATCCTGTCTATGATTGCGAGTAGGCATGATTGTGCGTTTGTGAACCACTGCTGCAAAGTTTCAGCTGGGCCTGTCACCTTCTGTTTTCTGATTTATTTTGTTTGTAAATGTATTACTAACATAGTTTGTAAGTATATTGTTACTAACACTATAAGTCTTGTTGCTCGAAATAAATAAATAATAAATATTGTTATAATTTTTATATTCTCAAGTGAAAAGTACCGAAAAGTCTCAGTGTATCCCAAACCTTTCTTAAAACACCTGAGGTGTCGAGTTACACGACACAACTTGTATAGTTTTCGAGTTTTTAATGGTGAGAGAATGATCCTGATACGATCACATTCATCGAATAATTTGATCGATAAAGTACCGAACCGCGTTGACACACTCATTTTCACTTTGCATAATTTAAATAAGTATTTTTATTACGAATAAAATCTTATCTAAGAAAGGAATAAATTGTTCGTTTCGCAATAAATTTTTAATCTGATACGAAAGCGTGTGAAGTGGTAAATGAATTGGTGCCCTACGTAAGGCAGTTCAATGTTTGTAATACGGAATAACTTTCTTTGTTTAATGGAATAAAGTTAAACTGAAAGCGAAACTGAAAAAACTTGGGTTGAATGCTGATAATATTGACAACGATGAAAGATATGAAGATAATTATGAAAATAATAAAAAAAAAAAACAAAAATAAAAAAAGGAATATAGGTAGGTCCTAAGAGTCAATATGTATACCTGAATTAGGTTAAACTTAAGGCGATACCGAAAAAATTTAAGTTGAATGCTAATATTACCTAAGACGATGTCAGATAAGATAATTATGAAAATAATAAAATATAAGAAAAACAAAACGGAAAAAATTAACGGTGGTCATAAGAGTCGATATGTCACAATAAAATCTTTGGGATTTTAAAAAATATGTAGGAGAGAGGTTTGATAAATACGTACTAGAAGAATGCTTAATTTTTAAATTTTCATTGAAGAACACATAACCAATGTGCTTTCCTTGTAGAATAATCTCTAGAACAACTGTCTGCAAAGTAAAACAAACGCAGCATGATACAGTTTTTATTTCAACTAACAACAATAAAAATAAATTGACGCTCAACGAGAACTTAATCGTTCCCCACCAAACAAATTAATAAAAATAAAAATGTCAACGCTCACTGGACAAAAACTGGCTTCAAATCAAATGGAAATTATATAAAACGTCATCTATGTGCACACTATCGCGCTTTTTATGAGCGAAGCATTGACTATGCTACTTATCATTACCACGATGTAATGACTAATAAAATTACCGTTTAAACAATTTTCAACTTTAACCCAACGTACTAAGTTTCCATTGTTGGGTATTCATCAAGCAACCTATTTTAGTTTTTCTGTACATTTCAACAAACTTATTTTTTCTAATCAAAAATGAAAAGCTATTGTATAACCAGCCTTATAAGTCGGGCCTTAAAGTCCGCTGATAGAACGCCGTATGTAAAAGTAAAATGGCGTAAATATAAAGGGGATCTGACACGATCATATAAAACGGTGGATATGAGCGTATAAAAATTCTTGAAGCGACGGTCTATCGTCATTACATTTGTCAAGTGTCGAGCGGTAGCGCGGTGGGCACAATTTAAATGATAATTATAACGTGACGGGCGCAGGCGGTCGCATTCTGGAGGCGTGGTCCCACTGCCGGCGGGGAGCGGGTTAAATATAGAGCTGGAGAAAGGAAAATAATTTAATTGGCTGTAAATGAGAAGGGGTTGTAGCACGGAAGTCATAATGGGGGATAATTACTAAGTATCAGTTATGTTACCTTGTATTTATAACCCTTAATTGTGTTTTAATAAAAAAAATTCGGTCTTGTCAAAATGCTCAAATGCGTGGCTAGGTCCTTTGGTGTTCTAAGAATACAATGTGTGCTTTTTAAAAAAGAATTGCATCAACTCTAGACACCTACTTATGTGAGCCCTATAGTTATCTAATTAGAGCACAGGTACCTATAAATTTGTATAATTTTACTACCTACAATTTCAAAATTCTTTTTAAAAAAGAATTGCATCAACTCTAGACACCTGCTTATGTGAGCCCTATAGTTATCTAATTAGAGCACAGGTACCTATAAATCTGTATAATTTGACTACCTACAATTTCCAAAAACACCGTTAATATAATTTTCACACGATTTTCATCATTAATTATTTAATGACAACATCTGTATAGCTCTTTCAGAAGCAGTTCATTATGAATTGGACACCTGACCTTATTAACACCAAACCAAAAACAAAACTGTCAAAACATTCGAGATAATTTGCTTGGAATTTTCATAACTGAAGTCAGCTTCCAGTCTAACCAGAAGTAGCAGAATACGAGTATTTTACATGGAGCAATTGCTTATCTGACCTCCACAACACTGAGTAACACGGTACTTGGTCAACTGTCCAACAAAACGTTCTTCCTCCAAGCGTATTGATATGGCAAAAAGTTCAAATATGTTTAGTCCGAAATTCAGTTACGCGAACTCCGCTTGCTGATGCAATCAAAGTTCCTCAAGTGTCAAAAAAATGACATAATCGCATACTCACCAATTTCTGCCAAAATAAACACAAACGTACAGTCGATGGACCTTATCGCTAATCGCTATCACTCAGACAACAACTCTTTGACGGATAAGGACATATTTATGTGCAACATATTTTTTCAAAAATATTTATGCTGGTTCGTGTATAGACGTTTGTGTGTGTCGCGACATACATACGTACAGACATACATCGCAGTTTGTTTTTATATCAAACGCATGTTATGTCAGAGTAATACTGCATTTTTCATGGCACGTTGCTCAAATTGTTTCACTGTGTTCGCGCTCTTGTATATGTATTTTATTGAATTCATAAATATTATTGAGCTATGGTTATCAGAAATTGTTTTGAAATAAAATTCCTTTGTGTTTTATTTATGTTTCCTGTAGATCAAGGCAATACAGTAAGGTATATTAGGTCTACTCGAATGTGTTTTAAGAAAAATATGTGGTCCTAGTCCGATAAAACCTAGATCTACGGAAACGTTTGAATGTTCTGCCTCTGACTCTCTCTGGCTCTGCTGCTGCTTTCTTTAATTCACAGATCTAGTTACGATCAAAAATTATTTACTTGTGTAGTCTACTCTGTATAAAAAAACTGTATAATAACTTTGGAAAAGGAAGTATTATATGACCCAGACGCGAGATTATAATAAATATCGAAGGTAACGTCTGGAATGATTCATACAGGGTGTAAAAGACCTCATCACGAAGCCGTGAACCAAGCATTCTGTACATCAAACTAAGTAACTTTACGCAAAAACTATTGCTGGTAAACGACTTTTTTTTGGGGTGAAAAATCATGTTTTGTGGTAGAACTCAATGTAACGCACTCAAAACATTGTGCTGATGGGTGGATTGAATAGTACGGGGGTCGTGGAGGTGTTTAAAGTAAAAATCTTACATTAAAAACTTGTTTTAAAAAAAAAAACTTGTCCAAAAGTTGTAACTTTGACCCCGAATATCTCCGTAACTAGAAGGTTCCCAGGTATGATGTAGAAAAAAAAAAAGATCGCAATGACGAGGAGAACAAGTGCTTTTCGGTTTCGTTAAGAGGTGTTTTACACCCTTTATGATTCTGATTCTGATACACGATCCATAAACACATTGGCAATCAAAAACATAAGCAATCACCAACTCGAAGAAAAAGACAATAATATCGTACACCGAAACAGAAAGCCAGTCTCACCAATCCACAATCTTTCCAATCCAATTTTCATCGTCACAGCTGAAAGTATAGCTAGATGAAGAGTATCATGCACTCTTCAATCTACCGTCAGCGGGTGACGGCATAGAATGGATGGCAGGAAAAAGCCTGACGATCCAAATTGCATACGGATAGTCCCAAACGACGTTAGCTACGAATGTGTGCGATGCACGGAGCAATTTCTTTGACGGTTTCGGAAGCTTTTTGCTGTGACATTGGAAGGTAGGTATGGACTTTGACATAGTGCGATACTACTATGCGTACTTTCAATCTACATCTACACTTATAATTATAATCTGCACTATATCTACAATGCAACAATGCAACTACAGTACTTTCACAGTTTTTATGTCTTGTGACTGGCACTGTAGCTACATTTAATTTTCATCTTTGTTTCGACAATTCAAAAGTGCCTGTAACTGGCTTATTATTTGAAATAAATGCTTTGATTTTGATTTTTGATTTTGATCTACACATTAGTGTAGAACATACAAAAATACAAATCTTTCCTCTTTTTAATATTAATTATTATATTATATTTTATTATTAGGAAAGATTTGTATGTTTGTAATGAATAAACTCAAAAACTGCAGCGCCGATTTCAAAAATTCTTTCACCATTAGAAAGCTACATTCACCTTGAGTAACATAGGCTATATTTTATTCCTGTACTCCCACGAGAACGGGAACTACGCAGGTGAAACCGCGTGACGTCCGCTAGTTAATAATAATTTTCTTTATCAAATCCTTTGACTCATTCTCATAGCAGCAGGCAATCAACAGCTTTACAACTTTTTATTCAGCTTTGAATACCTCATCATTTTCCTACCCTTTTCCCAATTTATTTGTAATCGGCGGCATGTCTTCTTACTTCATACTTCTCTATTACCCGTCATCTTGGCTTTAAATACCAATATTATGATTGTAGTAAAAAGTAACGTTACTGTATTAATTTTCGTAACATTACTGCTGATATTAAGAATTTTTTTTAGTGTCTCTACTAACTTTTTTAACTGATGCTGGAAATGCATCTAAAACTCTAAATATACTGGCCTGCAAAAATAAGTATCACACTTTTAAAATTGCAATAACTTTTTAAGTGCACAAGATATTCTTTCGAAACAAAAATGACTCGAAAAAGAGGTTAATTTTGTACATAAAAACTAATAAAAGCTGATAGAAAGTGCTTTAAAACGTTTTTTATTTTAAATCTCTAACTTGTAAAAAGTTTAGAAAAAAATTAAATTTTAAAAGTATGATACTTATTTTTGCAGGCCAGTGTAATTTGTAAGCTACCACAAAATCAATATGGTGGTGACAAATCAAGGAAAACATCCTTTCTTGGTTATTACTGCCATATACTGACTACACCAGTTTCTCTCATAGTACGATCATCTATACCTAAATCAAACTCATTTGGAAGAAACCTTTAGATATCCCACCTCACAATTAATCATAGCTCACATTTATCTCTGCGCACAGCCCTGCGTGTAATTGGTATTGGCTGCGAACAGGCGGAGACATATCAATTAAAATAGCGCGGCGCTCAAACATGTCGGCTACTGCTGCCTGTCGAGGTGTGCTGCCAAGAAGTTTCGGATGCGGCAGTTTATTGAGAAGTTCATGTTTTGACTGTTGTTTCTATCAATAAAAAAGTTTTAATATAATCCATACAAAACATCACGCCTGTAATCCCCGAGGGTTAGGCAGAGGTGTACGACCTAATAATACGTACATTCACGTTTCGCCAGTTTAAGTCTCAAGTAATAGAGGGCCTATTGCCATCAACCGGGCACAAATCAAGCCTCCGTGGCTGCTACTGAGAAATTTCTGAAGGAAAAACTTAGTAACATTTTGCCCGACCTGGTAATGGAACACAACACCTCTGGCTCAGAAGTCACGCCTGCAATCACTAAACCAACGAGGCAGTCAGCCTAAAACATTAATTCTTATAGAAAAAATAAAATACACACACATTGGAGTCATTCGTCATCTGGCGACTGGTCGCGAGTTGGCACCTTCCAACTTTTGTTTTATTTTGTTGTCGTCAACTCGCACTCACGTTATAAAGTACAGTCAAATGCAAACGTGACCCTGGTGGTGATTATTCTTCAGTAAGGTCAGGTGCGCAGTACTCGCAACCGTCGTGCGTGTATGACCAAATGTATGAACTTGGAGAAGCAAAAGGAGTGTGTAAGGATCTGAGCAGGTGAGTTTCTGTAGTTTCCTCCTATCCCATGGGAAAAATGTGTGAGTTTATGTACCTATGTGTGTACTTATATAATAAAGAAATCTTCAAAAAATGTTCCTGGACAGTGATAAATAGCGTATCCTCTATTAGAACAGATAATAGAATGGATCTAGTCTATGCGACGAGTGAAAGTTGCAGTAATCTGCAACTGCAAGTTGCTGGTATTACTGGACTCATGGGAGAAACCTCTGAAGTCTACGCTATTGAATGTAAACGGTAGATAGCCTAACGCAGCGGTTCTCAAACTTTTTCAGCAACTAAACCCTTTTAGAAACCTAAATATTTGACGGAACTCTAAAATATGTTTGTTGTACGAGTAGTAGTGGATTACTACAACTGATTCAAAGCTATAGTCGGCTAGATTTCGCTATTTTACAATTTACTTGGTCAAAAAAATAATATAATTTTAGTGACTGTCGTATAGTAGCATATCTTTCTACTATAAAAATAATACCTACTAAAAAAATACAATTTAAAAAAAAAACAATAACAAAAAAAAAGGTTCTGTATGGTGTCGGACGTAAAAAATAGCACCATCCCATATCTTCCCGTGGGTGTCGTAAGAGGCGACTAAGGGAGAACTTAACTTACCAGAGAATGGGCAGCAGCGTTCTCTGAGCCTTTGTAACAACCGTACTGCGATCGCCAACCCGCCTGCCAAGCGTGGCGATTATGGCAAAAACCCCTTTGGGGAGGCCCATGTCCAGCAGTAGACGTCTTTCGGCTGAAATGATGATGATGATGATGAAAAACTAGAAATACTAAATAAAAACACTACTAAAACAAAAAAAAACACTAAAACATTATTATTTTGTTGGTTTTTTTTTGTATTATATTATTTTATTTTTATTTTTTATTTAGTACCAAAATAGTACTAAATAAAATAATACTATAATAATATTTTTCTTTGTTATAATTTTTATTTTTCCAGTATTTTCAGGCTCCACGGAGCCCCAGGGTTTCGCGAAGCACACTTTGAGTAAGGCTGGCCTAACGTGTACTCAAGTAAAGCTTTGAAGGCTAAAAGTATTTTTTTCCAAATAAAAGTTGCCGCATCAAAGAACCTCAGCAGCCGACATCTTCGGCCTAACACCGCGATATATGAGCACCATTCTCCATTTAAGGAAGGTTTTACATTTATACATATTCTGGCAATAAAGCCTTTGGGGACCTAATGGCATGTACTGACTGTTTATATGATAATATCGCCGGCTCCACACGACTGGGTAAGTGGACAGTTATATAGAACCTATTACAGGTTTTTATTTGGTTGGTGTGAGGCAAGCTTGAAGTTGATAGTAATAAACAGGGTTAGGATATTGACGCGCAAACCGTTGCCATGAATTTAGTACGTGATTCTACACCACCCCAGCGTTGGATTTTTTCGTCCATTATTTAAAAAAACTGGTATTTCACACAAAACTTTAGTTTATATTGTCCCACTGCTGGGCAAGAGCCTCCTCCCTCATATCCTACCAATCTTCTCTCCGTGCGTTGTTCTCGAGCCAATTTCTCACAAACGCCTAGTCGTAACGTCGGCATTTTCTAGGCCTTCCTC
Source organism: Xestia xanthographa (assembly GCA_905147715.2). NCBI lineage: Eukaryota > Metazoa > Arthropoda > Insecta > Lepidoptera > Noctuidae > Xestia > Xestia xanthographa. The sequence continues at coordinate 29,146,231 of LR990653.1, read as the reverse complement.
AGCGACGACGCCCGTCCTCTGACACGGTCAAATGTACCAAATAGCAATTTTTTAAATTATAGTCCCAGTTTACGCGTCGATGTCTCCTAAAAAAAACATGATTTAGAAAATTTATTTCAAGACATTACCGTATTTCTGGTAAAAATATTTTGTTCTATTTTTTTAATTAAAGACAGCAGAAAAGCATAAGATAAGAAAATGATAATAAAATAATATACAGTAACTTATATACAACATAACTGTTAAGTTAGAGTCACCTACTCTTGTAATAGATGCATCAATGGTTACATGCATTTGCATAGTTTGATGTTTTTCTTTTTACAAGTGGCCATAGTCTCCAAGAATTCTTCAAGAATGTTTTAAACGGCTTAACACAAAACAATTCCATAAAGACAGATTCCTATAATATAATTAAATACATAGTTATATAATGAAGTACACAGATAAACTAAGTTACGCACATATTTTAAGTACCCAGCAATCATTAAATAACTCAGTGATAAATAACTTACATAATTCTTGTAATTATAGTAGTTACTGTTAATAGTTAATAAAATTGTTAGCCACTATTTATTACGGAGAAATAACCAAGTTTTTATTACACACATCAAAAGTGTCTAGGGATCAAGCATTTTTATGCGGATTTCTTGAGATTGAGATGTGGCTTTGTAATAAATTTATGATTTTATAAATTTATATGGATCCTTTTTGGTGCATTTCATAATTTGAATCAGGAACTCTCAATCAAATTCGAGTAAAAGATGAAAATAAGCTGTCAATATTTTCCCTATAAAAACATACAACGCATTGAAGACATTATTAGTGCTACTGTTTCCCTACTACTGATTAAAACCAACGTTATTATGGAGCGGCGACGTCATTTAAGCAGGGAAGAAATGCTCAGAGCCGTGGGAATGATAGAAGCTGGTTCCCGGCAACGTACTGTAGCTTTAGCTCTGAATACAAGTCAGAGTGTTATCAGTCGACTTTGGACACGTTACCGAAGCACTGGTACCGTGGCTGAGCGCCATGGAGGACGGTATCGCTGCACCACACGGAGACAAGACCGATACATTCAAATCTTAACTCGAAGAGCTCCAACAATAACCGCCATGATGTTAGCCGTGAGGCTTCATCACTCTTCAGGGAACTTAATTAGCGACCAAACAGTCAGAAACCGCTTGCATGAAGTGAACCTTCATTCCCGAAGACCGCTACGGGTACCACCTATAGCAATGCACAATCGTAGGATTCGATATCAATGGGCTCTTGAACACAGAAATTGGGCAGAAGAACAATGGCGTTTCGTGTGCTTTTCTGATGAGTCTCGTTTTGGTATGAGACCGGGTACAAGACGTATACGACACTGGAGAACCCCTGGACGCCAACAGCGATTAAAATCCTGCCAGGAAGTCCATCCTTATAGTGGTGGAACCATCATGGTATGGGCGGGTATTTGGATCGGCGGAAGAACTGAGTTGATTTGGATCAGAGGCAACCTCAACGCTCAAATTTATGCTGAGACGATTGTATCAGACGTCATCGTTCCTCTACAAGTGCAAATCGGTCCCTTATTTCAGTTAATGCATGATAATGCACGACTGCACACCGCAAGAGTTGTAAGACAGACTCTCGCCGCAGCTAACATCAATGTCCTGCCCTGGCCTGCTCAGTCGCCAGACTTGAACCCGATTGAGCATGCATGGGATATGCTACAGAGAAGAGCTCTGCCGAATATGGAGGGTATCCAGTCGCAAGAAGACCTTTTTTTGTTGTTGCAACGAACATGGGCGGCCATTCCACAGCGTGATTTGGATGAACTCATTTTGAGTATGCCAAACCGATGTTCTTGTGTTGTTAGTGTTCGCGGTAGAAACACGGATTATTAATTGTTTAAGTTACCCAATAAAATTTTAAAGAAAACTGTGTTTTCAGTCATTTTTTCGAACTTTAATGTTAGTGGTTCAAATGTCAAAAATCCCTTTATTAGGAAAATGGCAAATTTCTTTATTAATGCAAAGGTGACTTGGTTTATCGTTACTGTGACAAACGAAAACACTTTATTTGATGAATCCTTAAAGAAAATTTTAATTAATATCAATCAGGAGAAAAGTTATTGCAAAAATATATGTTGATCCCTAGATACTTTTGATGTGTGTATATTGATTGCGTTATTTTTTTATTGGATTTACTTGCGTGCCGTAACGTTGTAATCATAATATTAGCTACGGACAATAATATACGTATCTATATACCTGTATTCCTGAAGGACTGAGTAGAGGTGTCAGTAATAATAAAATCGACAGCACGTAAAAGTGTCTAAGTGGCAAAAAATATTATATTGATGGAAGTAAATAAACAACGTAAGAACTCCGAAACTTTAAAGTTGAAGCCGCAAGCACGCAGAAAGTCTATAATAGGATTATAGCTTGGACGACCCGAATGGCGCAGCGGTACTAAAGCTGCCTTACGTTCTTAGGGTCCCAGGTTCGAATCCCGGTAGAAACAAAATGTTTGTGTGATGAGCATGAACATTTGTTTCAGAGTCATGGATGTTTATATGTATAAGTATGTATTTACAAACAAAAAGTATCAACTATCTGGTGTCCACGACACAAGCCTCGTTGCTTAGTGTGGCACTAGATGGCGCTGTGTGTAATGTCCAGTGATATTTATTTATTTATAGCTATATTTCTGCCGTGTGGTATCCGGCAGTGTAGAATAGTGTCTGAGGCAGAACACCTTGCGCCTCCGTAGACCAGAGAATGGGCAGCAGCGTTTTCTGTTAGTCTTTCATCACTGCGATCTCCAATCCGCCTGCCAAGCGTGGAGATTACGGCAAATTCCTCCCATCATGGGAGAGGCTTATGTCTAGCAGTGGAAGTTATGGGCTGTTGTACGTAGTAGTAGTATATTTCTGCGTCTATCATCCTAGCTTGTATGTGTATTTATAATCTGTCTAGTCAGAACAGACTGGTCATGAGATTGTTGAGGTTTTCACTACTCAAAAGGGATGTTGGCGTGCTTTCCGATGCACGGAGAGGCGTCGGTATATTAGGGTCGGTCACCCATCCATGGACTGAGCCCGGTGTAACGGCACTGCAAAAAGTACAACAGCAACATAGAACGAAAAGTACTACTGCGCCATCTAAGACACAAATAGAGAACTAACAGTTATCCGCGACTTAATGCCCTTCTTACTCTAAAATTGGCAACTCTATTTGTGGTGGTTCAAACTTCGTTTGAAATACTGTTAGACTAAAGTTCTAATCAGCTTGCACTACAAAGCGGTTGTTGTTGTTACGTCAGACACTGCCGCCGAATAGTGTGAAATAAGTGGTTTTTTGCGATTTAAAAAAATCTATTGATTGGACTTCAAAAATAAAACACCTAAGACCTGCTTTATAGTTAGTTCAGTTAGTATGCAAAGTTTCATTATCTAATTTGAAGTACTTTTTGAATACCAGCGGTTTATTTTTCGATTTGGAGGTAACTTTGGATTTTTTTTCTATCGAGAAAAGTTTATGAAATCGTGTTTTCGTCACACATAGAACTTAGCATTAATCCTCAACTTTACCATATATTTATTTCAAAATTAGTGCTGCAGTATTTTAGGCGTAACGGAGGATAATGCTCAGCCATTTGAGGGAAAAACAGTGTCGGGCATTAGCCACTTTAACACCCGTCTGGCAGGAGGATCCAACGTTACCTATGGGAATGAAGAACACACACTTTTCTTCATACCCCTATACTCGGTAAGCGATGGGCGTAGGCAGCCATGGGCTCAGGGTAGAGCAGTCTATAATAATAACGTAACTAGCAAACTATACCTGCGGTCATACCCCGGTTATTTTTTTCATACAAAAAGGTTACACACCCTGTATCCGTATGTATAATTCGAATTATCCAAAACACTTTCTTATTGCTCACCTACCTACACCACGAAATCGACCATTAAAAAATGTGTCCGCTAATTTGTTAATCAGTCAGTTTAGAGGTTTATATCTATCTATAGATAGTATTTTATACACATAGTATTATTGGTTTGATCGCATTTTTTTATGTCGACTGTCGAGTGTCAACTTTCTTACGGATTTAAGTATTGTAGTTAGTACCTAGATATTTTTTTTTGGGTTTGGTTAGGTACCAGTAGCCAGGGTGGGGGCGCTTGCCCATGGTAAGGCTGTTACTATTTAGCTAAAAATAAGTAACTATTATTTAATGACAACCAGTACCAACTGCTTAACAATTACACGTGCATAAATCAATAAATAAAATACTGAAACAACACATACCAATCAATAACAGAACATCAGACGTTTCGTAATAAAACGGTGTCATTGTAAATAGGTTTATTAGCCCAACATTTTTACGATAGTACTTACCGTTGAATATTTTTATGGACTCGTAACAATTGAACTTTATTATCGTAGTAGTGTAGTGTAGTGTAGTATCGTACTGTGGACATTTTGTGTTTGTTTGTTAGTGCAACCTTTGACCGTTTGAATAGATGAATCGCTTGTACCGCCACTGTAAAGCGCCCCGTTGCGTTGAGTCATTCGTCATCTGGCGACTGTGAATCTCGCGACTGGTCGCGAGATGGCACCTTCCAATTTTTATTTATTTTGCTGTCGTCAACTCGCGCAATCTACGTAAAATACGTCAGATGTACAGTCAACTACGTAAACTTCTAATAAAATGTATTGTGTAAATCTAATAATTCATTTAAACGAGCAATGCTTGTATAATATAAGAAAAAAAATGTTCTTAACCTTTTTTATATATTTTCTATATAAAAAATCATTTAAAAATATATAAGTATATAAAAATATATGTAAAAAAAATATGTATATAAAAAACGAAAAACCAATTAATTAATTTTTTAATTAAAAAAAACACTTACCCCACCCGTCCCCCGCCGCCAGCCTCTCTCCCTCTGCTGCTTTAAATGACACACGCAATAAGTAGTTAGTAATTTATAGATATTGGTTTCAATCCGTTTGCATTTGACTGTACTTTATAACGTGAGTGCGAGTTGACGACAACAAAATAAATAAAAATTGGAAGGTGCCAACTCGCGACCAGTCGCCAGATGACGAATGACTCGTTGCGTTGGTCTCGTGATCCAGGGTCCTCGGATCGGTTCCTAGGTCGGTCAAAGAGTAACTAAGTTTCCTTTAGGGATTTCTCTTTGGGCTGCTTCGTCGGTCTAGGGGTCAACGCAATGAGGTACTCGGTTCGATTTTCGGGTCGGGGTTCGATATGGGTGTATTATTAGGTACACTTCTACCTAACCCTTAAGGATTACAGGCGTGATATTATGATATGTCTTCTAGGATAGGGCGTTCAATTTATTGCAGGAAAAACTCAACTTATATACTGTGTCTAGTAGAGTTTAAGGATATAAGAGGATTTTCTGTCTTTTAATTTGAAACAAGACAGCGAATAATTTCTTAATTTAAGATTCACACCCCACACAGCCGAAGATGTAATAGAATTGTATATTTACTATGTCACACTTTGATGAGGTCGTAAAAATTGTTCGCGATGTGTTACCACAGTGGGTAGGCAGACAGCCAACTACCGCAGCTATGCAACCTTTAGATTCCCTAATTAATGACGCTTGTCAATTAACACGTCATTTTAATCATTAAGATCTGTCAGCGAGCTTGATTTGGTTTAATTGTGACATGACAGTTTTATGAAGTGTTCTAATTATTTAACCGATATAATGTCATAGGTACTATGAATCCCTGAGAAAAACAGTGAATGCAGAGAACTGAAGATTGAACTGTTTTGTAACTACATATTTCCCTGTTTTATCTGTTGTGATAATTATAGACACAGGGTTCAAAGTGATAATTATTGATAACTATCATGATAATTCCAACTTGTTAATTATCTTGATAATTCATAATTATGTTGATTCTTGTATTCTTGAGTAGAGACCGCGAATCGGCAAACGTAAGGTAGGCTCGGTGGAGTGACGATCTTCGCAGGGTGGCTGGTAGCAATTGGATGAGTGTTGCTGAGAATCGAGAAATCGATCATCCAGCAGTAGACTGCTATATGATGATGATGATGATGAATTATCTTGATAATACCAAAAATCATAAAACTGATTTAACAAACAACACGTGTATCCGAATGCGATTTTCCGCGTCCACGCGTACCTAAACGCGTTAAACGTCAACTTCAAAAAAAAGGTCACAAAGATTGTTTTTAATTGTTTAATAAACAGATGTTTTGGTACATTTCTGTTTATCCTCTTTGTTTCTTGGAATAAAACAATTAGTAATTATACATGTCTCGGTTTGCATCGTATTTTAAAATTGAAACTATCATGTTTGTAAGTAAATATCTGATAATTATCTTGATAATTACGAACCCTGATTAGAAAAATGAATTCTGAACATCCATAACAATGGGCCTAAATAAATTCTTAGTCTACCAGCAATAACGATGACGGAAAGTCAAAAATGTACCTACTGAATGAGAATATAATAAAAATAAAATATAATTTATTTAAAAAGTACTACAAATGTCATTTGGGCGCAGTAGACTGGACATGTTTTCGGTTGCTAATATCTATTTAGCAACCGAAAACATGTCAGTCCGACGAAAGTGATTGTGGAAATAGTAAACACTTTGAAAGCATGGCACTTGTCTAGACAAGTGCCATGCTTTCAAAGCGTTTGACCCCTAGCCTCTCAACTGATACTCAGTCTGAATCAGGCATCAGTCCAAAGAATGCATAGACGTCTTCTACGTTTCATAAGATAAACTTCGAATCTCATTCATTTTATTCAGGTTTTCCCATGACATTTATGTATTTCTGTAATTCAAGATCGAAACTTGCGTCTTTCCACCCACCTATAAGGCCTGCTGCATCGTACCACATGCACACTAGCTCATCCTTTTAATCCGTCAAACAACTCATTCATCCTTCCTCTACGTAAGTCATAAAAACTCGTAAAACGTATCGCCCGCGCCAGCAGCATTCACATAAATCAACGGTTGTAAATTTCAATTTTATTCGACAATTAAACAGGCGGGCTTTCTCGCCGGCAGTAAATACGCGTAAATACGTATAAATACGCATAACTACGCGTAAATACTCGTAAATACGCATTATCGTTAAAACGTCACTGTTGTTGTAAATCTAACTGAATGGCAACGCCGCTGTCTTGACATAGAGTATGGGAATGGGGGAGGTTTGTGCCTAAATGGCTGTTGTATCAGCGAGGGTGATGTACAAGTACAAACGGGCACGAATGCCTTTTGCGCGTTAGTTAATTTTGATTTTTATTGTTGAAAGGGGAAAAGTATGCGGATTTTAAATTAGTTTTCTTTCCTTTTTTTTCTTCTCTTTCCATGAATATTCCTCAGATTGTGATTGTAGATCTGTGTCGCAAACTAAATAAAAAATATAAATTTGTAAAAATTGTCGTGCTAGCGACACGAAGAAGTAGAAGAACGAACATTGAGAATCCGTAGCATTTTACAGAAACTGTTTTTGCCATTGTTTATTAGGTACAAGAAACCAATAAATATTCTACGGTTTCTCTTTGCAATTTTGCAAACCTCTTACACTATTTTATATCTCACTATGTACCACCATAACACAAAAAAAATCAGTTCACCAACACATTACTTTTACATCATTCTGAAAATTACGAAAAAAAAGGAAAACCATTAATGTATCAGCTGCTGCAACGTAAGTCGTAAGACTCTATCCATAGTGAGGAGTTATTGTTAAAACAGTGCTTAAGTTATAAATAAACAGACAAGGAAATAATGACTTGGTTGCTGAAGACTTAAGTTATTTTAAATTATATAGTCAATGCCAAGATACTTATTTTATGACCCAAGTGCATGCAGGTCTTCACTGAAATGCACAAGCAGCGAAAACTGCACTGTGAAAAAACATTTTTTTATTTTTTTAATGTTACTTTTATTTACTTGAACTACATATAAACATAATAACGTAACGTTAAATTTACCTTAATACCTTTTTTGAACGAGAAAGCTGAAAAGAAAGAGTACCTACTGATTATTGCTCGATGGGATCCAATATCCGAATATTACAATCGTTTTTTATTTCTAACAAAAACTACCTGAAATCCGATTTACAGGATAATATACGCCACACTTAAATTTGCTTCAGTTTAAGATAGGCATGAAACTACATTAAAAATTACAATTACTATAATTTGCTCCTCAAGAAATCGCCTACACATTATAACGCTGCTGGCTGTTATTTATCTTTACATAATAAACATCCAAAAACATATCACTCCCGACACCACTAATCTATGTTTCACAGTAGCAATACACTCCATAGTTTGTAGCCAATGGTAGACAGCATAAATAGCTCTATCGAACTCCAAACCAATTCGTTACCGACAGATATCAAATACTTCAGGCATTGCATTCATTTCGTACAAAACCGATAGTATTCTGACATCGATACTATTCGAGTTTAGAAACGAACAAATTGTGGCGGAATGAGAACGATTTGAAACGAGAGGGGTATCAGTTTCAGTGTTATTATTTGCAAAACTATTGAAAATAGGTAAGCAGTATTGATTTTGTTTTAATCTTTTTGCGTCAGACTAATCTTAAACAATCAAGATCAAGATTAATCTTGTCAGATTAATCTTGGAGGAGCTCGTGGCTAAATAATAACAGCCGCTCGGGTCAATCGTTAGGTTAAGCAGTGCTTGCCTAGGTTGGTCTGTGAATGGGTGACCACCCATTACATACCGAGTTTCCTCCGTGCCTCGGAAAGCACGTTAAGCCGTTGGTCCCGGCTGTCATTTGTAGATCTTTGACAGTCGTTAGGTAGTCAGAGGCCCAAAAAGTCTGACAACCAGTCTTACCAAGGGGTATCGTATTACCCGGTACTAACTGGGTTGTGGAGGTCAGATAGGCAGTCGCTCCATGTAAAATACTGGTATTCAGCTGCATCCGGTAAAACTGGAAGCCGACCCCAACACAGTTGGGAAAAGGCTAGGCAGATGATGACGATGCGTCAGACTAATCTTGACAAAGTTATTTCTTTACGTATAACAACCGCCTGAAATACAGTAAGAAATATACACCGATGAGTAACTAAAATCCTCTTAAAACTATACGTATACCAAGTAATTTACTCCGCTGCACGCTGTGTCTATAAATGGCCAAAACATTAAGACTTTGTAATTTTAATGGTTAACAATAAAGAGCATTATATCTATCCATCTATAAGTGGAATGTTATTTAAATTGTAGGTTTCCAACACGAAATGAAACAATCAGAAACAAATTCCCTTCATAATCTTATTCTTTGCGACATCAAATCAAAATAATACACCCTTTACATTAAGTTTCGTTGGCTGCGTAGCACAGCATTGCAGCTCTAACTTTCTGTCTTTCAACAAGAACAGAGTTACAATGTTTTTCTCATAAATTATAGATGTGCAAGCGCATAAAATCGGTTATCTAATGGTCAACCTCATGCTCAGAACTACGGTAAACCCGTTCTATGTTATTTATTGGACATAACTTGACATACTGATTTATGTCGCCAGTTTAATTTGTGATATTATTTTGTGTCTTGAATGCGAAATGATAACGTCTCGTAAATGTTGTGTTTTACATTTTGTTTGCTGATTTACATTGTAATATTATAATTTGTAAGGAAAATAGGTTAGTTCTCGTGTTGTATAGGGACATAAACTTTAATGTTAGCTTCTAAAGTAATGTGCATTCTGATGTTGGAGATAAAATATGTTAGCAGATTGTCACCTTCTAATATGCAACCGGAAATCTTTTGACAAATTTTAAATGTTTTAGTATCATAATTGAATGGTAGATGGATATTTATTGCTTTTATCGCAGTTTGAACCACCCATTTGTGGTCACTTTATTCCAACCAGCAGCCCAATCCTACCAGACCTGTCCAAATCGAATACAATGTAAATGACAGACTTGGAAAGTTAAGCTATTTAGTCTGTTTCTTTGTCGACAACTTTCATTGCGTAATGCATAGATTATTGTCACTCATACATAGCTCTATTTACTCCTTAAACAGAAACAGTTGTTAAGATAAGAATTTAAAGTAAATAAAAAGAAACACATTTACTTCATAAAATATGTTTCCTAAACCGATCGTTTGCCGTTTCTCCAACGTTTTAATTACGGGAAATGAACGATTACTGAGTGAACATTAACTTACAATGTCTAAATTAAAAGTACATTTTTGCAGTAGGTAATGTAAACAAGTGACTACGCTGAGAAATAAAACAGGAACTACTGTTACATGTTGTGGGAAAATAAATAAAATGTTGTTTAAAATTCTTGGATATTGCGAATGCAGGACCGACGCAAGACTGACGCCCTTGAGATGTAGCATGTTGGAAACTCATGCTCAGGATAAGCTGGATGTAACGTTGGAGTAACATGTTAATACTCGAAGAACTCAATATTAAACAAAGACTGTCGGTCGTCGCTTGTGCAATTACGAATCCTCAGATTCTTTGGAAACGTTACCCGCAACAATCCAATTCCATTAAGCGTTTGGTGATTCAGGGTAGAGTCGAAGGCACGAGACCTTGTGGTCTATCATCAACCCAATAGACAGACTCCATTAAGGGCCTAACATGCCTCAAATGGCTTAGCATGATCCTCCGTTACGCCTAAAATACCTCAGCATTAATTTTGAAATAAATATATGGTAAAGTTGAGGATTAATGCTAAGTTCTATGTGTGACGAAAACACGATTTCATAAACTTTTCTCGATAGAAAAAAAATCCAAAGTTACCTCCAAATCGAACAATAAACCGCTGGTATTCAAAAAGTGCTTCAAATTAGATCATGAAACTTTGCATACTAACTGAACTAACTATAAAGCAGGTCTTATGTGTTTTATTTTTTTAGTCCAATCAATAGATTTTTTGTAAATCGCAAAAAACCACTCATTTCGCACTATTCGGCCGCAGTGACCGACGTAACAACCGCTTTGTAGTGCAAGCTGATTAGAACTTTATTCTAACAGTATTTCAAACGAAGTTTGAACCACCACAAGTCGAGTTGCTAATTTTAGGGTTAGAAGGGCCTTCATTCTGTCACCAAGATCCCTCTGGCAGAATGTGCTCGCTAATAGAGACCGCTGGAAAAGGATCACGAAGGCAGCGACCGCAGTTGTGGGTGACTTCCCATGACCACGATCACTCTGTCAAGAGTGAACGACTAAGAAGAAGAATAATCCTTGCGTATTTTCAAGCTCGCGACATGGATTTTTCGAAGAAAGTTTAGTGAAAGAAAGTTTTGTTTAGTTCACATAATTTTCAAAAGTTCTGTTCTATACTCATAGTAAAGGCTCCTAAGGGAAAGATATAACCTCATTGATCGCTATCACGCTACATCTATCTATTATTATCTATACATATAATAAAACAGTAAAAAAACTGTGTCTGTACATTGAATATATTAAAAAAGAAATAATTGAAGTGGGTTTAGAAAAAGTAATAGAGCACGAATCCAAAAAAAATATCTATCTATACATATAATAAAACAGTAAAAAAACTGTGTCTGTACATTGAATATATTAAAAAAGAAATAATTGAAGGGGGTTTAGAAAAAGTAATAGAGCACGAATCCAAAAAAAATAATCTGTCTGTTTGTCTGTTTGTCTGTTTGTCTGTTTGTTTGTACACGCTAATCTTCGGAACTACTGGACGGATTTGAATGATTTTTTTGTTGTTGTATAGGTATTAAGTCTGGGCAAGATATAGGCTATAATTTATCTTGGAAACTTGAACACCTGATGCAGAACCACAACAGACCAGCTGAACTATAAGAGATACAAAAATGGTACCATAGCAAAAATTGTTCCACGTGATGGGCATTTTCGGCTGAGAGAATAAATTTGAAGATCCGGAACACCTGATGTGGAACTCCAAGAGCCCAGCTACACTTACATATATATAGGAATGACGTTTTAGCAAAAGTTGTTCAATCTGATGAGCACTCTCTGTTGACTTATAATAATCGAAGATCTGGAACACCTGTTGTGGAACTCCGAGAGCCCAGCTACACCATAACACATATAGGAATGACGTCTTAGCAAAAGTTGTTCGTTCTGATGGGCATTTCCTGTTGAAGTATAAAAATGTTTACTTTTATGACATTTCCTGTTGACTTACAAAAATGAAAGATCTGGAATGTCTCGAATCGTATCGCACATCCTGTTGTATTCCCGTCCCCGGGCTCTTAAAATTCGACATCAGACGTTTCAGATCTTCGATTTTGACGACCCCGTTGTCGCTGGCATAAGCAACAGGATCCGCGTACGAAGTCGCGGGCAGAAGCTAGTTGAAAGTATATTAACACTTGTTTAGTATGTCATGGCTCTGAATATTTTGAGAAGCTGTGGTGAGCTACCGCAACTCCTGCGGCTTAGAGGTGTCAGAAATATAATATCAACGTGTTTGAATTCATTTACATTATTAGTTTGTTTGATTGAGTTGGCATGACACGATTAAGTAACAAGAAAGAAAATACATTTATTTCACACATGCTACTAGTTAGTATACAAAATTTAAGACAAAAGTATGACTAGTAAAAAATGTAACAACACTATTTTCCTCACGGCTGCGCCAAATAGCTAAGCAAAAGGCAGCAAGTATCATTCAACTGAACCTGGATTAGTGAAGTTTAGCTAGCTAATTAGCAACCGAAATCTTTCTAAGCTCCCCATATTTGAAATTGGCCAGTCTTCAGTGACTTACATTAGCAGCCTATCACAGTTCACCGCTGGGCAGGGTCAGGGTCTGTACCAAGTTGCTCCACAGCACCCTGTCCTTTGCGTGACGATTCCTTCTAAAGTTTAAAATTTCCTAAAAATCATGGAGTTCCTACAACACTGTGTTCAAAACAAATTAAGACAAATGAATGCCACTAGAGACGAATGTCTAGATAAGCCGCTCATAAATTCCGAGGCAGTTGGTTCTATTACAAGTCTATTTAAATTGGCTAAGTGATAACATTGTTACATACTTCAATATGTTTGCTGGTAAATGTTAAATGCTTGAATTAAGTTGTTAAAAGTGGTGCATTATAGAGTTGTTAAGAATTTAAAGGCTTACTTAAGTATCTACTTAGATAGTTATTTCCTATTTACCGATAAAATCCACCCTTTCCAATTATTGCAGACTGGAAATTTGTCCAGTATTACAATTTACAAAGATTCAGAAAAGTGACAATTGTCTTGTGTTGCCAATTTTGACGTTATTCAGCCCTGCTCTACTCACATTCTTTTCCTTCATTGTATGTCAGTGGCATAATAATAATATGATACCTACGGTTAAAGACTTACCTAATAATTCCCACAAAACTTACACTGTCCAGCCCGGGAAATCTTCTGTGATTTTTAATTATTCTGAGCTCCCGATATTTCGAATTTTCGACGCTGTTGCAAGCGCCATGATCGGAATAAGACAATCGCCATAGCGGAATGACTCGAGAAGAAGGGTGTATCTGTATGGTAAATAAATTATTAGGTGCAGACAAATCTGTCTACCTTCTTTCTTGGTATTTTGCTACGCGCACTACTAGACCTTGATATATAGCTTTTGAGCATACTAAGGTGTAAGTTTAGTTATAAACCGTGAAAGCTTAAAACAGAATTCCCACAAATCACGAAACTTAGTGCTCGGAAAAGTAGACATTGACCAAGTAAGTACATGTGTCTAGGTGCAGCTGGCCAAATATCCATAGAAGCACATGGGAATAATTTAAAAAAGGATATTCCAAACCATACAATAGTTTCCGCTGCTAACACTTCCCCCGTAACGATGACAGTTTCGGCTTTTCTCCACATCTCAAAGTCCAAAGCGCTTATCTTCAAAGGTGATTGACACTGAGCCCTCGTTATAGAAACACACATTTTTTGCAGATCGCGACACGTGTTGTTTATGTTATTAGTTCGAACACATGCTGCTAATGTAAACATTGTTACTGAACACTTTGAAGCGAGGATATTGATAGTTGCATAAAAAAAAACAAGTTCAAGATAGGTATGACAATAAAAAAACTGTTTTAGGGTCTCCCGACACAAGTGGAAAGATATAACTCCAACATCGTTAAGTGTAGCTACCTCAAGGAAACAGAAGTGGGTTGGGTTGTGGAGCTATGTTGCAAACTATGCTCCACCTTCTATCCTGCCCCCTCAGCCTAAAAACATGCAGCCGAAGTGACCTCTGCCCTGCTACCGACGACGCGGTGGAAGTGGCAAAGTTCTGGGCTAACAAAATGTAAAAATTGACAACACAAAGAAGTAGAAGAAGAAAATTTAGTAGACCCGTCCGTTTGACGACAAGCTCACGTCAAAGCGACACGTGTCTTGTGACCGAATGAGGAGAAAACAAATTAAAGAAATAGCTTATTAGAGTATGCCACTAGTCACTGCGACACTCACTACTCATGTGCGGAAACAAAAAAAGTGACGCACGCGCATGTCTTTGAGGTAAGTCGTAAGTTTAGGGAAGGTAATTAGACATTCAGTTAGGTGTCACTTAGTGTTGGTAACAACGGGATTTAGGCGAATGCCAAAATCCTGTTTTACCAACAATAAGTGACATCGATAGATGACTACGTCTAACTGAATAGTTAGACATCACTTCGTGTTGGTAAAAACGGACATCAGGCATTGCAGTAGATGTTGCTTAGTGTTGGTAAAAACAAACACTAGGCATTCAGTTAGATGTCAACAGTGTTGGTGAAAACCGTCTTTTTGTCGTTGCGTAAGGGTGAATTTTGAAAACAGACACACAGGACAAGAATCACCCTCATTAACAGCTACGCAGCAGCAGCTAAAGTAGGCAGCTTGGGCTGGTAGATGTTTGGTAGTACGTTTTCGAGCGTTCAACCTAAAGATATTATTACGACGACATTGACGTTATGTGACAGAATCTGTATAAACTTTGGTATTACTCCATTATGTCAAGTCCACATATTTAGGTTTAGTGGTGAACTGATGCATGACTTATGTCTTGTCTCGTGACTGATGACTTATGTCAACGTGTGTGGCAACGCTGCCAGTCTCTTGGGCACGTTACCAGCTGACAGTGTTGAGGAGGAGGTTTTTGATGCCCTTTTATAGTTGTTAGTTTACTTTATTTAATCAAACTTTTAATTGGTTTTGGTCGTTTATATTCGCTATGTTTTCCGACCTTGGTCACCCGTTTCCTAGAAAGTAAGTCATGTTACGAATGGAAGAAGACAAATAACAATTATGTACGTAATTATGTATGTATTTCCGTACATTTGCAGCACCTGTTAACATAGCGACAGTTGTTCTCATTAATTTATTTGTTTTAGCATTTCCTCGTTTACTCCGGCGGCCATTATTCATTATAATGGAGAGTCGTCTGTCCAATATATTTACTCTGACAACAGTGGTAATATTGAGTGTTTTAAAAATAATATATTACGATATTTAAATACAAGGTGTTGGGTTAAACAACGGACATACTTTAAAAGACTTGACTGCTATGGGACCAACTCTAAAATATGGAAAGAAATACGCATTGTTAGGATATAGAATATATCGTCGGTAATTTTTGTAAACTAAACAACATTAAATGGTAGTTTTATTTGTCAGACCATACATTCTAAGACAAAATATTGTATATTTGATATTTCAAATATGTAGTTAGTATTATTTATTTTTATACTAGCTGACCCGCGCAACTTCGTCTGCGTCACTTAAAGAGAGAGGGTTAGAGAGAGTGTGACTCAACCTCAACCAAAATATAGACATAATGCTATCGTGGATTTATTTTAAATGGGGCCAACTTTGAGATACCTATACCTACGCTTTTCACAAAAAAAAAGATCATGCCAAACGGACTTATCTGTAAAAAGTTATACGTGGTCATACATAAAAAAATATACGCGTCGAATGGAGAACTTCCTCCTTTTGTTTCGTCGGGTAAAAAGCCAAACATGAGGCAATTAACACGAGCTAGGGTCATTCCTTCACAAAAAATTTTAACACCGCGATTCAAAAAATGGAGTAAAATGAACAAAGCTATATTCTATCGACCAAGATATTAAACTGCTAAAATATATTATGCTTTTATATACTTTTTTAAAGCCGGTCAGCCGATTTAAAATTTAGGTAGTGAGCACATTTTTATTCATTGGTACCAGTTTAGTTCAACAGATGTCGCTGCATGTATGTATCTTATACGAACAAAAACCTTTTAAAATCAATATTGCTTACCTCCCATAACATACGGCTTGATAATATGTAGCCTAAAGCCTTCCTTGGTTTACAGAGAACACATTTTTGCTGAATTTCAATTCAATCTATCCAGTAGTTTTGGCGTGAAGCCGTACCATACACACAGACAAACAAACAAAAATTCTAAACAGTCACTTTTTGTTATCAGTTATGTTTTTCTAACAAAAGCCACTTATTTTTTCTCGAAAATTCTCAACGTACAGTTTTTCTTTCGTTACTGTTTTATTATACGTAAGTATAGCTTATTTTCTGCTGAACTGCAAAAATTACAATTTCTACAGAGTTAAATCTTTGTAATTTGCCTAAACAATTTGAGATTTTCAGATTGGCTAGTTGACCGATGATATTTTCACATAATTATTTGTCAGTAGCAGACTAGCAGAGCAGCCCAGGGTAGGAAACCCTTTTAAAACATGGTTCTTCGTTTATTCTAACAGCCTGTATAACGTAACACTTCTTCAGTTAGCTTATAAATTGTTACGGTCGGTGTTAATTTATGGAACGGACACGTCTCAGAAGCAATGTTTATGAAGTATTAGTAAATAAGCATTGTTCCAAGTTAGCTATAGCATGTTACGAGTATGTTCAAGTGTTTGCATAACATTCATTCTCATAAAGGCGAGTTTGTGACATTTTACATTATACAGAGTTTAATAACAAGACCAATTGACCATTTTGATAGACCTTCCAAAGATGTTTTTGCCCAGTTCTTATTCGGAAACTAATAAGTTTGCCCTGGAAAAAAAACCTTTAAAATATTTATGGAAAAAATTGATACTACGTATACACACATACTTAAACACACGCGTATTTTACCAACGAGGGTCTGGGTAGACAGTATCCACAGACCACCACACCAGAGATTGTCCTGATACGGTGGTCCTCTGGCCTCACATACCTACACACATCAAAAAAAGATTGCGATCACTTCGAAAAATCGAAATCTTTTTTGTTACGGTAGATTCTTTATTTAAAAATATAGATTTAGAATATGGAAAACTATAAACAAGTAAAAAAAACACAACAAAGAATTTTTCTTGATAAAATTCAATTAAAAAAATTATATCAGCTTATGCTAGTGATCACAAACTTTTTTTGATGGGTGTATTCCTAACCTAAAAAAGTAGCAAGTCTTTTTCTTAATTAAAAAAAAAAAAAAAAAAAGAAGCATTATTGCAGCTTGGATTATGGGTTACGTTCGATTGCTGGCAATAGGCTCACCCTATTACATAAGATTGAAACATTACAGGCGAAACCCTTCGGGAAAGACAGCCGTCTTGTTAGTAATAAAAGACCAAAACAACCAGTACATTGTTCCAATATTAACCACACAATACACCAACACAAGATCTGCATCATCCCCATCCGCCTCATACATCTGGCTACGTCATATCCTCCATACAAACGCGATCCTATTACGCAGGTGTCACCTGACGAATCACCCACATTGTCCATTGATCCCCCTGGGGGGTGCCGCGGGGTTCAATGCAAACTTGGAGTAACAAGCGTCTTAGCTTCGAGACGGGGTTGCATAGTGTGGAGAGAGCTTCAATGGAATATTATTTTGTAGTTTTGTCCTTCCTTTTCTTTTGCCCTTTGTATGTTCAAGAAGCAGAACTGTTATGGTTACGGTCTGATATAATGGTGTCGATTCTGTTGTGCACAAACTATACTTAATTTAGGCTATTGCTATCTTTTACTAAAAGGCAGTGCGAGAAAAGGACGGCTATAGCTATGAACTAAGTTAGAGATGTCAAACTGGTTTATGTGCACAAACTATACTTAATTTAGGCTATTGCTATCTTTTACTAAAAGGCAGTGAGAGAAAAGGACGGCTATAGCTATGAACTAAGTTAGAGATGTCAAACTGGTTTATGCCTTCACCGTGTGTTTGGTCGACACGTTTTTACGTGCACCCTTCATTTGTATGGAAATAATAGCTCCAATTAAATTTGACAGCTCTAAATTACGTCCGTCTTTTTCTCGTTTTATTAGAAAGAAAAAGATAGCAATAGCCTAAATTAAGTTTAGTTTGTGCACAACAGAATCGACACCAATGTCAGTTATTTGGATATTTAGTCTATTTTGAAACAAAGTATACTGTAGTGACCGTCTATCCCTCCGCTTGTCTATTTATCACAGAGCTGTATTTTTTAGGCTACACGACCACAACCAAGACTTTAGGCATCAGAAGCGACTTGGTCGGAACCAAAAAGAAAGTTTGGTCCCACCACACGTCTGGCTAATTGTGTTCAAGGTTGCGGCTGGTTCTTTGACAGGTCGTGGTCGTAGTGCGCGAGGTCCCTTAAACCGTAATAGGTTGCTAGTCAAAAATGAGTGTGGTCTCTTTTGGCATCATTGTCATTTTAAATAAGATAACCTTCAAGAATGTTGGTGGTACAGAGAATGCACGAGTCTGACTTGCAACGGAAGATGGTTGAAGAAATGGAATGGAATGGAATGGAATGCAATGGATGATGGGTGGATGGATAATTGGTTGATGGTTGGTGGTGTTGGTTGGATGGTTGTGGATGGTTGGTTGTTGGTTGGTTGATGGTTGTGGTGAATGGATGGTGGATGTTTGTGGATGATGGAAGAGAGTTTTGTGTTACTTCTTACCGGTTTATGATATTAATTAAATCGAAATTACCATTACTTAAAATGTCATCTAAATTGTTTGGTTGGTTTGAGCTACTGTACACCAGACGTAGAAATTGATGACTCGTGGAAGATAACCTACAAAAAACAGTTTACTTTTTCTAATAGTGTTTGTTTTAAATCTACTCAGACTAAGGCCTTCGCCACACTATGCGACGTGCGGCGGCTTGTTAGAGGTGCAGTAACAAGTGACGGGTGTCGCCGGCAGCGAGTCGCGCTGACGGCTGGAGCGTCGATAGCCTGATTGAATTCTGTTGTTACGAGTGTTTAGCTTTACTATTCGAAACCTATATTTACAAGGATTTGTTCTTGGTAGCAGGTGGAAGGAACTGGAAGTTTCTTGTACTGTTTCTCTTCGCGTATACGATAGCATACTACATATAATAGTATTCAATACTTTCATTGCTAAAAAGGAAGGATAACAAAAGAGTATAGAAGAGAGAGAGAGAAGAAGAGAGAGTGTAGTAGAGTATCTTTTGTTAGCCTTCCTTTTTAGTAATGAAAGTATTGAATACTATGGATCCAATGCAAATATATCCGTGCTTTCTGATGCTTTGCTTATCTATACCATTTAATTTAAATAAAACAGTTTGTTACAATTTTAAAATGAAAACTCAACTCAGTCCAATAATAAATTTTACGATGATAATGAATCAATCGTGCTAATACATAAAGTACATCACTTAAAATTAATAGTTTTCCTCTACTAACGAGTGCCAAGTACATACCTACACAATTCTATTGTCCCATCACTGTGGTTCTACAAAACATAAATCCTTTCAGTAATCACTTCACCACATAAAACTATCAACAACATATCTTTTAACAAAATTATCATTTAATACGCCCACGAAATCTGTAATAAAAGCCGAAAACAAACTCGACAATTTTATTCAACTTTCAAAGACGTGAAACTCGCGCTCTTTCAGTTAACAACTCGATAAATTAGTTGGGAACAGGGCCCGCAGTAACTCAATCGACGGACAATCGCTGCTTGCGATATTTTTGTCGTCGCGATCGTAAACATGTCGGGAGCGTTCGCCGCGACATCGCGCGTTTTTGTGACGCCTCGCGAGTCGACAGAAGTGACAGCGAACTAATGGTACCGGCTGAAACTGGTATTTAGTTTGTGAGTGCTAATGTAAGGAATTCTTCTTGGTGGTTCATTTAGAATACGAGGGTTGGTTAAGTGACAGGTTTTAAATGAGGCAGGGTTGAAATGTTGGTTAGCATTGAATAATTTATGAAAGACATAAGCAATGAATTAAGTTTTGGATTGTGTTTGATTTGTCGATAGAATTTCACCATTATAAGTTTAGTTTGGCGATCATAGATACATACTCGTAGCATAAGGATTGCAGTTTGATGTTATGTTGAGAGATGGATATTTACCATTTATTTGTTAACGTTTTCAACGACTCAATGATTCTTGGTTGTAACAGCATGAAAACGTCCAAAATCTTTTTATCATCATCATCAGCCTATTAATGTTCCCACTGCTGGGACACAGGCCTCCTCTCTATGAGAGGCAATCCACCACGCGGGCCCAGTGCGGATTGGTAGATGTCACATGTCTTCGAATTTTTTGGTTCTAGGACTTGCCGGTTTCCTCACGATGTTTTCCTTCACCATTTTGAGAGCAGTGGTGATGAAATAAATTACATAAAGTAATGCGCCTGTCTGGGTTCGCACCCACGACTTACTGTTCGTAAGTCGGAGCCGCCACCACTGGGCCACCGCTACTCTCAAAATCTTTTACTGTAGTGAATTCTCAAAACTGCCAAATATGCTTTAGCCTGTCCCGTCACATATCTTTAAAACAACTTGGCAGCCATAAAACTAAATAATGCGTCTTTTCAAACATAATAATAGTGCCAAATGCACCATTCACCGCGTCAGACGCAACATTCACGACATTAAACGTATTCCTTCCAACATTCATACATCAAAAACTTTCCCTAACACCCCAAAATATAACCCAACACCACATTGTATGCCCTCCACCATTTAGTACCAACCCCACCAAACTAAATCTAAAAGTGGGGCCATAAAAAACGCGAACTACCAAAAGTGGCGTCGTTTGCCGCTAAATTACGTTATTTTGTCTACTAAAAAAAGAATTGTAGCGGCAAGTTCGTCACAAATCGTCGCCGCTGCCTTAACGTTTGGTTCTTAGTAATCGTTGTGCTACACGCTTTAGCGAATGACTCCCATAAATATCATTGATGTATGTTTATAGCTATCGTGTGTAAGCTGCGATGGGGTTAAGGGACGAGCGGGGGCGGGGCGATTCATTAATGCAAAAAGATTCAAGCGATGCTTACACAATTCCATTTTGAGTCAGCCTGAAAGCAAATAAATCCTTTCAGCTTGATATAGGCTATCGATGTAATTTAAATTGTAATTATGATGCCGTGGTTATTGCACACAAGTTTTAGTGCAGCCAGCAAACGCATTACAAAGTTTTATTGGATTTTCCATCAGGAATTTCTCAGCAACAGCTACGGAATCTGGAATTCTGCCCGGCTAACAGCAATAGGCTCGCCCTCTATTACATGGGACTCAAACATAACTGTTAAAATTGTTAAAATGTGGGTGCACTATGAGGTAAACCCTTCGGGGACGACAGCCTGCCACACTATTCCCAAACCACTGTAACTCCTGAAAGCCAGAATCAACAGTGTGGGGGTACAGGCATGATGTCCATCATCATCATCATTCATCATTTCAGCCGAAAGACGTCCATTGCTGGACATAGGTCTCCCCCAAAGGGGGGTTTTTGCCATAATCGCCACGCTTGGCAGGCGGGTTGGCGATCGCAATGTAGTTGTTACAAAAGCACAGAGAACGCTGCTGCCCATTCTCTGGTAAGTCTCTTAGTCGCCTCTTACGACACCCACGGGAACATATGGGATGGTGCTATTCTTTACGTCCGACACCATACAGGCATGATGTTATGTTATGTTATTTACACAGACAGTTCTTGAACCAGTTCCATTTTCCGCTCCCTCCTACACCTTGCACCCAACCCCCGCAGTACAGTCGTAGCAAACATTCGCGCCGACTTACAAAATAAACACTAATATATTTTGTAGGTAATTGTATTAAATGTGACTTTATTGTTCCGTTGCTGGCTCTACTGTATTTTTGATGTAGCATTTTGTTATACCGTGTTACTATTGGTGGATAGGTTTAAATTAGGATTACGATTATAATTGGAAGGGATTGTAAACATTTTTTGTGTAACTTCATGATAGCTTAGAATAGACTAGAGTCTCACTTAGTGATGATTGAAATGAATTAGGTTAACGTATAAAGTGGAGTGAAAAGTCATGTTAAAGTTATTTATTTAATATAAACACAAAAGAAAATTAATTTATCAGTGTTTCTGCGCTGCCACCGACAACGCCGTGGAAGTGAGGCGAAGTTCTTGGCTGACAAAATATAAATGCAAGCATGCAAGCGACACGAACAATAAGAGTAATCATTTCAGTTGAATTCAGACAAAGAACTATCTACTGTTTTCATACATGGGTAATTAATAATTATACATCTTTATTTCATTGGCGTTACATACAATAACATGATATTCTGCATCACGTTTCTTTGAAAACACAAAGCATTATTTTGACTTATAAACAAACTCAAACTCAAAGCATTTATTTCAATTAGAACATTACGGCACTTTTGAATGTCAAAAATACAAAAAAAAAAAACAAAGCTACAGTCCCAGTCACAAGACATAATAACTTGAGAAAGTACTATAGTTGCCCATTCCCTAGCGTAGATCTCTATGGAGAAGAACGGGCAAGAAACTCCATGGACACAATATCTTTATTTATTATAA
Source organism: Xestia xanthographa (assembly GCA_905147715.2). NCBI lineage: Eukaryota > Metazoa > Arthropoda > Insecta > Lepidoptera > Noctuidae > Xestia > Xestia xanthographa. The sequence continues at coordinate 29,123,435 of LR990653.1, read as the reverse complement.
TTAAGTTGCATATACATTGTTAAGTTACATATTACCATACATAGTAATTTTACCATCGAAGCAAAACAGCGTGACCACCTACTATCAACATTACAATTTTACACACACGGTAACCGTATCAACATAGTTGTAAATTAACTACATGAAGACAGTTATTTTGTTACGGCTAATAGCTATTCATATTTTTTACTCTTACATTGAATAATTTATTTTTTTACAGGCACATTTATCAAGAAGTTTATCAGCGATTTCCATATTGCGAAAACAAGGTACAGCTTGTTCATTTTGTCTTTGACAGATGCAATCCAACTGCAACCTTATTGAAATTTCAATAAAGATGAGTTTGATTTGGACAATGGTGCAAATATACAAGTAAAATAATTGTGTAAGAACTGTATAGCCATAATGTTGGCTATCTGTGATCGAATTCTTTGCATACGTCATGCTTATGGCCCATAATGGGTGAAAAGTATTTTGGTATAAATATGGTAATGGTATAATATTGCATTATAGGGCGTACTTTTTTGTTGTTAGATAAGTATTCGATCTTCGATTATGGATGTTTTAATGCGTAAATAGTTTCTTAATGTGATAGACAATACTAATTTATGATTAACCTGTTCAGTTCATAAAAAAGTGTATCTGAGAAATATACGTCTAACGTGTCTGAAAAAACTCGTACCTATCTATGAATACTAACAATGTAGGTGAACCCAAAAAGTTTACCTATTGTTAAACATTCACAGTGTAACAGAATATACAGTATCGATTAAAACTTCAAGAGCAAATGTTTTAGGGAAAACTCTAGAACGTGCAATTTAAACTAGAACTAGTTCTACTGTAATAATTTCGTTACAATAGCTACGAAGATAGTTGATTTGTCTTTGTTTTGCAATGGAATTTGTGCTTAGTTGATGCAATACGCACACCGTTACATTACATGGAACTTAAACATAACTGGCAAAAATTGGGTATTCTAAGAGTATATTTTTAGGGTTTCGTAGCCAAATAGCAAAAAACGGAACCCTTATGGATTCGTCATGTCTGTCTGTTTGTCCGTACGTCCACACTTTTTTCCGAAACTGTATAAGAACTATGCTGTTGAAACTTGGTAAGTAGATGTATTCTGTGAACCGCATTTCGATTTTCACACAAAAATAGAAAAAAAAAACATAAATTTTGGGGGTTCCCCATACCTAGAACTGAAACTCAATTTTTTTTTTTCATCAAACCCATAGGACGTGTGGGGTTTCTAATATCATTTTTTTCTAAACTGAATAGTTTGCGTGAGAGACACTTCCAAAGTGGTAAAATGTGTCCCCCCCTGTAACATTTAAAATAAGAGAATGATAAAACTAAAAAAATATATGATGTACTAAGAGCTCGGACGAAATCTCACCACCACTACGACTCTTTTTGCTTGCAGCAAACGGCTAATCAACCTATAGCATCGCAGCATCTGACCCCTTGTTTTTGTTAATGAAATAAAAAAAAATATTTTATTAAAAAAAAAAAACTCAGAAATAATAAGACCAATAATAGTTCTTCTTCTTCTTCGTGTCGATGATTCGCTAAGGGTGGTAAACAGTGGAGATCGTGTGCAAGGGATTTTGTTTTAAAAATGTGCAGATTTCGTCCGAGCTCAATTACCATGTAAACTTCCACCGAAAATTGGTTTGAACGAGATCTAGTAAGTAGTTTTTGTTAATACGTCATAAATCGTAAACGGCAATTTACCTTTCATTCAATCAACTCAAATATAAAAATAAACAACAAACTACAAGAACTTTTATAATATTATGTTACTTGCTGCAACGGAACCCTTCATGGGCGAGTCCGACTCGCACTTGGCCGCTTTTTATGCCTTACCCTACGGGGAAATCACAAACGTGATGTTATTTTATGCACAAAAGCAGAAAGACAATTCTATCTCCATTTACTCTTGCTACCAGTACCACGCACCAACGTCATACATCAAGCGTTTCAAGCAAATATCATTAGCCGTAGCCGTCTGACAGCCGGGCTGCCGAGCCCCATTGATCAAAGTCGTGAACATTATGAATGTCCTGTCAAATGCTAATGAAAAATTTAATAGAAAAACTTTGACGAAGTCAGCGCTCGGTGACAGTTTAAAATTTAATATTCTGAAAGTGAACGAAGTTTGGAGGGTTAAATCTGTGTTATAGATTATTATGCTATCTTTGAAGTCTGAGTTTAGGTGTGGGCTGTTCTTGAGAGTTTTTGTTGGCTTGATGATATCTGTATGGGATCTGGATTTGGGCCCGGTTGATGGCAATAAGATAGCCCCGTATTACATGGGACTTGAAGATAACTAGCAAAATGTGAGTGTACTAAAATTTAAGATTTACGAATATTGCAAAACGGGCTTTTTATTTTTTCTGTCGAAAAAAGTGTAGGTACTCTGTCTATATCTAAATTTGGGTAAAAAAGTTGAAAGAATAATGCCAGAATCTGTCACTTTGCAATGAGAGGTTTTCTTTTTAAGGTATTAAAAAAAACTTAGTTTCCAAGAACTCTATAGATGGCGTTGAACTTACTATGATAGTTGGTGCCAAAGCCAAAACGCTTAGGAAAAAAAAACATTGTGTCACGTCACATACTCTCGTTGACTGACACTTTCATTCGCTTAACCTTCTGAATGTAACCTAGTTTTCTCGCGCTTTATTAAAATTAGTTTTTTTTAGGTTCCGTTCATTGCATTATCATACTAACTCCTAGCGCCATCTATCCAACGACTAGGGAAGAGCTAAAAAGAAAATCCCTAATTGGCAATGACTTGCTAGATTGCTGGCTGGTTTGAAACTAATTAAGTTAGTAAGGTATTAAAAGGAATCGTTTAAGATGTCAATATTTGGGAAAAAGATAGCGCTGTTGTTCGTATGAAAACACACTTGCGCATTTACCGTTTTTTGGAGATGTGTGTTTTGAGAAATTATGGCCAGGTAAGGTCATAGATTTCATTACTCAATTGGGCAGTGTTATTGTGTTTTTTCAAGTGAATCTTGCAGTGGCAGCATGGTTTGTTTACCTGATAGCTGCCAATAGGCCCGCTCACTATTTCATGGAGCTTACCATATTACTAGCGAATTGCGGGTATTTAATGAATAATGATACACCTCTTCTTGACACGCCGAAAACGGTCATAACGACGAGTTCAGAAAAACATCAATAGTTAAACCAACAAAATGGCTTATTACTCCATTATCTACACAAACAGCATCCCTTTCTGAACTAATTTAATATCCGAACCACACAAAGCAAACAACGGGCATTCAGATACATTCACTCCGTTCATTCTGAATGAGTTACGATCAACTTGAACGAAGGCATCAATCAGGGAGCTGCGCAATTATATGACTGCGAGAACCAACATCAATAAATTGTAGCGTATCGGCGATGTTGCTAGATTGAGTATCAGACTTTCCCCGTACCTATTTATTTAAATTTCATGTACAATTGTGAAAATGGCGGACCTTGTGGCATTCTCTACCAGTCAACTTTAAGGTTAAATAGGACAGCGTTATGACAGAAAATGATACATCCTGTTTTTTCCCATACTATTTGCCAAAGAGGAAATAAATCAAAGCAGAGATATAATTTATGTTCATTTACAAAGCTATCTGGGTATAGAATTTTCAGTAAAAACTCAAGAGAATTTGTTATTTGTGGTTATTTGGGATACTCAAGTGATTATTACAAATAACTAATTTGGCTGTAAATGACACTTGATTTCCAAAATTTGTACAATGTTATTTTCTCCAAGGATTAAATATCCCCAGCATTTCCAAAGGTACTGCTAACCTACATAATCTGCTGGGCAAAGACCTCTCACCATGGCCGCCAGATTTGTCCAGCCAGGACTAATGTAAACCACAAGTCGTTAGTTTTGTCCAGCTCAATCTGCTATTCCACGAGATCTGCCATGACGTCTTCTGGCTGTGTCAAAATTCGTCCCAGATCATTTTTTTCCGTAAAAAAGCGAAAATATTCATAATCTTCCAACACTGCGTATCGGGGAACGTACAATTTATTCGCGATCCAGCTCGTTACCGCTTGTTCTAAAGGTGAAGGAACATCGTCATAATAAATGACGATACGACTGATATATAGGAGAGTTTGTGTGGAAACATTACTAGCGGTAAACGTTGATTTACGCGCTTGTAGTGTCTATTTACGCTTGTTATTAGCTGCTCGGTCATTTCAGTTGACTGGTTTTCATGTTTGTATTAGCCGTTTGATTAGTAAAGGCTATGTATGGGTGTTGTATTAGCTTTTGTCTGCGTAGATGTTGGAAAATATCCTACAGGTGCATTTACCACTAGGATAAAAACTATCCAAAGCCAGGTCAGCCAAATCCGTGTGCCTACATTTGGCCATTAAGACGTGAAAAGATAACAGACAGAAATACAAACAATGGTTACTGCCAAATTTAAAATATTCGTTTTAATTCTTATACATTCTCCATTTCCTTAGATTTCCTCAGGTTGGATCTCTAAACATTCTGCACGACAATTATATCAAGTCATGCGAACAACCAAAGATAAATCAAGCCAAATCTTCTTGCACATGCCAATTTTTTAGTAAAATGCCTGATTGAACTTCGAAGCCAAAATGAATACATGATTTCCGAACAACGAACCTACAATTAAATATTTAAATAAATTCATTTCTGCAATACAAATACTGATAAATTAATTATTATTACACAATGGCAAAGCAATGAAATATGAAATAAAACATTACGTTATTAATATTAAAAAGCGCCAATAAATTAATGACTTTATTGCTGTTAATTTATTGTAATGATACATCGAGGCCTCGCACCTCATTATTTTATTAAAGTTCATCGGAATTGATAATATTGTTAAACTCTACACATATTTATTTATAATTAAAACGAGTGAAAATATTCACACCACTTTTGATTTTCATAAAAAATTACGAAATTTTTCCCGCACAACGTTTTGATAGCTTACGCTCTATGAGAAAGTCTGTCAAATCTTAATAAGCTAGAGATTCAACATCCTTTGTGTGGGTACAATGTGCCGAATTTGAACATAAAAAGTTGGTTTTATTTTTCAGAGAGGCAGCGGACTTGAATAATTGTGAATTGTGTGAAACTGGAGACTATTAATCACAGGACCGAACATAATTGTACTGATTCTACTAATATCATAAATGCGAAAGATTGTGACGATGTATTGATGTTTGTTACTCTTTCACGCAAAAAATAATGACCTGTTGGACAGCTCACAGATTGTTTATAACCCATGGAACTCCAAGCGGGCAAAGCCGCGGGCATCATTCATCATCATTTCAGCCAAAAGACGTCCACTGCTGGACATAGGCTTCCCCCAAGTGTCGTCATATTGACCGGTCCCGTGCGACTCGCATCCAACGGATTCCCGCAACCTTCACCAGGTCATCAGTCCACCTAGTGGGAGATCTTCCAAAGCATCGTGTTCTGGTTTGCGGTCGCCACTCCAGAACTTTTCGGCCCCATCGGCCATCCGTTCTGCGAGCAATGTGCCCTGCCTACTGCCACTTAAGTTTGGCAATTCTTCGGGCTACGGTGACCCTGGTTCTCTTGCAGATGTCTTCATTTCTGATTCGATCACGCAAAGAAACTCCGAGTATAGCCCTCTCAATTGCCCTTTCGGTCACTTTAAGCCTTCTGATACCCGCGAGGCCGTGAGCCGCGGGCAAAAGCTTGTTGAAAATAAATCAATTGCACAATACAGGCCAATACAATACAAACAGGCTGGTATTATTATTTTTACAATACTTACAAGCTACGCTCACTGCTCAATTCCCACTCTTGTCTCAGTTACCAAACATCAAAGAAACCTCTTCACCTAAAACCTGCTCCACACAACTCAACTGCTACCCAATAGGTCATAAACCCACTTGACTCCACAATTGGAGCAATACATTGACCCATTAACACAGAACGGTAATCTTCATCAACCGCGCTTGAAACTCAACAGATTGTTCATAGAAAATCTATTGTCTCAATTGGTATTGACTGCGACATCGCCAGCTAGTTAGTCATGTGTTGCGCAATTACTCATAGGAACGTGGATCTATGAAGGAGGGATAATAGTGGAGAAATTGGCTAGCCATTTTAGAGATAAAGAAAAATCTGCGGGAAAAACTTCTGAAGACCAGATTGGGTGTTGAAAAACTTGCAGGCAGTTCGTTTTCTTATCAAAACTACTTTGAAAGAAAAACTATGAGTGTTGGTAATGCTCAATATAAAAGGAATTGACAAACGCTACCAAAAGCGCCAAACTAGTTGCTCAGTTCTGGGCCGACACAATTTAGATTGCCATCGACACACTAAGAAAAAGAAGAGGCACCGTCAGATCGCCGCTATCTAGTTTGACTTGCAATAAGACAATAATAGCAAGCGTGTAAAAAGCATAATTTCGTAATTGGATTGAGTCAGTAAAGGATTAAGATCATTTTATAATTCCCAGACGAAAAGAATCATGGTCCAATGTTGACTTAATCGTTTTTACTTTACGAGTGATATTGTAGAAGAATGAACCGTCTGAAATCTTCCATCGGCTGCTATAATTTATGTTTGCTAAAGAATACTCAGTTCAAGTTTGGACAGCGAAATGACGATAAAAATCTATAAAAAGCCCTTGACAGTACTAGAAGTCTGTGTCGCGTTCAAAATCTTCCACATATTACAACATCAATTAAACTTCAAGCCTGAATAAATTACCCATTTCTGGTTTTGCCCTTTTAGCCCAATGCTTAGTACCTAAGTCCCATCTTAAAAGACTCCGACTATACATTGACCACAATTTATCCATATTTCTATGCAAATGACCACAGCGACTACGAATTAAACACCAATGATATTTGCACAATACTTGTAAGGTGACATTTCAAAAAGTTAAAGGTAAACATCGGTTGTCATGAGGGCATGTCACTTGTGTATGTATAACTAATGTGATCTTTGATCTAACACGTTTGTGCTGTCGTTGGCATGGCAGGGAACATCGGACGGAATTAATTAGTAATTCTAAACAGGTTTTCTTTTTATTTTCAGGGCCGGCAGTCTCGACATAGATAGCGACAAAATCGCTAAGTTTCGATCGCTAATAACTCACGAAAGAATTAGGTTGCAATAACGATCTTGCGGGAAATGCAAGTCTCTACATCTAAGATGCGATTCTCGCAAGCATCACTAATGCAACCGAATTTATTCGTTAGTAATTAGCAATCGAAAGTTAGCGATTTTCGTTATCTCTGCGACGATACTAGCTAGAAAAAAAAGTTACACTTTTGAACATACAAGTTAAGCACAGAAAGATAATAAAGGTAGGTATTAGGTAAATGCAACATAAAAGTGAAAAGCACGATATCAATAAGGTAAAAATCAAATTAATATAACTCATTATCAATATCTACAACTCAAGCCAATTGATTTGAAATCGATTAATATTGTTGACTCATGTTCAACAACGAACAGCAATAACATCGATAGCATTTATTATTTTCTATTTATACCCAAAATCAGAATCTATTCATCAAACAAAAACAATTAGCTCCTTTCATAGCTCCGCGCTATCTATTGACAGTTCACAATAAAATGTCATAAATCAAGATGGCGGAGCAACATGGCGGCTGACAGTTATCGCGTGTACAGCCGAACATTAAACTCATTGATATTTATTACTCAATCGTTGCGTTCTAGCGAACAATATGATTTATTGTTAATAGATTCCGCGTTTATTGTTAGTTTTATTTGTTTTGTTATGTTTATTTTATGTGGTGATTTGTTAATTGTGTATGTTTGTTATCGGTTCCGTGTTGGCCGTTCTAGTTCTGTGATGGTATTCCGGTTTAATCATAATAAAGTTAGTTCCTTGTGGTCTCTGGTTGCAAATAGGGTAACTACTTTAGTGCTAGTCTGTTTCTTCGTATACGAGTGGAACAAGTTTGTTTTTGTTCTCTGTGGTCACGCTTGAACACTTTCACAACTTACGGTTTTCAGATTGCGGCCGGCGGTGAATACCAGTATTTTACATGGAGCGACTGCCTATGTGACCTTCACAACCCAGTTAGTATAGGGTAATACGATACCCCTTGGTAAGACTGATTGTCAGACTTTTTGGGCCACTGACTACCTGTAACGACTGTCAAAGATCACAAATGACAGCCGGGACCAACTGCTTAACGTGCTTTCCGAGGCACGGAGGAAACTCGACAGATAATGGGTGTGCATGATATAACTACCGAAAACCATAAATGTATGAATTGTGTTTAAAGTCTTTGTACTCCCTCTCATAAAGACAGGAGGCCTGTATTCTAAATGGAACATTATAGGCTGACTATACTAAACATAATACCTACAATATTATTCCAATAACTATTCCACAAACTATCTACATTATCGCCACTACAATAAGAAAACAGCAACACTCACTTATTCCCTCCTAAATCAATAACACAGAACTACATCCACACAAAGAGAGCTCCTCCAGCGAGTCATAACATAATGCAATGCAAACAGCAGTCGTCACGAAGCGTAGAGGGCGTTTATTTAACTTATTGTTATGGCGACATGTAAACACGTGTGGGGTCGGGCCGCAGTGGATGCGGAGAGAGTGGAACTCACGAGAATTTATGTTTTAAGAATGATCATGATTCTCTTGACGTTGTCACAATTCATTTGTGGTCGGCGCAGCATGTTTTGTTCTTCCATACTTCTCTATCACTTGTCATTTCTTCATACACCTCCTTCCGTGCCATATCATTATTCATACAGTCCACCAATAGTTTCTTCGGCCTTCCTCTACTCTTATACCCATCAACAATCATACTGAATTGAATTTCACTGTAGCAGAACAGCCCAGCATCTGCATGTGCGCCAGGTTGATGGCAAATTGACATGGCCCCTATTACATAGAATTTTAACGGCACGGTTGACGCAGTCGCTGAGCGATTTGCTGCTACGATGCGTGTCGCGGGTTCGATCCCCGCATGGAACGAAGATTTGTATGACATACAGATATGGCAGGGTCTGGCTGTTGAGTATGTGTGTTTAAATGTTTGTAAACGCACCGACAGTACAGGAGAAATTCAAAGTAGGTGTACAGTACAGGGTAAGGTACTAACGCTTCTGGGGATACTGACGTAATTTTATGGTATGAACTGAACTAGGAGTCGAAGAACCACAGACTAAAACAGCTCTGCCATGATCTTTACCAACACAGCTAACAACCTAACCCACATTACATAATAGCTTATACCCCAAATACAAATTCACAAACGAGACATCATTAAGCCGGTACCGTGGCCCAAATTCGCCGCCACCAAAGAGCATTACCAGAAAAAAGGATAACAGTAAAAAAATGAAAATTATTTCGCAAATAACAGACACACCGCTCCCACAAAATGCGAATTGCTACCCCTCTTAAAATATACCGTGTAACGGCGCCGCTGTAAAAGTCAATACACAAGAGTTGAGTGGTCATAAGATTTTATGCGACCCATTACCCCCGAGTAAGCGGCGCGTAAATTCTTATAACTCGAGTAAGTATTCAAAATATGAAAGACGCGCCGCGCAAGACGACCGTTCCGACGTAGCCGTTTGAGATACCGGAATGCGCCAGTGTGAAAGGCCCGTATTGTGTGTTAGTTCAGATAGGGAATGTTTAGTGCTTAATGTGTTGTACAGAAGGATGTTTTCTTGAGAATTTGTTTGGATAAATGTTGTAGGAATGATAGTAAAATGCTAGGAAATGAGTAGAGTTGAGTGGCATGGAGCTAATTTGGTCCAGAGAGTAGATAAATTTATCTACTTTACTATTATGTTAAGGCACTAATGAGTGCTTTGAAATACCTACTAATAACATTCACAGATAAGTACTTAATTAGTAGATTTTCAAGGTTCCAGGTTTTCATTCCCTACAAAAATAAAGAGCTGCTGGAGGTCGATAAGAATTGGGTCAAGGGCTTCCGAAACGTCACTGAAATTAGGACGGCTGTCATTCACATCAGAAAGAAAATTGCCACCACGCTTTCAACTCAAAATCCTCAAATTACTCCCAACACTTTTCCACCAACCTTCGACAACCAGCAGTCCATTAAAAAAAGAAACAAAAAATAGTCCAATCCCTAATGAAATTAACACCATCGGTTTGACAGGACGCACACTGCTCCGCGGAAAAAAAGCAAGTAAAATAATATTTCTCCCGGTGCAGCCGCTTGGTCGCAAATTGCCCGGTGAACAGGCGACCTGTCGGTTGTCAGTTGTCAGCGCTGTCAGAGTGTCAGCGCTGTCAGACGGCCGACAGTGCCGACACCAGTGGGAGCCGTCACCGCGGATTTACATAAAAGAGGTAAGTGACAATTAAAAAAGCTTGTCGTGTTGTGTGTCGGTAATTTTAATTTGAATTCTGTTGTGTCATTTCCTGTTGGTGTGAGTGTTGGTTTACATGGTCTGGTGGGGTTTAATGATGTTCTTGAAGATGAGTTGATTGAAGAAAAAGTTGTTGTTGATAGTTCACTCAAAGATGTTTGGTAGTCTGTATTTGAATTACCTTGTTTTTATAGGTGTTTTATAGGTGATTCATCATAAAATAAAAATGAAAACAAACGCATTACCGCTAAACAACAAGTTGACATAACAGCGACTGCTGAGAAAACAAATTATTGCGCAGAGCAAGTGACGAGTCACCGCGAAGCAAACGCAATGACAATAAACTGTGAAACACGACAAGCGCGTGAGCTTGATGCTAGTAGCATCACCTGAGGTTGTGAACGGGGCGTTACTCTGGAGACAGCAAGATCGAAAAGTGATTATTGATGATAAGTCACGAAGGTCAGGTCAGATTCCGATAGAATTGACCTGACTAGAAATACAGTGTAAAACACCATGCCTAGTCCAGACGGAAGCATTAAAACCAAACATTATTCAACACAGAAAACCACATAACAACCACTCACCAATGAATAACGACAGCATAAAAAGAATTAACCCCCCCACTCACCATAAAAAGCGTATATTGAATATTACAGTGTACATAAAATTTATCAGGCTGCCTCCATTTCTTAGTCATAAACGCGGCGCGGTATCCTATCTCGATGATAGTCTATTAATATCGCTGATACCGCGACGTTAATGTAACCCGGTATTAACCCCAGCGTGCCAACCCTGTAAGGGTTAACACACACGTACCACTGCCCAACGACTTTGAACGGAATGTTGTTTTCAGTAGAGCGTGAAAAATTCGCGCCACAGCAACAGCACTTGTCCGACTTATTGCTATCGCATTCGATGACAGATAGTTTTAATGCGTGGCAGGTTTTGAAATGGGCCACACAGTCCATCCACAATTCATCATCTGCCTAGCCTTTTCCCAACTGTGTTGGGGTCGGCTTCCAGTTTTACCGGATGCAGCTGAATACCAGTATTTTACATGGAGCGACTGCCTATCTGACATCTAGTCCATCCACAATTATTATTAGGCCTTTTATATGGGACTGTAACTTCATCTTTCTCTTTGGATGATGACTACTTTGACAATTCAAAAGTGCATATAAATGGTTTAATTGAAATAAATGTTTTGATCAACTGTAGAAATAAGAAACTTGTAGCAGTCACGATTAAACGAAACTGATACATGGCAATTACAACTTTGAATCCTTTTTAGAACTTACCATGGTTCGCTTGTCAAAATGGCTCATCAACTCTCTTTCTCTTTTAACTTACGATTGAAATCATAATCATAAATAAATCATTAATTTGCATGGTATACAATGGTGTTAAATAAAATTAAAATGGGTCAAACATGCTTACAACAACATACAACATAACAAGCAAAATTTTTGAAAAAAACCTTAAAATTTTGCATTTTTCTCAAAAGCTTTTGGTGCAAAGTCGTCGATTGTTAGGAAAGCTTATCCACAACACGTCTACAAAAATATCGCATGTTCCTAGGAAGTGGTACGTGTGTGAGTACCCTTTCACCGCCACTTACGACGTTACCCCGCGAACGGGTGCACTGTAATTGTTTAGGGTTACTTTATGTTATGACCGTAATAAGTTTGGCCGATTTAATAATATGGGGTTATGAAGTGGGTTGTTTCTGGTTGTGGGCTATGGGGGTGGGTTACAATGGTGATTAGGATGTGTTGATAAAGGATGGTTTGATTCTGATTGTATTGCCTGGATACGGTTGTTTAATTCGAATTGTTGGACAGTCAAAGCTTTGTGCTTCGTGAAGTTTTGTGCGGTATTTGTTTGTGCTTTGTTTTGTACAGCAGTACAACTCATAAAGGCGAGTGACCTAAATCACCTTTAGTTATTTTTCTCTCTGTTATGGAAATGTAAAATCTGTCAGTATATTCAGACTTCATAAGAATCTGTAACACCTTGTCGGTCACGGTTTGTCTGTCCAGAAGACGTAAACAAGTGGCAGTCGCTTTGAAAGCGTTTTGAATTATTTTATTTTATTTCTTAAGGTACAGATAGTAGACAAGGGTTTGTCTCTACCGATCACAGTATCAGATCACGTAGTGAAAGAATGGTTTTCACTGACAATATTGGGTAGCTCAAGAGACAGTCATCATCATCATCATCATCATCAGCCTATTAATGTTCCCACTGCTGTGACACAGGTCTCCTCTCTATGAGAGGGAATGGGCTATAATCCACCACGCGGGCCCAGTGCGGATTGGTAGATGTCACATGTCTTCGAATTTTTTGGTTCTAGGACATGCCGGTTTCCTCCCGATGTTTTCCTTCACCGTTTTGAGAGCAGCGGTGATGAAATAAATTACAAAAAAGTAATGCGCCTGTCTGGGTTCGAACCCACGACTTAGTGTTCGTAAGTCGGGGCCGCCACCACTGGGCCACCGCTGCTTCTCACTCAACGCTGTCAAGAGACAGTCACTATGATTGAATTAATCAATTTATTTATTTCGACAACAAAAAATCCATAGAGTGTTAACCTAATATTAAATGACTTATTATACGTACTTTGACGCCTATTGACGTCGTTGTAATATAATGTAAATATGACAATGACAAATACAAATATGACTTATTATTTAGTGTTAGTACCAATTTTCCTCCGCACAAATATTTTACAATTTTAGAGCTATAGGTTAATAGCTCTCCGCTACAGTTCTCAGTATGTCAGAGTTTTTATTGTTTGTTCTCTTGATTTCCAGTAAGCTTAAAGAAATACGGTCTAATGTAGGTCAGGAGGTCCACGAGTTTTCATGGGACTTCCTCTTGTTACGTCTGAATTCACTGGGAACATAACAGTTTACCTTTTTTTGTGAATGTATTATAAAAATTTAGTAGTACACGATGGCCCAGTGAGGCTCGCTTATTGGCAACGCTTTCCCGGGACTCCGGGAGCTTTAAGATTTTTGTTTTGTCATCGTTTGTAATAAAGAATTATTGGTGCATAATATGGATTTCGATGGTCGAGTGTTATGAAAGAGTAAATTGAGTTGAATTTGTTCTTTTAAAACATCATTTATTATTACACTTAAAGTACTTACGGGATTGATGATTTTCTTTTGTTACTATGAGCTCCCGATATTTCGACGCTGTTGCTAGCATCATGATCGCCTGAATACTGAAGAGGCGAAATACCGGGAGCTCATGGAAACGAAAGAAAATCACGGATATTATGCCGTAATTACTTTAAGTGTTTTTGTGTAACGTATTTTGATTTGTTTAGATATTTAACCTTATCAAAATTTATTGTATGTACCTACCTAGATTATAAGTGAATGATGTGGTCTCCTATAGTTGGAAGCGCACACTTGTATTTGTCTCTGATCTATGTATACTTGCATGTAATTGTGTAGTTTCTGTTGGAGATCCAATTAATAAATAAATAAAGTGTAGTGAAAAACCGTGAAAGTCTAAAACAGTGCATCATTTATCCATTCTCTTGCCGTTAGCCCAAATCTTTTGGGGTCCGCGCAGCATATTGTCTTCTTCTTCCATTCTTCTCTACAGCTGTCAGCTCAAAATTGCCTAGCTCATCTTGTTATTCGTCGCGGTTTCTCGCATCTAAGACTTCAGTAATTCATCTTATACTAGCTTAAACCCGCTGCTTCACCCGCTTGGAGTGGATGTTTGTTAGACTAACTGGATGTTTGTTTTGTCCAATCTACCTTATTATGTTGCCGTGCCCTAACCGGGTTTCATGTTGGAACTTACTTACATATATGTAACAACTTAATGTACACATGAATGCAATAAAGAGTTTGAGTTTGAGTTCGATAATTGCCCCACGGGATCCTACAAGATCCTAGATTACGCTTTAGGAAATATAAGAACCCGTTAGATGAACTAGAACTAAAACTGCTCTCAAAACGTTGTCTAAACCTGGCGAAAACTTCGTACAGTACATATATGGAAAACTTAGAGTCTGAAATCAGGGATAATCCTAAACTATTCTGGACTCATGTCAAGGCTAAGCGCGGCGGGTCTAGTGTATACCCACTAACAATGACTGACGGTCAAACTATAACTTCAAATGGTTCGGATATTTGTGAGCTCTTTGGTAATTATTTTGCATCTGTCTACACCCCTGAACATGTACCAGAATTTAAGAACGACTCAAATCTTCCTGACTCATTAGAAACTAATAGCCAGTGCCTAACATTACCAGACCTTGATAGTGATACTCTTCTCAAAAAGCTGCAATGTGTCAACATCAGGAAAGGAGCAGGTCCTGACGGAATCCCACCATTATTTGTTTCTGCCTGTGCATCAGCCCTGGTCACCCCGTTATTAATGATATATAAGGTGTCACTAGCCACTGGAACATTCCCATCTGAGTGGAAAAAAGCCAAAGTCGTTCCTGTACACAAGTCGGACAAAAAAGACACAATTTCCAACTACCGTCCTATCGCGGTTCTCTCCACGTTTGCCAAGATTTTTGAATCGATGATCTGTCCTTACATCCAACGCCATTTCAGACTTTACCTCAGTGATCACCAACATGGCTTTGTTGCCTCGAGGTCTACTGCCACAAACTTACTGGCTTTCTCGGAGTCCCTAATTGAATCTATCGACTCAAATAAGCAATTTGACGTATTATACACCGATTTCAGCAAGGCCTTTGATAAAATTCCCCATTCCATACTGATTCATAAACTAGCAACCTATGGTATCACTGGTCCCTTGCTGAAATGGCTGCAATCTTATCTGTCACAGCGTGAATTTTATGTTGTTGTTAACGGCTTTCGATCTTCCAGCAATTATTGCATGACTTCTGGTGCCCCACAGGGGTCACACCTTGCTCCCATATTATTCATCATTTATATTAACGACCTTCCCCACTGCTTTTACTATTCCGATTGTTTTCTTTACGCTGATGACTTAAAGTTTGCTCGTAGAATCGAATCACCGAGTGATATCGCGCTTCTACAAGAAGATCTGAACAGAGTTGTGGAATGGTGTGAAACTAACAGAATGGAACTAAACTTAAAAAAATGTTATCATTTATCATTTTCAAGAAAGTCTCATCCAGCACATTCGGAGTACTTTATAAGTAATAAAAAAATTCAAGAAGTGGATGCAATAAGGGATCTTGGAGTACTTTTTGATAAAAAACTAACCTTTGTGCCCCACATCGAGAACATTATTAAGAAAGCGTCTAAAATGCTAGGGTTTGTGATAAGAAACACCAGGGACTTTAAATGTGTTGGTACCAAAAAGATGCTGTATTATAGCCTTGTACGAAGCGTCCTAGAGTATTGCAGTGTTGTATGGAGACCACATTACGCCACACATAAGTTACTTTTGGAAAGAGTTCAAAAACGGTTTTTGTGGCACCTTGCATTTTCTATAGGAAAGGGTAAACAACTGCTCTCCTATAATACCCGTCTCAATTATTTTAAAATGCGCTCGTTATCAACCCGGAGCGAAATTAATGATGGCCTGTTTCTCTATAAGTTGCTTAGAAACAAAATCGACTGCCCAAACATACTGAGTCTCCTAAAATTCCGTGCCCCTGCCCGATATCCGCGTAATCCTATCACACCACTGTACCCTCCCTTGCGCAGAACAGTTCTGGGTGCCAACTCGCCGATTTCACGCCTGTGTAAAGTCTTAAACAGTTGCAGTGATCTTACTGACATACACCACGACAGCATGGGTCAATTTTACAAAGCTCTTATCGAACACTATTCTCACAACCAATAGTTTTACCACAAATGTTTATATCTCGAGATTGGGAATGTATAATTTTATGATCAACTTTATTTATGATGAATTTTTATTTGTATTTAAAATGATGTATGTGATTTTGTTTTTGTCTATTTGATTTTGATTTTGATTTTACTTTTAATTTTATTCTTTGATTTTATCTTTTAATTTTATGTCTTTAAATTTATTAATGTTTATGTTATAAATCCATTTCTTAATTAATTGCAATGTACCAATTTTATTGTTGTTATTATTTCAAATTATCAAAAATTTTAATAGGCTTTAATTATTCTTACCATTTTTGGCTTTGTAATATTGTATTATAGATAACCATAATTGGTGCATGTTGTGTTAGCCTATAAGTAATTGTTGCACTTATATAAGTACTCTTATGCAAGTATAATTTTAAAAATGTTATGTGTGAACAATTGTTGGCTAACCTAAATAAATAAATAAATAAATAAATACAAGGATAAAAAGTATCCTATATGTTAATCCAGGTTATAAACTATCTGTGTGCTAAATTTCAGCCAAATCCGGTCAGCAGTTTTTGCGTAAAAGAGTAACTTTATATCCATACATCGTTACAAAATTTCGCATTTATTATATTAGTAGGATATTTGACGACCCAAATGGCACAGCGGTGGTGAGGCTGCCTTACGTTCATAGGGTCCCGGGTTCGAATCCCGGTTGGAGCAAATGTTTGTGTGATGAGCATGGACATTTGTTTCCGAGTCATGGATGTTTATATGTATAATAAGTATGTATTTACAAACAAAAAGTATCTATGTAGTATATCAACTATCTGGTGTCCACGACGCAAACCTCGTTGCTTAGTGTAGCACTAGATGGGGCTGTGTGTTCATGTCCAGCGATATTTATTTATATTAGTAGGATGTGTACACTCACAGCCACGTAGCTTCGCAATAACGTAATCATTTTATGCGTCTAACCTAGATCTCTACGTAATAATATGCACATGGTAGCAACCATGTGACAAATTAAATGCTTCTTTTTTGTGCACAATAAACAGTTTTCTTTATTTTTCTACCACTTTCTCATATTATTCGGCTAAAATATATTATAGATACCTACTAAACCTTTAACATTGCTCACAGTAAAGAATATTCCACCCAACCACAAAAAAAATAATTCATAAAATAGTTTAAAGAAAAACTACCCGACATTACTGCAACCCGGAAAATTGAGCGAGCCCCGCGAGAATAACCAAACATTTTATTTCCTTCCCGACAGATGGCATTGCCGTGCATTTTAATATTTAATTTCTAATTTCAGGCGAGTAAAGTCGCGGATAACAGCTAGTTTTACATAAATTATACGAACAAATCTTCGTCAGGGGTATGAAAAAAGGGAAAGGTGAAAAACAATGGTATTCTGTTTTTGACCCATATTATATTGCAGTTCGCAGAATATGAAATGTGTGTGAGCCAATTTAAAGCTTGTCTTGTTTACCAAGACTTATTATTTGGATTGTACAGTGGCTACATTGATCAACAAGTGCAGTAAATCCTGAAAAAGATAATCTTTGTTTAGCCACGACCTCTTTACACTTTTTTTATACTTTCTTGTTTTTTAACAATTGTCATTTGGCACTTTCGAAGCATTTCGAATTTCTATAAAACTTTCAATAAAATTTAAGGCTTAAGACTATGCATTCTCCATCCATTTTGTATTTTCCATCCTCTTTAGGGATCGCTGGCACATTGGTATATGTATTGGCCTTCCTGAGGTTCGCCTATCCGGGGATGATAATTATGTAGAAACAATCTTTTTATAGTTGTCGATGTTTGGCTAGTTTTGTGTGTAATCAATTATCTCAAAAGTGTAGTAGTCTGTGCTAGTTGCGCCTCTGCACAAAAGAGGTTTTTGAAGTGAAAACTTCTTTAGGCGCGTTGAGCACTTTTTGGGTGAAAGAAAAACATTGAACTCATCGTCACGTAACGTAACGTGCGGTCACGCTTCGTAGCCGTTCGTAGCACTCGTAGCATCCGCTACGGCGTAGCACCACATAGGCATGCGTGGGTCATGCCAGTGCTACGACTGGGGCGGGGCCTGTGTACTTTTTGTTTTCACTTCTATCGGCAGTCCCCAAAGCCTGCTTTTATTCATCATCACAAGGCCAATTGCTAGCAATTCATATTGTACTATTTTATACTGTACGCTAACCTGTAACAATGTCGTTGTTAACCCTAAACGAGCTACCATTCATTACGTACATAACGATAAAACTTGTCGCTTTATCACCACGTATCGTAGCCAAATAAAGCAATAAAAGAAAATAACGTGAAGGAAACTAAGTAATTTCTATGTTGTTAATAAATAAGTTTTCTAACCGAGCGGGCAATAAAATTATACATGAATGTATTAGATGTTTATCAACGTGCACTGAGGGAATAGGGTCAATATGACGTTCTCAGGCGATGGGACACAACTTATGGGTGTTTATGTACTGCTATAATTTTCTAGTCAAATGCTTAGCCTTTATCGTGTACGTCACTGCTTAGATTGATAATGTGGTTCCTGGAGTAACGATTGGTGTGCTTTCATATCGGCCCATGTTGAAAATGGTCTGTTTTACCATGGCCAAAAATGTTTACGGATTATTGGTGCAGAATTTAGTCTACTACCCTTCAAGGCTTTCATCTATCTTTCACCATTTTAACACATGCAAAGGACTAACCCAGAACTGCTAAGAAAAAATAACCAGCCGATCTATGTAATATACCTACAAAATGTAGACATAATGTACGAAATGTTCTTGAGAACAGTGATCACTTTTCGAGTTTCAGTTACCTAGTACATTCCATTTGGCACGTTTAAACCAGCCCAGTTTTCAACTCTTAAATGAAACACAAATCCGACCTACGAATACTATAAACCCAATGCGCGAAAACACGAAATCTCTGGACAAAAAAACCACCTCGACACTGTAAAACATTTCGTAAATTGTACACGCAAAACGTCACTTTGTTCGCTGCGACAGCGCAGTGGGTCTGATTGACAGCGCTGACCACTGTCTGATTAATGTACGCACATTGATTGCATACGAAAACGCAGGATTTTTATTGACATTTGTTTGTAAGGGAATTGTGGGTGTGCGAATTGTGGTGGAGACTTGGTGAAGTTTGGACATGCTACGTAACATGTCTAAACATCATTAAGTCAGGAGAAATAAACAACAGGGAAAAGTTGACGGATAACATGGGCAATGATTTTCATTCTTGACATCAAACTTTTGCTACTGTCTTCAAAACTCTCTAACGGTTATTTAATTTAATGATAAATGCCAACCAAGCTCAATAAGACAGATGTTCATCTTCACATCAATCCTCTGGTAACGAAAATATAATCAATGAATACTTACTTCGAGCAGATCCACGTCAAAACTCCCTATAAAATCACAAAACATACTCTCCAAACTTAAACTATGTAATCCCCACTCACTTCTAAGTTCTAAGAACGCATCATAAACATGACTTAGCTACTTGCCCACAAAAATAACACTTTGGACAGTCATTCAACAGTGGAACATTATTCAAGCCCACTAATCCTTGGCTCTGACGGTCTGACGGTCTATGGTAGTCCGTGGCAGGCGTCATTTTTCATTCTTTGTGTAAACGTCACCCGGCACGCCCTTTCAAAGATAGGCACATAAATTATTTATTATTTGCAGCCTGATTTGTATGAGCTTTTGTCACTGATGTGTTCTTGTTGTTGGTTTTTAGAACTGAGAAGTTTTGATTTGAATGCTGATTCAAAGGGATTTTCTATCCCTCTATCTATTATCTGTTTATGTAACAATGTTTCCTTTTATATTTAATTTAGCCGAATGTTTAACTTCATTCAAGACAAAATGTGATTATTACTTACTTTCAAAGATAAATTATTAATTCTAATTTAATATGAACACGTAACGTAACAACTACCCAATAGTCGAACAGTTGAATTTGTTACAGATACCTTAAATCTGATAACATAGTTTTACTAAAGCTACACTCGCTAAATTACACACATGGTTTTAATCTATTCATCTTCGCATTATCATGAGTTGATCTTTAAATACAAATATTTCAAGTCACGTCATTCTAGTCCAGTGGAGAAAAACAATACTACGTCAAGCCGTTTTATTGTTAATTTAAAAGCTCTACTAAAAATTCTCCGAAGCAACAAAAACTCGCACATGTATATGTTTTGTGAAACTGAAAGCATAATATAAACTTTTACAACCTAGTTTCCTATAAAAATCACATGCAAATGTCTACTACGTAGTAAAAACACCATTTTTTGCTTGATAAAATTTTATGGTCAATGGAAACTTGGCGCCGGCGTTATGTCAAGCATCAGGTTATTGACAAATTGCCAGCTTTTTTTTGCCTTAAACTAACAACTGTTTTTGGCCAAGAGCTCTCGTCACCTGCCCACTGGGGTGCCCAAAGGACGTCAGCAAGAACTGTTTGTCAAGGCAAAGAGACCAGTTTTTTTGCTTGCAATTTTCACCAGCTGCCCAATGTGTATCCTGGAGAAGATAAGTGTTTCAGATGAAAAAAACGGCGATTGAAAGGAAGTAATAAATATTGTATTCCGATGGGCTTGCGCTTAACTAAATTATTGCACAAGTGCCTGACAGAAATTAATGCTTCTTTGTGCTGGTAGATAGTGCCGGATAAGGATAATCCACATGACTCAATTTCGTATTTGTTTTTAAGTGCTTGTAGCTTCTGAAAAAACATTAATATACCTATGTACTTTAAGACTTAAAAAAAAAAAAAAAAAAAAACTAAAAAGTGCCGCAAGGTACTATCTTGGGTCCAATTGTTTTTTCTTGAAAGAGGGTTGTACTTTAAGACTTATTCGAGGAAAAAATAAGGAAGCTAAGTCAATAAGACACTATCACACTAAACAACATCCTTGTTGCATCCTGCCATTGCGATTCTGCATCCACGTTGAAAACATTAAAAGATTACGCCATATTTACGACCAACGGCTTTGAAAGCTTGATACAAGACAAACATGAGTGATGCGTGATGAATCTACGCTTCCTCTGGATTACCATCATTTGAAGACATATCACCACAAGAGTGCAGACTGGTGATACTTTAAGTGGGGGTGATAAGGGTGAAATTTCCATAGCTAGGAGTGTTGTATGTCGGTCCTGCGGTGTTAGTTTTGCGTACAAAGGCGCAATTTGTGCGGTAGTTAGAGGGACCGATGCGATATTTCAGATGGGTGTTTGTTCAGGCCGTTTGTTGCTTGTTAGCGGGTTCAGGATGCGACGGTTTTGGGTGTTAACTCGTTGTTTTGACAAGCCCAACGTTTGACTTTGAATTTTATGTAGGATTTCGTGGGATTGTGGTTGGTAAATATTATGGTGTTAAACTTTGGACGGCAAATATAAATAATGGTTAGCTTTGAAAGACTTCATTAACAAAGCACATGAATATCTGTATGCGATCCTAAAAGAGTTTCATTGATATATGAATATTTATTACTTCCATGATAATCTAGGAATATCTAAAGTAAAATTGATTAGCAACGTGATATAAATAAATAAAAAAAACAACAGAAAGGCTTTCCGCCATTTACTTATCTCAAATCTTTGATTGAATCATCAGGGTACTTAAAAGCTTAACTTTAAATTGCAATGCAAATTAAACACATGTCTAAAAACTGGTTTAAAAGCCAAGTGTCTTCAAAACTTAAGTGGTTTCTTCCTCTGGCCGAGGAAGTAATAAATTTCATGCTGCGATGCTCATGCGCACGCAAAGCCAATGTTTGTCCAATGTGTCATTTTATGGGCATTTTATGGAGGAAACGTGCAAAAAATGCCAAAGATAGACACATTATGGTGTCGTGTTTTCGTGTACTTTTTTGCGTGTTAATGTGGTAATTCTTTCCCTTATCGTGAGTCGTTTTATGAGGACATGAAAAGTGTTTTTGTGTTATAATGTTAGTATGCATATTAATTATTGTGTTGTTGGTTGGTAAGTAGGCGGCATTACCTAAGCGTCTGTTGCCAGTTATGAATTTATTAATAACTTTTTCATCGAACATTTGAAGTTCGGTTTAAAGAAATTTATTTCTCATAAGAACATACAGTCCGCTTATAATGAGATACAAAGTACCTAATAAGTAAGATAATACAATACAATTTCCTCCAGAGTATTAGAAGTTATAGTGTACATACATGTTTCTTAAGCCTATTTTTAAATATATTCACGTTAGCGCACTCTTTAATATCGTCCGGTAATTCATTGAACAGATGAACTCCTTCAAATAATATGGTCTTTTTACCGTAATTAATGCGTACGCTGATGACTCCAAGTTTGTTTTTATATCTATTTCTCAGGTTATGTGACATTGTTTTTTTCTTTAGTTGTATATTAGTTTGTATTGAGTTTGAAGTTATGTTTTTGATAAGAATGCAGGTGTAGTAAATGTATAGCTGTCTAATATTTAATAACTTAGTTTTTTCGTAAATGGTTTTTGTTGGAGTAAGATAATTATAATGGAAAAAAAAATTAATAATATTATTTTGAACTCTTTGGAGTGAATTTAAATTAGTTACTGCTGCGGAACCCCATACCTCAATCAAATATTCTAAATGCGATTTGACTAATGAATTATGTTATATATGTGTGCGTGCTGCGCCACGCAAAAGGTCCTTTTACGAATAAACGTCAGTGCGTTATTAGCAGCCTTGTCTATCACTCGTTCCCGTGTCCACCTATGTAACATTGGCGACGAGTACCCACTTTAGTAAAAATATTAAAATGTCGTTCACGTTCGGCATTATTTCAACTTTCGACCACACTCAGCAGACTTGGAAGACATTCAAGGGCAGGATCACGCAATGGTTTATTGCCAACGAGATAGATACGGTGAAAGATCCAGAGGGAGTGAAACGGCGGGCGATATTGTTGAGCGCACTCACAGAAGGTACATACAGCCTCGCCGCCGACCTCGCGCAGCCGAAGACGTTGGAAGCAGTGCCATATGAAGACATAGTACAGCTTTTGGATACACATTTTACGCCGAAACAAGTTGGGTTTGGAGAACGACACAACTTTTATGCAGCTGCGCAATGGCCGACCGAAACGGCGTCGCAATGGGCGGCAAGATTGCGCGGGCTAACGGCGCGATGTATGTTTAATAACGTCGAAGAGGCGCTGCGAGACCGTTTCATTATGGGGATGCAGCCGGGAGTCGAGAAAGAGAAACTGTATGTGCAGGATTTAGCCGGGCTAACTTTGGCCAAGGCTGTGGAACTAGTGGAGAATCTGCGGAGCGCCCGCGCCGCTGCGACCGCAAGCGCGGCCGCGGCCACGAGCGTCGCCGGTGCCGCTGCCGAACAAGAATTATACAAAATCGAAAGGAAAAAAGTGAAGTGTTCGGTGTGCGGGTACTCTAATCACGAAACTCGGGAGTGTCGTTTCGCTAATTACACTTGTAAAAAATGTAACGTGAAAGGCCATTTACGGCGAATGTGTAAATCGGTAAAATACGTGCAAAAAGACGAGGTAAGCGAGGGCGATGATGACGACGGTGAGTTGTTTATACATACAAATTATAACATTCGATCAATGAACGGTGAGCCTTTAGTTGAAACGGTGTGTATAAACGGTAAGAGTTTGCGATTCGAAATTGATAGCGGGTCAGCAGTGTCAGTAATATCGGAAAAAATGTATAGATTTAATTTCAATAGCGTGCCACTATCAAAAACTAATAAACGGTTGATAGGTTATGCAGGAGAGGTATTAAAATGCGCGGGATGCGTACGGTTGCCTCTGACGTGGAGGGGCCGCACGCACATAATACAGCTATACGTAGTATACAATGGCGGCCCACCACTTTTAGGCCGCGATTTTATAGCTACATTTAAGTTACAATTGTCGCCAATATATAATTGCAATGTTCAGTCCACTGACGACATTGATTCTTTGGATAAACTATATCCAGAAATTTTTTCAGGGAAATTAGGCCGGTTTAAAAAATTTGAAGTAAACTTAGTATTAAAAGACAATGCTAAGCCGATATTTATGAAGGCGAGAGCCATGCCGTTCGCACTTAGAGATAAAGTAGACAAAGAAATCGATCGACTGGTCGAGCTAGGTGTTTTAAGACCAGTTGATCATTCCGAGTATGCGTCTCCAATTGTGCCTGTACTGAAACGCGACGGGTCAGTACGTCTGTGCGTAGATTATTCAGTCACTATTAATAAACAGCTAGTGGTTGACAAGTACCCGTTGCCCACAATAAATGAGTTATTTGCAAAACTTCATGGAGGGCAGCACTTCACGAAACTGGATTTATCTATGGCATACAACCAATTAGTATTAAATGAGGCGTCACAAATGTATACATGCATTAATACACACCGCGGCTTATTTGCGTATACAAGACTAGTATTCGGTCTCGCCCCCGCGCCAGCTATATTCCAGCGAGTCATGGAGGGGCTGCTGGCGGGCATCAGCGGCGTGCTGTGCCTGTTAGATGACGTGTTAATAACGGCGGGAACTAGGTCCGAACACATGGCTAGGCTGCATCAGGTATTACAGCGTATACAAGATGCAGGGCTCATATTAAGGAAAGATAAATGTGAATACTTTAAAGAAGAAGTAAGTTACCTAGGTTACGTAATTAATAAGGACGGATTGAAAAAATCCCCAGAAAAAATTAAAGCCATCGCAAAAGCGCCGATTCCAACTAACGTAACGCAGTTACAATCGTTTTTAGGTCTAATCAATTAAGATGTTTTGTGGCAGACGCGTCGACTATTCTTTCACCTTTGTATGAATTATTAAAAAAGGGATCGAAATGGCACTGGTCGAAAAATGAAAACGATGCATTTCTGGAAATAAAAAAGAAATTAACATCTGATCAAATTTTAACTCATTTTAATCCGGACAAAAAAATAATTTTAACGGTAGATGCTTCTCCTAGCGGCCTCGGGGCGATATTATCACAAATGGATAGCGATCAGCTGGAGAAACCGGTTGCTTATGCATCGCGGACACTAACGAGCGCGGAAAAAAGATACTCACAAATACAAAAAGAGGCTACGGCGATAATATTTGGCGTTCGCCGTTTCCACCAGTATTTGTATGGAAGGTCCACACCGTTTATATTGCGTACAGACCACAAACCATTATTATCCATTTTCGGACCAAACAAAGGTGTTCCTGAAATATCGGCGAACCGATTACAAAGGTATGCCTTGTTTCTAAGTGCATACAATTATGTCATAGAATATGTAAAAAGTAAAGATAACTGTGCAGACTATTTATCGCGGGCTGGCGAGCCACGGCCGTGCGCGAGCGCGACCGGCGCGAGCGGGCGCAAGGCGGCCGACGACGACGAGCCACCAAGTGATCGCGCTGCTTACATTAATTTTGTTACACACGGTGCGTTGCCGATAACAGTGCAAGATTTAAGGAACGAGACGTCAAAAGATGCAATATTAAAAAGAGTGATTAGCTACGTATTAAATGGTTGGCCTAAGAAAAATGACAATGACACAATGAAACCATTTTTTTTATGTAAATCGCAGCTAGCATATGAAAATGGGTGTTTAATGAGGGGCCATAAAGCAGTAATACCGGAATCATTGCGTCAACGAGTTCTCGATGAGCTTCACACGTCTCATTTGGGCATAGTGAAAACAAAATCAGAGGCCCGCTCCCGGTTGTGGTTCCCGGGAATAGACGAAGCACTTGAAAAAATGATAAGTTCATGTGATACGTGTATACAGTTGCGACCCTCGCCGCCGCGGGCATCGTTGTCGCCCTGGCCATATCCCGAACATCCCTTTCACAGAATTCACCTCGATTTTCTTGGCCCTTTAAACGGGCGCATGTTTTTAGTTATTGTAGACGCATACTCGAAATGGATTGAAGCGTACGAAATGAAATCTTGCACGTCAGCGGCGCTTATCTTAAAAATGTACGAGTTCATGTCAAGGTTCGGATTACCAAAAATAATAGTGACTGATAATGGCACGGCTTTTTGTTCACAAGATTTTAAAAACTTTTGTGCTCTGAATGGCATTTCCCACGTGACGTCACCGCCATATCACCCAGCTAGCAATGGCCAAGCTGAAATATTTGTAAAGATCGTAAAAAAGGGTATTAGGTCGAGTATTATAAATTCAAAAAATATAACGGAAAGTAAGCTAAACCTACAAAAATATTTGTTCGACTATCGCAACTCCGTGCATTCAACAACAAACACGTCACCAGCTCAATTAGTATTTGGGCGTAAACTAAGATCCCGACTAGACATAATGCACCCGTCAACCACATCGCACTCGTCTACCTCGTTGGCTAACTCTGTTAGTTACAAACAGTGCTCGCAAGTTAAAGCACGCGGAGGAAAAGATGTAATGTTCCAACCTGGACAAAATGTATTGTATAAACGTTACAGCAATAAAGATAAATTCACTTGGTGTAAAGGAATAATTATAAAAAACATAGGGAAACGTTTGTATCTTATTAAAGACAGTGTAACTTCAGTGGAAATTAAAAAACATAAAAATCAAATTATTCATTGTAAAAGTAAAAAAGACAATACACAACTGTGGGATGTTACGCAATTAATGACGGCTCTTGACGGAAATGTAGGCGCACGAGACATAACGTCACCACCCCCGCCGACGCTCACTACTAACGAGACTGACTCAGCAACGCCGCGGGAAGAGATGATGGAGTCGCCGCCGTCCTGGGTGACTAGTACGAGAGGTGTGCGACAAACCACCCTGGCAACGGGCAACGGTACAGACGTCACTGTGTCGCTATCGACTGCCGAAGGCAGCCGGCAGGACATGCCGCCGTCACCAGCCTGGGTGACGACAAGCAGAGGAGTTCGACGTCCCGCTTCTTCAGACGACAATGACGAGTTCTACGAAACCTCTGATGGGGATGACTCTTCTATCCTCAGACAAGCGAAACCTTAGAATCATCCCACAGTTGAACATAAGTCTCATTCTTGTGACTCTTAACTAAAAGGGGAGGAATTGTTATATATGTGTGCGTGCTGCGCCACGCAAAAGGTCCTTTTACGAATAAACGTCAGTGCGTTATTAGCAGCCTTGTCTATCACTCGTTCCCGTGTCCACCTATGTAACAAATTATAAACCAAAGTGCGCACTTTACTTGGAATACAGTTTGCTACTTTCCGTACTGCTCCCAATAGCGATGTTAATTTACTTCTGAGATGGTCGATGTGTAATTTCCAAGTTAGCATAGTCATCTACCCTTAATCCAAGATATTTTTCGTTGGTTGATCGTTTTATTATTTCGTTATTTATTTTAAGAGGCGAGAAGTCCGGTATACGCTTGTTTTTAGTGGTAAAAATTATGAATGAGGTTTTCGACGTATTAATTGTAAGAAGGTTGTACTTTAACCACTCGTTTAATAAATCCAGGTCATGTTGAGCGTCGTTTATAATGTTATGAATTGATTTGTCAAAGTAAAAGAGACAGGTGTCGTCTGCATATAGTGTTAGGTGTCCAATTAACCCTATTTTGCTAATATTATTTATATAAATGAGAAAAAGTAACGGACTGATAATTGAACCTTGAGTTACTTACGTATATCCGTTTTTATTTCCATATTAAGTAAGTATAATATAATCACTAAGCTAAATCATTTCCTTTGGTGTGTAAGAGTACCTACGTACTCTGGAAATTCATCATTTCTTACATTGTGCTTTGCTTCATCTAGTGCACTAGTTTCGCCATTCTAAATTTTTGTATGCATTAACATACTTAAAAGATTACAGGTATTAAAAAATTAAAAGTCGACGAAATCTAAGAAGTCCATTTTGACAGCCGTCAAATCCATAGTAAATTGACAACGCTATCGGAAATTGAACTTTATTACTATTGCGCTAACAAATGTCAAAACGGGCCTTTTATTTTTTAAATACTTTAGACTTTAGGTATTAACTTAGTTAATACTACCTCTGCACACATACCTTGCTTCTGGTTCTATACATTACTCTCCTCTAGTCAACTTCGGATTTCCTGCTAATGTACCTTTCTGATAATATAATTTCCAATCCATAATCCAGCCTCAGATGTATTCATCTGTAACAGTATTACGCGTGAACCGTTTAATTCTCTCCCGCGTCGGTCCACAACCGCAAGGAACGGAAACCACCGCGAATAAATCAGGGTTAACTCTACCCGCGGGATGACTGAACGAAGAGTCGCCGCAAAAACATTTAGCACTTGTCTTAGCTTTTTGTGATGTTCTTTTGTTTTAGGTACTTTGTGAGATTCCGGAGGCACTCCTTAGATCTGTGCCAAAGTAAGGAAGAAGAGATCTCGAGCCGGATATTTCGTTCCAGTGAAGGATATCCATGGAGATGTTTTTTCAAGTTTTTATTTTTAGGAAAAAGGCAAGTGGTCTTAGGAACCGCGAGAAGACTTGGTTTCAGGGCGCTGTTGTTGTAAAGAAGCAATTGGCTTGAAGAGGGAGTGTAACACAATTTACATCAAAGGAAGCGCCGTTAGGTACTGAAAAAGATCGTCGGCGTTTTTAATGAGTATAGCTAAAACAAAAATCAAACTCGTGTATCGAACCCAAATATGCAGGTGTAGTCATTAGTGACAAAGTTATCCATAAAATAAACTTCAACTCGATGTCCTGTAAAGTAAACATTTTATATTTTCTGTAGTTTCCATAAGGACAGTCGAAATACAGATGCACTTAGCTAATTAAAAAAAGAACACAGCTCTCATAACCCATGGCAAGGACTGGTCAGAAACTCGTGAAAAGGCAGAATTGGCACTGAGCATGGTTATGAGGTGGTTAACCCCGAACCTGCTCACGCTCAATATCTCTAAGTCTAAGTTCATCCCCTTCACCCCTTCACCCCAAGTATTCTTAGCCAACCGCCTTTGTCGTTTGAGATAAGGTCCCATGTGTGTACTAACCCAGTCGCCAACACCTGAAACTGTGCCCAAATAGAACGGTCTGATAGCATAAAATACCTTGGAGTATTTTATGTTGGACAATCTTTTGACATGGAAAAAACAGATTAATTCAGTTGTGGTTCGAGTCAGAAGATTGATCTACTTATTTAAAAAACTTCGAGCGGCTGCTGATTTCCAATGCCTTAAAATGGTCTACTTTGCCCTCGCTCAATCAGTACTCGGTTACTGCATAACCACGTGGGGGGGAACGCACAAGACAACCATGCTGCGGCTAGAGAGGGCTCAGAGAGCAGTTTTGAAAGTACTAGCTAAGAAACCTATTAGATTTCCCACATCTGAGCTTTACTCACTATGTGAGGTCCTCTCTGTGAGACAATTGTTCGTGCTGCAAACAGTTCTTAGGAAGCACCTACTTCTCCCTTACGAACCTCAGTCCCTTACAAAGAAGCGTCGTGCCGACAGAGTCTGTAAGACTGAACGCTGCAGGTTAGCGATGATCAGTCGCCACTTCACTCACACCAGCTCCAAACTTTATAATGCCATCAATATAAAAATTAAAATATACCCTATGACTAGGAATGAACTGAAGAGAAATGTGTCCCACTGGCTTAAGTGCTTGTCCTATCATGAGACTGAGCAACTTATGGTGTCATAAACGCGGTAGAAACACACACACAAACACAAACTCACACGCACATACACACACACACACAAATACACACCTCATCCCCACCTCCACTCTATACAACATAGTGTTCTTTATATTTTTTCTTTTTTTGTTCTATTTTTAATTTATTTTGTCATCCTCAATTTAACTTCTTTTAGATTAATCTGGAACAATGTCTGTGATTGTATGTATTTTGAATTGGGCGTTGATAGCTGCGCCACAGTACTTTACTTTTGTAGTTATCTTCGTTTTTCCTGTGTACTCTGTAAACTTAAGTTGTTAAAATAAACTTTATTATTATTATTAATTTATTGCAACGATGTGAACTTGTTGTATACACCCCCTGATAATTCCATAAAACTACACTTGAAACCAACTGTTGATAACCAACATCAACCAAAAAATCCTTCAACACTACATATTAGTACAAATTCAGCTGTCAATAAACAGCGACATTATTATATTCACATTTGTAAGGTCATATGAATCGTTGGTTAATTCGCCCGGGCGACTAACAACCACAAGGAGAGGAAATGAGGTGAATAAATCAAGTTTAGCTCCGCCCGAGGGAGAGGTACGGTGTGGAGAAACATTTAGCTCTGTTTACTTTGTTTTGATTTTATTATTACTTTTTGCTTTGAAGCAGGTGAAATTAATTTGGTTTTAAATTGGTGAAGGATTTTCGTGTAAGTGATTTGCTTAGAAGTGAAGGAAAGGTTAATTTGGAATGGTTAAAACTGTATATAATCGACCTGACCTTGACCCAGGGCTGTGTAGTTTAATTTTGTGTAAACGGAAGTTTAATTATTTAAACTAGATTTAATCTACATGGTTCATATTATTTTTCTCTGACAACCAGTCTTACCAAGGGGTATCGTATTACCCAGTACTAATTGGGTTGTTGAGGTCAGATAGGCAATCGCTCCATGTAAAATACAGGTATTCAGCTGCATCCGATTAGACTGGAAGCCGACCCCAACATAGTTGGGAAAAGGCTAGGCAGATGATGATGGTTCATATTATTTTTATATTTCAACAATGCTTTTACAGTCATTTTCATTTTGATGCATAGTTTTCAGTTTCAGGTGCACCCAATATTTTCTTTCCTTTTCAGAGTTCTTGCTAGATAACAGGTTGTGTAAAGATTACTAAAAGCTTAAATTAAAACAAAATAACGTTAACAAAGAAAAATATAACCCATCCAAAACATTTACCCTAACCACACAACCCCACAGAATTTGCTCTGCCCACCGTACTCAATTCATTAGTCGGCCCATTAATTATTTTTTGTTGAGCCCTCGACTGTCGGCTGTCAGCGTTTACAGTTTCATTTAAATTGACAACGATGACTGTCAGCCATCATGCGGACTGCGCAGTGTCATTCCGACGAGACTCAACGGACTGACCAGTAAATCTTGACATTTCGGTGCGGTGCTGCTTGTCACAGACCTGTCAAAATTTTGTATATTTCGGGATCAGTTTCAAATTTTGCCGCGTGTCTAGTTATGGTGGGTTGATGTTGACCATTTCTGTTTAATGTTTTAGTGACGCAATTGGGCATGCGAATTAGTGGAATGGGAATGTGCTGAACCTAGGTATTTTTGAGGATCATCGTGGTTTAATTTTTATTACCTTTAAATATATATTATTTTATTTTGTATGGTTTAGGGATAGGCTGCTGTGTCATGAAAAATAACGTAGAAATATCTGTCGAGAAATATTTTCTGTCTAAAAAACGTATTTTTCATTCGTAGTTTCACAAGTCAATTTGAAAGTTCTGGACATAAATCCTATGGAACAGTCAACACATTGGAGTGACAAGAATAATGCCCAAATTCAAATGGTAGAAACAAAGGTGATTTTCGTATTAAAGTGCTTTTTCACTGTTTAAGACTTTCACGGTTTTTCACTACACTTAAAGTACTTACGGGATAATATCCGTGGTTTTCCATGTTGATGAGCTCCCGATATTTCGACGCTGTTGCAAGCATCATGATCGCGGGAATACTAAAGAGGTATGCGGGTGAGGCGAAAATTATTATTATGAGCAGACAAATCTGTCTACCCTCTTTCTTAGTCTTTTATTACGCGCACTACTGGAACTCGATTGTAAATCGCGACAAAACGCACTCACGGTATCACTAGGTTTTTCTTGATAGTGGAGACGCATGTTATTTTTTATTACGTTTATCACTGGATTCCACGTACTTGATAGTTTAAAACCGTCCTCACGATTATAATAATAATGACGACGATTACACGATTATGATAATTTTCGCCTCACCCGCATACCTCTTCAGTATTCCCGCGATCATGATGCTTGCAACAGCGTCGAAATATCGGGAGCTCATCAATATGGAAAACCACGGATATTATCCCGTAAGTACTTTAAAGTGCTTTTTATTAACCAGCACTACTATCCTTTTCATTTGAAAACTTCAAACTACGTGTCTAACATTTCAGCACAAAGTTAAAAAAACAGTGAAAAATACCTCTGTAAAAATCAACAACAACAATTTAAAAAAACACTGACGATATCAAATATCAAGGTATGAGCGAATGCACATTTTTCACAAACCGGCGAAATATCGATCGAATAGGGTAACCATGGCTCGGTACCGTCTCCTGGGATATCCCGGGACGTGCCCGGGATCCCGGGACCGGAACAAGCCCGGGATAATTGTTACCTCATTGCTGACAAGCCGTTTGTCTTGTCTTCCACATTGTTAATGGATTGGTGATTTGTTGTGAGCTAATTGTGGAACGGTTTTCGTTTATTTTTGGAGCGGGTTTGTTTGTATACGTTTCGATAGTGTTGGTGTTGTGGGTGACAATATCGATTATTCGTTATAAAAGTTTCAAGATACAAATAAGAGATAGTTGTTTACAAGATTCCAGTGTAACAAAAGTTCGCTTTGTTGGCTATGGAACAATGAATAATATCTAAAAAATCTACGAAAAGTATCTATGTTGAATATCAACTATCTGGTGTCCATGACACAAGCCTCGTTGCTTAGTGTGGCACTAGACGCTGTGTGTAATGCCCAGCGATATTTATTTATTTATTTATTTATCTTTTCGCTTTTAATAATGTATTATTTAGTTAGTAATCATAACTGATTAAATGTGAGTGTACTATAGATTCATTCTGAACCTTCGGGATATACAGGCATATAATGTTGTTATGTTTATTAAGTAAGTCAAAGCACCAACATTAAAAGCTAATTTTACCCAAGACCTCCCAAATAAACCCATCACAAACTCCTAAGGAAACTCACATTCAAATTCTAAACACTATTCTCTTACTGACAGACAGACATTACGACCACCACACTTCGCCCATAAAACAAGACATCACCTACTACACGACCTATTTGACGCCAACACGCAATAAAAACATAATTTACGACTCCTTACATTCAAAATAAACAATCCGAAACTCTAAAATATGTAACAAATTGTTAATAAGAGTATTAATACACTATTTCTTAAATAACTTCACAATAACACAGTGTGCCACACGTGTGTGCGATTAGATGTGGCCAACACTTTTATTTATAGTTGAACACGTTGTAAATTAACTGCTTTACGGCTGTAAGACAATTTTTCAAGATCTCCATTATTCGGTGCTACTGTTTTGTTAAGAATAGTGGGATTAGGACCAGAGGTGCTCAATTGTTTTGTTCCCGTTTTACATTCAATATATTTTACAACAAGAATTTGTGTGGTATACTAGCACTGAAAACCCAACTACAGAATAGAGACTTTTGCTACAGACTACAGAAATTAGGCTATGTTTAAGAATTCATAATAATACATATTGCCATTTTTAGGGTTCCGTACCCAAAGGGTAAAAACGGAACCCTATTACTAAGACTTCGCTGTCTGTCCGTCTGTCCGTCTGTCCGTCTGTCCGTCTGTCCGTCTGTCTGTCACCAGGCTGTATCTCATGAACCGTGACAGCTAGACAGTTGAAATTTTCACAGATGATGTATTTCTGTTGCCGCTATAACAACAAATACTAAAAACAGAATAAAATTAATATTTAAGGGGGGCTCCCATACAACAAACGTGATTTTTTTGCCGTTTTGTCTAATGTATAGATAATGGTACGAAACCCTTCGTGCGCGAGTCCGACTCGCACTTGGCCGGTTTTTTTTTTCAATGTGCAGCAACAAAACATACTATACATTGGGTACTTCATTGTCAACAGTATGAAACGTTAGCCGTGTGGTATCCGGCAGAGTAGAATAGAACCAACCCATTACACTCACGGGTGTCGTATAAGGCGACTAATGTCTGAGGCCGACTGAGGCAGAACACCTTGAGCCTCCTTAGACAGAGAATGGGCAGCAGCGTTTTCTGTTAGTCTTCCATCATTGCGATCTCCAATCCGCCTGCCGAGCGTGGAGATTTCGGCAAATTCCTCCCATCATGGGAGAGGCTTATGTCCAGCAGTGGACGTTATGGGTTGTTGTTGTTGTTGTAGTATGAAACAAGTTACCAATCACATGCATTCTTATAGGTGTCAAAAAGAGATTTGTGCCTCTGTCGTCGAGTCTGCCTCAAAAAGATGAGAAGAAGAGATGGACCGAGAAGCCAGTCCAGTATTCTGTAAACAAGATCTTGCATTGGAGAAGCCCAACTCAAAGCAACCCAAAACCCACAGTTTGACAATCCTAACACCACATAGATCTCCTACACACTGAAGACAATCTTGGCAAACCAGCTAATGTGAGCGCAATAAAACACCACTTATCGATTCACAACCATTTTATAACTGCGCAAATGCGAGATGAAAATACACTAAACTATTCATCCGATGAATTTAAGTGATCCAAATATACTCTTGATGTGTTTAACAGATGATGGCAATTAGTAAATGTGTGTATACGCCGAGCTGTAATTCTTTCGACGTGCGAAATAATCAATTTTAATTTGTGTCATCCTCAATTAGTGTCTTATTCGTGAAAAGCGTTAAATAACAGTTTTTTTGTCAATTATTATTATTTATTTTGGGTTGGTGACTCACACGCCATTTTGAATCTTTAGTTGTTGACGTCGGGTTTATTTATTAATGGCAAAACATCCAGATTAAGTTCCTATATAAATTCATCATTGCATAATTTATGCGCTGTTTATTACTGACATACCGATCTTTATCGATTTCCGACCAATTGTTATGGTCTTTTAATCTTGTAATGGTTTCACTACACGACATGTGTCTTCCCAAACAGCATATTATGTCGTTTATGTTATGTATCATGTATAGCTTTTATTTTCTAGACAATAACTCTACTTATCTGACGATGCACAGGTTACACCATCATACAAAAACCTTCTAGGCGTAGAGATAGAATTTGAGAGAAATTGCTACTTACATCTTCAATTACAGAAATTCTCTCCATCCTGTTTTAGACCTTATCATATACCAAAACATTTTTTACACCATTTCCATTCAATTTTTCACTTTCCCTTCCCATAATTATTTCCTCTCAAGTTATTATCTTATCCGAACCATCAACATGACATCTAACCGCGCCCTCGCCGACGTTAAAATGTGTATGGCAATTAAGAAGCTGAAAAAAACGAAAGCAAATGTCGCCGACCATCATCGCATGGGGCCCTGAGATCAGAAATAATACTTACTTATAGGATTAGGATGCTTAGAGAGCTGTTTGTGCGATGTTTTCGGTTTTATTTTATTGTGCCAGAGATAAAGACATTCTTGAGATTTTTATGTGGTGAACTGTAGCAGCTATTCTTCTTGTAATTCTTGTAATTAATTGGTGAATGGATTTGATTGACTTTTTTCATTTGACTCGCTATTTTTTCTTATTTAACTACAGATAAAAAGTTTTTTTAATGTCTTCTGAGTAGTGTCCAAAGAGCGCCAACGCGATTCAATTAAATAATTTCACAATTCTATGAACCACACAAATAATTATGTTATAAACTATTTTTATATGAAAAGCCCCGTCGCACATTTTAATAAGCATAATCTAGATACTGCTACAATTCATTAATCATACTTATCATAAGCACTCACTTCAACGAATTCTAATTTAATAAAAGACATAATTCAAACTAATTTATTACCCATGACTAATTAAAATACTCATGCCAACATCCCATTACCTACTTCTCAATAAAATATGGAGTTACGTAAAAAATTTCAGCAACAATATATTAAATTCGCGGACAACAACAGGTGCATGTTGTACAAAAAATACAAAAAATCATAAAAATATATACGTCACATTATTCTCCGTTGTGAAATAAACATCTCTATATAAATGCGTAGTGTTGTGCCGTGACATATCGACAAACAGATGGCCGGCCGTCGCGGCCGTCACAACATCAGCTAATTTATGCGCTCCTTAACGCCCGTCCCACCTATTAGTTGCACGCAGTATATTTCATGCGGCCGTGTAGGGCGACAATTATTGCTGTCGTTTATACAATGCGTTTTATAACAGTTGTAGACATATTTCGTTTGTGATAGGCAGTTTGGGAGTTCTCTTTTTTATTGCTTGTCGTAAATTTGGACGAGTTATTTTTAGTTAATTAAAAATTGGCCAGTTTATGTTTATTACTGAAGGATTAGGAATTCAAGTTTTATAGAGTCAGATATAAAAGACTCGTAACTGTTCCTGTTTTATGTCCAAGAATTTTTCATATTTAAAACAGTTTATGTAAGTACTGTAATACTATGTTTTACATTTTATACCATCTAAAATGCGTCTGTAACAGAACAACATGCTTTGCAAAGTAAGTAAAGTGCAAACACTCTTTAAAGAATTTGTATGTAACACAATAATAAGATGTTCACATTGACTTTGTCCTGCTATTAAAACGTGGCGACACTACACGATGTAAGTATCCCCAGCCGAGTTTAAAGCTACTTTTTATTTCTGGAACGCATCGCGACTAACAGCTCAACGGCTTTCATCTTGTAAACTTTATTAATCGACATGACTCCCGGACACATGCGCCCCATCACTACGATATTTTACGAACTAAAAACCCACGACTTCATCGATGTGTTAAAGTTACATTGACGCATATGTGTGGTGGTTTATTTAAATAGATGATACAGAAATGGTAATGAATGAGGGTGTTCGAAACAGCAGCGTCATTCATTTGACAACGCAGACAAATTATCGTGTAGAATGTTTATGTTAGCGGCTTTTGTTCGTAGCAGCGGGCAATCAGTCATGTTCATTCAAAAATGAGGTCGAAAAGCCATTGTTGCGGCCTCGCGAACGTCTCTGTGTATAATGATCCATATAATACGCTCTGTAAGGATGAAAGTGTGTTATTATTCATGGAAATAAGTCACTGTCGTGTGTAATAAGGCGGTTGCAACGGATATTTTAATGTGTGTCGGGGGAATTAGAAGCTGCGTTAGTGGTGCTATAAATTTTGGGGATAGGCTCATATTTTTCACGTGTTGTACGGTGTGGTGGGAACGTGTGATGTTTGGTTTGAAAAGTTTGGGTTAATGAGAGAACATAAATTAAAAATTATCATAATATTTATATTTGTTTTAGTTCTATTACTTTTTGTGGAATTATGGAAATAGAACTGCCAACATCTATCGTAAACACCGACATGACATCAGTTGTTTCGAGAATAATTCAGTGTTTAAAAATCTAGAAGAGTATCTTCATTCTGATTCAATATCGAAAAAGCCCTAACCGCTGACAACACTATACCATTTAACAAGAGCCGACGGTAAACAAAACAAGATCAAAGAAATACTCCTAATGGAATCAGGTTAACAGCTGGCAGATATCGATGCCCTTAATTGACGTTCGTCGAGTGTTAGCTTGGCTTGGTGACTACGATAGTACGATAGAACAACACGAGTTTTATGGGCCAAAGACATAATTAAATCTCTTACTATGAACATACGCATCAAATGACTGAACGATAAACAAATAATGCTCAAAGGCCATTTTTAACAGAATCTATCCCTGTTTTAAAGACTGTCACAACTATCCTAAACTCACATCGATGGCTCTGCGGCACTTGTCTCACTATCGTGGTCCTAGACATTTTTAGTTAGCGAGCTAAATCCCTGTCTCCTTCACAGATACGAACACAAAAATTCTCCAGAACTTAACAACACAAGAATCGTAAAACAAAAGAGATAGAGGGCCACCGATATATTTATAACTCAAGTTCTAGCGCCATGATTCGAGCCAAGACATCCTAATTGCGATCCTCCCGTCTCAAACTACGTTCATCCACAAAATCACAATGAAATCTCTATCAACAACGGAACTATCACAACACACAGCACATCGAACAGCAAGGTAAACAAACGGCGATCAAAGGAGCTCCTAATAGAATCGAGTTAGCATCTGGCGCAGACACCGACGTGTCCTTAATTGACAGTAATCAATTTCGCGTGGACCGCTTTCAATATTCTCTCATCTAAGATTTTTCTCGTTTCTCGTTCGTTTTTATATCGGCCTCTCGTCTCGTGAATTTATCGCTCAATTAGTCTTGTTTAATAGCCGCCTGCTCCGCTGATGTCTGCTTCTAGCGCCTTCCAGGGCTGCCAGTCAAACGAACTTGTTTTATGAGCTTTTGTGTGCTGTATTTTTAGATGTCTGAAGTTTTCCTTGACTAACTACAACACACCTTTGCGACAGTCCTCAAATTAAATATTACTAAAGTATAATGAAACATTAATAAGAAAGTTTTTAACAAGCTCCTTGAATTAATACAAAACAGGTGAAATCGAATGGCAGAAAATTATAAATGCAAATAATTGACATAATTAAATCATCATATTAACATTGAGTACAAAAGGCTAATTAAGAAGTTACCAGAACACGCAGCCTTCAGACGTCAAGCAGAAATAAACTTCATTAATATGCGTGTCACTTGCAAACTGCAAAAACTATCAATCCAACTTCAACTATACTTGACAAGTAAAACATAAAACAATAACTTTCCACGCAAAGCAAATACAGAGCATTTACAATTTCAGTTTAGTTTAAAAGAAATAGTCTGTCACGACGTCTGACCTCTTAACTGACAGACAGATAGACAGCTGACAGATAGACAAAAGTGGTGAACTGACGAGCGCAGAGTTGCACAAGTTATGCACTTGCTATTGTGGTTTTTGCTTTAGAATGTCAATTGACATGAATGAAATATGGCGCGGTATTTTGTTTCGAAGTTTTCCTTGCGTCCGCGTCGTCGTTGTTATGCATTCGCTAGTCGCTGGGCATTCGAGCAGCACAATTTAATTATTGTATCTGTTAAAGTTACATTTTTGAAACGGTCCTTAGGAACGACTGGTTCTTTCAGTTTATGTTGGAAGACTAGATTTTGATGTAATAGCAATTTGCAAAAGTCAAGAAAAACTTTTTATGAATCGAAAGCTTTAGAGAGGACTTTGATACCTGCACTGCGGTAAGAGTTCAACAGATGATTGCTAAACAAAACTGTTCTGAATTTCCGAAAGTCCTCTGAAACTATCCTGAAATCTTCTTTCACAACCAAAAGAAATCCCAAACTTTTGAAACCAGGACCAGCCCTGACGGCTTGAAAGACGCAGAGAAATGGGATTAAATTAATTGTCGCATCAGTCACGAGGGCGTCGGGGTGTTTTTTATTAGTCGAGTGCGCCCCCCCCTCACCGCGCGCCCCCCGATCCCCCGCGCCCGCGCGCACCGAGTAAATCACGCGGAACCATGGACGTGGGAAACTGTGGAAGCGCTGGATATTGCTTTGCGGAAGTCACCGGTAACGGTTTTTTTTGGCTGGTGATTTTGCGATTTGGTTATGCTTGATTAGTGGTGTGGTTTAGTAATTGGTTTTGGTGGTTAGTGGAGGAAGTGGTTGTCTTAAATTGTGTGAAATTTGAATTGTTGTTGGTATAAATAAAAGTATAGGTACCTTATATTGTTACCCAGAAAATATTTGTTACCTCCTTTTTTTTTGAGATTTGTTGAAAAAAAAAACAGCACAGCCAGGTTTGATTTAATTTCTGTTCATGTTTCTCTGTTTGTTAGGGTTATGACAGGTTTTGAAGATACAAATTGGGTTTAATAACCTAAATCAATGTTTTTTTTTTCTTCAAAGCTGCTTTGTTAATCTTTATAACAAAAAAGCACAAAGACTATGATGGAATACAATGGTATACCTATATGTCCTCTATTGTACACCAAAAATTGAAACACAACTTTTAATGTTCCATAGCATTAGCAATATTTTAATTATTAGCATTATTACAATGACGGTCTTATCGCTGATAGCTGTAATATGACAGCTGATAGTTATGATCTACTCAATGTTTATGTGAATAAAAAAAACGGTAAAATTCAATAACACAATAACATACCGCATCCACACAACCTCATTCGTTGCTCCCCACCGGCGCGCCCAACCGATTTGTTCGTGCTTTGATCTTCGGCGCGATTTATCGACATTATTTTTAACGCCGATGCCCATCACTACGGCTTGAGTGATAGACTCGGCACTGAACTTATTGCCGGCGTATTATTTACAAGTAAATTGGGTTTTGTATAAAGCTTTTCTATTTGTTGGTGTGATTGTGGAGACTGTTGTTTGTTTTATATGGAAACAAGATTGTTTTGATAATCTAGCTTGAGATCAATCCAATCATCATCGGCCTCCTTTCTATGTGAGGACATGGGCTATAATCCACCACGCGGGCCCAGTGCGGATTGGTAGATGTCATGTCTTCGAATTTTTGGTTCTAGGACATGCCGGTTTCCTCACGATGTTTTCCTTCACCGTTTTGAGAGCAGTGGTGATGAAATAAATTACACAAAGTAATGCGCCTGCCTGGGTTCGAACCCACGACTTACTGTTCGTAAGTCGGGGCCGCCACCACTGGGCCACCGCTGCTCCAGCTTAGCTTGAGATATTTTTTTTTTATTAATTTTAAAAAAACTTTCAGCTAAGTAATACATTCGAGTAGTCAGAAGTAATATGTAAAAGAAAGCCAATTACAAGTTTCCACTTATATTTTCAGTCATTTGAGATTTTGCTTCTAGTTTTCCCTTTTCATCGGCTCCAATCGAAGAATTTGAAGCTTCATAAAGCCAGTTTATGGTGGCTTCTGCCAAGCCACATTTGAACTACGCATCAGTCTTGATATCACGTAAATTGTACATCACCCCGGCCAGGTACCCGCGCAATTGCGATATACCTACTGATACAGAAAGTCAACAGTCCCCAGAAGTCCCCAGGAGTCCCCTCCGGGTGTTGTGTCTAACAACTGCCCGACGGTAGATCCTTACAAAAAGGTAAGGATCCACCTTCACCACCACCACCAATACCACTACCACCCACCCACCACCCACCACCACCTTCCACCATCTTCTATTAAAAAATAGAAGATGAAAAATTATTTACCCCTTTACTCATACCTCTTTAAAACCACGACCACTACTATCTTGTTTCAATGTTAACTTAAAAATATCTTAAGTCTTAGTTTCAGTTGCGAATTATTTAGTTTTCTGGTGCAGTACCTATCTAATGCTGTACTAAAAGAATCCATCAGGTTAGACATCAACCACTGCACTATTAACATTTATAACTAAACACGTTACATGGGACTTAAACATAACTGGCGAATTGTCTGTGTAATATTAGGTGTGCCCCTGCCTAACCCTTCGGAGATTACAGGCGTGATGTTATGGTAACGCGTTTTTAGTTTAACGTGTTAATACATAACATGACATACATCATGTTATGTATTAACACGTTAAACTAAAAACGTGTGTGTTATAATGCTAGTGACTGCAATCAGTCTTTTAGATAAATTGAGCCTTAGTAAGTAATATTCGGTAACCTACCGCTCAATCTTGTCAAAAACTTTTACCATAGACTACAGTTCCCGGCACGTAAGTTGGCAAGGTTTTGGCGTAGTGGGGGCAAGTTCGCGCATCGTGCACTTAGTGGAACAAAAAACTGGTCACTTTTATTGATTGTCATTATGGTTATTGCCATAATTTATTTTTAATCATGTAGTTAAACAAAGCAGAGGAATTCGTGACATTTATTAGGTGTTATAAATAAAATATAATATGCATTTTTTTTAATTAAGAAAAAAAAAAGTATTATTATTAAACATTATAGGTTCTCGTCGTCACTATCGGTTAATAATACTGTTACCCCTGGCATCAAATTAGAACTACCACTTGAGCTGGCCTATTATGTAATAAACATAACAAAAACTAAATTTAAAACAATAACAACAACTCGTAATAAAAACTAAATTTAAAACAATAACAATAACTCGTAACAAAAACTTAATTTAAAA
Organism: Xestia xanthographa; assembly: GCA_905147715.2. Lineage (NCBI taxonomy): Eukaryota > Metazoa > Arthropoda > Insecta > Lepidoptera > Noctuidae > Xestia > Xestia xanthographa. The sequence continues at coordinate 29,081,277 of LR990653.1, read as the reverse complement.
CTAAAACTGAACTCGTAACTAAAAGTCAACAAAAACAAAGGGTACAACTTTCGTGCACGCAAGTGTAATCGGGAGCGAACGGAATGTAGACGCGGTGCGGGAGGCAAGGGTCGACTGACGCACCAATCGCGCTCTTGGATCGGCGCTACGTCATACCCCGCGTCCCGCTTGACCACCAAAGAGACCTAAAAAACGACTTCTGCGCATCTAACGACTCTTGCCAAGTTACGTGCCGGGGACTGTACCTGACTCATAATCGGAACCAAAAACTGCCAGACAAGGCACAATCTTCATATAAAATCACGGCAGGAAACAGAAATTACCAGAACAACAGTCATACAGATAATCAAATAAATGCACAAATCAATTCATAACTCAACAATACAATACACATTCTCGCAGCTACATCAAAGTACGTACAAATTACAAACCACTGAGCAATAACTCTATACGTCTGCTCACGACCAGAATATTAAAAGGGGTTATAGTATCATAAATATCGTTTAAAGTTATTGTGATCGTCATCAATGACTGTAGTGTCTCATCGCTAAGGATTGAAGGTCGATCCTTCAATCCTGCCTCTTTGTTTTTTTGCCATAATACGCAGTTGGTAGTTTATGTGGCACAATGTTTGAGGCACGTGTAAAAAATATGAGTCATCTCAATACAAGGATAGTGGTAATCACAAAGATGATAGGTGATAGGAATACTTGGTTCTAAAATGTTATATGGTAACTCAAAATTAGTATTTTCAACAACACTATCATTACTCGCACCCTTTGCATATGCCTAGCCATACAATCCTTCACACAGTTTATACATCGTTAATTTTCCAAATGTTAAGATTTAATTCCTTATTGGTTAACAGGTTTACTCGACCAGACAACGTTCTCACTCGTACCAGGATAGTTCAAAGATCTAAAATCAAACTCGCCATTTTACTAACAATACTATCTCTTCACCTCAACCTACTTACATCCCTGATCAGCTGACACATCCATCCAATAAATCCCTTCAAGACCACTGTTAAACAGGCGTCAATATTCACCGCACAATGATCAGAACATGTACTACACGATTACAACACATGTACCAATCTCGAAGAACCGGCCATCTTGAACCAACGTGCTATAATTTTCCGTTCCCATTGCAAGCGCTCGTATATAACCACCTCACGCAGTGATTTGCAGCTTAACTAGTGGGACATACGGCCTGGAGGGATAGGCGAAATGGTTTTACTACGATTTAGAATCCCATTCGGAGACTAAAGACCTCTTTTTGAAATTTTCTGGCGATCTCACGCATCGTCTTTCCAGATTTGTGTAAAGAAATCTATTCAATTAATTTAGTGATAATAAAAATTAACAAACAAACAAATTGTTAACAAAATTGTAAAGCCATGCGGGAGGCCTTTGCCCAGCAGTGGAACAGAGCAGGCTGATAGAAAAAAAAACGTATTCGAGAATAAGATACTGGAGCCACAGGACCAAAACCTGACAAATAGCAATGTGTCTTTCAATATTTTGTTCTTTAATTTTTAAAATAAGACCAACTTCCACCTTCAACTGTCTGTGGTCTAACTGACTCCTTGATAGTTCAAAAGTAGGTCTGTTTGGTATCGTTAAATTTAAATAGATGTTTTTAGTTTCTAGCTACTACTTTTCCCACTACTAGATCTCTCTCTTTTATTTACAATTAATTATCATCATCATTCTCCTGCCCGTATCTCAATTCATTTGTGGTCGGCGCAACATGTCTTCTTCTTCCATATTTCTTCATCTCATCAGACACTTCTTTTCTTGCCACATCATTCTTAACAGTTCATTCATCGTTTCTTCGGTCTTCCTCTACGTATCTACCCATCCACATTCACACTCAAAACTTTCCTCACGACATTTTCCTCATTCCTCCGCATCACATGCCCATACCACGACAACTGAGTGTCGAAAATTAATCTACACAGATAAATCAGTTTCCAATTCAAGAAATCTTAACCGTTTTTCGTTTGTCTCTGAAAATGTAGTAAAGAGAAACGACTTTATGGTAAGGGTTTTTTAGATTCTTTTCTTAGTCGCGATAATCAGTTTAGCATTTACAGTTCGTATTAGAACTCGGATTACGAAATACGATAGTACGATACATTAACACAAAATAACAATCACTTTAATACTTTCTACATAAATCTCAATGATAGATGGTGTAACGCAGTTCCTACGACATGTTTACAAGACATTTAGTATTTTTCCACTGCCTACAAATTTTAAGTTCACCCATTTACATTCAGCGTACTCGTCAAACTGTCCATCCGTATGTCCCGTCCGTTTTCATCAACAGCCAGTCAAATAAACCAAAGAAACGGGCTTCGCATATAAAGGGCTGGATATGTCACAGCTATGCCTAATGAACTATTTGAATGTAGGCCTTATTGGCCGCGGATAAATAAAGAAATAAATGTGAAGTACGCGCCGTGTGCCCGCGCAAGCTAATCTGCTGTTTAAGACCGTATTCATAGTGTGGACTGTGATGGTTTGGCAAGTCTTCTCAAGGTAATTTTTGTAATCGAATTTATTAGGGAACTTTTAAAATCTTAATGTTATAAAAACTCGTTTAATTAAAATTGCCGTAAACGATACAGAAAATACCAAATCGAAGACCATTTATTGGAATTCCGCTAGTAAACAATTTTGAATTTGAATTTAATAATTAGCATCTACTGTTCAAACGTCAAAATTAAAACTAAGCCTAAAAGGACCACACTGTCACATGAATGTTTGCAGTAAGGGAAGCTTGATTGGGCAAGCTTTAATGTTAAGTGCTATTTATATGTTGTCTGTACGAGTACTATAAATAATTAGAATTAATATTTATCAAACTTTTTGAAACAACTCACAAAAAAACAAAATAACAAAATAAACTTTGACAGACATGTTCCAATAAAAACATTTTATATTTAAAACTTATCATCGCTTGGAAGTCTTCTGACAAGTTGCTGATGTCATAAAATGGTACGACTCAGTCAACAGGGGTCGGGGGGCTAGGTCGACCCAGGGCTTAAATCTGATGACAGATACGGGTCACTAAGTTAAATGTTTAAATTGAGAACCAGCTTCATGTTAATTTTTATTTTTTATTGGGTTTGGTTTGACCTCTTTGTTTATGGCAACATGTTGTTTACTTTAAAGAAGCTTTTGTAACTTAAACTTTGTTGATACAGCTTTGATTAGTAAACAAAATAACGTTGTCTACAGTGACACAAGAATTCTTCATTGTGTAACGTTGTTAGTTCATAATTGATAAAACGTAAACAAATAAAACAGAAGTCATTTTAATATCGTTTACCAGCCGACCAAATCACCTGATCGCGCCTGTACTTTTGTCTCACTCGCTCGCGTTCCTAAAACCAGTTTCTTTCCCACTCCATCATTCTCCGCGCGCCGCGAGCGTCGACCACGCTCGCATGCCTGCAGAGGCCAGTCGTCATTTACGCGCGGTCAGTCTACACACATATTAGACGACATATGCGCAGCCTCGCGAATTATACTTTGATTGGACTACTGAATTTCCAAAACTTTTTTTAATAATTCTACTTTTTAAAAAGTTCTATAAAGGAACCATAACTTCAGTGTGTAATTCCCCATATCGGGTAAGTGGCTAAGTGTTGACAAATTCACGCAGTGCTTGTTTCTAAATGTCATGTCAAGGTCAATGATGTGCAAAATTATTTCATCATCTTTTTTCATAGACATCATTTTAGCTACTATTTCAACTATTGTACTCAAACCTTAATTGCTACATCAATGTTTTATGTAGGTATGTGTAAATATTAATTTAAAAGTGCTTCACACCTTTTTTTATTCACTTTTCTTTTTTCTCTGTAAACTCCGCTTCTGAAGGTGACCTCTACACACATACGCCCTAAGCGCAATAGTACCCATCCCTACGCTTGCGCTTACGCTGCTGTGGTCACCGTCAGGAGAGGATAAGCAGAGAACCCTACGCTTACCACTGGACATAAATTCCAGGGACCAAAGTTCGGGATTTTCTTCCTCCGGGGTTAACCCGTGTGTGCCGTTGCTGCGTCACCTGGTGCCGACACTCGCAACTGACGAGTCGGTTCCACCGGCATCCGGCATCCAACGACGGCGACGCCTCTACGGGCATCCGGCACCGCTACCACCTACCCTGCGGGTCCTGCATCCTGCTCCTCGGCTCCAGCGTCCATACAGCTACGCGCAAGCCAGGGCAGTACTTGACGCGCCTACCTCCATATGTCGGGAAAAAAACCTATGACGGGCCTTAGTAATCCGCGACCTATTTTTAATAAATTATTTTTATGAAAGTGTTGGTGAGTTTTGTTTAACCCATTAGGGTTCCATAAACCCACGCTACATTGGCGCCCATATCGTGGTTTTTTCATGGTCATACGTTTTTTTTCTGTTTTATGGAGGTAGTGGTGTTTTTCGGTGTTTTGTGTGTTTTGTGTTTCGTTGTTTTTTGTAATAACGCTTTGTTCTTTTTTTTATTTCGTGTGCAGCAACTGGTGTGAAGAGTTAAGTTTAGTTTTGTTTTTAATTTGCCTGATATACAGGGTGTTTTTTATATACCGGGTGCGGACTTAGTTTTTTTATTTTTTTTCTTGAATACCGTGTATTCAACATTTTGTAGTAGTAGAGCTTATAGTAACGGCTCGCCCCGGGGAAGTACTACCCTCATTCCTGTTTTTTTTCTTCCGGTAAGCAGTTTTTGCTGTGCGCTGGTTGAAGGGTTTGAGTGCCGGGTGTAAGTACTGGCTAACTTGTAGACATTATCATCTTTGTCTTATGTCGACACTTAAATTACTGTAAAGTGTCTACATTTTTTTTTTTTTTGGTTTTGTATACAGGGTGATTAAATTTAGTTTTGTATTATTTTAATCTTTGTGAATTTTTTACTGTTAAACGCCTAAATTAGGATCGTAAGATCAATTTTCAATGTTTTTGTAATTTACTTGTACCCTCACACCAGTTGCAAAACATTTTTTTTTTTTTGTTTTACGCTTTTCTTGTTTTTTTTGTTGCATCGTAACTAAAGTGTACGTTACAGAAATTTATTAAGTTTTGGAGTACTTATTAAGTACAGTCATGCTCAAAAACTTGTAACTGTCTTGTTGTACAGTCAGCGCACGATATAAGTTGCAATTTTTTTTTACATTACATTAAATTTTGAACTCGATATCTTTTAACCGTTACTTATTGACGTTGCTTAATTCTTAGGTACGGTCAGAAAAAGAGTTTTATTTTTAACAAAGTTTTTTTTCTCACTCTAGCTAGTTTTATTTAATTCTGCGTACACATTAGTTGCAAATTTTATTATTTTGCATTTTTTTTTATTTTTTATTTTTAGTTACCAAATTTCTTAGTTTTTTTTGCTAGCTTTACATAAGTGGAAAAAACAACAATACGTTACTTAAATTTAACTTAAAATTGTAACAGACGGAGTATTTAGTACTTATTTGTTTATTTCACTATACGGAATTGTTCAACACTTACCCACACTTCTAAAAAAAAAAAAATTTTTTTTTTTTTTCTTCTCTTTGCTATTAATTTAAATTATTGTTAAAATGGCTTATCCCGTGAAGTTCATGTCGCTTCAAAAGTCCGAGTATGAAGTTGCTATTAAGGGTGAATCGCCAGCTGCCACAGTGCAGGAGTTGCGCAAACTAGTAACTAAGTGTGGACTATTATTTCCTACAGAGGATATTCACACTAGTCTTTTGAACTAACGCACGACCTGAATGGTGTGCTGGATGTTCTTGAGAAGGTTAACGTCATTTTAGAATCGACGTCATTACTGCAATACATTGCTGCGTACTCAAAATTTCCTTAATCATTTATATCTCCGGCTTAGCCGCATTCCATGTGATGATAAATTTAAGGAAGACTATGGGCAATGTGTTACCCTTTTCAGGAAGGCCACAATAAGGCTTACGTACACAAGTCTAGTCTAATAGTAACTTACATAAATTGCTTACTCTAAATATAACAATAACTCTTAGAATTAAAAACTACCCTATACCTAGTACCTTATTATCAAAAATAAAATCAAATAGCATTTCTTTTTCTCTCCTCTATATTTCGATAAATATTATTTTGAATTTTTCACATCTAGTTTTGATTTCACTAATCAAGATTTGCATTCCCTCTCGCATATATTCTACCTTCTATTGGAACACTTATTGGTAAGGTATCTAGTTAGAGAAAAACAAGATACCTATATTTTTATGTTATAGTGCGTCAGTTATGTTGGTATCGTTAAAATACAATAACTGCTGCTAGTTATGTTAGCGAGAAGTATGAAAGATGACTTATAAAAGGTAAACCTATAGTAACTCAAGTTCTTGATGCGGATTTTTATTCATTTTAAGAGATGACAAAAATCCTTGATTGCGCGCGGGGGTATTGTAACGTTGTTAGTTCATAATTGATAAAACGTAAACAAATAAAACAGAAGTCATTTTAATATCGTTTACCAGCCGACCAAATCACCTGATCGCGCCTGTACTTTTGTCTCACTCGCTCGCGTTCCTAAAACCAGTTTCTTTCCCACTCCATCATTCTCCGCGCGCCGCGAGCGTCGACCACGCTCGCATGCCTGCAGAGGCCAGTCGTCATTTACGCGCGGTCAGTCTACACACATATTAGACGACATATGCGCAGCCTCGCGAATTATACTTTGATTGGACTACTGAATTTCCAAAACTTTTTTTAATAATTCTACTTTTTAAAAAGTTCTATAAAGGAACCATAACTTCAGTGTGTAATTCCCCATATCGGGTAAGTGGCTAAGTGTTGACAAATTCACGCAGTGCTTGTTTCTAAATGTCATGTCAAGGTCAATGATGTGCAAAATTATTTCATCATCTTTTTTCATAGACATCATTTTAGCTACTATTTCAACTATTGTACTCAAACCTTAATTGCTACATCAATGTTTTATGTAGGTATGTGTAAATATTAATTTAAAAGTGCTTCACACCTTTTTTTATTCACTTTTCTTTTTTCTCTGTAAACTCCGCTTCTGAAGGTGACCTCTACACACATACGCCCTAAGCGCAATAGTACCCATCCCTACGCTTGCGCTTACGCTGCTGTGGTCACCGTCAGGAGAGGATAAGCAGAGAACCCTACGCTTACCACTGGACATAAATTCCAGGGACCAAAGTTCGGGATTTTCTTCCTCCGGGGTTAACCCGTGTGTGCCGTTGCTGCGTCACCTGGTGCCGACACTCGCAACTGACGAGTCGGTTCCACCGGCATCCGGCATCCAACGACGGCGACGCCTCTACGGGCATCCGGCACCGCTACCACCTACCCTGCGGGTCCTGCATCCTGCTCCTCGGCTCCAGCGTCCATACAGCTACGCGCAAGCCAGGGCAGTACTTGACGCGCCTACCTCCATATGTCGGGAAAAAAACCTATGACGGGCCTTAGTAATCCGCGACCTATTTTTAATAAATTATTTTTATGAAAGTGTTGGTGAGTTTTGTTTAACCCATTAGGGTTCCATAAACCCACGCTACAATTGGCAGCCTTGTTCCACCCACTGCTGAGTTTAAGCGTCTATTCATGCCATACTTACCAAAAATATAGTGCCGTTCTAATACTAACTCATGATTTATGTTGCTTTTATACAGCCGCTATACTTACACTTTTTAATAGCCTCGTGTCGCTAAGGACCACTTAAATTCACGTACGTGCTCCTAACACCTCCGTTCATACCCAGGTACTGAGTACCGACATTACCTGAGGCACTTAAAACTACTATTCATCTCCCAAAACAAAGACTCGTAAAATACACAAACCCCTTGAAAAATAAAAATAAAGCAACCGCCAGACTTTTCAAGCGACAGAAATTGCAACAGACAGGCAGCACTATGAATAGACCGCGTTGCGAGAAGTGGACTTCACGTTTGATTGAATGTGAAAATTATACGGCCGGTCGCGGCGACGACGCGCCAGTGTGGAGTGCTCTTTATGTTACCAAGTTTTCCCATAGGAATAGTCGGGAATCGCGCTATGTTTGAATGTCAAATTAACATGTATAAGAATACGTTTAGATATTAATGTTTAGAGACCGGATAATATGCATTTGCATATTTGCATATGCATTTGCATATTTAAGCGATTTTCAAGGCATAGCATATTTTTACTAATATCTAGTGATGATGCATATTATTGCTATAATTTACAGTAGGTAGGTATTTTTCGAGCGTAGCGCACTCAAATTGATAGCTTTATTAATGGACCGACGGAAGTTTTGCCAGAAAATATAAGCGGTAACATAGCACCCAAGTTCAAATTCTGCCCAGTTACCTCAGTAGATGTGGAGCGATCATTTTCGACCTATAAAAATATTTTGAATGATCGAAGACATAATCTTACCACTGAACATTTGGAACAATACTTGATTGTTAATGTTTACAAAAATATTAAATAATGTCTACTGTATCGATTAACATCTATCAATGGATAGTTTTCTACAAATGTATGCTGATTTTTTAATAAAAAATATAAAACTTAATAGTTTTTTTTATTTTATCAAATAACAATAAATTAAAAAGATACATACATAATAAAGTAAAACATAAATAAGACAAGTATTTACTAACAAAATACTTAAATCTAAAGGAATAATATTTACAAAACAAAAAAAACTCATTTAATGTTGCATATTCTGTCAGTTTTCGTGCATATTTTAGGCATTTTTCATGCATATTTGCATGCATATTTCAAGCTTTTTATGTTGCATATTATCCGGTCTCTATTAATGTTGTTAGATAAATACTGCGAATGTAAATTGTGAAACAATTGTGAATGTTTAACGCTTTGTCATGTCAACATGACAAATGGTCGTCTGGGCTAGCCAGCCCAAATGTGAATAAATACAGGTAGTCTAGCCAGACTACCTGTATTTATTCACATAACGCAATAATAATGCATAGGGTATAGGCAATACATACAGTAAATAAATAAGAGGCAATCATTCAGTAGATAGGCAACATAATTTGTCAATGACTTGCCACAGTAGTAAATTGATAAATTATGGCCAGAGACCACACGTGAGCCTGTGGTTTCGTATATTATGTCAATTTAATAAACCCTGTTATACGACTGCACGAGTAAAACAGGACATATCTAGAAACTGGAAATGGTTGCAGAAACAGTAGTATTAGCGGTAATACAAAATTAGTAGTAGGAGGACTGCCAGTAAAGCAAACCCATCCCAATGTTCGAAAAACCTAACCTAAATGAGTTGGCTTATACCATCGAACTTTTTTTTTTATTTTACAATGCGCTTGGTGACGGCTGGTCTTACGAGACCAGTCAATTCTCGGATCAGAGGGTCTAGAAAAATAATATTCGATTAGCGAAATCGATAAGAAAACCCAAAAATGTATTAGATTAACATAAACTACCGATAAGCTAAGTTTTATTGAATTAATTGTCGAAATACGAAACGCCTTAAACGCGATTTGAAAAACCAGCCCAATTCAGATGAGCACTAAAAAGTAGAAGACACCATGCTGCCTGATCCCACAACCCGTACCATGAGGATTGGTTCTAAAAGACTGTTCCAATCTTACAGCCGTGTGCTATCCGGAAGAGTAGAATAGAACCAACCCATTACACTCACGAGTGTCGTATAAGGCGACTAATGTCAGAGGCAGAACACCTTGCGCCTCCGTAGACCAGAGAATTGGGCAGCAGCGTTTTCTGTTAGTCTTTCATCACTGCGATCTCCAATTCGCCTGCCAAGCATGGAGATTACGGCAAATTCCTCCCATCATGGGAGAGGCTTATGTCCAGCAGTGGACGATACGGGCTGTTGTTGTTGTTGTTGTTCTAATCTTGGACCAAGACTCTTGACCACTATAAAAAAACAAACAAAACGCTTCGTTAAAATACTAAAGACATTAAAAAGTCAACTACCTTTTCCCTGCCAACTCCAGCTAACCAACAACACCTCAAACGAACCACCTAATCCCCCACAACTCCTACAGCAGCCACCACAACCTGTAACTGGAAACTAAAGAATAAATACAACGCGGCTGTTACAATAAACGGCCGATGTCTCGGTTTATGTTCGATGTTAAATCCGTTGATTTTAACTGCAGTTTTATGGACTACTCGTGTTGATTCGGCGTCGAGTTACATCGGGTGCCGCACACTGGGTGATTATTGACTTTCTTGGATTTTTAAACCACGTTCTCTGAGTCAGTGTGTTTTGATTTTGATGTGGCCAAATGGAATTCTAACAATTAAATAAATAAATATAAATAAATAAATAAATATTGCTGGACATTACACACAGCGCCACCTAGTGCCACACTAAGCAACGAGGCTTGTGTCGTGGACACCAGATAGTTGAAATACTACATAGATACTTTTTGTTTGTAAATACATACTTATTATACATATAAACATCCATGACTCGGAAACAAAAGGTGCTCATCACACAAACATTTGCTCCGACCGGGATTTGAACCCGGGACCCTAAGAACGTAAGGCAGCCTCACTACCGCTACGCCATTCGGGTCGTCAATTGATGTGATGATGTATTATTCCTGTAAATTGATTATCAAAAGCATTTTACACGTCAAAAATTACTTATGTTTTTAACTATACATGGTCAGTGTTTCTTATCCGACTACTATGTGATGAAAAGATGCAACATTCTCTTTCACACAGTCTCTTTTGATGTCCAGACATTATCTTGGTAGAGTCATAAATGTGGAATATGCAGTTTCCAATAGTACGTATTTTTACTGATATGTCCCTCCGTCACACAGTACGGTGCTCCCGACCAGACGTAGGTCTACTTGCTGGAGTGTCCCAAATGTCTCCATACTTGCACTTTAGAGGAACTAAAATACCACAGACGCCGCGATTAATGTGGCCACATAGTGGGCCCAAGAAATTTAATTGAGTAGTACGACACGAAAGAAAAAGAAGACTGAATCTATTTTTTTGAATGCCCATCGCAGTATATGTCTAGACATAGATCTGCCCAAAGCTGCGCCATAATACACGCCTTCAAGATCTAGTCCACCCCAGCAACTAAATAGCTAGCTCATGAGCAATTTTGCTAATTTCAGTATCGAAGCCAGGAAGATAATTAGCGAACAACTGAAAGAATCACTCCGTGTGTACCCAAATCGGTCGCTAACAATAAACCCGGCGAGCGGCGCAGGCGCAGGCAAGTTTTATCGCACACATAAACACGTCACTGACACAACACGTTAATTTATTTTATTGTCATTTAAAACTTTAATTTACGGATGTTTACTAATGTGTTTGACACGATGAGTGTCTGTCTGTCCTTGGTGTGTTACTGCTAGCTTCGAGGAAGTCTAGGAATTTCAGCTAGTTACTGTTGAATTTGTAGCTATTCACTGTAGTTAATTGGTGCGGTCTGACGTTTAGTTTTTGAGCGCAAGCTTTGAAATGCAATGCGATTTCAACCACACACATTGTTTTTTAAAGACAGGCCTAACAAGCGTAACATTTTTGGCAAATTGTGATTCATTTTAAAATTACTCGGCGCTATTTCTCATGGTAAAGTTGCCTATTAGGCAACACACATTCACAAACACATGTAAAAGTATATTTTGCAACTCATCATCTGCCTAGCCTTTTTCCAACTATGTTGGGGTCGGCTTCCAGTCAAACCGGATGCAGCTGAATATCAGTTTTTTACATGGAGCGACTGCCTATCTGACCTCCACAACCCAAGTAAGTACTGGCCCCTTGGCATCTTCGTACGTTTCTTAATTTAAACCATTGAATAATCTCATAACCTTCACAAGCCTTATCAAAAGCACTCAAACCAAGCATAAAACAGACCACCATCACACATCACAAACTCCTCACATAAAAACACAAGCATATCTCACAAATTAAATCCCCACCATAATTCAAAGACGTAAAATTTCGCTTCAAGCTGCACATTTAAAAGCAATAAAATCAAAGAGATCTCAGAAGTAATAAAGCGCTCAAGTACAGAAGATTGTGGACATAACATACATATCTTTATCGCCGGCGTCGCTCGTTCGTTACAGGCTGTAAAATATATTGGAGGAGAGCTCTTAACGCTAATTGACGCGACATCTAGGTTTGGTGTGAGGAAATTAAAGTGTTGGTGTAATTTGTTTGTTTTGTCGTTGATTGGTTGGGGCTCAAAACACTTAAACTTTTTGTAAACTTATGAAGCAATAAGCCATCTTGTATTTTGTATTTTTTTTTGTATTTTGTAAACGATACTAATTTTCCCATGTTTTTACTCCAAAAAGTCTACTCCTGTTGTCTCAGAATAACCAATAATAATATCAAGGACCAAACTGAAAATCGAAAATTCTACATTTGAAAACAGAACTCGAACTTCGTTAAACAAAATTGAATTGCCGAAAATTATCTCAGCTTCCTCCACTTCAAACTCAGTTCGGTTTCTGTTCCGAAACTCGTCGAATCCTATCCGATTAAAACTGCAAGATAACAATCATTATTACCAACTGTTACAAGACTCAAGTCCTATCTCCTAACGGGCCTATTACACAACGTTTCTCAACGGGCCGGATAATCAGCCCGTTCCCATTCGGGCCGGGTCTTAGGGGCCCAATAATCGAGTGGGCAACTCGTCTGGCCTACGTTTTGTGAATTTTTACTGACAGACCTCCGTGACCAGTTGGTAGGTTGTCGATAGAGATTTGGTTCGATGTTTACCGTGGTACTATGAATATTGATTGCTTGCATCCTTGTTAGGATAGGAAAATTCGGCTTGAGTTTGCATATGTTGTTGAATGTCGTGTTGGAGCCCTCTTATAGTAAAGGATATATCTTTATTTAGAATGTAGGTTGGAACGATCAGGAGCCAAGACGTTTTTAGCCTGGAAGTTGACAATAATAAAATCCTGGTTGATGCTTTAATGGTCTTCTTGTAAACGATGGTAATATTGATAAAGATCATGATGTTAGAAGAATAGCAGACAGGGACATTGGTCGTCAGTAAAATCATCATTTCGATACCGTAGCCGATGCCGTGCCGATGCCCATCTATGGTAGCAACAGTATCACCACTGCTGCCAAGAAACAATAAACATTTCATGAAAATATCACTGCTAGTCACGTACCTACATGCATTCAATTCATTGATTTATTTTATATCCACAAACAGGATACCACGACTTCAATCAATGAAATATAGCGGTTGTTTTCGATGTCCCAAATAGCAGCACTACCTGCTCAAAATAACAATCAAAATAACATTAGCTAATTAACAAGCGTAGTTTTAAAACTGCCCATATAATTTATAATTGCGGTCCTACGATTGTTTGCTGGTCGTGAATACAAATGGCCGACCACCGGCCGTGGGTTGACACCGTGAATGCTAAGTACATGTTTTTTGCGTCACCTACAGCGATGTCGGTCCGTGATTGCAATTTATTTTCGTTTGCAACAGGGTTAGGTGGTCGGTGCATTTTTACAACTCAATTATATTGAAGAGGATAAAGTCTAGACAAAGAAATTGGTTTTGAAGGCCGTTTCTAAGACCAGTAAGGAAGATTTTCAGGAAGTAGATTGATCGTTGATCTCATCTTTGAGAAGTCTGGCGTTCTAGTGAACTTATTATCTCTTTCATTTAGGGAAAAATCATGAACCTTCCTTTTGGCTTTTCTATAGCAAAGAAAAATATAACAATGAGAAAAATTATAAAGAGCCAGTTCTTGTACCTATTAGCCAGCTACCAACATAATAACGGAACAAAATCGGCACAATCAAATAAATTTTCTTACAATACAAAAATGTACGTAGGTAACTAGGTACCACATTAATAATGACAGATTCACCTCTTTCGTCATTCAAGGACCACACACAAATCATGATCATAACTGGAGCCATAACAATTAAAGTCTTACTAACGACTCAAGTACTTTACGACACGTATGGCTGACAAACATTATTCGAAGATTTATGAGGAGCACGTGAAGATCACGACTTTAAAACGAGTGACATTAGACGGATTGACGTTTTGAGTATAATGTGAATGGCTATAAAAGTACAGGAAGACCAAAGAAGTGATGGATGGACGGACTGTGTGAAAGATGATACATGTATTGAAAGAGGGTGACTGTTGAGATGACGATGAATAGAAGAGTATTGAAGAAGAAGAAGACATGCTTCCGACCTCAAATAAATTGGGAACAACAGAATGATGCTAATCATCATTCTGTTGTTCCCAATTTATTTATTTGTGGATAGATATCTTCAGTATAGTTTTATGGCATTACTAGTTACTTGACTACTTGGTTTTATTTTAAGCTATGTCTTTTAAGACATAGCCAAGATGTTGTGAAATAAAACACAAGAGCCAACAATTTCACTCCAAAGACCAATATACCAGTGAAGGGGTATTAAAAAAATGATCCTAGCAACAAAATCACAGTACACTCAAGGTGAAAAAAATAAAGGATCATTAGCTGAATATAAAATCACAGAGATAAACCGATGGATGAACATGTTCATAGTCCTAACTATAGTACAATTTAATACTTTCTACTGCTATTACCAAACTCTTTAATGAAAAACCAAGCCAGTGACAACTATCTATCAGCGCGAACTATAATGGAAGAGTCAAGATTGTATTAGATTCCCAAAAACCTTTAGATTTCAATCCAAGTGAAAGTCCTAGTTGAAAAATTAAACGCTTTGCCTCCAATAATCTCAGCTCTCTGGACGTAACATTTGCATACCTAAACATGTTGATGAGATCTTCCTGATATTTTGATACGAGTACTCTTATTTCCAGGATTCTCTGGAAGCACAACCTTAATCCCTGCACGACCATTCTCAATGAAGACCACACACGAACGGAAGAGATACCAATCTTAGACCTGCGGCGGCTCCAGGGACCTCATTGTGGGAACTACGTGCTGATAATCCACGATCGTGTATGAAAATTATGAATGAGATTGATGAAGATAACATTCTTTGGTTTATTATGTTCACGTTCGTCATAGCAAACAGTTTACGTAATGTGGTGTGTGCGGAGGTAAGAATATAAGGATCTGCTTGATTTAGATTTTCTTTTCTTGTTTATAACAAACTTTATATAATATATTTATGCTTATGCTTACTACTTCTGTGCATAGGGTAGTGCTCCAGTTGCTGGGACACAGTTTCATTTTTCTTTTGTATCGATAGATAGGGCCTAGCGTTCCATATACCAATAACACTCTTAAAGTTTTAGGCTGTTGTAAGTTCAGGCAGCGTTTGCCACTCAAGTTCAGATATGTGAAAGTACACAACTTGGCTCTGCCAATCGACCAGACAAGATAAATACTAGCATCCAACACCCACATAAAACCATAGGGTGGTCCAAACCATACGTAGTGCAAATCAAAAACATTCACAATATGATAGCATACGCTCCGTAGCATAAATCACGGGTAAAACAATGGGTACAGATACCGCCGATGCTATAAAGATGGCAGATAAAGTGATCGCCCGCCCCCTACCGGCGGTCGCTGCCATCAATCATTATAATAGATGTGGTGTATCCTGCTAGGAAGGCAAAGGATTGGTTGGTGTTCATTGAGGAGTTTGTTGTTCTTTGTTAATGTGGAGTGCCGATGTGTTAATGTCAGTGAAGGATATTAAGGTATTAAGGTTATCACTAGCTTTAACAGATGCAACATATCTATTGATGCAAATGAACGAGTTGAAATTACGTTTACCAGATGCAACGTATTTG
Organism: Xestia xanthographa; assembly: GCA_905147715.2. Taxonomy (NCBI): domain Eukaryota; kingdom Metazoa; phylum Arthropoda; class Insecta; order Lepidoptera; family Noctuidae; genus Xestia; species Xestia xanthographa. Next base: position 29,065,491 of record LR990653.1, on the reverse strand, counting down.
TAATCACCAACTAAGTAGGTAATTTATATCATTGGTCACGTCAATGATATAAATAGATGAAGATGATGAGTATTATATCATCTCAAATTATGGTGGCTAATTCAGTGTGTGTGTTTTGTGCATGTGTATTTCATTGATGAGAATAATTCATCAGACATCTCTTTAGTAAGAAGATTATCAGCGAGTGTTAGTTCTAAAATAGTTTATCCTTCTTAAGCCATCAATGGACTTAATCCAACGCAATCCCCTCACAATAAAACCTCTATTACCTTAAATCTCTTGGAGAGTAAGATACCGTCAAATAAACCAAATAGCAGGTCTTATCTCAGACTAACTACAGGTCTGGTTGCAACTGCATCACGTTTCTCATCCTATTCAGTTGAGATAGATATTTTTATCCCGACCTGCCTGGGGCGTGGGCAGAGATCGTCACTTCGTGAACAATTTAGATTGGGATTTGAGACGGTGATTTTCGTGTTGGAGTTTTAAGAGTTAGGAATTTTTGTTTTTAATTTTTCTTGACGTTGAAGTATTGGTGAAATTAAAAAAAATGTTACTAACTTTTACCATAGTTAGAGAAAGATTAGGAACAACAATGAAACATGCCACCAAAGACTTCTTGATTACCTAAAAATGGAAGTCGTTCAATTTATGATGAAGGGACCTCGTAAACATACGCTGATCGACCGTTATCGACGTTCAGGATGTCTTAATCATTATTATGGTAACACTGACAACACACAAGTACCAATTGCTGCCTCTTTCGTTTAGTAGTTTTTCCATCAGAAAATTTTCAGTAGCGATCCGGCGGAGTCTAAATTTGGCGAAATGTATGGCTATACCATAGGTACACCTCTGCTTGACCCTTAGATTACAGGCGTGATGCTATGTGAAGGACATTTATCTCACGATTCAAGGACATATAAATTATAAACTGTTATTATGGTCGTTGTTACAACAACAGCAGCCCATAACGTCCACTGCTGGACATAAGCCTCTCCCATGATGGGAGGAATTTGCTGTAATCTCCACGCAGGCGGATTGGAGATCGCAGTGATGAAAGACTAACAGAAAACGCAGCTGCCCATTCTCTGGTCTACGGAGGGGCAAGGTGTTCTGCCTCAGACATTAGTCGCCTTATACGACACCCGTGAGTGTAATGGGTTGGTTCTATTCTACTCTGCCGGATACCACACGGCTGTTATCGCTTGTTGCTTCATCAATCAGGATACTATTATTAACAATAAAAAAGTGTCAACCGAAACGCAATAGGAAACGGAACTCGCAATTTTTCAAACGGCAACATCAAACAGCACAAACTAAGTGACACATTAAAGTCTGAAACAAATACAATCCGATTCAATTTAGCATATCTGTGGTCAAAGGCGCCGCCCCCTCTCTCGAGAGCAGCCGACCCCAGGATCAAAGGACCGGTGGTCAATGAAATGATTGTGGTCCTTTTAGTCGCAGACGTAACAAGTGTGATTTTTATTAAACTTTGAGGAGGATGTTTTCGTATGTCGTTTGTTTTTTGCGGTTCCGGTAAAGAATGGGGTACTTACTTGTTATTTATGAATATTTAATGAATTTTGTTGGTGTTGTGAAAAACATGGCGATACTCGTTTTTCACTATCTCAACGCATTTTTATTTAAATATTTTTAATTTTTTGACTGCATAGCAGTCGGAACGGAAAAAGAGAAAAGACTAGAAAAGGCAAAAAAAAGGAGGAAAGGGAGGGGAAAATGGGGAGGGGAAGGGGAGGTCGGCGAAAGTACTATAAGTACTTTCTCAAGTTATTATGCCTTATGACTGGGACTGTAGCTTTGTTTTTTTTTGTATTCTTGACATTCAAAAGTGCCGTAATGGTCTAATTGAAGTGAACGCTTTGAGTTTGAGTTTTAGTTTGCTTCGTTGGTCGAGTGGTTGCAAGCGCGACTACTGAGCATGAGGTCCTGGGTTCGCTTCCCGGGTCGGGCAAAGTTTTTTTCATGATGAGTTTCTTTCCCGTTTAGCCACGGGGTCTGGATGCCTGGTTGATGGCAATAGGCTCGCCCCCTATAACATGGGACTTAGACATAACTGGCGAAATGAGGATGTGCTACGTTCACCTCCGCCTAACCCTTCAGGGTTTACAGACATAAGGATTAAGTTAAGTTATTTTTCAAGAATCTATCTCTTAAAACTTGTTACAATCTTCTGTAGAGATAGCTATGATTAACCTATTCACAGAAAGAGTTATTAAACTACTATTATTAGTTGTAGGTTGTTTTTAATCCGTCAATGGTGTCGATTCTGCACCCCTAGCCAAGTTACAAACGTTTCGTATCGATTATCTTTCTACAATAGTAAACGCCTCGGCGTAAGCGATTGTAGAAAGCGCTAAATTGGTAGCCAAGTTGACACGACTGAGTCGATCGCTCGTTCTCTAATGTCTGTAGGAAAAACCTACACTTTAGTCTATGGTGAGCGTGCCTACCAAAGAGATTAGCGATCAACATTGTAGAAACGATAACATTCTATTCTATCATTTTGAACGATGTAAATTTGTCTACGAATTTTCTATTCGTTTGTGTTGATCACGTGATTTAACGTTGAGATGATGTCATTCCCATTCATTTGAATAGTTTTCTACTAGCGTTAACGATTGTAGATTGTCAACTTGGCTAGGGGTGCTGTTGTGCACAAACTAACCTTAAGGCGAGGCATCGTTCTAAAACCGGGCACGCGCGCATCGGGACTGAGCGGGGGACTGGGCGTCTGAGCGGGGCGAGGATTGCTAGCTTATAACTTAAAGGACGTAAACGACAAAATGGTTTTTGTTATTTAATTCAGTTGGGAACGATAATTTCAGAAATTCCTTCTATAATTTTAAAGAGTATGTATAGGCTCATCTACGGAGAAAGTTAAGAGGCTTAAATTGGTCCCGTTTGCCCATTAAATGTGAATCTCTTTTTAAAAAGAGGTATGTTTGATATTTTTTTCTCTGTTACAAAAGTTACTTAATCATGTATTGAAAACTAACAAAATAAGGGTTTTATCATGAATTATCAGGTCACCAACTTATATTTTCATTTGTTTTGTAATTACTGACAAAAATTGAGATCATTGACTACATGATTTCCAATGCGTCCTCTTAATTTAGGCAGTTGCTATCGCAATTTAGAGCTGTGAAATTTAATTCGAACTAATATTTCTATACAAATGAAGGGTGCACGTAAAAACATATCGACTAAAAACACGGTGAAGCGCAAAGGCATAAACTAGTTTGACATCTCTAACTTAGTTCATAGCTATAGCCGTCCTTTTCTCACATTGCCTTTTAGTAAAAGATAGTAAAAGCGTAAATTAAGTTTAGTTTGTGCACAACAGAATCGACACCAATGTATCAGCAGAACCAGAGGGATAAAATCAGTAAGCATATTCCATAAGTATTTCATTAGTATAAAGACTCGCAGTCCACTGTTGGATATCGGCATCTCCTAAGCTGCGCTCAAAAGCCTTTCCTCCACCTTCCGCATCAGCCTGACCACCACACTATAAGCAGATTAGCGACTTCAGATTAACATGAATACTTATTTTTGGAATGGTTATTTGACATGAATACTTATTTTTTTAAGTATTTTATTTTTTTATTTTATTATCATTGCGACATTTAATGATTTTTGTGTTTTTTTTTTTTACTTACATTCATTTGAAAAGAATTTGTTATTAATTTTATTTGATTATTGTGAATGTGGGGACCATGTGGGTCACATTTTTATTTTTTGTTTGTTTTTTTCCCACAACTGTCTGGCAGTTTGAGTACTATAAGCGACCTTCCCAAATGTCCTTTCTTTGGTATTGTTCGTCGTTTCGTTGAGCTCCTTGAGTTATAAGTCGAGCTACACGTTAACTGACAAATGCTTGCACTGACTGGACAGGTCCACTCAAATCTGTATGGTTCTTTCTTCAAAAGACCATCTCAGACACTAATCTGCATAGTCCTCATGTGAATTGAGCAAGATTGTCTGGACTTTAAAAGAGACTATGACCTCTGAGTTTGTTTCGGCTGTTTCTTCTCAGAGTAGTCAGGTACGAAACACCGGCCCCATCTAGTTTTAAAAAATGACGTGTAAAAGTGTTTGTAAAAACCTACTTGCAAAATAAACATCATTTATCATTTATCATTTATCATTTATCATTTAACTGAACTTATTATAAACCGCCTAAAATCTTATCAGTATCCTTAGAGGCAACTAAAGCCTCTAAAAGATAAAATATAGAAAATAGATAACACCCTTGTGAGTGACCCTGTTGACCCCATGATCTATTGCTCATCCCTCCGGGTCGGATATCGATGACCCCAGATTATTGGGAACGTTACGGAAACAAATCACTTAATAAGTCTTATCAGTAGTTTGAGCTATAATATCTTTCATCTGCTTTCAATTTACAGACTATTGAAGGTTTACTTCTGCCTAACCTTCCGGGGACTGGGTGTGATGTGTATGTTTATGAAGTGTCTGGATGTGATGATATTATGTTGAGGTTGTAGAAGAAATTAAAAAAAATTATTGGTCGCAAAGATAACTTGCAAAGTATATGTTTGATTGTTTAGTGTTCGGTTACAGTGAACATTAGAAAAAAAAAAATATCGTTGGACAATACAGTGCCACACTAAGCAACGAGGCTTGTGTCGTGGACACCAGATAGTTGATATACTACATAGATACTGTTTGATTGTAAATACATACTTCTTATACATACATGACTCGGAAACAAATGTCCATGCTCATCACACAAACATTTGCTCCTACCGGGATCCGAACCCGGGACCCTAAGAATGTAAGGCAGCCTCACTACCACTGCGCCATTCGGGCTAATGCAAGTGCAAGTGCAAATTCACAGTCCTAATCCAAAAGACGAACGATGATACCTTCCAGCTTAAACTAGAGTTCCTAACGGCAACCAAAGAAGGCAACTAGGTACTCGTTATGAAAATACGAAACAAAGCTAAACTAGAAACAACCGAAATAAAAATCTACTCAGATCAGACCGTGCAACAACAAAACTATATGAAAAGCCTCAAGGAAGAATTACAAACCCGTTTAACGAACGGCGAATCTGGCTTAAGCATAAAATATATTAAAGGGATTCCGAAGATCATGAAATTTCAATCAAAAAACTCCCAACAATAAATCAATACCTCCATGGCGATACAGTCGAGACTTCTGGCAACATAACATACCAAATCACAGAAAACTACAATAACCTATTCTTAAGTACAAAATCATTGAAATTTTTCTATGCAAATGTCCGCAGCATAATAAAACCTGGAAAACTAGATGAGCTAAAATGTGTCATCGAATCTCTGCAATATACAGTACATATAATCATTCTCACAGAAACGTGGATCAAGTCAAGTGATGAAGCACAAAGAGTACAACTACCGAATTACTCCCATTATTACAGCTATAGATCTAAGTCCAGAGGTGGGGGAGTTTCTATATTTGTCCACAATAATGTAAAACACAACTTTGTTGAAGAAAAGTGTGACGACGACAATCACTTTCTCTGGGTCTATGTGAAAAAATTTTCCTTGAATATAGGAGGCATATATAAGCCAGAAAGATCGAACGTTACAAAATTTCTTGAAGATTATTCTACCTATCTACAAAATAAAAAACGTTGTATAACTTTTGGTGACTTTAATTTCAATGTCCTAAAAAGAGATAAGAATACAAAAGAGTATTTCAATGTATTAAAAGGGGAAGGCTATAGTATTTTGAATAAAATCCACGAAAAGTATTGTACTCGAGAAGCAATAACTAGCAAAACAATACTGGATCATGTATCTACAAATGTAAAGGACAATGCAAGTTGTTTCCGGTTGGCCATTGTTGAATCTGCAATGTCCGACCACAAACAAATTGTATTTGAAATAAAAAGATGCGAGCCTGATCCTCCAAAGAAAATTCAGTACGAAGCAGTCAACTACTCACAATTATATAAAACTTTAGAAGAAACCAACTATAAAAATGTAAATAATGACTACACTACATTTGAGAAATATCTAGAATCGAATATAAACAAAAATAAAACAACTAAAACTAAAATTATAAATGCAAAAAAGACAGATTGGATTAATAAAGACCTGCTATTGGATATAAACAAAAGAAATGAAGAATGGAAAAAGATGAAAGAATATCCTAAGGATGATGAAATTAAAGAATCTTTTATTAGTGTTCGAAACAAAGTGTCAGAGAGAATTCAAACTACTAAGAGAAATTATTACTTAAAAGAGTTTAGTAACTGTTCTAAAAATCCCCTAAAAATGTGGACACTTATAAATAACGTCACCGGTAATAAAACAAAGGTTGGCTGTGCTCAGGAAATACTTGATGGCCTTGCAATGGACAAAATACAAGTATGTGAACATTTTAACACTTACTTTTCGACTATAGGCCCAAAGTTGGCAAATGATATCCCTATTAAATACCATAATAACTTAACAAACACACTTCCACAGAATCAGGGACATAGTCAATTAGTAGAGCTTACACCAACTACCGCTAATGAAGTTGCAAACATTATAGATGATCTTGAAATCAACACTAGTGCTGGTTTAGACGGACTTAATGCAAAGACGATAAAATGTGTTAAAAACCTTATTAAGGATAATTTAAGTGAGTGCATAAATTCTTGTTTACTAGATGGAACTTTCCCTAATAGTCTGAAAATTGCAAAAGTTACACCGATACATAAAGGTGGCAGTAAAACAAATGTTGAAAACTATCGTCCCATTTCTGTACTCCCTATTATTTCAAAAGTCTTTGAAAAAATTTTATATATCCGATTACACAAATACTTAGTCTCTATAAATTTCCTTACCGATAAACAGTATGGTTTTCGGCCAAAATCGAACACCTTATCAGCTACTGTCGATCTCGTCACCAAAATTAAAACCAACATAGATCGGAAACAACTGGCTTTGGGTCTGTTTATAGATCTTAAGAAAGCTTTCGACACAGTAAGTCATGAACTGCTGCTAAAAAAGCTGAAGGCGATTGGTGTTACTGGAGCAGCATACAGAATCTTTAAATCATACCTCATGGATAGATTTCAAGTGGTAAAAATCGATGACTGTCAGAGTAGCCCCCAACTGATTACATGTGGAGTTCCCCAAGGCTCTATTCTGGGCCCATTGCTGTTGTTCGGGCGCCACCGACCACTCGGCAATCTTCGGCTGCTGTCGGCGACAGCGGGCGACGGCGGGCGGCGGCGAGAGGTGCGGCGTGCGACGTGCGGGACGCGGGCCACGGGCTCACTTCGCTATCGATCTCTGTAGACGACGCGCACGCATATTTCTTAGTTTACCAACAGCATTATTGTACAACCTATTTTGGAATATATCATTTAAATTACAGTCCACTGCTTTTATGTCAAGTCCTTAGTTAGGTCCCTAACAAATGGTCCTTCGAGCCTCTTCATAGTCGCGTTTTGGTGGAACCAATTTTGGCGGCAACTGGCATTACGACGTTGGTGAACTTTGGACTCGAAAAACTTGAATTCGCTGCGTCACCGGAGCAACGGTTTTTTCTACCGAAGTCGAAAGAACAAAGGAAGAACAGGAACTGAAACTATATTTCACCAAGTCTTGATAAAGACACCGGCGCTTATTACATCGACTGGATTGGACGATTTACGCCTAGTCATCGCTTGGAAGAATTTTTGGACAGGTTTCTTGTGGATAAGGATTCGGTATTGTGTGAGTTTGTTCCAATTTTTCTCCTTCTATATCCTTTTCTGCCTAATCAAACAAACATTTTGTGTTTTTATTCCGTTAAATTCAAATTATTTTCCGTTTTCACGTTCATATTTGAGTCAATACGTGTTAACATTAGCCATCTCTTTCATTCTTGTGCACTGCTTACGCTTACGCGCCTGCTCACTGCTAAACTATCAGGCTATGTACCGTTACTTGGGTGCATGATCGACTGTGTGCGCAACAGCTGAGCGGTCATTGACCGGTGACATTCATCAAGGTCACGCGGCTATTCATTCACTTTTTTATGTGTTTAGTTTAAACTTAACTGCCAACTTCTTTACGAAACTTTGCTACGCATTATCAATTAGTGTTAATATTACCTATTGAATTTCTTACTGGATTACGCTATGGCCTCTTTAGACGTATTGTTGAGAAAGAGAAGTGCCATTAAGGCAAAGCTTACAAATTTCACCAATTACATGAATGTGCTTCTTAGTTGCAAGGTTATTTCCGATATTCAACGATTAGAGTTGGAGAGCCGGTTTAAAAAATTTGAAGCTACATACGATGAATTTAACAATTTACAGATGGACATCGAGGTGCTTTCGAATGATCCCGACGAGGCGTACGCAGAGAGAGCTAAGTTCGAGGACCGTTACCACGCACTCGTGGCGCAGGTGAACAGCCTGCTTGCCAACGATGACAGCGGTGACTACGGGTCTGTAACAGGCTCGGTGAACAAACACTCAGGTGAATCGTTCCAACAACGTAACTTTATACGCTTACCTAAAATAGATTTGCCTAATTTTAATGGTGGTTATCAGTACTGGCTTGAGTATAGAGATACATATTTATCACTAATCCATAATAGTAGTTGTATAGATGCCATTAGTAAGTTCCACTACCTCCGCGCGTCGCTTAAAGGCGATGCTTTGGAAATAATAAAAAATATTGATTTTAAAGGTGATAATTATCAAATGGCGTGGAAGTTACTATGCGACCGCTTTGATAATAGTAGGCTTTTAGTAGATACCCATCTTAAGGCTTTACATAGTGTAGACTGTATTACACAAGAATCATCCACTTCTTTACGTCGTTTAAATGATCTCATCAATAAAAATCTTAGAGCTTTGAATTTAATGGACGAGCCCACGGATAGTTGGGATACATTGATTATTTATAATATGGCAAGTAAACTAGATCCTATCACTAGCAGGGAATGGGAAGCTTATCGTAACACCATACCAACAAAACCAAAAGTTTCACAATTTTGTTCTTTTATTAGTAAGAAAGCTGATTTGTTAGAAACCTTAGAACATAACAGGGCCACATTTAACGTAGAAAATAGCACTAACACTCATGGTAATCAAATGGGAGACAAACATAAATCATTGGTAGTGGCAGCCAATCAAACCGACAACATTACAAAACAAAGGTATGAGGCAAAGTGCCCCTTGTGCAAACAAAATCATCTATTGTACACTTGTGAAGAGTTCCGAAAATTAAACGTAGAACAACGTATACTAAAGGTCAAGGAGTTTAAAGTTTGTTTCAACTGTTTACGTAGTGGTCATTTGACAAAACGATGTAGATTAGCTCGTTGTAAATATTGTCAAGGTAGACATAACACCCTTTTACATGTAGAACAGTCTACTCATATCCAGGATCCTATGCCCAATAGTGTAGCATTGCCCACTGATGTTTCTGGAAATGCCGCTCCACACAATGGCACCTCAGAAAATATCTCCTTGTCCAGTGACGCTCGGTCCCAGCATACTACCTCTCATATTTTACTGTCCACAGCGTTGGTGAGAGTGGTGAACCACCGAGGCATCAAGAGCGACGCCAGGATCCTGCTTGATAATGGTAGCACAGCTAATTTGATTACGCAGAAACTATGCGATCGGCTAGGACTTCCTCGACGTAGCGCGAGCTCCACGGTGACAGGTATAAACAGTCACACTACATTAAGTACACAGTCTTGCAATCTAACCAGTCAGCCAGTGAATCCAGTACCACAACTAAGCTCAGAGTAGTCTTCGATGCATCAGCAGCGACTACTTCTGGAGTGTCGTTTAATGACATCCAAATGGTGGGGCCCACTGTCCAAGATGATTTATTTTCTATATTGCTGCGTTTCCGTCAGCATAAGTTTGTTATTTCTGGTGACATCGAGAAGATGTATAGGGCCATTCTGGTAACCCCATCGCAACGTCAATTACAGCAAATTATCTTTCGTGCTGACCCCGAGCTACCACTTCAAACGTACAGTCTTAATACTGTTACCTATGGTACAGCTTCCGCCCCTTATTTAGCCACTAAAATCTTAGTCAGTCTAGCAACATCCGCCTCTAATGACGTTGTAAAGACGTCTATTGAACGGGATTTTTACATCGACGATTATCTGAGTGGTGGCGACTCGGTTTCAGAGGTGGTCCAGATGGGTAAAGAAGTTGCATCCATTTTAGCGTCAGCTAACTTTCATTTGAGAAAGTGGCAATCTAATAGTTTAGATATTTTAACACAAATAGCCGGTGTTTCAGGGCATTCTGATAGGTTGAACTTGTCTAAGGATAGAAACGTGTCATCTAAAACGTTAGGCCTATATTGGCTATGTAGTTCTGATTCTCTTGAGTTTTCAATATCGGTAGATACCAGCAAACCAATCACAAAGCGCCACATTTTATCTGTGATTAGTCAAATATTTGACCCATTAGGTCTGGTAGGTCCTTGCGTTATCGAGGCTATAATTATCATCCAAAGTCTATGGACGGCTAAGTGTGACTGGGACGAGCAAGTACCAGATTATATACATACCTCCTGGTTAATGTTCGTGAACAGTCTACCATGTTTAAACACTATTAAAATACCCCGGTGGATTTCATGTGACAATTCAACTACAAATGAGATTCATGTGTTTACAGATGCATCCGAAAAGGCCTACGGTGCATGTATTTATATAAAGTCTAGTACTAAGGATGGGTTGGTAAAAGTACAGCTGTTGGTCTCTAAAAATCGTGTTGCACCAATCAAGCCAACAACCATCCCTAGACTTGAGTTATGTGGGGCTTTATTAGGAGCAAGACTGTGTGCTAATGTACGGAATTCCTTCACCAAACCCGTTAGTAAATGTTATTTTTGGTGCGATTCGACAATAGTGTTGAGTTGGCTTTCCATGACACCTAATTTATTAAAACCCTTTGTTCGAAATCGCATCAATGAAATACAAGAATGCACTACAGGGCACACGTGGAGCTACGTGCCGTCGAAGGAAAATCCGGCGGATCTTGTTTCTCGCGGGCTTAAGGCTGACCTTATCAGCGAGTGTTCCTTATGGTGGTCAGGTCCTCAATTTTTGTTAAATGACGAAACATATTGGCCAAAAATGCCCAATGAAAACTTGAAACAAGATCTACCTGAAGTTGTGTCATCACACTTTTCTGATCACTCATCTCATCATCAATCATGCAATAATTCAACTGTATATCATTTGTCACATAACAATAATAATCATTCACTCATTAAGTCACTCATTCACAAATATTCCAATTATAATCGCTTACAGAGAGTCGTCGCGTACATACTAAGATTTATTTACAATTTAAAACATAAACATAATAAATTTCGTGGTTCCCTTTCCTGCGAAGAACTTACAAATTCTACAAATTTTATTTTACGTCACGCTCAAATAGATATGTTTCCCACTGAGTATCATTTACTGGAATCAGGAAAGTCCTTACCAAGAAAAAATAGGCTTATTTCTTTGAGTCCTTTTGCAGATTCGAATGGTCTCATACGCGTAGGAGGAAGACTTGACAACTCACCTTATGATTATAATGTCAAGCACCCGGTATTATTATGTGGTAAGCACCATATAACTAATATTTCATAAATATCATCTCGACTGCTTACACGCCGGCCCTCAGCTGCTGTTGGCAAATATACGCCAAATGTATTGGCCTCTTGGTGGTAGGAATCTGTCTAAATGTATAGTTAAAAAATGCATCAAATGTTTTAAACAAAAGTGTCAAACTGTGCAACCTACAATGGGTCAGTTGCCCTCTTCAAGGACACATTTAGAACACCCATTTTTAAATTGTAGTGTGGATTATGCTGGGCCAGTGCTGATAGCTGATCGCAAAGGGCGAGGGTGTAGGCTTATAAAGGCGTACCTGTGTATTTTTGTTTGCCTTGCCATTAAGGCTGTTCACATCGAGCTTGTTGTAACAAGACCTGAGCCGACCTGACCTTCTTTCGTGAGGTCTGTAGACCTCACGAAAGAAGCCTACATGGCTGCTTTGAACCGGTTCGTGGCTCGTCGTGGCAAACCCGAAAGCATCTTGTCCGATAATGGGACAAACTTTGTAGGTACTTGCAATGAGCTGCGTAAGTTTTTACTGGACTCGAATCTCGTGTCTGAAGTTGCTCAACAAGGCATCAAATTTTCTTTTGCGCCTCCATACTCCCCCCACTTCAACGGCATTGCTGAAGCTGCCGTCAAATCCACCAAACATCACCTAAAGAGACTTTTAGGCTTAACACATTTCACATACGAGGAGATGGTCACGTGTTTGACTCAAATAGAGGCCGTCTTAAATTCCCGTCCTCTTACCCCTCTTTCCACTGATCCTCTAGATTTTTCCGTACTCACTCCTGGACACTTCATAATTGGGCGACCACTAATATCTGTTCCGCATCCACAGGTTACTGACCACAGCATCGGGCGACTGGAGCGCTACCAAAGAGTGGAGCACATAAAACAACATTTTTGGAATCGTTTTCAATTAGAATATGTTTCTCTGCTCCAGCAAAAAACTAAATGGACAGCGTCAACAGGCCAGCTTTCAATGGGAGCGCTGGTTCTCATCAAAGAGAAAGGCCAGCCGCCCTTGGTGTGGCCACTGGGGCGTGTCATCAAGGTCTTCCCTGGCAGCGACGGGACCACACGGGTAGTGGAGTTGAAGACGAAGAGAGGAACGGTGGTGCGGGCTTACAACAACGTCTGCCCACTTCCTCTCACTTGAATGCTTCAACCCGGGGAGGATGTTCGGGCGCCACCGACCACTCGGCAATCTTCGGCTGCTGTCGGCGACAGCGGGCGACGGCGGGCGGCGGCGAGAGGTGCGGCGTGCGACGTGCGGGACGCGGGCCACGGGCTCACTTCGCTATCGATCTCTGTAGACGACGCGCACGCATATTTCTTAGTTTACCAACAGCATTATTGTACAACCTATTTTGGAATATATCATTTAAATTACAGTCCACTGCTTTTATGTCAAGTCCTTAGTTAGGTCCCTAACAGCTGTTCTTAGTATATATAAATAATATTACAGACATAGGACTACGAGGTGATGTGTCACTCTATGCTGACGATACAAGTCTGTTCTATTTTGGTAATAAAATTGATACTCTTATGGAACAGGCACAAAACGACTTACATAGATTGTTTGATTGGTTCCAGTGCAATTTACTGACAGTTAATACTAATAAAACAAAGTACACAATATTTGCAGCTAAAAATAAAAAAATACAAACACAACACACTCTTAACCTCAATGGTAAAATTCTAGAAAAATCCAAAGCAGAAAAATACCTCGGACTTCTACTGGATAGCGACTTGTCGTGGAAAGCGCACATTGAGAAAATAAGAAACAAGCTCTCTTCCTTTACAGGCGCACTGCGCAGCATTGTTCGTTGTCTTCCACCACAAGTCTGCTATATGATTTATTACTCCATGGTGAAACCTCATTTAGACTACTTAATTGAAGTGTATGGCTGTACTTATAAATCCAACCTACAAATCTTGCAAACAGCTCAAAATAAAATTATCAAAGTTCTTTTTAAATACAACTACCGAACACCTACACTAAAACTATATAATAACACAAAGCTCATGAATATTTCTCAGATATATAGGTATAATACTTGTATACTTGTACATAAAATTTTAAACAAAAACATACACACACAAATAACTCTTACAAAACAATCACAAATACTAAACAGATACAGAACTAGACAAGCAAACGACATAGCGTTGAGAGCCCCTCGAACAAACTACGGCAGGAGTACTATTCTGTATGAAGGAGCACAGCTTTACAACAAATTAACTCGGCATGTGAAAGATCAAAAATCTATGTATACTTTTAAGAAATATCTAAAGAAACACATTTTAGCGGATTTAAAATTTTAAGCTATCTTCGGGTAGTGTACTAATCTAAACTATTTTTGTTGTGTAACTGTCGCGTCATTAATGTATCCTAAGTAGAAATAAGTTTTTCTCATATAAGTGAATGTAATTCTTTTTGAGAAATAAAGTTCTTAAACCATAAATTTACCAAAGCCTATGACCGGCCTCATAAACAAACACGTCCAAAAAGATGATGCTAAGTGGGCTAAAACAGGCCAGAAAAAGGCAGATATCTTTGCAAAACACTTGTCGCAGTGTACGGCACTCGACAATAGCCCGGGAATTATTGCAAATAAAACAACGTTTTTCCGTATGAGCAAGTACAATATATTTTTAAAAAACACCTTGAGGTCGTTCCTCGGTGGAGAATCTTAACACCGCGATGTAGATTTTTGCGTCACACGAACAACGCCATCTATCGAGTATGTCGAGGAACTATCGACCAAACTTGCGATTGAACATCCCGCCCACCATGGACAGAATGTCCAGAATTTAGTGTAAACAAACAATAAATAATTGGCCGCCCACCGTGCAACAAACAATATTCGGTGGGAAGTCAAACAATAGTGGACTGTAATATTTGAACAATAAAAATAACAAACAAAAAAAGAACATGAATTCTTAATGGTAACCTTAAATTCTAATTTAATCAACGATCAAATAATCCTTAACATAAATAGAAATAACAAGAAACTACAGAGTATGTATAAGGACAGCACAAACTATTGGGTGATAGGCAACACAATTAACTTTGACACAGGTCTCTTTATCACCGAACCCTTACAGCGCAAGGTGACAACCCTTGTGATGTTGTCCGAGCCAGTGTGCTTTTCTTTAATGACACCGTAGAGCCATCTTGCAGGTGGAAGATCATCTTCCATGACCAACACTACGTCACCCAACTTTGGTTCTAATGTTTTATACGCCCATTTGTTCCTCTGGTGAAATTGAACCAGATATTCACGAGACCACCTACGCCAGAAGTCCTGAACCATGCGTTGAGTCAACTGCCATCTTCTCAAAGTACTAACATTGGAATTCTCGATGTTAACTTCGGGTACGAGAAGCAAAGGCTCGCCTACCAGAAAATGACCCGGTGTTAACGGGCATGGATCATCTGGGTTAGTACTGATGGTAGAAATAGGCCTAGAGTTTAGACAGGCTTCAATTTGGGCGAGTACTGTTGTCATTTCCTCAAAAGTGAGTGTGCTTTTGTACCAATTACTCTTTTGAGGTGGTGTTTTGTTGACTTCACTCCAGCCTCCCAAAGCCCTCCGAAGTTCGGAGAGTGAGGTGGAATGAAGCTCCACGTGGTTCCATTGGTTGCCAACCAATCGGCAATGTCAGCTGCTATGCCGGACCTTTCGTGTCGGAATAATGCCTTCAATTCCTTGTTAGCTCCAACAAAGGTAGTGCCGTTATCACTCCACATCTCACCACAATGGCCTCTCCTCGCTGTAAAGCGCTTAAAGGCTGCTAAAAAGGCTTGGGATGTCATGTCACTGACGACTTCTAAATGTATGGCCCGAGTGGCCATGCACACGAACAAACATATGTAGCCTTTGGTGGAGTGATAACCGCGACCCCTTGTAGGACGGATGCTAATAGGACCTGCATAGTCCACGCCACTTCTAAAGAAAGGTCGGCTAACATTGACCCTAGCAGAGGGCAATGATCCCATCAAAGGATGTACAGACCGAGATGAATGCCGGACGCAACGAACACATTTGCGCACGTATTGTCTAACGATACCCTTTGCACTTATTATCCAATATTTGGATCGTAAATAGTTGAGAACTAACTGAGGCCCACCATGCAACGTTCTTTCATGAGCATCGGCTATCAGGAGGTGGGTTAAATGTGACTTATGAGGAAGAATAATAGGATGCTTCGAGTCTTCGTGAAGGTTGGCCCTGTGCAACCTACCACCAACTCTCAAAATCTGTTCCTGATCCAGGTAAGGATTGAGCGAGGTAAGTCTTCCCTTTTTATTTGTTTCTCCCTTTGTCTTCAAACTATCCATCTCCGATTCAAAATGTTCCCCTTGACATATTCTAATGCAGGTAAGTAATGCCCCTTGAATTTCAGCGTGTGTTAGAAAATTAGCGAACTTAGTGGTGTAATTTTTATTTTTAAACTTTAAGAATCTTTTACAGTAAGCTAATACTCTGGTAAGTTTTCTAAGCGATGAATATTTTGACATTATGGAATCCTCACTTATTTCCTTTACTGCTGTATTGCATGCTACTACTGATTTTCTCTCTTCTAAATTAGTTTCCTTTATTTCCTTTCTACAATAATTAATTTCTTTATTTTTCAGCCAACTAGGTCCCTGTGTCCACAGCTCTAGGTCAGTGCACTCGGAAGGATTTACGCCGCGCGATGCGATGTCTGCGGGATTATCACTGGACTGGACGTGCGACCACTGACTATTCTCCATAACGGTAAGTATTTCAGACACACTGTTGCCTACGAAGGTTTTCCAGCGGCTGGGGTGGCTGCTCAACCAAGCGAGCACCACTGTCGAGTCAGTCCAGGCATGTATGTTTTCCTTACAGATACCCAAGGTGCCGGAAACTTCACGCAGAAGTTTTGAAAGCAACAAGGCACCGCATAACTCCAAACGAGGTATTGATACCTGTTTGACAGGGGCCACCCTGGTCTTAGCTGCAACTAGACTAACATGAACTCGACCACTTGCATCAATACACCGAACATAGACAGCGGCTGCGTAAGCGACATTGGATGCGTCAGAGAATCCGTGCAACTCTAGCCAGACGTCGAGTTGACTCGTGTGAATCCACCGTGGCAGACGGAAGTCCCTGAGAAGGTGAAGGTTATTTCTATAACCAAGCCATTCCTTTAACAGGTGATCTGGAAGTACCTCGTCCCATTCGGATCCCGCTAACCACAGGCGTTGAATAAACACCTTGGCTGTTATTATTACCGGCGCAAGCCAGCCAAGTGGGTCGAATAAGCGAGCAATGTCAGAGATTACCTTCCGCTTGGTTATGGGAGTATCGGGTGGGGAAAGTTGCACAACGTATCTGAACTCATCTGACTTTCTCTGATAAGTTAATCCTAAAATTTTTGTGAGCGCATCCATCTTAAGCTCTAGATTGTCCTGCCCAGCAGTGCCCTCGTTCATTTTGGCTAACAATTCGTCACTGCTGCTGGACCACTTTTGAAGCTTGAAGCCCCCACGCGCTAACAACTGATTCAGCTGGTGATAAATAAGTTCCCCCTCAGCGACAGACTGACAACCTGTCAACAGGTCATCTACGTAAAACGATGTAAGGACTCTGTCTGCCGCTAGAGGAAAGTCACTTCCTTTGTCTCGAGCAAGTTGCTGCAGAGACCGGACCGCCAGGTATGGCGCAGAGGACGTTCCAAAAGTAACACGTAATAACCGAATATGCTTCAGTTCAGCTTTTGGATTGTCGCGCCACAAAATGCGCTGATAATCAGCGTCCTCATTTGCAACCTTTACCTGACGGTACATTTTCTCAATATCTGCAACCAAACTTACGGGGTGACAGCGTCACCGCATAATAGTTTGACGCAGCTCGGGTTGTAGGGTTGGGCCAACCATTAACTCGGTATTTAGTGCTACACCGTTGTGGCCTGAGCATGAGGCGTCGAAGACGACCCTAACCTTAGTGGTGCTTTTATCCTCACGTACCACTGGGACAACTTCAGCATGTCCCAGTTCAATGTACTCATTTATGACTGCACTATACTGTGTCATAAATGTCGGATCCTTCAACAATCTTTTTTCCAGATTGATAAAGCGCCTACGGGCAATAACCTCTGATCCACCAAACGTGCAGCTGGGCGAATCGGTTTTGAATGGTAGTTTTACAACATACCTCCCAGTCACGTCGCGTTTGGTGGTTTTAGAGTAGAACTCCTCACATTTTTGTTCTTCTTCAGTTAAGATAACACTACTAACTGAGGGCTCTGACTCCAACTCTCAAAACTTGCGCAAAAGGTCATTGACATCCGCTGACTGTACTACAGTATGATAACACACTGGCCGAGCGATTGCTGAGGATGGGATCTCACCAGACAAAATCCAGCCTAAATACGTCTTCTGAGCGACTGGAGATCCCGGCGGACCCTTGACTAAACCGTCCAACAAAACTTCTCCGACCACCCGCGTACTTAAAAGTAAATCAATTTGCCCTGGCGTATCAAAGGTCGGATCAGCTAATTTTAAGGATGAGAACGAAGCCGATATCTGAACGATCTTCTTTTCTGGTAGATGAGATGTGAGTCTATTCAATACATACGCATCGACATACAAAACAAAGGTTGGATCTACACGTGATTGTAGTTTAAACCGAACTATCCACTTAGAAGGCATTGAGTTACCTTGGTCGTCGCCTAGTCGCAATATGTCGGTGTGAGCAGGCGTCTTTCTCAGTCCGAGCAACTGTACTGCAGCCTCTGTTATAAAAGAGACTTGAGAGCCCTGATCCATCAGAGCTCTTAAAACAACAGCAGTACCAGTCCTCGACTCTACGTTGACCAAGGCTGTGGCTAGCAGACCGTGGTTGTGAACATCGGCAAAACAACAAACGGGTTTGGTATCGCTTGGACTGGAAGAGGTGGCTGCATTAGCAGCTTCCACCTTCGTTTCTGGTGAACCATCAACAATTTCAGCAGTTGATTTTGGGTGAAGTAGTGTGTGGTGCTTCTTCTTACAAAGATGACACTTAGTCTTCTGACGACAAGAATAGACCGAATGGTTTGTTCCTAGGCAATTGTAACAAAGCTTACTGACTCGGGCAAACTCACGACGCTCATCACAATTTTTCTTCGCAAAGGTTTTACAATGGCACAATTTATGATCTCCTGAACATAATACACAACCTTGGGAAGCGACATGAAAAGATTTGGCATTATTATCACGAGCACTATTTTGTTTATTTACTTTAGGGTCTAAATATTCTAAGGCTCTAAACCTAGACTCCAGAAAGTTTTTGAATTCGTCAAACGTTGGCAAGTCATCATTAAAACTTGAGCTAATTCTAAGTTCCCACAATTTACGAGACTCGGTATCTAATTTCTCGGAGCTTAAGTAAACTACAATTGCATCCCATGAACTGACGTCAATACCTAGACTGCGTAAACCATGCAAACAATCAACCGTCGTGTCTAACAGTGTTTTAACGTTTGTTGATGATTCCTTATTAATTGACGATTGATGGACAAGCCGTTTGAGCATACAATTAGCTAAAAATCTTTTATTATCAAATCGCTTATTTAAAATTGACCAACACTCATTGTAATTAGATGCCGTCACTGGAATGTGTCGAAGCAATTGTTCTGCTTCCCCTGAGAGGTGACCCTTTAGATAGTGGAGTTTTTGAACGTCATCTAATGTGTCATTTTTATGAATTAGTGACGTAAACAAATCACGGAATGTGACCCATTCCGAGTAGAGCCCCGTGAACGTAGGCAAAAAAAACTAATTTGTGGCAGGTTTACATTTGAATTAGTTTGATTAGAATGGTTATTATTACTGTGATTGGCACCTTTAGGCAGACAAATTTGAAGTAACTGCTCTTTTAATTCAGACTTATATGTTATGTACAACTCTTCAGTTACATCATATATTTCTGACGCAAAATAAACATTCTTGTTTAATTCTTCGTCGGTTGCCTTTTCTATGATGCGCATATGCGTTTCAAGAAATTGTTTCCACTGCACCTCTAAAGATTCCACTCTAGTCTCAATATAACTTTGTGTGAGACGATCTTTGGGTGATTTTTTAAAGTTAATTCTACCTTTTTCAATAATTGACTTTTTGTTTAATTGCAATTTGCTTAATGATTCCATTAGGTACAAAGGCAACAGAGGTATTTTTTTTTTAAATTAATTCAACGAAACCGACGAAAAATTACAAGTCGATACACAAAACAGTTAAAATTTTACAAGTGTTTAAACACGAAGCAAATTGAAACGTAAAAAATAAGGTTTGTCGTTTTGTCTGCCAAACCTCTCCAAACACGTCGTAACGTCGCTGCTGCGGGTGCGTCGTCGTTGATGATGTCACTGCTGGTACCGCTGAGAGTGTATCGTCACTGTTCGTGACGTCACTCTTGATGACGTTGCTGCTGTCTCGTTCCCTCGTGGACTCTGCTGTTGTCGCCGTTGCCGCATGAAGTGACCCTCAGGCCTCAGTACTGGTGGCGCCCCCTGGCGGAGCCGGCCGCAAACTCGCTGCTGTGCCGCCGCTGCTGCTGCTGAACACCCACACTCACGGGGATTTTACAGGCACTTCAGGGCGATCCACCACTGGTTTCTATGCCTCACCTCAGACGTCACAAACTGTCACTTCACTTGTCGACGCAATTACTGTAACGCAATCCGACTCGAAAGGACCAAATTATGTACGGCACTCGACAATAGCCCGGGAATTATTGCAAATAAAACAACGTTTTTCCGTATGAGCAAGTACAATATATTTTTAAAAAACACCTTGAGGTCGTTCCTCGGCGGAGAATCTTAACACCGCGATGTAGATTTTTGCGTCACACGAACAACGCCATCTATCGAGTATGTCGAGGAACTATCGACCAAACTTGCGATTGAACACGCAGGTTTTTAAACCAAATGATGAAACTGACGACAGGGATGTAAAATGTCACGTTAATTTTAAAAGAAGACTTTCAACTTTGTCTCCCTCCAAAACATGTTACTTGCACCCCAAGAGGTCCAAAATACGATAAGATGCCTTGACAGTAAAAAACTCTGACAGTTCTCTTCTACACACTACTACATCAGCCCATAACATCCACTGCTGGACATAAGCCTCTCCCATGATGGGAGGAATTTGCAGTAATCTCCACGCTTGGCAGGCGGATTGGAGATCGCAGTGATGAAAGACTAACAGAAAACGCTGCTGCCCATTCTCTGGTCTACGGAGGCGCAAGGTGTTCTGCCTCAGACATTAGTCGCCTTATACGACACCCGTGAGTGTAATGGGTTGGTTCTATTCTACTCTGCCGGATACCACACGACTAACGGCTGGTTTGCTTCTACTATGCATATAAACAAATTATATTAAAAACATATGCCCTGTCTTTAACGATGCACAGTCGGGTTCCCATAACTTCATCGTCCATCAATAATACTTATGATACTATGGATAAAATACACGTCAGCGTTTAGATATCGATTTATTCACATGAAATAGTTATTACGGAGATATCAAAGTAGTACAATTTTTATTAATCGACGGTCGTTTACTATGAAATAATTATACCATAGAATTGAAACCGTTTAATAGAGAAGCACTTACTAAGGCAATTACTAAACTGCTTTGATAGTTCATTTTGTATTTTTGATGACTTCTATTTGTGGAAATCAATCAGTCTTCAAATCATATCAAACCAGCGATCCTCCTCTGCTTTACACGATTATTACGACTTGACCAAACAGCATGATTCATTGTCAATTATAAGTGAGAAGCTTGAGTTGTTTTAAATTACGACGCGATCACACAAACAGACACGAAAAGCTTTATTCATCACCATCATTTCAGCCGAAAGACGTCCACTGCTGGACATAGGCCTCCCACAAGTGTCGCCACATTGACCCGTCCCGTGCGACTCGCATCCAGCGGATTCTCGCAATCTTCACCAGGTCATCGGTCCACCTAGTGGGAGGCCTTCCAACGCAACGTCTTCCGGTTCGCGGTCGCCACTCCAGAACTTTTCGGCCCCATCGGCCATCCGTTCTGCGAGCAATGTGCCCTGCCCACTGCCACTTAAGTTTGGCAATTCTTCGCGCTACGTCGGTAACCTTGGTTCTCTTGCGAATGTCTTCATTTCTGATTCGATCGCGCAAGGAAACTCCGAGCATAGCCCTCTCCATTGCCCTTTGGGTGACTTTAAGCCTTCTGATGAGGCCCATTGTGAGCGACCACGTTTCGGTCCCGTATGTAATCACTGGCAACACACACTGGTCTTGCACGCACTTTCGTCTGGAGACACTGCGGTAAGTTGGACGAGAAGATACCGCGCAACTTCCCGAACGCTGCCCAGCCGAGTCGAATTCGACGATTGACCTCTTTTTCGAAGTTAGACCTACCTAACTGGACCGTTTGTCACAGGTGCACATAATGGTCTACAACTTCGAGTGTGGAGTCTCCAATCTTGATTGGAGTGGGTGTGACATGGGCATTCAACATGACCTTGGTTTTGTGCATGTTCATTTTAAGACCCACTCTTCCGGAAGCTCCACTGAGGTCATCGAGCATTGTACTGAGGTCCGCCATGGTCTCATCCATGACCACTATATCGTCGGCAAACCGAAGGTGAGTGAAGTACTCGCCATTGACGTTGATGCCTAGCCCTCTCCAGTCCAGAACCTTGAAGACATCCTCCAGTACAGCGGTGAACAGTCGGAGAAATGACGTCTCCCTGTCTCACACCTCGCTGCAGGAGGATAGGTTCCGAGGCTTGGTCCTGAAGTCGGACTGACATGGTGGCGTTTTTGTACAAACAGTTCAACACCTCGATGTACCGACAGTCGATTTGGCACCGTTGGAGAGACTGCAGTACAGCCCAGGCCCCTTATTCACAACGCTTCGATTCGATTTTCGATTCGGAAAGTCGTATGTCTATCTTTTTTTGACATTACGAAATCGAGCGAGATAGACATACGACTTTCCCAATCGAAAATCGAATCGAAGGTTTGTGAATAGCTATGCAGGTCTCGATCGAATCGAAGGCTTTTCGTAGTCCACAAACGCTAAACAGAGGGGCAGGTTATACTCTTCGGTCTTCTGTATAACTTGCCGCAGCGTATGTATGTGGTCCACGGTGCTAAAGCCTTTTCGGAAACCGGGTTGTTCGGGTGGCTGAAAATCGTCAAACCTGCGCGCGAGACGATTCGTGATGACTCTAGAAAACAACTTGTAGACATGGCTTAGAAGTGAGATGGGCGGCCTATAATTCATCAACCGGGCATTGTCACCCTTCTTGAAGAAGAGTACCACCACACCCCTGCACCATGCCTGTGGCGTTTTTCCCTCAAGTATGACGGAATTGAACAGCTTCTGAATGGCCTTAAGTACCGGTTTTCCACCCGCCTTTAGGAGTTCGGCCGTAATTCCGTCATCAACCGGTGCCTTGTTGTTTTTGAGCTGCTTCAGAGCCATCCTAATCTCGTACAGGCTGACGTCCGGGATGTCTTCGGTATAGTGTCGGGTCAGTCTAGCTCTTGGGTCGTTTGCTAGATCTACGACGGGTTTACTGGTTGACGTGTACAACTGTCCAAAAAGCTTTATTATATTACTTTTATTTGTTCACATTGTACCAAAAGACCAAAATGAAACCAATTCAGAATCAAGTCGACAGATTGCATTACGATTACCTTTAAAATCTATATTCCAAGATCCTTGTCAGACATAAAACCAATAATTTTGAAAATCTTAATTTCAATAAGTACTTAAGATAACGATGATTCACAACAAAAATTACAAGGAATATCTTTTAAAAATAATGACGACCGATATAATACACGGTAGTGAAACATGTAATTTAGACCAATTTGGCTCCGCTCAATTATGTAATTATGTACACGAAAGATGTATTTTGGATGTACTTAACGTTTTCACTATCGAAAACATGTTATTATTTATGTAATTTTTGGTCCAATGATTAATTTTTAATATTAAAATATGTTTTACTGTCACTTTTTACTCAGCGTAGTGTGGTTTAATTGTAATTGGTGTTTAAAATTTGATGTTATTTTTCTTTAAAATATTACCAAAAATAAAAGAATTTGTCATGTAAATTATACCTCATACTTAATTTATAGAGGAACGACTCTTTTTTATTTATTTAAGATCTGATGAATAAGTTTAATTCTTAGTGCATACAGTTTGACGAAGCTTTCCTGCATTTTTGTAGCCTTTTCTTATTTTTATATGTTGTCATTAAATGCCATTCAATTTCTTCATAATGACGAAAAACATTCCCAAACAAGTTCATCGTCATTTCCATACAGTTTTCTCATTTATCTTTGAACACATTTCACATCGCTGTATATTCTAATAACTCACTGACATCCTCATTATCATTTTGAACCCATTTATGGCCACCCCTGCTATTAACGTCATCATTCATCCACAGTATCACGCAGTTTCCGCCCTTTTGTTTCTGGTAACAAAAGACAAATTACCGCAGCAATGAAAGGTAATACTGCAAATATTAGGGATGTTACCCACCGTGGCTGTAAAGTGGCTAGGAAAGGAGCTAACATGGCTCCTATTTTGGAACTTGATGAGCTTAGAGAGAAGCCCATGTTTCTTATTGATGTTGGGTATAGTTCTACTACGTATAAGTAAACGGCGCAAAAGTTTACAAAGGCAGCCAATACTCCAATGATGCCGAATAGGCTTGAAACCCAGGTTCCGCTTTGAAGACAGAGTAGTATTATCATCATCACTCCGATGGTGATAAAGGAGCCCATCGTTGCTGCTTTCCTGCCGTATACTTTGGCGATGACTGTTGTGAAAGGTGACATTGGTATCTGGAATTAAAC
This sequence comes from Xestia xanthographa, assembly GCA_905147715.2. Classification (NCBI taxonomy): domain Eukaryota; kingdom Metazoa; phylum Arthropoda; class Insecta; order Lepidoptera; family Noctuidae; genus Xestia; species Xestia xanthographa. The sequence continues at coordinate 29,040,993 of LR990653.1, read as the reverse complement.
AAAAACAAATTTATTATTCAATTGGTCATTGTTGCAGATTTTTTAAACAAATAAACCAAATAAGATGTATGTATTTCTTGAGAAGAGTTGGGTCAGTTTAATGGTACAGGGCTTCAATGCGGTTATACACAAAAAATCGTCCTAGCCACTTACCCCTTTAAGCCGATATCAACAACTCAACTGACCTGTATAACTCCAGTTACAGCTACAACGATGAACGCATTCGATCCAAGCTCCGTGTTGTATTGATTGATACCAAAATAGCACGTCCCCGTCACAAACCACACGATGCACGATGACATCGTTATCATAGACAGTCGCTTTGTCTTGAATAGATCCATGTAGTTCATGTTTTGAGGTTCGTTCTCTTTTAGTTTAAGCTCTTGGAGAGCTTTTTCGACGTTGTCCTTTATGTTGGTGGTACTGCGGTTGTTACTGGAAAGGTTATAAATAACATAATATCTTAACATCACGCCTGTTATCCCCGAAGGGTTAGGCAGAGGTGCATTTACAGTACATTTCGCCAGATATGTTTAATTCTCATGCAATAGGGGGTGATATTATTGCCATTAACTGGACACAAATCCAGACTCCGTGACTGCTACTGAGAAATTCCTAATTGAAAAATCCAATAACACTTTGCCCGACCTGGGAATCGAACCCAGGACCTTATGCTTAGCAGTCGCGCTAGTGACCACTAGACCAATAACAAAGTCAATAAAGTTATGAAAACTAATTCATTATTGCTGGATGGAGCGGTGACCTGAAAAGGTAGCTGGATCAGACTGGATGTGAAAGGCCTTCGTCCGCCAGTGGACTGTAATAGGCTGAGTAGATTCTAAGACCAGTGTGTTTTAGTCTACTTTGAATTTTAACTAAATGAATAGTTTCATTTTAATGCTTGCAATACTTTCAATCTTTTTACCGTGCTTTATAGATGAACATTAATTATTTTGCTAAATTTAGAAAGTTCTAGTAATACCAACTCACAATTTAGCAGCCTTAGTCATTAACGCAACAGCTTCTTCTCCTTTGCCATTTGCCACCAACCATCTCGGCGTCTCCGGCAAAAAGAATAACAACGCCAATATACACACAGAAATACCACCAATCTCCAAAAGATATACTCTCCAAGTACTGACTGAATACGCTAGTCCTGGAAGCGTCGCCAGGGCTACAGAATCCGGAACCAATGCTAAAGTACCAGCTAATTCTCTATGCTGTGGTCCTACCATCTCCATAGTAAACACTGCAGTTATAGACATGATGCCACCACTAGCTAAGCCTACAAAAAACCTTAAAACGGTGAAAGCCCAGTAGTTAGGAGCAAATGCTGTACCGATCATGAATATGACGACTATTGAAGATGACAGGATCATGCCTTTGCTGCGGCCGAATCTGAAAATAGAAAGAGACAAATGAAATTAAAATCTAACATTCTTACCACGGGTATCGTATTACCCAGTACTAACTGGGTTGTGGAGGTTGCATAGGCAGTCGCTCCATGTATAATACTGGTACTCCAGTAAAATGCTAGGCAGATGATGAAGATGAAATAAAAACGTGAACAAGACAAAATCTTGCCACATTTCATTTTCACATTTTGAATTAAACTACATAACAAGCATTAGTTGTTAGACTACTACCTTATAAACTCTATTTACCTTTGCCGTTTAAAATGATGTAAGTACCTATACCTGTATGAAAAATAATTATGAGCCTCAATTTTATTCTTACCTGTCAGAAATCCATCCAAAAATAGTAATACCAATCACCAATCCAAACATGAGAATCATTTGCGTAAAGCTTGCCATCCAAGCTCTGTCGCAAATTAAGTCAAAATCCGATATTAAAGTCTTTTCAAAAACATTATTACTGAACTCATATTCTAAACAGTTATCATAACATGTTGAATTTGCAATTACAATTGTCGTATTATCTTGTAATCTTTTGCAAGTAAATTCTGTAGCTGGTGTCAGGAATAATATTGAAAGAATATTCCACATAGCTATCACTCTGCCCAAAGATATTACCATAACTGCTATAGCTTGCCAACTTCCAAATGCTCCCATGGACTTGACCACATAATCATCTGTAAAATCTTCCTGTTCCTGATCTTCTTTATGTTTGCCTCCAACATTATATCTGTTACGATAGATATGAAACTTCATAGTGTCACCAACCTCCTTGGCTCTGAAAAGAACATTGAATCATTGTACTACATCGTAAAAATATTTTGACATTGTATTAATATAATTAGGTTGCCACAATTTATTATTATGATCACGACTAGGCTATTTGTCATACTATGTCGAGTCGTAAAAATTAATACGCTTTGGCGTTATGATGCCGTCATATTTGCCTTGGGATTAAATGGACGTTTTTGCGTCTTCAAGCACCATCGTTAAGATGGTAAATATTTGACTGTAACGTTACTTTTAATACACTATTAAGATGTTTATTACAGGAATTTATTGTGTCCATTTAAAGTATTACGTGTACATGTAAACATTAGGTTTAAGTGAGAAGTACATAAAGTTGGAAGCCTTTTAACAGAAACACCGGTAGCTATAACTTTTACAGCGTAATCAGTGAGTGTTTTACTGCACCAATAGATAAAATTCAGATCTATGAAACTATTATCTTTTTTTGCAACTATTATACGAACGTGACTTTTCTTCATCTTATAATGCCGATACAGTGCAGTACCCTTTCACTGTCCAATAACCCAATAGGGTTCACTGCGATTGTTTCATGTTTATTTCGCTGACAGTGAATGTGTTAACATTTCTAGTTCTTATCTATTGACTAATAACTAGAATTGCAGTCGATATCTGGATCTGAACTGAATGTTTCGCCTTTTCATCTAAATAATATTTCTGAAAGAACACAACCTAAAAGTTATCTACAAACAAAGAACTACCAACACCTACCCATCCCAAGATTGGATACCCGATAGCCCTTTAAAAATAAGTCTTCAGAATTCATACGAGGCATAAAACGTTCCTCGTTAACTTAAACATGTTGGAGGCATATATAATAACACATCGGTGGCTGCTAGCCTGTAATTTGAGGCACTTTCGAGTCACTCAATCACGTAAACGTCGAGTGAAGCCGTTACTTAAAACCCGACACTCGAAATGTTATATAATTCCATGTAATTGTGTTGAAAACTTTTTGAAAACAAAAGTGTATTGTGACGAAATGGTAGTGGCATGTAATTTTGTCGTAGGGGGTGATTGAATTCTGTGCGCTAGGTTGTGTCAATTTAAAAGTAATGTGTGTAAAATTAGAGGACGCTAAGTGCGGTTGTCGGTTGCTTTTTAGTTTTTTTCTGTTTTGTACTTCATTTTTTTTGTTTGAGGGCAATTTGTTTCAGCTGTTTGTCGTTTGCAAGCTGTTACTTTCGTTTTACATAAATACCACTTTCAATATTTGAACAATGCATGGAACTCTCTTAAAAAATGGTCAAATGAGGCTACTTAAAAGATATGAACGCTCAACGAAACGAAACGCTCTGGTTATCATACCACAAACAGCTCTTGGGAATTGTAAACTTCTGTCTCTATTGTATGAAGTCAAATTCTTGCTCATACGCCCTAATTCCTTACAAGCTAACGTAAATTCTCAACCACCCGTCTAAGCAAATACCTTTCACGTAATAACTAGCCCTCTTTCCGTGTTACGAAACCATCCAAAAGACTGACCACACAAACGTAAGCCCCCTTCATCATCAGCTGTAATGCTGGCAGACCTTTCAGTCTAACTAATGGTTATCGCGTATAATGTGCAGCCTCTAACCGCAGTACTGGACGCGAGATGACTAATCGTGCTAACTTGATAGAGGTGGGAAGAATGGATCGAGTTTGTGGAAGTAAACATGTAGTAAAGATTAAAATAGAGATCATAATTAAAATTTGCATACTTATAAGGTGATCCCCAAATTATGTGTGTAAATGAACTTAGACAATTGAAATACGCAAAATACGCGCTTTGGATGTGGAGTTCCAAATACCAGCCCTTTACAATACAACATTGAAATAAACATGATTTTTTCAGGTTTTGGTTGCGGGATATAAAGAAGAAAGAGAGCAAGATGCAGAAATATATCAGCTTTAAACTTGATGGCTACTGAATGTGTTAACATTGAGACTGGCTGCATTGAAAACAGACGTAAACGACTACCACTCATGGATGACTGGTACTTTCTTCTCGGACTAAATATTCCCCGCAAGAAACTAAAGCAGGTGAACTGGAACAAGCAAATGAAGCAGACGAGGGAAAAGAAGCACCATCAATTGGAAGCAGATAGGAGCGGAAAGCATAGAGATGGGTGTTATAGTGCAACTTGGGAGAGGCCTATGTCCACCAGTGGACAGCGATAGGCTAAGATCAATTCGATCTTAAAATCGATAAACCCTCAGAATCGATCAACAAAATCGAAACCTCCCAACAACCTGAGCCACCTCTACAACCCAGCCACTTACAGCCACAGATTTATAGCCCCCCGGAGCCCCAGTCACCGGTCATTACCGTGATCCGACGCGCCGTCACGTCACTCCGTAATATCGGGCCGTGGCAAATTGATGGGAATGCCTCCGATTTGCTTTGCCCGTAAAGTGGACTGTTTGCCCGCAAACTGCTCGTTATCTTACGGCACTCATTTTGGTCGATGCTTTTGGAATTTGATCGTGGGTTGGTTTGATTATAGTGTTCTTTTTGTGGTCTAACGGTTGGTCGTTGGAAATTTAGTCGAAAATGGAGGTAAGCCAAATTCAAAAACTGATAGAATGTAGGTACTGCAAACCTACAAAAGAGCTGATTTCAATAATAGAACTAAACTCGATCACCGCATGTAAACGGCGTTCAAAAGCTGTGTTAATATTCCATGGCAATTTTGGAACTGAAGCATAAAGTGGTTAGCTCATGAAGCCGTTTTAGAGACGCTGATCGCGTTCAGTTTTATTGGCCGATTTTTTCTTCTTTTTCAACCTTTGGCCACCCAATGGTCTTTGGTCTCTTCCAAAACTCTCATTTTTTTCGATCGATTCCGGACTGCCCCAAGTAAATCGATCCCATATGATATATGATCCCATATAAAGATGCTATAAGTAAAAATAAGATCTCGATAACCGCAAAAATAACACCAGGTTAGGCACAAGTTACACGATAAAGAAGAAGAAAGCACAAAAATGAATCAAGATAAAAATCTACACAATTACGAACTGCCAATCAATAACATCCCTAATTTAAATTCCCATACAAAGTTCAAATCTGCAATTGAATAGACGTATTCACATTTATCTCTGTGAACGATTTTTTTAATTTACTCGTTGAAGTGGCGAAGCAAACGGCGAGAATTCTTCGTCCGCCGTAAATATTTCAGAGAAGAGTTTTTAATCAGTCGTCAAGCGATTTACAAATTAAACAGGGCCGTGTTATGAAGAAATATCGCAAGCTGTGAGTATGCGTTTCCATTGATTGTAGATTTATTGTCTAGATACAATTTCATTACGATTAAATCCATATAAAAAATGTACGACGAAAATCTAGGCGCATCCAGTACAGTCAGCTCACATTCAACATCGCTGGTCTTGTTTAACTCAGAATAAGTGTTCGTTTCTAGTGTTTCTATTAAAGGCGAAATATCCAAGCTGAAACTTAAGCCACTATAGTGAATAGACCTGTACCCAAGGGTCGGTAAATTTTAGCGGAAGGATAGGATAGGATTATGATCTTAGGATTAATCAATACTATACAACCATGGTACAGAAGTTACAAATGAAAAACTCTCAAAACTGATCCAAAATCTCGTACCGTAGAAACAGTGTAAACGAACGCGAAATAAGAAATATCGCCGTCGGAGGATCCCCGCAAAAAGCTCGCAAATTTCGTCATCAATTATCATTATTAGGGAGCGAAGCAACGGAGACGGCGGTAATTGAGTTTTATAAATGGTGGCGGCTGGCGTCGACGTGACTGTCATAAATAGTCACGTGACGTGTCGCGCGACCCTGAACGTTGGGAGCTCGCTATTTGAATAAGAGTTTTATTTCTTACTCTTTTTCGGATTCGATTTTTGTTGTTTATTACCGTTTAAAAGTTCAGTCGAACCGGTACGAACAAACTGCGGATGCGATTCTAGACAGCAGACTTTGACAGATAATGTTATGAAGTAACTCTTACCGTCTTATTATAAAACTTCCAATAAGTACCAGGTTTAAACCAGGACTAAAAGGTCTAGGTTTGTTACGGTACTAACGTTAGTTCTTTCATTCGTATTACAAATCGTAGACCAACAAAGGACTACATAGTACCAAAGATAGTCCCTGGTCTAAACATAATCCACAGATTATATCAACAAAATATTTAAAAATATTCAATCATTCGTTCAGCGTTCTCTGCACCGTTCCTTTTTACAAAATGTTGTTACGTAATTTAAAGAAAACATACTTTATAAATTGTTATTTGTAGTGGTAAAATATAAAGTTTTGTTATTTAAAGGTATTTAAATATTCCAACTTGTATTTTTTTGAATGCATCAATCCAATTGTTCCATTTTGGAACAACTATCGAGCTAGCGCGTATAATGGAGTGAACTGGGTGGCGCGCGTAATTCGAATAATGTTATCGAAATGTTTATGTTACATCTTATAATAAACTAAATGTCCGGTTTCACTTCAAGAGTACCTAATAATACAAGTAAAGGCACAGTTTTCTTTGTGGTGAGATCGTGTGTGCATTCAATTTAAAAAAAAAATGGATCAACCAAAGAAAAAAAGAGGTGAAAATTGGAGTTCAGAAGAAAAGGTTAGTGTTAACTGACATGTTAGATTACGGACACAACTACATACAGTATTTGATGCAATAAGCTAAACCATGTACCTATGCCACATTACTTACATTAATACAAATTTCATTCTAGGATTTATACTGCGTCAACTTATTGCTGAGTCGGCTAAAATACTTGAAGATAAGTCGACGAAAACCAATATAAATAATATGTTAAAAAACGAGTTGACAATTTAGTACCATAGTTAAACTAGGGGTCACGATGGTCTAACTTTGGTACCATAGATAGTTCTAGGACTAGCGATAAACTTCGTTTTGTAATAACGTTTATTCAAGGTCATGGTTTAAACCTAGTACTAAAGCCGGTACTTTTTTAAGACCACGTTTTATAATAAGAGGGTAGGTGTCCAGTATCGCAGTCTGTCCGTTGTTTCGGTTTGAATGAACCTTTACTTTTCTACCAATGGTGGGACACATTGATATCAGAGTCGTTGTAACTCAAAGACTAATAATCCACGACTGACGTACTGAGAGAAAAGAAAAGATTAGGAGGCAAGAGAAACGAGGTAACCGACATAGCCCGAAGAAATACCAAACATAAGTGATGGGTGATAGAGCACATTATTCGCAGAACGGATAACCGATCCGATATAGCCGAATGGTTATGGCGTACCGAGCGAAAGACCTGACACAGAGTGGACCGATACCTGGGCCGGTCAACTTCTCTAGCAATGACTCATCATCATCCACAGCCCGACGTCACCCACTGCTGGGAATGAGGCCTATTTTTGCTTGTCAAGCTCCACGTTCTTGTTCCAGTCTCATCCAGGATATTCCCGCGATGGCAACAATGAAATCTGCCCATCTCGCTGCCGCTTCTTCTCTTTTCTGCTCTACACGGTCACAGCTATACTCCACCTGCGATCACCGTGCCTTGTTAGGTGTCCAGCCCAACTCCATTAAAGTTCGTTAACACGATTTCCAGGCATTGTTACAGGTTATTGCTATATGTAATATATATCAATAACCTATCTAAATAATGCTTATGAAGATGAAGAAGTACTTCGTGAAACTGTAGCAATACATGTCCTTGGAATTTTTCGTAATATGAGTTGATGTCTCAGGTCACTCAGTAAGGCTTGCCTCTAATAACATCCAGTTCTAAACCCAGGCCATAGACAAGCAACCTACTAGCTTCTGCCATCCATAACCAAAGCAATCAACATAACAATTTAACGTAGGTACAAAAACCGTTCAGAATCCAAACAGGAAGTAATGTTTACAAACGCGTGAGATGAAAGATAAAGATTTTAAAACGATCACTAATTAACGGACGAAGATATTTCCTTCACCTACGCCATTTTGAATTTGTGTTTTTTTCCGGAATGTGTTACTGTTGTTAATGTGAAGCAATGATTGATGTGTTGTGGAAATTAAAACATGATTGGTAATGTGTTATGTCCATTAACTGTTTCTGTGAAAAATTGTGATGTTCGGAAACGGATTCTTTGTCAAACACATCAGCCAGGTTTGCGGGTTGTCAATCATTTGGCTGACTCTGAAGAAGATGACTATTTAACATCCTCTTTGACGTTCGCGGACTAATAGGTTTATTCTTAAACGCCACTTAATTAAGTAATGCTAAGAGACTGTTAGCCTTAATTTTTTTGACGTTTAAGTAAAACGCAGTTATATCTCTGTTCAAAAAGGACAAGAGTTTAGACAGAACAATTCGTTTACATGTTTATTATCGTGATTAATTGTATGTACTAGAAGAAAAGGTATCTAAACGTTGCATTTCGTCTTTATCAAATTTCTCATTTTCAACTACATTCCATTCTCAGTCATGAAAACACAAACCTATACTAAAATACAGTCATAACCATTAGCGCATTGTAAACAAAATCATTTCACTTCAGTATCGCTGTCCTGATTGGTCGTAACTCCTGCACAACGGAGGCGATACTCTTTGAAAATCTACCTACAACATCATGTTCATTATTAACAATCGAACGGTAAGAGTTAGACGTGTGAGCTCAAAAATACCTCTATATCTAAAAGAGCTAAACATGTTACAAATTGATTATAATTTCCTCATTAACTCTAAAGTTTAGTGCCGTATCTTTTCACGGGTTACGTTAAACTTCTCTTTTTTTAACCGACTTTCCAAAAGGAGGAGGTTCTCAATTCGATTGGTTTTTTTTTTTTTTTTTTTTTTTTTTTATGTATGTACACCGATTACTCTGCCGTTTATGATCCGATTTACGTGATTCTTTTTTAGTTTGATGCGGAATAGTTGCCATTTGGTCTCATAAAAATTTAACATGGTTTGGCCCAGTAGTTTTCATTTTATGAACATTTTTACTTCAGTTGTGTGGTACAATTTCATGTATGTTCACCGATTTATCCTCGATTTGTGGAGCGATTCTCAAAATTATTTTTTTGTTTGAAAGAATATACTCCTGAGATGGTCGCATTTAAATTTGGTGAAGATCTGATGCTGATCTTCGGAGATATACAATGGAACTCTTCAAAACTAGATGGTAAATCGGTCGTGATAGCTGCAATCGCTTGGATGTTTATTGTTTACACAACATCATGACGTAACATCACGCCTGCATGCTCTGAGGGGTACGCAGATGTGTACAATACACCCAAATTTCGACAGTTTAGGTATGTTAAGTTCCATTTATTGGGGATAAGCCATACATACCATGACATGTATTTTTAACAATGTAAAATAAATGCATAGCAAATATTTGTATAGAATATTACAACTAAAAATGGAAAAATAAAAAAACTTTTTTACAAAAAAATAAAACCGACTTCAAAAAACACAAAAAATTGAAAAATAACTTTAGCTTCAGAAGTCGGTGACAAAAAAAACTAAATGAATCAAACAAAGGTCACCGACTTCTGAAGCTAAAGTTATTTTTCAATTTTTTGTGTTTTTTGAAGTCGGTTTTATTTTTTTGTAAAAAAGTTTTTAAAGCTCATGTACAATCCACAATTACTTCTTCTGTCGAACTTATTTTTTTGAATCGGGAGGAACATTAAGAACAGACTGTGACTGGATACAATAATACTAGACAGTTAAATTGTATAGAGGAGGACTACTCAGCGTATGCAGGGCTAAAATATATTTAATACCAGCTATAACCAACCTCTCTTAGTGATTGGCCTGTGGAACTCAGATAAGCACTCACTCCATGTTAAAATTCTGAAATCAGCTGCAACTGGCGGGACTGGAAGCTGACCAACAGAGTTGGGAAAAGGCTACACAGATGACGAACCTCTCTCAACCACCACATCCATTTCTCGCCACTCCTCGCCCCAAGTTATCAGTGGCCACGTCTATCATGCACAATAACCGTTAATTCTAACAGTCGCTACAATAACGTTAATATTTACTGCGATATAACTGCTAAACGGTCTCTCAAGGTGTCGGCCCCGATAGTGATGGCACCGTAAATATCTTGTGTTGTAGACAGCCTGAGTTTGTGTGTGTGTGTGATTTATAATACATAGTGTGTCTTGTCAGACTGATTGTCTGAGTTATTTTATGACGAGACGTTGATAAAGTAACCTGGAAATAGTGTCTGAGAAGGAAGACTTGAAAAGTCGGGTCAAAATATCTCAATTGGATTAAAATGGAGTGAATGCTTATCTGACTTCCACAGCCCAATCACTTTTCGGCATGTCTCGCAGGGTCACTCCATCTAAAATACTGGTGTTCAGCTGCATCCGGTTAGACTGGAAGCTGACCCTAACATAGTTAGAAAAGGCTAGGCAGATGATGAGGTGCTTTCACACAATAATATTTGATTTTCGAAAGAAAAACAGGGTGTCAGATTGCTTCTGTAGACCACACCAATTATAACACAAAAGACCTTCAATTGAGAAATATTCAATTGAAAGAAATCATTTATAAAGTCACTGGTAGTAAACTAAACCTCACGAGAAAAAAATAAACAATTTACACCCACAACATTAATAAAAGTTACAACACACCAACTAAACCATAAATACCTACTAAAGATTAAAACTCGAAAAAAAATACAATCAACAACCCACATTTATCAGCAAAACAAAACATAACTCGACTCTCGAAAAACAAAAGAGAAACATTATTAATTCGCCGTCTCAACAAATTATGAACAAAAACAAATCAAAATTAAAATACTCGGAGATATAAAGGAATTACTAACGACTGCCTGTAACTTCAAAGGCTAATTAAAATAACGATGCTTCAAAACGTTACGTTTTTTTATGACAATGAACAGTTATTTATTGTAGTGGTTTTGAAATTATTTTTTAACGACGATCTTTGAACTTGGATTGTGTGGAGGTTATGATTTTTTTTCACTGTCATATATTTCATAACCACTGCTCTGAAAACGGTGAAAGTAAAGGAAGGAAACATCGTGAGGATCCATGCGAACAGCAAGCAATGAACTGTAAATTCGCTTGTTTAGTTAGGGCCCTCATTCTCACAGAAGGAACTTCTGTGTCCGAACAGTGCCCTTAACCCTTCATTTGCATGCGTTACCAGCAAGAAATTTAAAAAGGCTGCAGTTTGACACTATAAAAAAATATTCGAAATCAATAGATGATCCCACTTGAATGACACATGCTAGATACTGTTTAAAGGATATAATCTAGTCTGAATGCTCTAAACTTAAACCACCAGAACCAAACCTACACTTCTCATAACCACAAGACTGATCCCGTTTTTCATTCAAAATTAATTCTTAAAGAGCGCTATTTGTTACACTCTAAGATTAAGAACACTAAGAAAAACGCCGGGGAGGCATCCACTCTAATAGCTTAACTTTTCATCTCCCCAACAAATTAACAAGGGCTGTCTCTTAATGCAAATACAACATGATTAATAACAACAGTTTTTTTTTCAACGTTATTAATAATAGCAGTTATTCTTTACAGTTATTTTTTAGCGTGAAATACCAGCTGTTGCGTCCAATTGTTGAGTTTTGAAGTGAGAAGAGTAATGGGCGAATCAATCTTTGTCGTTGTCAATGTGAAAGAATAAGCAAAAGGCGGGTTTAGTGGAAATTGAGTTTATGAAAGGATTCTGTTACATAAGATTTTCATAAACATACATAAATAGATTGTCTAGGGTCTACTTTGTTTGTACCTTTTGTTAATCTTTTTCTCTAATTTCAAGTTAATTCCGTGTTTGTTTGCCTTTACATGAGTGTATGTGTAAAACTATTACTGTAACTGTATTCAGTAGGTACTTCATTTTAAATAAATATGAATCCTACATATACATTTTTCTACATATAAATCGGTTATTAAAAAAAAACATCTGTTACCAACCCAACTGCAATATCTACACGGTCAAAATGTATGAGTCAGCAATTTTTTTTATTTACGACTAGAACTACACCCGCGACCTCGTCCGCGAAAATTGTGATAGCTCGGCTAATTTGCATGATATCAATATAATTTATAGCCATGTTACTTGGAAAAGCTTTCAAATTTCTTTTTAGGGTTCCGTTTTTACCCTTTGGGTAAACACGGAACCCTATTACTAAAACTTCGCTGTCTGTCCGTCTGTCTGTCCGTCTGTCCGTCTGTCCGTCTGTCTGTCACCAGGCTGTATCTCATGAACCGTGACAGCTAGACAGTTGAAATTTTCACAGATGATGTATTTCTGTTGCCGCTATAACAACAAATATAGTCAATGGTACGGAACCCTTCGTGTGCGAGTCCGACTGGCACTTGACCGGTTTTTTTTTAATCGGTTGAGTAGTACTTGAGTTAAATCGTAACAAACAAAAAATTAAATCTTTCCTCTTTATAAATTAGTTTAGATAAAAGTTTTTATGTGGTGTCCTACCCTTTGTACACGTAAAGAAGTCGGCGTATAAACACAAAACGAATACATAAAATTAATCGTTTCTTTTCGTCCCAAAAACATATTACAAAACTATCCTTATCTCCGCTCAATATCTACTCTATTTTCATATACCCACGACATACATAATTTAGTAATAAACAGATATGAGCCACAAAAAATACTTTATTATGCTGCCCAACACCATAAATCATAGCGCAATGATAGTACGTTCACACTCCATGTCATGAGTGCCGATGATAAAACATTTGATTTATTGCATAGAAAATATTGATAAAAATATTCAATGATTTATGAGAGGAAACTGTTGTGAAATATTGTGTTTTTTTATTGTTTGAGTTTGATTGCATGTGACATTTAATGTATTCTGAAGTAATGATGATGAGTTCAATCAGTGAAATCTTTCTACCGCAGTGTTTCCCAATTAGTCAATCAAAATCAAAATCAAAATCAAAGCATTTATTTCAAGTAGGCCAGTTACAGGCACTTTTGAATTGTCGAAACAAATATGAAAATTAAATGTAGCTACAGTCCCAGTCACAAGACATAAAAATTAGTGGTACGCGTACCCCCAGGGGTACGTGAAGTTGCATCAAGGGGTACGCGCGGCTATCAGTAAAAACAAGAACAATTTCAGACAAAGACAAACGTGCACATTTGTCACATTAGCGTCTTCGCCGATACATCATATTATTCTGATTTTCACTATAGTACTGTAATTTGAAGATAATAAATGTTATTTAAATTGACTTATTTTTTTTATTTATCATTGGTACAATAAGGGGTTCGCAGGTTTGAGGTCTTGTTTGAAGTGGTACGCAGCAAAAACTAATTGGGAACCACTGTTTTACCGGCATCGGCAAGTTTTACAGTAGCTTAAGCCACGTTTTTGATTTTTCCATTATTGTGTCTCGTTAGTCTAGTGGTCGCAAGCTCAACTGCTGAGCATGAGGTCCTGGGTTCAATTCCCAGGTCGGACAAAATGTTATTGGGTTTTTCCATCAGAAATTTGTCAGTGGCAGACAAGGAGTTTAGATATGTGCCCGGGCTCGCACCTATTACATGGGACTTAAACAAAACTGGCAAAATGTGGGTGTACTATATTAGGTACATCTCTGACTAACCTTTTGGGGATTACAGGCGTGATGTTATATTTATCGTCGTTATCACTCATAGAATGTTATTCTTTATAGGCCCTCTGTTTCAAGATGCAGATCATCATTTCAGGCGAAAGACGTCCACTACTGGACATAGGCCTCCCCCAAGTGAAAAAAGAAAAGAAAGAAAACGTATTTATTTGGCTTTAGCCACAAGTACACACAACAAAATAAGAATAAAATAAAAAAGTCGAAGAAAAAGAAAGTTAAAGAAGAAAAGAAAGAAAGAAAGTTGAAGGAAAGAAAGAAAGTAATAGAAAGAAGTAGTAGAAGAAAGTAAAGGAAGAAAGTAGTAGGAAGGAAAGTGGAAGGTAAGAAAGTTGAAGTGTCGCCACAATGACCGGTCCCGTACGACTCGCATCCAGCGGATTCCCGCAACTTTCACCAGGTCATCGATGCACCTAGTGGGAGGCCTTCCAACGCAACGTCTTCCGGTTCGCGGTCGCCACTCAAGAAATTTTCGGCCCCATCGGCCATCCGCAAGATGAAGATATTTTCTTGTAATGCAATGGCAAGCTAGCCCAAGCCCGATTGAACATAGTTCATTAAGTAAGTACCTACATGTGGAATGCAATAAAGTATTGAGTATTATGGCTCACCAAGGGATTCCCTGAAGCATTTCCAAACTAGAAGATAACTTAGAAACGCCTGATGACGTCTGTTGTTTGACAAAAAGCCTTATCTATCATGTTCCACCTACCTACTACTGTTCTATCATAATACTACATCTGTAGATTAATCTGGTTCTTTAACAAAAAAATCTACAATTTTATCAATCTCCCTCTCCTCACGTACGCTTGATGAACAAACTGCTACCCTAATTAAGTAGCAATTAAAGAATACCGCCCATCCTTTCGAACCTGCCCCTAATTACACGCACAAAGACAAATGGCTGCCAAGACCAACCACACGTCTTTGTTGGAGAGTATCTAATAACCGGTTGGAAATTAATAAAAATCCTGCTAATTGCTGACAGGAACATCGACTATTACTGCACGGCCAATAGACGGAAGCGCCTGTCTTTCGATGATATGCTAAATACATGATGTCTGTTACCATAATAATACATTAGGTAGTTGGATTGAAGGGAAAATTAAGGGATTCTATTACGTCACGCTGTCTGAGCAGGAACGCCTAAAAACCGTTCATTGTGCTTGTTGGTGCACAATTCGCAATCTGACTACAGTAGACTGTCTTGGCGATTCTCTTTCTCGTCATTCCCTCAATGCTGAAGATCGTGACCATATTACGACGTGTCTTTAAGTTATATGGTCTGCAGTGTGGACCGCTTGGAACAAGCTGCTTCAAACAGCCTGCTAAGTAATTACGTGTCAAATTCACGATACGAATTTCTGTTGAAATCATCATCTGCCTAGCCTTTTCCCAAATATGTTAGGGTCGGCTGTCTAACCGAATGTAGCTGAATAGGTACCAGTATTATAGAGCACTGCCTATATGACCATCCCAACTTAGTTAATAGGTGTCACGATTCCCCTAGGTGAGACTGACTAACATTCGGGCTTCTAACGACCCCTTACGACTGTCTAAGCTCCACGAATGCCACCCGGGTCAAAAATATTTGAATGACTATCTTGCCCAGCACCGCTTCCGCGCATCACCGTAAACAAACCCGTAAGGAATAAACTACTCTTGGTAAATACTTCTTCAATGCAGCGATATCCTGCCAACAACCACTCATTTGGAAGCTCCTTTATATGATTATATGTCGTTCCTAAATTATAGACTAAGTAAGTATTAGCTAGACGGATGGACAGGACTGGATATGGGCATAGAATATCATTATACTGTCATATTATGGTTGTCAAGCGCAGTGATAACTGCAAACATCCTTATGGGACCGTTTCTAAGAAATGTTTAGATGATGTCTATGTTTAAGCAGTAGGTAGGTACTTCAAGTGCTTGGAAACTAACTTCGATTAGGAATGGTTTCAAAGTTTAGAAAAACGATTGTCTACGTTGACACTTTTCTTTCACATTCATAACAGTGTTGACAATTTTCTAACTGGGACTTAAATCAGACTTATATTTCCAGTCTTACCAAGAGATGGTATCATTACCCAGGATAAATTGGGTTATGGAGGTCAGTTATGCAGTCGCTCCATATAAAATATTGGTATTCAGCTGCATCCGGTTAGACTGGAAGCCGACCCCAACATATTTGGGAAAAAGCAAAGCCGATGATAATGACTTATATCAGACAGTACCACGGAATAGTCTACTATTCTTATCATGACGCCAAAGGTGAAAAATAAAGCTGTAGCACCTAGTCAACTCGATGAAACAAGTACCTTTAAATAATCAGTCCATCTAACAAATTCATCAAACCAAGACCCAGTTCCTTCATCACTCCCAAAAAAGCAGTAAATCCACAAAAAAATCATAAAATAAATTCAGCCACATTCATCGAGTTTATTTGGCGGCCATAACTCAGTAATATCGCCAAAGACCGCTCCATTTAACATGAGTTACGGGCCGCAGCGACAGATTTCATAAAAATAGTCGCCCAACTGTGATTCAGATGTTTTATTACTAATGATATCGTGGAACTTAGTGAGGACGGTGCTTTAGAAGATTTTGGGAGATATGGGCAAGCTTAGAGAGGAGGTTTTGAGTAAGATGTGGCAGATCAACGGTTGGGGTATCGCTACGCAAGTTCTGCATGGTACCCATCAGAATAGAAGTGCTAGCGTTTTCAGAAGTCTTTTCAATAAAATAACAGCTTGTACTGTTGTTTGTTCATTGCAGGAGCTGATGGACACTTTTGAATAAAGGCTCAGTTCTGGGCCGACACAATTTAGATTGCTATCGACAAGCTGAGAGGAAGAATATATTGAAATACTCTATTTTTTATAGAATTTTAAGAAACAAGTATTTGCCATTTTTAGAAAGGAACCGTTTTTTGTACCGCTTTTTGTTCGCTGATAACCACCAGACGTTCATGTCAAGAAAGAAAGCAGATTCTCCTATTCTCCTTTTATGCAACTTGATAACTTCTAATCTTAGAAAATTAAAAAAAAAAACACTAACAGAATAAACGTGAACAAGGTCTACTATTTTAACCATGAAGTTATCCTAATGAATTTAAATACTACTAAATAAACTACAATTGAATGCCACCATAACCTCTTGTCTTCCGATAATGAACATTCTGAGGTCACGGTTGTAATCACAGATCATAGAAACTCTATGATCTGTGGTTGTAATAACCAAATATCACTTCAAATTACAGAGAACATCTAGTTACAAATCTTGCGACTATACTCCATAAAATACACAGTGCAAGAATAATGGAATGAGAACAAAGTAATAACAAGTGTGTCAGAACTAGACCACAGCCTAAAATATGACGCACAAAAACCGAATATAACCGCAGCCCCAAAATAACTAAAGCACAGATTAAGAAAATAAGAGGATGTGCTACAATATTATAATTGTTAAAAGTTCAAAATCGGCACATCTGCAGTCTTTGTAAGCCAATATTTTAATTGAAAACATGTTTTCAGGGGAAGCTATTCAATCTCCAGATTCGTTAAGTGTCATTTTTTAACGTCAAATTCCCATCTTGTAACTATGTATAGTTGCTGCTAGTTAAGATCGCAATAGCGGTCATTGACCCACCTACATTTATTAAAGTTCTATAACTTTGAAATACAAAAATAAGCCCGTTCAAGTCTTGAATCGCCATCTATCGTGATCTTCAACATTTTTTCTAATGATAAACGGTGCATGGTTCATTTGTTTTGGTTCTAAACTCAACCTTTTTCGTCATTACGTTTCACATTCACGATACGAATTTCTGTTGAAACCATCATCATTGCCTAGCCTTTTCCCAAATATGTTAGGGTCGAATGTCTAACCGAATGTAGCTGAATGCCAGTATTATAAAGCACTGCCTATATGACCATCCCAACTCCAGATTCGTTAAGTGTCAACCTCATAACACTACAATGCTTGATACGATTTAAGACTACTAACGCTCCAACAAGAAATCTTTAATATTTCCGTTAAGATATTCAAGATCCCAAGAGATTATTTACGCAAAACCATATTGCCAAAATCACTTGATGCCAGGGCTTGATCCATGTGTTAATCTGTTGTCATGGTATGACCATGTGCTGCAGAGTAATGAAGAAAATCTCGTGTGAAAAAAATGTTGAGTATGAATTTGGATGGTTATAAGATTAGTTGAAAGACCAAAGAAACGATGGATGGACTGTGTGAAAGATGATGACTAGTAGAGATTTGATTTAATTTAAAAAGATAAGGAATTTAGAAAGATTTGATTTAAAAGAGTGTCCATGGAGTTTCTTGCCCGTTCTTCTCCATCGAGATCGACGCTAGGGAATGGGCAACTACAGTACTTTCTCAAGTTATTATGTCTTGTGACTGGGACTGTAGCTTTGTTTTTTTTTTGTTTTTTTTACATTCAAAAGTGCCGTAATGGTCTAATTGAAATAAATGCTTTGAGTTTGAGTTTGAGTTTGAGAAGTATGAAGTAAGAAGACTTCCTACACCGACCCCCAATAAATTGGCATAAGTACATGGTAATGGATGATGATGTCAATCCCTGACTCTTGAAAGAGAAGCAGATTCAAAATAGGTTTTTGACTCGTGATACGAGCCAAGCCGTACAAGCCGAGTCTTTCTCTCCTCTTAGCGGTTAAATACGTGCCAAGAGAAGAGAAAGACCTCTTCAAAAACCTTCACGAGAAACCCAAAACAAATGACAATTCCCAAGAACTCATCTGCTCCTTCTTTAATCTACAAACAGCAATGTATCAACGGGGCCTTAACTTTTATGAAAGCCGCCCGCAACGGTATATCACGTTAAATGGCCCAGCTTTTTGTCGTTACCTTGTAACTTATGGCCGCCAAAGTGTTGCTGCTACAGGATCTGCTAGTACCGGGAGTAAGGACCCTGGAACCGAGCCAGGGTACTCCCGGTAATGGGTGTATGGTTGTGGGATCGTTTAGGTATCGTTTTTAATGTTTGCTGGTATTTTTTTGATATATGTATGTATATGTGTGTGAATGTAGTGCAACTGAAAGTACCTTGACGATTGTCTTACGAAAAATAAAAATAAACTGACTGATCACTTTTCACACTATGGTTAATGGTTTATCTATGTAACTATTTTGTGTTCTTAGTTATTTTGGGGATTATAATCATAATCATAATCATAATCATAATCATTTATTCATTTGCGAATATGGGTACAAAATAAAGGGTCTTAAATAAACAATAGTGTCCATTAGCCATATCCTACCCTAGGGCATGCAAATTTACATACATTACATAAGTTTGTCCTGTAAATATTCAGTGACAGAGTAATATGCTTTTTTTTGTAACAGTGTTTTGACATTGTTTTTAAATAAATTCATATCATTTATCTCCAGGAATGAGTTTGGTAAATGGTTATATATGCGTGGAGCCATACATAATATACTTTTATTTAATAACGCTGTTTTATTGATTGGTAAGCATATTTTGAACTGATGTCTTTTGTTATGTAATTTACTAAAGAGGTTTGTATTTTTTCTTACAAACATTATAACCTCTAATATATATATATACATGGTAACGTAAGAATATTTAATTTTAAAAATGATGGTCTGCAACTGTCTGTTACTTTTATACTCGTGATGGCTCGTATACATTTCTTCTGGGCTCTAAATACCGCTTCTCTATTAGTAGAATTACCCCAAAAAATAACACAATACTTTAGAATAGGTGCAACATAGCCGTTGTAGGCTGTAAGGACTGTAGAAGTACTGACCATTTGTTTAAGTTTAAACAATGCATAAGAAAATGTATTTAATCTAGAGCATAATGTATCTATATGTTCTTTAAAATTTAAATTATTATCTATCTTTATACCCAGAAATCTCGTAACGTCTACTTTCTGGATCTTATTATTTCGGTAATTTATGTTCATGTTTGCTATTTTACTTACTCTACTTCTGAATGTCATGAAATTTGTTTTGTGGAGATTTATATGTAAATTGTTTGATGTCAACCAGTTTATAATGCTGTCTAAGGTCATATTTATCTCAGGTTCCATGTGTAATTTATTATCTCCCGTGAACAGTACTGTACTGTCATCAGCAAATAGAATTGTGTTGTATTTTATCGCTGTTGGGAGGTCATTGACGTATATTATAAAAAGAGGCGGACCCAATACGCTTCCTTGTGGAACGCCAGATGTAACCTGTCTACATGAGGATGAGTAATGTATCATCTTTTTCATATCGGGACATAACCTTGTTATTTGTGTTACTTGAGTTCTATTACTCAAGTAAGATTTAATCAGGTCATAAATGTTTCCTCTGACACCATAAGCGTATAATTTGTTTAAGAGTATTTTGTGGTCCACATAATCGAAAGCCTTTGTGAGGTCCATAAACAGTGCACACGTTTGTTTACCTCTATCCATGTTAGTTAATATATTGTGGAGAAAATTATAAACTGCTAAATTAATTGATTTATTTTTACGAAAGCCAACCTGTTCATTACAAAGTAAATTAATTCTTCAAAATAATTATAAATACCATCATGGATCACTTTCTCGAAAATCTTCGATATGACTGGTACAAGCGCTACTGGACGGTAGCAGCTCATATCATTTTTATTACTTTTTTTAAATAAAGGTTTAATTAGAGTTAATTTTAACTTATCTGGGAAGACTCCTTTTTCTATACATAAATTTATTATATGACTAAGTAGAAAAGATAGCTTTGCAGATACGTGTTTTAAAACTTTTGTTGATATATTGTCATATCCAGTACTATTTGTGTTTTTTAGGTCTCTAATTATTTTGTATATATCTTCTGGTATAGTTGGATGCATAAACATGGAGTTTGGTTCGAACGGGATTTGGCATCTCGATTGGTTTGGTATAGGGTATAGATTAACTGTGTAATATTCACATATGAAACCCAATAAACATTAGTCAATAAATTCTAAAACAAATAAATTCATAATAACTCACCATACAAATTACAAGACTATTCACCACAAAAATTAGACGTAAACTAACACCCAAAGAACAGTCACAGAAAACACAAAAAAAACTCAAAACCGTATCTCTCTTTAACCTCACGCTTGCAATATAGACGACATAATAAATGACATTGAAAACGATTCGGTGAACTAAATGAGTCGATAATTATTAACGAGTGTTTAACTTAACACAAATGTGGCACTATCGCGGTTTTGTGGTCGTTTTATAAAGTATACATATTAAGTAGCGTTCGATTCAAGGATTTCTCAGATACAATAATTTCTTCGTAACGTACATTTTAGGTTTTTTTGGAGGCAAAGCAAGCATATCAACTCTGGAAAATCCGATTCAACCTAGTATACAATGTCATACGCAGCCCAAATAGATACCGATAAATAGCATCTGTTTGGACTGTTTGACTGTTCCACGAGCACCAATATATATACACTTTCCTCCAAAATATGCATGATCAGCCTATTTAGTCAAACTATGCATTATATCCAAAAAAACAGCCATAATATGTGTTGGCGACAGATCTGGCAACCCCGTTGCTAGGTCTTGTTTGTGTGGTAGTTGGCTAGCAACGGGGCGGTTTACCTATATTTTATTTTCTAAATATTGTGATTTAATATTAATTATACCCAATTGCGCCTCATCTATAAAGACTTTAATTTGGTGCCTAACATTGGTCCTTCGATCCGACCTGAACCAGCGGTCTAACAAAATTCGAAATTAAAATTTTCTTCCGGGTGTAATTTTTTTTTTAAAGATGATCACACGAGCACAAACTCGTAAAGCCAACCCGCAGGAGCAAGTGGCCGGGGAAAAATCACGCTCAGTATCCTCGGCTTCAAGCGCCACGACAATTGCTCGCTTCAAAGAGGCGGAAGCAGCTCGCAAGATGCAGCTTGCAGAAATTGCAAAGCGGGAGGCGACCGCCGTAGCCGCTGCTGAACGTGAAGCTGCGGAATCTACCTTTGAGGCGAATATCGCGGCACTCGAAGTGGAGGAAGCCTTGAGCGCCAGGAGCAGTCGTTTACTGCAGACTGGATTCAGAAAACTAACTTCGCAGAAATGGCAGACGACGTGGCAGCTCCTGACGGGAGTTTGCTGCGCGAGCATAGTATGGCGCAACACATTGCACACGCAGCACCAGGTACGGAGCTCGTGCGCGACGTCATGCAGCGCTCGCCAGCGGCAATTGCCAAGGTTGCAATCGCTATGTCACCACGTCAACTGCGACCTACGAGTGATCTACCTCCTCAGCCCTCATGTCCTGGTAATGTTACCGTACCCCGGGTAAGTGACATAGAAAAACTAGCTAATGCTATAATTGCTTCACTACCAAAGCCGAACCAAAATCAAAGCCGTTGTCAGATAAAGCTTACCGAGTTTAGTGGCAACATAACTGACTGGCTCTTGTTCAAGCGGACGTTTGATGACACAAAGAATAATTATACAGCTAGCGAGAACATAGACAGGCTACGCAAAGCCTTGAGTGGAGAGGCTAAAGACTCAGTTCTTTCTCTTCTATTATGTTCCGCCAAACCTGAGCTGATTATGCAGTCACTCGAGTCACGTTTTGCTCGTCCTAAGCAAATTGTTCTCAATGAACTCGCTTCCGTGAGAAGTTTACCTAAAGTTGGGCGAGAACCCAACGCATTGGCTATTTTTGCCAGTAAAGTAAAAAACTGTTTAAGTATAGTTAATTTATTAGGTGAATCACCGTACATACAATCACCAGAACTCATTCATATTCTTGTTTCAAAGATGAACCCGCTTCTTCAAAACAAGTGGTGCGACTACGCGGCGGAGCACTGCGTTTCAGGGCATCCGCAGATCGAAGTCTTCGCTCGTTTCCTTGAGGTGGAGGCAGACAAGCAAGCCAACTTTGGCCTTTGTAAAGTCTTCAATTGTCCATCTTATAGTGACAAACCCCGGCAACAGGCATCGCAACCGGCGGGAGTCCATCAGCGCAGTAACCCACGACCGAATCGCATTTCACAGACACATCATACCGATACGTTCTCATCCGCCGATTCATCTGCCCATCCAACTGTAAACTTAGTATCCTCATCAAACGCCAAACCGCCTTTGTCATGCCTCTACTGTTCTGCGAGCAATCACAACGTAAAATCCTGCCCAGAGTTCGCAGCGTTGAAAATTACCGATCGCGTATCTTGGGTTAGCGATAACAAACTTTGTGTGAAGTGTTTACGCAAAGGCAAGCACAGCTATAAGTTTTGCAAAGCAAAGCCATGTGGTGTTGATGGTTGCAAGGAATTTCACAATAAAATTTTACATTTAGCGAATAATCCATTATTTTTATTCCATCCAAATGTAAATAATGTCATGTCATCTGTCAATTCAGAACCCTCGACATCTCATGTCATCAATGACAACCATAAAAAAGAAACTCAGTTGGATCGTGATAGAAAAGGTTTTATCAGTTCCAATGAGTTTTCATCTACTAAGGATATAATCACAAATACTTCGTATTCTTGCGCGTCCAATAATGAGCAATCTGTCTTTTTAAAAGTAATTCCAGTTATTCTTTCTGGCCCAAAGGGCGAGGTAGAAACTTTTGCTCTGCTGGACGACGGATCCACAGCAACCCTCCTTGATTCGGAGTTAGCGGATCAGCTAGGTGTTTCTGGGACCGACGAGAATATGCGTATTGAAACTATTACAGGAATTAGTGATAGTATCCCTGTTCGATTTTTTTTTTTTTTTTCCCTTTGTTATTAAGAACAGAATTCTTAATAAATTAATTACAATCTAGCCTAAAAAGACTAATAAGTAATTTAACTCTAACTTAATATGCTACGTTATAAATAATGTTAATACTAAGAATAGTGTCTATTTGCACTTTTACACAAGTCCGTAGCACTTTCTTAGAGTCTGATATATTATATTAAAACACTATGTTCATGTGTTATATGTATAGCACAACAATGTTACTATTATTCACTCACTTTGTTAGTACTTACTTACACTACATTAATTCAAATGGTTTAGTTCTTTTTAGCCTACGCACTAAGTCTGTGTTGTCTAGCAGCTGGATAGCCTCAACATTCACATGTCGGTGTAGTCTGTGTTCGTGGGCTTCAGCAAATTTTTTGATGATTGTGGTGACGAATTCCATTTTAAGGTCACGGTGAAGGTCGTCGTTTCTTATGTACCAGGGTGCATTCACAGCATCCCTGAGTACTTTATTTTGGAATTGTTGGATAATTTTGATGTTGCTTGGTTTAGTACAGCCCCAAAGTTGGATACCATACGTCCAAATTGGCATCAGTATATGCTTGTATATGGTTATTTTATTATGTATTGATAGACAGGATTTCCTTCCAAGTAACCAATACATACTTTTATAACGTATGTCGAGTTCCTGTCTTTTCTTTTTGACATGAGCTTTCCAACGCAACTTGGTATCGAGAGTCATGCCAAGGTATTTGGCTGTATTAGCGTAAGGCACTTGCATGCCATTTATATAGATTGGGTGATAGTCCAGGTGTTTGTTTGTGAAGTCAATGTGAATTGATTTAGATTCATTCAGTTTGATCTTCCATTTTTGTGTCCAGTCATAAACTTTGTTCACAGCTAGTTGAACTTTTTCTACTGCTTCTCTGTGGGTTGAACCGGTAGCCATAATTGCAGTATCATCTGCAAAGGTCGCAATGGTGTTGTTTTCCAGTTCTGGAATGTCACATGTGTATAACAAGTACAAAATCGGGCCTAGCACACTTCCTTGTGGTACCCCAGCTTTTATATGTTTTAGTTCGGAATATGCATCCTCTTGCCGTATTCTGAACATTCTATTACTTATATACGACTCTAGTATATCTGCAAATTCTGGGAGCATGCGCCTGAGTTTGAATATTAGACCCTTATGCCAAACTTTATCAAAAGCTTGCGCCACATCTAAAAATACAGTGGCGCAGACTTCTTTATTTTCTAGTGTTTTTTCAATGATATTAGTTATTCTATGAACCTGGTCTATTGTAGAGTGTTTCTCCCTAAAGCCAAATTGATGATTTGGAATAAGGTCTTTATCTTCTATTACTGGTTTTAATCGCTTCAATAATAGTTTTTCGAATAACTTTGATAGCACGGGCAACAGAGAAATAGGTCTGTATGATGATGCTTCATGTGGTGGTTTCCCAGGCTTCGCAATCATAATGACTTCAGCGACCTTCCATGGCGCAGGTACGTGTTTTAAAATAAATGCAGCATTAATAAGTTTGGTCAGCTTAACTACAGCCTTACGCGGGAGGTGTTTTAGAATCTCACCTGTAATGAGGTCGTAACCCGGAGACTTTTTGGCACTAATGTTATTTTGAATTTCTCTCATTACTTCTTTAGGAGTCACAAGCTTAATTCTCTGGTTTTCTGCTAAGTTTTCACTCTCAAGTAATTCTACCAGGTTTTCATTGGGCTTAAAAGTTTCTTCTAGGTGCTGAGCAAACCTTACAGCTTTCTGATCATTGCTTATGGCCCATTTTCCGTCGCTATCTCTGATGGGCGGTATTTGTTTAATTGGCCTTTTTAGATTTTTTGTTGCCTTCCAGAGGGAGTAATCTGTTGATTTGTCATTGGTTAGCTGCAGAAGGTTGGTGTTCAGAGCTGTATCCTCAAAATGTAGAATTTTTCTCTTTAATTTTTTAGTTAAATTATTTAGTGATGTTTTATCTCGCGGGCATCGTGTTTGCTGCCACTGTTTCCTTTGTTTCCTTTTCTCAGTAAGTAAATCCACAATTTCCTTAGGATAGGTAAATCCCTTATATTTACGTTTTAATTGTGGTGTGTTGTTCCACGCACATTGTTGTATATTGACAATATACTTGTTTACTTCTGAGTCAAGCTGATCTTGCTTTTTTATCGGAGTTTTAAGGTCGATAATATTTTCTAGATCAAGAGAAAAGCTTTCCCAATCTGTGAACTTATTAACCAGGGTTAAGTGGCTTTCTTTAAGTAGGATTTTTAGACTTAGCATTAGTATAAGCGAAGAGTGGTCCGAGTTCATATGAAAACCTTCCTCCACGCTGACATAATTGGCGGATATGTTTTTGCATATGAAAAAATCTATAAGATCCGGTATTTTCTGGTGGTCAGTGGGCCAGTATGTTGGTTTTCCTGTACTCATAACTTCAGAACCGGTATCTTTTACTGCGCTTAAGAGCTGCCTTCCCTTAGTCGTTGTAAGTCTTGATCCCCAATGCGTATGCTTAGCATTAAAATCGCCGCCTAGGATAAATCTCTGGCCTAACAATTCAAAGAGATGTAAATACCGCTCTTTTCTTATCATGTGCCGTGGGGGACAGTAAATGGCTGCAATGGACATGGAACAAGATTTGTTTTTAACAGATACTGCCACGGCTTAAATGTCTTGTTCTTCATATTTACATTGCACGTAGTGACTTATGGTGTGTTTGATTATAACCGCGCTGCCTCCCCTGGCAGAGTTGTCCGGGTGCAGCGAATTGTATACCATGTATCCTCTAAATTTCACAAAAGATTGTTTAGTGAAGTGCGTTTCGGAGACCAAACACACGTCAATGTTTTCTGTGTCCAGGACCGCCTGCAACTCATTTTGATGTTTGAGGAGCCCATTAGAGTTCCACGCCATTATTTTAAGGGTGTTATTCATTTTTGATGACTTAAAACAGCTGTTTTAGTGCTGGACTCTAGTTTCTCTAATCTCTTGTCAAATGAAGTAATACATTTTAAAATCTGGTTAATCTTATCCTCTAGATTTGCAGGCTGAGATCTTGATTTTGCAGCTTCCGCATAGGAACCAGTCTTGTTTACTTGCATGGGTTTTGCAAATGACTGGAGACTCGTTTTCTGTGCCTGTGTTTGTGTGTTGTTTCTGTCTGAATTTCTTAGTTGCAAAGACTGTTGGGTAGTTGGTGCCACAATTTTCTTTTTAATATTTTTGTTCTTCAAAATCTGCATCTGTTTAGCTACTTCACACCCTCTATAGTTGGCAGGGTGAGGCAGACCACAGTGAACACATTTTGGCTTCTCTTGCGGAGATTTCGTACAGTTGGCTGTAAGGTGTTTGCCAGTGCATTTTACACACCTGGGCTCTTTTCTGCAGTATTTATGAGTATGCCCATATGCCTGGCACCTCTTGCATTGGGGAATTAATTTGGGATGTTTGAGTGGGTGTATTTCAATTTTACACCCTAAAATGTATTTTATGCCATAGATTTTATTGACATCTTCTTCATTATTAAATGATAAGACGAACATGTTGAGTGGTTCTTTACTCTTCCAGCTCAATTTGCTGTCTACTTTTTCAATTTTCAGACCTTGTGTTGTTAGGTCGTCTTTGATTCGATCAGGTTGGCAAGAAGAATGTAACTTCTTCACAACAACTCTAATTGGTCTAGCCTGCTTATCCTCGTACGAGTGCCAATGGTGATCTTTTTCTGCTAAAAGCCGGGAAATTACTCTATATGAGTCCTCTGTTTTGGCGTTAATTTTCACACAATCGCCATTTAACATATTTGCAGTAAATGATTCCGCTGGTGTAGTTTCAATTAGAGAGTCATAGAACTTTTGGTAGTTCTTAACTTCGTCTATTATGATTGGCGGTGGCGGGGGCACTTTTTTTACGGGAGTCTCTTTCTCAGTTTTTCGGAGATTTTCCTGTTGGGCACTTGTTCCGGGTTGTTGTTTTGGAGATTGCGAGGTGTTAAGCTTCCTCTTCTTCCTGCTCTTGGCCCTAATCCACTCAGTCTCTTTAGCGAGCTCATCCTCGTCTGTGCAAAATTCAACGTCACTTTTAGGACGCTGGGCAAAAGATATTGTTTGACTTTCCTGTTCTCTAGGTTCTTTTTTTTCCTTCAAGCAATTCAATTCTCCTTGAAGGGCTAGTACTTGTTCCTGCAAGCTATTAATGTGATCATTTAGATTACGTACCATTAGTTGCAGGTTTTCTCTATCGGTTTTCTCCTGGATGTAACCGTCATACAGCCGTTTTTCCAGGTCAGTTTTTAACTTAATGGGCTGTGACTGTGAGGCCATTATTTAATTGTAAGGCGAGTTAACACCTAAACAATCAATTATTAAAAACACTTCATGATTACATCACTTGTAACTAGGTCATAGCACTGACCGCGATAGATCGACGTAGGTACACCGCGACGACGGTGTTGTGCTGCGTCTGCAGAATACTCTTAACTAGAGCACGCGCGCGCGATCCGTACGTATGTTCGCTATTGCAGTTTAACAACAACTGTCCCTCCCCTGCATCCCTGTTCGATTTGTAGATTTCCAAATTCGCGGGAAACACGAGAAGGAGAAGTATTTTATACGTAAAGCCCGCGCTATTCCTAATTTAAAACTGAGACCGCAAGAGGTCACAGTTAGGGACACTAGCTTCCAGCACCTCCAAGGTATATCAGCCGAGTTAGTGTTTAGTATGGCAACGCCCAAATTGCTAATAGGTACATCAGATTGGCATTTGCTGCTATCAAAGGAGAATAGAGTAGGAACCGCGCGGCAGCCTGTTGCCTGTCGTACTGCCTTAGGTTGGGTTTTATTTGGTAATCTTACTCCAAATTCTTTGTCTGATGTTTCTATTAATCATATTGTCACTAACGATTCTCGAGATATTGAGCTAGATAGCCTTATCAGAGATTATTATCGGTTAGATTCCATCGGCATCAGACCCGAGGATAAGGTAAATTCGGAGGATGCTAAGGCTATTAGCATTTTAGACAAAACTACACGTCGTTTAGACAATGGTAGATTTGAAGTCGGTCTGCCCTGGCGTGAAGATGAACCTCATATCCCAGATAGTTATTATCTTGCCTTGTCGAGGTTTCGCAGTTTATGTAAGCGGTTTGATAAGGATAAGGAATATGAACGGTTGTATAAGCTTAACATTGAGGCACAAGTTCAAAAAGGCTATGCCGAAGAATTCGTTGACGGGCATGATAACCCGAGTTTTGAGTTGCTGGTATTTACCTCATTTTGGAGTGATCAACCCAAACAAACCGGGAAAGCTAAGAATAGTTCATGATGCATCAGCTAGATCATCGGATGTCAGCCTCAACTCGCTCATTCTCCCCGGGCCTGATCGGTTCCAGTCACTTTTTGGAATTTTAATGAGATTTCGTGAAGGTCAAGTTGCTCTGAATGGGGACATTCGGGAAATGTTTCCCCAGATCAGGATTAGAGAGGATGACCGAGATTGTCAGCGTTACATTTGGTTTTCCCCTGACGGACATTTGAAAGAGTTTCGGATGTCATCTTTGATTTTCGGTGCATCGGCATCACCCTTTATCGCGATCTATATTAAAAATAGGAACGCTATGGACTTCCAGGATCGATATCCTGAAGCCGCCAGATCTATAATCCGAGATCATTACATGGACGATTTCCTGGCCTCATGTGATTCTTTGGAAGACGCCATCCGTCTTGCTGGCGATGTCCTCCATGTACATTCTCAGTGCGGCTTTGAGATGCGATCTTGGGTGTCGAATGCTCCCGAGTCTCTTAAATTGATTCCTTCACATCTTCGAAAAGAGGATACGAGTAATGTCGACCTCAACTTGAGCGGAACACAGTCAAAGCCTGATGTGCGCGTCTTGGGGATGCATTGGAATCCTCAAGATGACACTTTTAGTTTTAAGATTGACGTCGACATACCTCTACCTGCAAAACTCACAAAGCGTCGGATTCTTAGAGATCTTATGCGCATTTATGATCCCTTGGGACTTTTGCAGCCTACTATTACCAAGGGCAAAATTTTATTCCAAAGAACTTGGCAGTTAGTGAATTCTTGGGATGTTCCACTCCCGAATTGCGAATATGAGCAGTGGGTGGAATGGTACAATGACGTTAAGACGCTGAATGCTTTTAGCGTTCCTCGAGCTTATAAGCCTAGCTTTACGTTTGTTACACAAGAGCTTCATATTTTTACAGATGCCAGTGAAGTAGCATACGCATGCGTCGCGTATCATCGATTTCTGTTTCCGGATGGTACCATTCACCTCGCTCTCATTGCCAGTAAATCTAGGGTAGCACCTCTAAAACCAGTAAGCATACCGCGTTTAGAGCTACAGGCAGCTTTACTCGGTGTGAGACTAGCCCAAACGATATGTAACGAACTCCGCAACCAACCGTCTCGTAGATTTTTTTGGTGTGACTCAAAAACCGTCCTTGCTTGGATTAGAAGCGACTCGCGCAAATACAAAGCGTTTGTCAGCCATCGACTTGGCGAAATATCAGAATTAACACAGGTGAACGAGTGGCGTTGGGTACCTACAGATTTAAATGTAGCTGACGAAGCCACTCGTCTAAACACTGTCTCTGTAAAGAGATATTCAAATGGTCCCACATTTCTAAAACACAGGGCAGACACCTGGCCGCAGGAAGTGGACCAAATTATTCCTCCAGAAGTAGAGCTAAGGTCAAAAAAAAGGACGGCCTATATTAATTTTATTTCCTTGTCGGCAGAACGGTTTTCCGATTGGCGGCGGCTACTTCGAGTAGCTGCACGCGTCTACCAATTCATCCGTCTATTGAGACGGAGAGACGCGCGGACGGCTGATGCTTTCTGCGGAGGGTTGCGTCCGCTACTCGCACTCGACGTCAAAAACGCTGAGATATATCTTCTCGGACAATCCCAACGAGATTCTTTCGGCGAAGAAATAGAATGCCTTCGTCAAGGCAAGAACATTTCCAGGAAGAGCCGTCTGTGTAAGCTTACACCGAGGTTTTGTGACGACGGCTTGCTCAGGGCGAGAGGACGAATCAGTTCTGTCACCGGAGTTACTTCAGATATAAAGGAACCAATAATATTGGACGGTCGACATCCTACAGTAAAACTGTTAATCGCAAGATATCACGTATGGGCTCTACATGGAAACAGTGAGACGGTGGTGAATGAGTTACGGCAGAAATATGCTATCCTTCATCTAAGGCCATCCGTACGCTTCATAGCCGCACGCTGCCGAATCTGTCGCCTTAAAAAAGCGAAGGCCCATATTCCGCCTACCGGTGACCTTCCTATAGAAAGACTACAACACCACCATCCTCCATTCTCCTTCGTTGGACTCGACTACCTGGGACCTATAGAGTGTAGTGAGTGTATTAGAAGTGGTAGCAAGTTTGACTGCGGACAGTGCAATTATGGCGCTTCGAAGGTTTATTGCACGTCGAGGATGTCCCACCAAAATAATATCCGATAACGGGACAGCCTTTGTCGGAGCCAACAGGTTGCTGAAAGAAGCTTGGGACGCGCTTGATCACTCTCAATTACAAGAGTTTGCTGCATCCAACAATATAGAATGGCAATTTATCCCTCCTGGAGCACCATTTATGGGAGGAGCTTGGGAACGCCTAGTGAGAAGTGTGAAAGTCGGCTTATCGGTTACACTCCGCGAAAAGGCGCCTAGAGATGAAATATTGCTGACACTTTTGGCAGAGATAGAGCAAGTTATCAACTCTCGACCGCTAACGCACGTGCCGGTAGCACATGAAGACGAGCCAGCCCTGACTCCCAACCATTTCTTGTTGGGGATTCACTCCACACTACCATCGCCAGCATCCTCGGACGCGGACCTCAGCAGTAGACAAGGATGGCTGAAGGCCAATCGCCTTGCTGACCAATTCTGGTCACGTTGGCTAAGGGAATACTTGCCCAATCTCCTGCCTCGGGGCCCATCTTTGGAACACCACAACTTGCAAATTGGTGATGTTGTTCTTGTCGGTGATACAAATTTCCCCAGAGGGATCTGGCCTCGCGGTAGGATTGTGCAAGTGTTCCCTGGTAGAGACGGGATAGTGCGAGTAGCGGATGTAAGGACTAGTGCAGGGGTCCTACGTCGTCCTGCACGTAAATTAGTTAAACTGGATCTGTCACCATAGTTGCTTTGGTAAGACTTTAGCTTCTTCCCCGGGGGGGGAGACATGTTGGCGACAGATCTGGCAACCCCGTTGCTAGGTCTTGTTTGTGTGGTAGTTGGCTAGCAACGGGGCGGTTTACCTATATTTTATTTTCTAAATATTGTGATTTAATATTAATTATACCCAATTGCGCCTCATCTATAAAGACTTTAATTTGGTGCCTAACAATATGCAAATACAAAAACATAATTATGTAATTATATGCATTTGCATATAATCCGGTTTCTACTAATAACGTTTCTACTACTACTAGTAGTAGTAGTAGTACTAATAACGTTAAAACAAACGATTTTACTTTGCAAGACCTATTTCCTAAGCTCAAACTCAACCCTACTGTCAGATTGCCATCCAAAGGAATGGTAACCGTATGGCAACAGGATCAGGGTACCTAAATTAACCAAACAAAATAATTAAAATTATACCGCTGGCAAGATAAACTCCACAAACAAGTACATCAATTATCTATTACGTTGAACTCAAACCGCAGATTTGGCGCAGAAAACAATTTGTAACAAAAACATAGCTGTTATGTGAACACTTAATTAAAACGCAAATTGGCGACCGCGCACCGGCCTGCGAGGGTCTGTAGTGATGGGACAGGGTGATCACTATCAGATACCTATCGATAGTTTGAGTTTAAATTGTTAAACAACGAAGTGCTTAATTTGATGATGGCAGGAACGATCAGTGACTGGCGACTAGCAAGTGCGACTACTAGCGAAGTGAGTGGAAACGCCAGGAGGATACGCCCTAAAATAAAATACACCGATCTGATTGGCGACGATTCTTCAGAAAGGTTAGGTGTAGGACTTGCGGCGTGCGTGTATGACCAGATGTATTAATGTGGAACAAAGGAGCAGGAACGGTGAAGGAAAACATCGTGAGGAAACCGGCATGTCCTAGAACCAAAAATTCGAAGACATGTGACATCTATCAACCCGCACTGGGCCTGCGTGGTGGATTATAGCCCATTCCCTCTCATAGAGAGGAGGCCTGTGTCCCAGCAGTGGGAACATTAATAGGCTGAT
Source organism: Xestia xanthographa (assembly GCA_905147715.2). Classification (NCBI taxonomy): domain Eukaryota; kingdom Metazoa; phylum Arthropoda; class Insecta; order Lepidoptera; family Noctuidae; genus Xestia; species Xestia xanthographa. Next base: position 29,008,187 of record LR990653.1, on the reverse strand, counting down.
GATGATGATGATGAAAGGAGCATGTAAGAATCGTAGCAGGTGACTTTCTGTAGTCTTTATCTACCCCCATGGGGAAAACGCGTGAGTTTTTGTATGTATGTACGTAGTGTTTGGAAGCCTGATTGTCATTCTGTTTGAAGGATTTAAGGGCGCGTTTGCATTTCAGGCAAAATTATGCTGTTTTTCGGTACATTTTATGGCATAACCAAACAAAATCCAATATAACTAATGACTACCTCGTATAGATTGGTTCTTCATTTTCAAATGCTAGGTACTAGATCATCGAAAATTTTAGTTTTTTATAATGTAAAATCGATCTGTCGTTGCCATTTTTCACAAAATTAACGATACCGGGTTGAGTTTAGGTACATTTTTTGTGCTATTATTAACATATTTTACTATTTCTAAAAATACTATTTGTTGGCAAACATATTCAATTCTTAATACTAGGATTTT